>JANKKI010000233.1:0-1200000 GCA_025175665.1 Cinchona pubescens
GTTTTATACAAGTATACATCACAATTCACAAACCAAAGTCATTACAAGGAGAAACAAAAAGAGTCATGGATGACTGATAACAAAATATCATTATATATTACTAGGAGTACTCATTAAATAGTCTAATAGACTATTCAATATAAAGAAGCAGTACTTATTTAATCTCCTGACATATTCACAATAGTCATGTTTCCAATGTTCTGGATATGCACACAGCACCAAGAAACAAGCAACAAGGAAAATTCTTATGAATGATAATCAAACTCTTTTCATTAAGATTGAACTCTGTTCACAATTACTGTCCCGTAATATCCAAACTCAGCCGGGTGGATGTAATCTTTACACTGAAACCCTTAGGTGAGAGAAATGTCATATACCTAAACGACAAGTCAGCAACAAGACAACCAAGAAAAGAAACAAAGCGAGAAAAAGGAGAACCTTTACAGTGACTGCCAAAAAATAGAGAATGCAGGTATATGACCTGATTAGATTTATTGTGAAAGACAAACAAAAGCGGGATCCAATGATAGGATATCTGCAAGTTGCACAAATATGCCTTCCATGGCGATTTCTATCCCCGATTTCTAGCTTCAACAACGTGGACATGATTCCAAAACCCCAGTCTTGATCGTCAAATATTGCAACGAATTCGGTCAAAGAAACCAGTGATGTATCCATTTCTCCATGTATTTCCAGCATTTCACTAACACCTTGAGAAGGAATGTTAAGATGGCCCTCAATAGTTTAATGTACCTTTGAACATCACTTTTTCTTATCTGGGTGCTACCCTCATTGACAGGCCGCCACAAAAGAGCATCATATACCACCCGTTTCCGCCTGTCTGCAGGACCTCCACAAAGAGGGGCAACAACAGCAAAAAACAAGCCCAGATCCACTCTGCCTGACTCCGATTCATCCAAAGTAGAGAGGATTTTCTGGTTTATTGCTTTAACAGCTCCTATAAAGGTCTCAGGCTTCAAAAAAGTCAGTAACTTGCGGAGTATCTCCTCTAGTGAAGCCTTGCGGATGGATTTTTCAGGCAAACCACTGCCAGAGTAGGACACTGGTACATCATTGTCATTCATTTGCTTCTTTATCAGTTCCACATCACATCGATTCAGTCGGGTAATCTTCTGAAAAGCTCTAATATCAAGAGCATTTGCTAATTCTGGCCTCAATGTAGTTCTCTCCCCAGCAGTCTTGAACTTTGAGCGTTCTACAGTCATATCATGTCTAGGCCTCCTCCCCAGCACCATTTCCATTTCCCTTCAATCTCTTCTTCTGGAGCTGCTTCAAGTGTAAAAAATTATTGTGCAGCTCAACTCTATTTGTCATTTTCAAAGCCTCCTTCAAAGCTTAGCTTTGAAGGAGCTTTGAAAAGAGCTTCTGCAATGTAGACTGCTTTATTCAGCTGTGCTTTCCAGTGATTTGGCCAAACAGCCAATACCCTAGTATACATCTCAGAAGCTCTTTGGTACCTACCCATATCCATGTATAGCCCACCCAAATTGTACAAAGCATCCACATGACCAGGTTTCAAATCAATGGCCTTCTGAAACTCCTTAATTGCGTTATCATCATCCCCCATAGCATGTAAAGCTGAGGCCAAATCACAATGAGCATCCGCATAATCATTTTTCATGTAAGTAGCCTCTTCTAAGGCCTTAACGGCTGCCTTATACTCACCTACTCCAAATAATGCACTACCCAAAAGTTTCAATGCCCTAAAATGAGTTGGAGCAATAAAATAGCAGCTTCTCTATAATGCTCACAAGCACTAAGAACCATACCTTCACCTTCAAGGGAAATTCCCAAATTGACATGTATCTGAGGAAGCAAATAAGCCCACTGATTCCCACCAGTCTCAGCTGCCTCTAATGCCTGCAAAAACTCCCCTTTTGCATCGCCACACCGCCCAAGTACATATGTTTAATTGCCAGCTCTAAAATGAGGCCTTACATCAGTTGGCTGCAACTCGCAAGCCCTCTTGAAACTCACAAGAGCCTCCTTATACAAATGGTAATCATACAGAACTCTTCCTATTGCCATATGCCCATCAAATGCCTCCTCCCTTGACCTCGCCCCATCGGCCCTCGACCTCAAAGCACCCAATTCCTTCACAAAAACTGCATAATCATGAGGAATCTGGTCATGATTATGCAGTTTTTGTGAAGGAATTGGGTGGATGAGGTCTAATTCTCTGGACCAACCCGCGTCTGAAAACATATCCGAATTATCATTTTTAACCATTTCCCATCTTTAGCTTGCTTCGATTTTAATCTTTTAATTAAAATATCAAGATCGTCTACCAATTTCCACGTATCATCAAACACAATGCCGTGGTTCGGCGACGCAGCCCAGGCCGCAGATGTGTATTTTGTGAGGCTCAATAACTCGCTCGTCGGCGATTGATGAAGTGGAGGCAACTTCTTCGGAGGCGCCTGCAGCTATTTCGGGTTTGAGCTCAAAGAATGCAAATGCTGTCTCTTATCGACATCTCCAGCTCCGTCATCATAAGTACGCAGCCAGCCGTCGTACGTGAGGTGTTTCGCCTTCGGCGAATTCATCGTATGGCCGGAACACCTCGACGATTAATGGCGTTAATTTGCTCGTCGCTGAATTTCACCTTGAAAACCATTCACCTGTACAGGGAAATGGCTTACATGCTCAGACCCCCATCCCGATTCTCGTCGAATTGCTGGAAAATTCTCTTCACCTTCTCCGATCTGCTGCCCTCGTCGCCATAAGCTCGGCGCTTTTAATTGTTTTTCAATAGTGAATTACACCCAAAAAAAAAAAAATCTAAACTAGTAATTTCTTGGTTGAATTTAACGAATAAAAAAGCAATCTTGAGAAAAAAAAAAAGTGGGGGGGGTTCAATTTGGTTAATTGAAATCAAATTAGGGTTAGGGACCTAGAGAACCCTAACAACTGAGATTTTTTAGTGGAATTGTTTACATTTTTTTTTTTAATTGGGGGAGAATTGTTAACTGGGGAATTAGTGGGTTAAGAAGATGGAAGAATTGTTGGATGTGGTTGGGTAAATGGAAAACAACAGGAGGAAAAGGGCTTATTGGGGGCGGTTTCTTCTTTTTGCTTTAGCTGTCTCATTTTTTTTTTTTTTCTGGTTGTGAATTGTGATGATGGAATGGAATGGTGGGGCAGAGTACAGAAGAGGAAAGCCTGTCTGTCATAGGAAATTGGATATGGACCTAGTTTTTTATTTTTTTATTTATTTATTTTTAAGATTTGTTGTTTTATAATTTATTCTTTGGCAATGTGTTAACTATAAATCTAAAGAAAATGAAAAATAATATCATAGGCTTGGTATTAGAATTTATTTAAAAATTTTCTATTATAATTAAATCTTATAAAATTTTATTTATTAATGTTATAAATTTCATAACATTTAATCTACAAGTTTACAAATGGAATAAGTCTTAAATAAGACTTATGCCAGGTGAATATAACACTCGTTGATTAAGTGAAATGTATAAGGATGACACTACTTTTTAATCATTTAATATTTAGAAATACTTTGGAGTGAGTAGTAAACAATTTAATTAAATGTTTTTAAAACCAAGCTACCTAAATATTTCTCCAAAAAAAAATTATATAATCAGGTAGTACAATTATATCATTGAACTTTAAATGCTAGTATAATATAATACAATATATATTTTAAATATTTATACAGTATAATAGTTAGAGCACAACAACTTTCACTGTAGATTTTTTTTTAAATCTGTTTAAGAATACTCCTAACAGCAGAAAAGGAAAAAAACAGAAGAAAACAACTATATGTGTATGTGTGAGTGAAAAATGCAAAAAAATGATCCCTTGCTTTTACACTTTAACTTTTTCCTCCCTTAATTAATTAATATGACACAATAAATTTGCAAACTCAAGAATGTCCTTACTAGTTTATACATATGCGAAAGGTACTTCTAGAAAATCATTTAAATGAAGTTTCACTAAAATTTCTTAAGACTTTATATATAGTAAAATATATTTTTCCCAACATATAAAAAATGGAACCATTTAGACCAAAATTCGATTTGCAACTAATTTTTCCCTGAAATATCACACCTATACGAAGTTGTAATGAATTAAGGTTGCAAAAATTATAAATGCTAAACTCCATGCAAAAACAAAGATGTGTGCTCATAATTTTTTTTAGAACATATTTTGTATTTATACTTTTACCTGTCAATATTACAATTTCAGGCAAAAATAGTGACTTAATAAGTTATTGGGAGCAAATTTAATTTTAAGATTTTGATTATGTTGGCGACCATTGTCTAGGCAGAAAATTCTTACGTGGATTCGTATAGACCCTTTGATATATATTCATTCACATCACTCTGAAGAAATTTATTTTTAATGAGTTACAGTAGATGTGGACGAATTTTGGTCCATAGAGTTCATTCCACATACTGTAGCTGCCTATATCCAAAAAAAATTCCCTGTCTAGGCTTCACTTCACCCGAAGATAAAAATTCCCTGTCTAGGCTTCACTTCACCCGAAGATAAAGAGTGAAAATTTTCCAAAGTCTAAATTTTAGTCACCTAAAAAGAAAAAAAATCTAAATCTTTGATACTGGGGTTTGGGAAATTTTTATTTTGGTCACCAGTAGTTGCTTCTCAATAAGAGAGCCTACCATTTAAAATATATGGTCCATCTTTTGAATAGAATAGCTCTCTTATTTTTCAAAAATATGGGCATCTATTCTATTTGGATTGATTACTAATCATATTTTTCGTGGGCTTTTTTGTGTTCTTGATTGATTACTAATCATAACTTTGGATCAAGTGGGATACTTCGAAATAAATCTTTATTTTATACAAAAAAACTTTTTTACTAATGTAAGTACTCATTTTAGAGCTGAGTTATACACATTAGATGTATTTAAGTATAGCTGGTTTTAAAAAAGAATGAGTACTCATTAGCTGGCTAAATACTTGAAGAAGAATGGGTTATCGGACTCTTATCATATATACATCATTGTTTGCGAGTTCTATATATATATATATATATATATATATATATAGGCGACCTAATTTGTCATTGCATAGGATATGATAATCTCAGTTGGTGGAGTTAATGATTGGTTAGATTAAAATTTGCAAACGGTCATTGATAGATTATTAGCTGGCTAAAGGGGATTCCCCCAATTATGGGCTTCTCTTTCTTTGTTTCTTCTTGAATACTACTAATTTATATCGTGGGCTTAATGATTGATTGTATGCCAATTAACAGTTAATTTGTGAAAAAAAAAATTAATAAACACATCTTAAATATCTCCTTAGCTCCTTCACAAAAAAAAAAAAAATCAAATCCCCAATTCCTGTCTCTTATACACATCTAGATGTGTATAAGAGACAGACTCTCATTATATTCCCATTAAAAGTAAACATAGAGAAGCTGTCTCTTATAACATCTAGATGTGTATAAGAGACCCGCCATAGGTGTAAGTTTTGCAGCCAAGAAATTATAATGACTAATCGACATCACAAAATTATTTTAGACTAAAGGCAACAGGTCATATATACCTAAGATTATGGTCTCTTCTGTAATCCCGCAAATTATAATTTCTTGGCTGCTTATAACTTTGAGCTAGGGACACAAAAACACTAATATTGGATTCCCTCTTCCACATTATTATTATTATTATTATTATTATTATTATTATTATTATTATTATTATTATTATTATTTTCTTTTGGTAGGCCGGCTATCTAGGCTGAGAATTCACTATTTGGCAAAATTTTAGAAGATATTCCCTATTTAAGTCTCGAAGAAATCCCATCTTGCTATTGATTAGTTTAAAGAGTAAATGCATACAAATGAAAAGGCCATGCATGCAAGCACTATCATTGTACACCTGTCTCCAATGCCTCCTTTCACAACAGTGGATTATGACAATACCATTGCCTAAAAATGTGGTGGCATTATCTTATCATCATTAGTTTTTTTTTTTTTTCTTTCTTTCTTTTAATAGATTTTATATAAAAAGAAAAACAAACAAGGAGAAAATTAATTTTTGAAGCCATAACGTTATGTGAAAATATTAAGATAAATTCAATTTTTAATTCTAATAAGAGATCTAGATTAAACATTGACATAAATAAAATTTTATAAAATTTAATTATAATCACAAAATTTATAAATAAAAATATTTGGTCTATTTAATTATTGTCTATAGTCATGAAGTCCGTTATAGTTGGCGGTTAATTTCAGCTGTCCAAAAGGCAGTGTTCAACGGTTCATTGGTTTGCAGTGTTTCCCTTTCAAAACCCCTCGAAAATGTTGTCAGGTTTCGTCCGGAAATCTCTCCGGACTCTCGAATTCTCCGTTTTAACCGTCCTTTTAGCTCATCCATTCTTACTTAATATACTGCTACTAATTCCCAACCGCCAATTTCCTCTCTCCGACCACCCTCCCTCCCTCTGGGAGTTTCTGTTTTTTTTTTATTTCTTTTCTCTTTTTTTGGGATCATTTAAGTTGCATTAATCTTTCTTGATTGAAAATGGTGCAATGGTAAGTTAATCTTATCTGGGTTCTGATTATTTCTGTTGATAATCGGACATCTCTTTCAGCATTTGTGTTTATTGTTTTATTTTCTTTCAGCTTTCATCAGTTAATGCATATGTGTTGTTTGTGTGTTTAATTGGAGATATTTGTAACAGACAGTCATATATTTTTCTGCAGCTGTTTGATATAATTTTTTTTTTATTGAGTTTTACCTTGTTGATGGCAGATTGGGAGATAGTTGGAGATTTTGAGCTCAAAACCTACATTGCATATATAGCGAACTTCAAGGAACAAAGTTTTACAACTTTTTTAAGGTGGGATCTTTTTTTAGGATAACCTAAGTTGTTCACACAAGAAATATAGCATGTTTCATGTGGCAGAGAAAGATTGTTATATGATTGCAGCCCTCCAGCCAAAGTGAAAAACCCAAATCTCGTTTTTTGAATTATTGTCTGCCACATTTCTATCCTTATAACCTGTATTTGTTGTATAAGTCGTAAACTCGTGATGAAAAGAGATAAAACATTTCTTCATTTTTGCCTTTAATTGTAGATAAAGAGGATTGTTGAGGTTCTATTTCCATTTTGGCGGCATAAGAACAGTACAGGTTAGAGGAATGAGTTCTCTTTTTTGCAAAGGAGGAACCCATAAAGGATTGTTTGGTGCTCCTATTAGTTGAGAAGCAACTACTGGTGACCAGTGTGGCAGCTGGGTACTTGGATTTTGAGTCAAAATGGGGATGATTAACGATAATGTGGATGGGTCAACTTATGGGGATAATCAACAGTCAAATGCAAATGAAGAGAAGATCTTAGTTTCAATTAGATTAAGGCCTTTGAATGCGCGAGAACTCGCAAACAACGATGTTCCTGACTGGGAATGCATCAACAGCACCACTGTTCTCTATAAAAATAGCCAACCAGAGCGTTCAATGCTTCCAACTGCCTACACATTTGGTAAGCAAATGGAAATATTTTGCAGTCAATGTTTGCAAAAATTTTGATTATGTACAAGCAAGGTTTCCATATTCGAAAACTAGAATGAACTGAGAGAACCATGGTTTTTTTGATAGCTATGCCTGTTTTATTTTTCAAGTATCCGATTTCCTGTTTGTCCCCTTTAACTTTTTTTTGGGTTATTTTGAAACTTTGAATGATAGTTTGCATGTAAATCAAATTGAAACTTCTTTGTGATATTCTGTATGCTTTCCCTTGGTTCAACAAGTTGAACCAGCAACTACACTAGGAATAATTTCAAATAACTTTCGGATTAGATGTGTATAAGAGATGCTAGATCTGCATAATTTAAGAGCTATTAATAGTCTTTCTGCCAATAGCATTGAAGTTGTGCCAGATGATAAAGTCGTGCAAAAAAATCAGACACTATAACCCCTAATGCTACCTTCCCCTCCCAAAGAATAAAAAACATCACTTCTTTTTTTTTATTGCTGTTTTTATTTCCATATTATTGCAAACTTGACTCCATCCATACCTCTTAAATGCTCTGGAAATAGACAAAGTATTTGGAAGTGATTGCTCCACAAGGCAAGTGTACGAGGAAGAAGCTAAAAGAGTTGCTCTTTCTGTTGTGAGTGGATATGATCTGTCTCTTATACACATCTAGATGTGTATAAGAGACAGATATACTTGCTGTGAGAGGCATTTTACTAGGGAAAATCTTATCACAAAATTATGACTGGAATGGCCTTTATTGAGGAAGACTTTTTGCTGTCTCTTATACACATGCGGGATTACAGAGTACACCATAGCAGATATATATGACTACATACACAAGGTTCTTGCTTTTCCACTTGTTTATTTTTCTACATTCTTTTTTCTGCAATTGAAGTTACTAATTCGGTATATTATCTGGACATTCTGAAACGAGAATATATAATTTCGATATCACAGCATACCAACAGGGAATTTGTTTTGAAATTCTCTGCAATGGAGATCTATAATGAGGCTGTCAGAGACCTACTCAGATCAGATGCTGCTCCACTAAGACTCCTAGATGATCCCGAGGTAAATGTAAGAAAATCACGAATTGTGTTGTTGTGAAGCAGTAAATTTGTTAGTGTTCATACTTCCTTTATGAGGTGTACTCTTTTACCTTCACAGACAGATAACAGAGGTTACGTTGAGGGACAACAGCCATTTAAAGGAGCTCTTATCTGTCTGTGAAGGTAAAAGAGTACACCTCATATTTCAAAGAGATTACAAGAAATTCCATGGCCCAATTCAAAGTTGAATTTCCATTCTTGCAGCTCAAAGAAAATTGAGAGACCTCTCTGAATGAAATGAGTTCCAGGTCACATCAGATTTTGAGACTGGTATGTGTGTTAGTTCCTCAACTAGTTTTCAGTGATTAACATATCTGGAACTATATTGACAAGTTTCAAGTGAAATGCCTACAAAACATGAAATTTTAACACTTCAAAATACTCGGCAAAACATTCATTAATTCTTTTGTAACAATGGATTCCTGCAGACAGTTGATAGCTCTGCTCTGTGAATTCAGACGTTCAAAATTCCAGTCACTCTATCTGCAGTAGTCNAGTAATTATATGCTTACTATGAATCGTGCTAGGTGATTTCTCCTCTGTACTGAATTGTGCATGATGTCAATACATGAGATAACACTTGACTTCATTTTTTAAATTCTCATTCCATCACAGAATTTTGTTGATCTTGCTGGAAGTGAACGCGCCTCTCAAACCTTATCAGCTGGTATGAGACTAAAAGAAGGCTCCTACATAAACCGCAGTTTGCTGACCCTTGGAACAGTTATTCGCAAGTTGAGGTGGAGCTTCATTTTTCTTCCTTCCTATGGGTTTTTCTTTTTTGAACTTGCTAGAAGTTGGTCCAGCCTCCAGGACCATGACAAATAAATCAATGTATTCTCTAAGTTGAAGAGCGATAGCATTACTGTTCCTAAAATCGAAGAAAAAAAGAAATAATCAAAGAATAACTAGAGGACAAGGGAAATAGATCAAAGGAGAAAATAATCTCTGCTGAAGGAAGACCAAAATAATTTAAGGAGAGAACATCTAGATGTGTCTAGAACTAGATCGGAAAAAACAATATGTGTCTTCTTGTGTTTATCTGTATATAAATATTCTTAGACAAAATTTAGAATGCGAGTAAAGTATGTATATTCTTTCACGTTCAAGTGTTACTTGTAATGTTCTGACTTCTGAGGTTTCAATTAGCATTTTGACCTTGTTATTGCATCTGAGATTGTCTAAGCTTCATTTATCAATAACGAACACTGCAATGTGGATATGTGAATATGACTGTATTAATCAATGATTTATAATCATCGATCTATGCAGCAAAGGTAGAAATGGACACATTCCATACCGAGACTCCAAGCTGACACGCATGCTAATGCCCATGTCAATGTAATGATGTCAGAGAAGGCATTAGTGAAGCAATTGCAGAGAGAATTAGCTAGACTGGAGAATCAATTGAAGAATTTAGGATCTCTTTCTAACTCATGTGACTCTTTAGCACTAAAAGAGAAGGAGCTTTTAATTGAAAAGGTGACAAGAAATAATTTCTTTGAATTTTGGTAGGCATCCAAAACATTCCAATTAACTGGAGGCCAATCAAATCAATTTGTCATACATAATATACTACTATATGTTTTAGGTTCTCTAGCTTGAAGTCCACATGAATCCATATAAATTTCAATTTTTTAGCTCTTATTTATGTCCTTATGCATAAAAGTTCGTTTATCTAATCTGCAGATGGA
The DNA here is from genome assembly GCA_025175665.1 of Cinchona pubescens. NCBI lineage: Eukaryota > Viridiplantae > Streptophyta > Magnoliopsida > Gentianales > Rubiaceae > Cinchona > Cinchona pubescens. Next base: position 10,292 of record JANKKI010000233.1, read on the forward strand.
TAAAGACGAGATAAGAGAATTAACTCAGCAACGTGATCAATCTCACTCTCGTCTTCAGAATTTGATACAATCAGCTGGAGAATATCAGGGTTCAAGATCATGGGTATATACTTGTGACAAGCTTCCCATTAATAAGTTATCCTCGTAGTACATCTTGATGAAGTTTATTCTTCTTTTGTCATCTTTAGGATGCACTTAGTAGCGTATCAGAACCTCAGGAGAAAGGTGCTTGGTTTGAAGAATATTCACCATCAGAACTTTCTACTGTTTCTTGAAAAGCAAGAACCTTAGATTTTCTCCAGCGTACCTCATAGATGTGTATAAAAGCGAAGGCCTGAATTTTAACAAGCACGAGGAACAATTTCCTGAATCTTCTGAAGAACAATTTCTTTCTGATGACACCTCCCCTAGAATGTTTATAGAGAAGTACTTTGGACCAGATCCAACACAGGGTTGGGAGAAGATTGCAGAAAGACTAGACCTGAGTAATGAAGATAACTGCAAGGATGTTCAATGTTCCCATTGAAACTGATACAAACATGAGCGAGATAAACTCGGAAACAGTGTCATCCCCAGAACAGGTAAACCAGGCTTTGGAGTATGTCAACATGCACCACGATAACAAAACTCTGAAGCCAACATTTGATGACTTGAGAAAACTGTTGATACTCCCAGTGATTGTCAACTGGTGGAACAGTATCCAAAATCAGAGTCGGAATTATCTCAATCAAGAAGCAGAAGTAACTCGGACACAGTGTCATTCCCAGGAAAGGTAGATCAGGGTTTGGAGAATGTCAACATGCACAATGATGACAAAACTCTGAAGCCAACAGTTGACGAACTTAAGGAAACTATTGAATCTCCCATTGATTCTCACCCAGGGGAACAGTATCCTTCATCGGATTCAGAATTATCTGAATCAAGAAGCATTGGTGCATCGAGAAGCAGAAGTTGTAGTGAAATTGCCACAACAATGCCATTATCATCCCAGGTATGAGATAAGAAAAAGAAGAAGAAACGCCATCACCATTGAATTTCAGAAGGACTCACCACTTAGAAGTCCGGAACACAATAACAGGAAGTTCTCCGAGTTAGAATCAGTTGCAGATGGTAAATATCTACATAGAGAACGTTCCGAGGATTCTTTTGAAAGTGACTCCACAGATGCCAAGGAAGAAAGTATCAAGGCATTGGGACTTGCTGGCATGCTGCACAAGTCTGAGAAGCAGTTTGTGAACAAGCTTATACACACTCTCTCTCTATGTCTATCAATCTATCTTTCTCTCTCATATCATAATTTGCATTTTGTGTTATGCAGTAACTGATGCGTTGTTAATTCTTACCCAATGTAAAGAATGCCTCTTAAACACCTACTGCTCAACAGCTTATCTTTTTGTTATCATGCTCACAAAATATTGGACTAAATTCTGAAATGCAAACATGTCCCTAGCAACTTAAACCAACATGGTTTCTTGCACAAGTATTGTTCTTTCATTGTTCGATTATCTTTAATGACAAAGCCATCTTTACTAAACTGTGAAGTTGTCGGTCTACTTGATTTGCTATTGACTAATTGATTTATTTGTCAGGTCCTGGAGGCTGGACCAACTTCTAGCAAGTTCAAAAAAGATTATAATGTTGTTTTGGGTTGTAGATCATGATTCCCAGAAATCCTCTTCGAATTGGTCCACAGAATTTGAGAAGCAGAGAGCAGAGATTATTCAATTGTGGGATGCTTGCAACGTACCATTGGTCCACAGGACCTATTTTTTCCTCGTCTTTAGAGGAGATCCATCTGACTCCATATACATGGAGGTGGAACTGAGACGATTGTCCTTTCTCAAGACTAAAACTGGGAAAAATGATCCAGCCTCGAGGTATAGATCTCTTCTTGCTTTCTTTTTCTTTTCAACTCATTGTGATATATGCCAAATCTTAGGTACTTCCTGCACCAACGAACTGTTGCATTAACCAAAGACACAATAAAACTGTATCTAAATGTATCCTAATTCTTAAGCATCTTGAAAAACTGTGTGTATTAGCAGAAGAGAATTTCTCCTTTCCCAATTTAACTGTTACATCAGTTGTATCATTACTTACAAGAGAACTTTAAACTACAGCACGAGGACAATGAATCACGAAAGAGAGATTCTGTGTAAACTAATGCTCAAGAAGTTCTCAAGAAAGGAGAGAGAGGCCCTATTCCAGAAGTGGGGTATTGGATTGAAAACAAAGAAAAGAAGGCTCCAGTTGTGTCGACGACTATGGACAGACACAAAAGACATGGACCACATAAAGGAAAGTGCTGACCTGGTTGCAAAATTGGTTGGGATTGCAGAGCTAGGCCACGCCCAAAAAGAGATTGTTGGACTCAGCTTCTCAACCCCACAGGTGAACATTAGGTCCTTCAGCTGGAAACACAGCACGCCGTCTCTAGTGTAGCTGGAGGCAGTGCAGTGCTTCATCCGAAGAGATGAAAGAAGAAATCCAGTAGCAGATAAAAGAAAAAAAATGGTAGTGTTCAATAGATTACTAGTAACTATTATGTATATGCTTAAAATGTATAGGACTTCTTTTCAAAACCTCAATTATGTAAGAGACGTTTGACTTGAAGTCTCATTTAACCATAATGTGTTCATTGCTATACAGAACCTTCCATTAAAGATGGCATTATACTTCACACACATAAAGCTTGGAAGCCCAGAATATTATAACTGGCAGATATAGCTAAACAAAGTAAACAAACAAATATTGAATATGCATGCAACACATAACTAGAAGAAACTAAAACTAAGACATGGTTACCAATACGTCATTTTTTTTGAAAAAAAAATACATATAGACATACGTTTAGTACTCAATATATGTACCGGTAGTCGGTACACGTGAATTGGTATGCTATTAAGCATATCAACATGCTGATCAAGCTGCAAACTGTGTATATCTCTTAATCCTGGATCCCTGTTTAGATACATTCTCACTCATAAGGATAGAGAATTCCCCAGAAAATTGGAAGATACCACAGAAGATTGCAACTTTACATACTAATTTATTCGAACCAAAACATCCCTACTTTGATACACAGGTAGAGAATTACAGACACTGGGTGGCAAAGCCCTCCACAATCCACATGTCATCTTTGATAACATAACCAACAAATGAACACTACTAAGTGCCTAATCTGATACACATCTAGGATGTGTATTTATTTTACATGTTCTTCACAAATTTCACTACAACTTCTGCTTCTCGATGCACAGATGCTAGATGATTCAATAATTCCCGGTGCGTCCATTGGCCTAACACTGCTTTATGATAAAAAGGGATTCAAGCCTTTCCTTCAATCCTGGCATGAGTGAGGCCAACACATGCATCGACAAAATCCTCATCTATAAAATCCGTTGAGAAGATTTGCAAACGATCAGCATAACCCTTTGAAAAGCACTCAGTAATAAACAATCTAGCATATCCATGAATCCTATTGGTAACCGGTTTCACATACAAAACTGGATTATCAGCTTGAGGAGTTACAGTATTCTCAACCCTGTAAAAGAATTTCCTATGGATGTCACAGGTGGCTGCTCACTCAAATGCTTCAAGTTGCTCTCAAATTTTGTAGATGGCAAATCAGTGTCAATCCAATTATCCTTCAAATATCCAGCACTCCATAATGGACTTCCATGTTTAGGCTGAGCTGATTTTCTTGGCTTCCACACACAGATAACTCTCTTTGGCAATAATTCCGCAATTGTCTTGCCAAAAACTGAATCATCCTGAGGAATAAGATAGTCTCCAAGCTGTTCCTCCAAATACTTGTCAAATTCAGGAGGGTCATCGTGTCCGAACTCTGTCCGAATTTCAAGAATTATAACCTCAGATTGACATCTGAGTTAACTTTTTAACATCATTGATGACAACATCAACACTGTGGGTTACTAGGATCCCGTGGCACACCCGTTTATCCTCCTGAACCCGAATATCGACAACTCGGACACCTCTCACGAGCTGATGGTAGATTGAGAGAGATTGGCATTGTGCAAATGGGCGTGTGATGAATGGAATGTCCAATATTATTAGTAGCAGAATCATGGGTTCCAGGCCATACTATCTTTTCTATTACAAGTTTTCCGGGATCGAGGCCTAACATCCAGTTTTTCCTGTCTGTAGGATGGTAATCAGAACCAGGGAAGTCACATCCACAGCTTTGCTTTAGATCAACCAAAGCTTTCTTTTCTGTCGAGATTGCCTTTCTTCTTTCCACCTGTTTAGAAACCTGAGCACCCATGATGAGGAGAATAGATTAAGAGAAGAGGTATAAGAGTCTAGTTGTAAAGTCCTTCCCCTCCTGCTTCTTAATTTTCTTCCTTCCTTATCTGTTTCCTTTATTTGTTGAATGTAGTTGGCAGGAAAATGATTGGATTTTTTCAGTTTCAATACATGCACATAAATTTATCAGATGTGGGGTTAAGAGTAACAGCTGTAATTATGATAAAAGATAAAACTTTTCCAGAGCTTTGTGTAATCTTTTAGTACATTGTCTCGACAACATACTACAATGAGCGTTTACACATTTCACGTTGTCTTGGGTATGGTGGGCCGGCTTGATTGAAGGATTGGTGGATAGTCATAATCCATGTAAATATATCTTTGGTTCCTACCAATACATACATATCTTTGGTTGGTCCACTTGTATAGCTGTCCTATGCCATTACCTTTGGCTGGTTTTGATTAATGCTATCACTAAATGCATCTTCCATTCTGTCGGTTTACTGTTAAATGTACCCATAAACAAACAGAAGTGAAGATCATACACATCCAGAGAAGCGAAAGACAACAAATATGTTACAATCACTCGTTAAGCACTTCATCATTAACAAATATCTGATTGTTAGTTGCCATTTGTAACCTTTCGATGGTGATTTCACAGCCTTGTTGGTAGGAGAATTATTCAAACCAACAATGACATATTCCACAATAGTGAATAGGCTATTGAAGTTCGATAAAGCATTATTTGGTAAAGATTGTCAGATAGGCAGCTTGGTGCCATAGTCCAAACAGAAGTAGCTACCTAGTGAACTAGCAATCTCTGTACTACATTTATTTCCGTATATTTTGTGTTAAAAGTGCACGAGAGGCCAGCAAAAAGTATCTACAGTCATGGCAAAAAATAAAACCTCAATCCATAGGAAACAAAGAGCTAATTCAACTCCAAGAGATTGATAACATTTACACTAAGAAGAACTCCTCACTATACACACTCCTGATCAAGCTTTTAGGACAGCTCCTTCTGTGATTTTCCACCCTGATTTAACACATGACATCTCATACCTTGTTGTGTAAATTGATTTATTGTGTTCTGGATGGGCCACATCTGTGAGCTGTGCCGACTCCTCAAGAGTTGCTTCCACAACAGCACGCTGACCATCAGCAGAAACTGTCGATGTTAAGGTTCAGTAACGTGTATTGCCAAAACCAACCATGTTCTGCAATTTCTGCACCACGCTCTGTCCAACTTTTCAGCATTTCACCATCTAGTATCTGGCATGTCAATGTTTTTTCTAGTGTCAGGACTTCGGGAGAACATTAATCAAGTGCGGTTGAAACCAGGATCTTATCCAGAATGTATAAGCAGCCCAGCTATAAAAACAATCCGATGATACAGAAGCAAATTGAAGAAATTCTACAGCTTAATGTTGGTTTCTTGGACTCTAGATTCAAACTTTGACCGAGACTAATGAAATCATACCATAATTATGGAAGTAATCATGACCTATTGGACCTTTTCATTTGCTGTAAAGACTCTCAAGAAGGAGAGCTTAAAAACTTTTAGCAGACAGACTAGCAATAGATGATACTTTGTTCTGCCAAATAATATCATGTTTTAGAGACAGAGAAGACAACCAGGCATGTATGTCTATGTTGCAATTCATGCCAACTTGTCTTATTGGCAGGCTTAATTGCAGTCGATCAGATTCAACACATCTTACTGCCACCAAATTCAAGTACTTTTCAGAAATAAAGGTCAGATCAGAACCCCCGTTGGGGAGCGAAATAGAACACGAAGCCTTAAGCTTATCGCTAAGCAGTGGGAGGGTGTCAACAATCAAATCAAACTCAAACATCTATTAACTCAATGTCCTCCTTACCTCTAATAATTTGCCAAGACAATGATCAGGTCCAAGAGCTTGGGATTTGATGTTCTGCCATGTGCGAATTAGATTTCCAGCCAACCTTGCATCCATTCTAGATGTCTCTGCATCCTCTTCATCTACTGATTCTTCTGCAAGTTATGCACCAAACCAAGAGAAGGAATATATAAGAAGGTAGAGTAAAGACCCCAAAAAAAAAAGTAGAAAAAATGATAAGCAACGGACTCAAATTAAAACTAGATGCCTACATTCGCATTCTATTAACTGCAATAAAATAAAAGACTTACCGAAAATTAGCAAATTCAAAAACAAAGAATAAAATAGAGCGGACAAGAGATAGTACTACTGAAATCTGCATGGGTTTGACAAATATTGCTTACTGAAAGATGGAATTAGTCTTCTTATAGGGCTTTATTTGTTGTCTCTAGAATAATTAGGTTTTAGGGGAGCAGGGCTTTCAATTTGTGGTTGGGATCCATCATAATATTTAGTTTGCTTATTATGAAATTCTATTTTACAAGGGAAAAGGAGATGTCAAAATATTGTTAGATCATACCTACATTGATGACATCAGATACCATAGTTGGCATGTCATTTCTAATTGGAATGAACTTCAACCCAAACAAAGCAAACAACCCAACAGCTACTCCAGCGCGCATAATCTTCACACTTGCCTCTTTTATTTCCTCAGTTATCAGCTCCTGTTCAAGCAAGTCATCAGATTTTTGTCTATCAGATATTAATCCAGTATTTGTGGAATTATCTGACTGGTTAGGCCTTGTAAGTTCCTCACTTTCTCCGGAAACTTCAGAATTTATTATCTCGTATTCCTCATCAGTTTTCACACTTCTTTCACTGGGACCAAGAGGAAATACCTTCTGCAGTGCTTGAAGTGCGCCATACTTTACACTGTCAAGCACAGCAGTAACGTCCGCCGAAAGAAGAGAACAGAGACCCCTTTCCAACGCAAAATCTATTTCAGGGTCTCCCTAACAGTGTAGACAGTCATGGAATTTGCAAGAGCTGTAACCTTGGTCTGCTGTAGTTGCTGAAAATGATTGTCAGCATCTTGCATCAGATGAGGTTTCTTATCCACAAAAGCCTGAGCAACAAGAGCAAGTGCCACTGTTGTAGACTTCAAAACTTTCCGCTGGAATATTACTTGGTGTGGCAGCAAATAGATCAATCTGCAATAAACAGATTTTAGACATGTTAGATGTCACTTATGAGTTCAAGTTCAAATATGGTACAGTGTCCAGTGACAGGTAGTGTTTGGCATGCAATAATAGTTAAAAAGTGTTCAAACAAATAGTTGTTGCAGCATGCACAAAGTAATGCACAAACTTGAATACTATCCAAGACAATGTATAAAAAATACCAAGACAAGTAAATATCACCGAATTTTTGCGAAAATTTACCTTATCCCAGGGGACTTGAGTTAAAATGATACCAATTTCATCACCTGCAAGCCCTAGATTATAGTCTCTTCGAGAGCTACGATTAGCTAGGGTTTCACAAGCAGCTTGAAGAATCATCCTTCGGCTGACTAAAGCATCTTGGCTGTACCCATACTGCGGCGGCATATACTCTTCTGATTCCATCTCCGAGGAAATGAGCCCCAGCACCGAGGAGAATCTGTAGATTCTGTAAAAATCAATGGGCATCTCCACGTTGGTCGAGGCGAGTGGAGGAGTAAATGGAGGAGGAAGAGTGGCGGTGGCAGTGGAATTGTCGTCGGGAGGGTCGGCAGTCATGGTGGTAGAAGGGAGAAATTGGAAGTCACCGAGAAGACGGTCAGCCCATTTGCTAGTGGCGGAGAAGCTTTTCGAGATACTACTATTACTAGCTCCACCACTGACGGCGTTGAGTTTTGGGAGTTTTCTGGTGGTCGTTGGCGTTGGCGGAGGCGGAGGTGATAGTAGTGGCGGAGTACAGATGCCAATGCTGAGGTGTCCTCAAATTTCCATTCTTTTCTTTGGGGACTAAAACCCTTGCGCGGGAGTAGACTGATGGGTTTTTCGTTTTCTAATTTTTTTTTTATTATTATTATATCTAAAGTGAAAATGATCAATTATTTTCCTGAAAAAATTTTGATAAAAAAGAAGTGCATAGTCTAACACTTACCTTAATTATTGAGTTTATTCACAATGAGCTACTCTTCTTAGTTTAATGAACTTTATCTTTTTTGCTAATACTTTTTGGGCAAAATTTTTCCTAATATTGATTGTGTAAACCATGATTTGGAAATAGTAGTACATGAAAGTTTGAGAAGGCAAATTAAAATAATGACATCAACAAGCCCAAAAGAATAATTTATTTTGCACAAAGCTCCTGGGGCACCAAAAGTTAATACAAGTAGGCCAAGACCAAATAAATACATTTAAGAGTATCATTTCATTAATAATAGTACAATTAGGTCATGCCTAAGTGAAAAAATTGAAATTCTAAGTACACTACAAATTAAATAAATATTACAACAACATTGAATTCTTCATTTAAGCAGTAGTCAGGCCTTCAGGGAGCGACTGACTGTCCGGACAGTCAAATACCTCCGGCAAGCATACAGAACCGCCGAATGGAAACCATTCGGATTTTCTATAAATACAAAATGGCCAGCCTGTAGTGACAAAAAGACCACCTTTATTATCATTTGTTTTCCAGAATAGAAAGCATGTGTATAATTAAATGACAAAAGTTCAAGAAAGAATTGCAAAATGAATTCATTTCATGGTACACGGGCTTACTTCCTCATCTCTCATAATAAAGGAGAGAGACAGACCTGAGGGACCCTAATGATTTCACAAGGAACTGTCATTAGCTTGCAGCTAATGTGCCCCTTTATAATTCATCCAATCCTCGACACCATAAATAAAGGTAGTCGGCACCTTCCATTCTGATGCCCTGCACTCAAAAAAACAACACAAGGATTAGAGAGTTCTATTAAAGCTGCTTATAGAAGAGTTGAAGAGCAAAATATCATTTCAAGCCCAATTCTCTAGCAATTGGTCAGCCTATATTAGTCTCTCTAAATTTAATGCACTGTATCTTAACTTGGAGGAATTATTGGGCAACTCAACCACAAATTCTAGAGTATGCCTTCGAATTAATCCATCATTTCAAGAGAATGACAGCTAAGGCGGACTTGAAACAGATAAGAATAATATTACGAGGGAAAGGGCAAACTTGAAAAATGAACCAAGAAAACATACAGCGAGCCTTAATTCTTTTATATGATATAGTAATATTGGTTGCATACTCTTAAAAAATCCAAGATACAAACATTTTTGAAAACAGTTCAGGTATTGGCCATTACATTGTCCATGGAAAGTCCGATGTATGCCTTTTCTTCCACAGGAGGAAATGCCGTTTCAATGCTTTTGATCAATGATCCCAATGCACAATGAGGCAACCATACAGACATATGGCTTATCCTTGTCCTTATTTTTCAGTCAAATATGCAACTTTTAACTACAACATCAATAAGTTAACCTTTGGAAGACATCAATTCCTGCTACCCACAAGAAAGTATGTAATATGATAAACTATTCTTAAGGCACTAACAAGGAAATCACTGTAGATTTCTGAAACATATTGTTGAAGGCAAAAATGAAGAACTAGAGTTGATAAAAAAAAAAAAAAAACCTAATATAACCCACTCACCTTTGCACAAGAGGCATGCGAGCAAATGCTCCAAAGGCAAATATGTACTTTAAACACAGTTCTCCGCTAGCTTTGGCCGCTAAAGTGTGGTATGCATAATCTTGCATCCAGAAACAGTCATTATCAAGAACTTTTCAAATTGTGCCGCAACAAAGGGAATTGATGGTAACCTACCTGTGAGTAATTTGGATTCCTCCTCAGTCAAACCAGATCCCTGTGCCCGAGCACCAAATCGAGCACTGGTATATTTGCGAACCAGATCAGGTCCCCAAGGGCCTAAACCTCTACATACAGAGTACACCAACAACAAAAGTGAGTTCCACACTTCAGTATATTTCATTTATGATGATTATATTTATCAGTTGATCTAGAATGTGTTATGCCATACTTCAAAGTTCAAATTAAAAAAGTTCCGTCAACTGAGAAAGAAGTAAAAACATAGTTTACCCCAACTCATGCAGAAAGAACCACATTACAATCCATATTAGATGGAACTTACTTCATTATAAATGCATCTTCTGATGCATAACAGGGTGCCCCCTAAATTGCTTCCACAATGAAAAGGAAGTTACATTACTAAGAATGTATACTTGTAACATATTCTTTATCGTGCATGAGAAGACATCAGAGACGCCTCCCACAAGAAGGATATGTTTTGTATCACTTAAAAGCTAAAGCTAATATCAGGATTAAACTTTCGAATCCTCAAAATTATGACATAGAAGCAAGGATTGCAAATAAAATAATAGTTTTCCACAGGGAAGAAAAGATCAGTTATAGACATGATAGAGTCATTATAAACAGCCAGCATATGCTAGGAATCTACAAGATGATAGAGTTTATCAGGGGCATAAAAATGTTGTTAGTGTATGCATGAACCTGAAACAGCTGCACTTTATGAGCTAAATTGCAAAAAAGAAGATAACGAGCAGTAATAAACAAATAATATTGCATACTAGAAGCAACACAGACTGCCATCACCTCACAAGTTTCTGTGGAGTGAAGTTATCGAAGAGCCGACTCCCACAGGTGATTCAAAATGGCTCCCTTCCATGATGCTCTAAAGCGATTAAACCATTCATTCTTATAATCATCTTGTGAAGTAAATCCAGCAGGCCCAACTAAAATCAAGTGTTGAATGTGCTCAGGATGCTACAAGAGAAAAAAGTGGATATCAACCCCCTTATACAATGGTACAAACAAAGCAGACACATAACATGAGTATAATTACCTTGAGGGCATATTTTGCAGCAACATACCCACCAAAAGAATGACCAAGTAAAATAAAATTGCTAAGGTTCTTGGCTTTGCGCCATTCCTCCAAAGAATCGATAAACCAAGTCTCAGTTTCTGCATTACAAGTTACAGCACAAGTATCCCTGATTATCCTGACTCACAAGAATAGTATGCAAAGAATAATTTAATTTTGGAATTAGATAAAAGATTAGGCACATAGTCTACAACTAACCTTCTGTACTTTTGCACGTGAAGTCAGGCCTGCTTGAGCCACCCCAACTGCTATAAAACGTGACAATTTTACGAACAACTGATATTTTACCAGTGTCCTTCCAACATGCTTTTACTTAGGAGACCATTGACTATCGTGTTTGGTAGAAAAGACACAAAAATTTAACAGTTGGTAAAATGTTGGTTTCCACTACCTGTCTTTAAAAGCCATCTTCAAAATCTAAGACACATCTAGATTTGTTTAAAGTCTTAATATTGCCCCTCATATTATAACTCAATTTATCTCAACGCGATTAATACAATCATTTGTTTCTAAAATGTATCCTATTTTAATAGACAAAGGTGGATTATGTATTCTTCAAATGTATACAATGAAAGCAGAACATGATTATTCCATATTTAATGATGAATTCCATTTTGAATTCCTGTTTGCTCTAAATATACAATCAAAAGTCTTGTTTCATAATTTTGTTCCCTCCAAATCTTTCAATGTGCAATCAAAGCATGCCATTTTCCCAAATGACCACAATTATGAATGCTTCTAAAAGTACGTTTGTAAAAAAAGATTTTAATGTTTCAAGCTCACTTGAATACAAAAATTTACAAACTGTAAACTCACCCAAGCTGATCTATAGCAGTGACTTTAAAACGATCCGCAAGAGCATCAAAGTTCCGAAAGAAGAAACCTTGTGACGCACCGTACCCGTGTACCATAACAAGAGTGGGAGAGCCCTCTTTGCTATCGAAAGTTACAGTATTAAGAAATCTTGGTTCATTGCTCACAGATCGGAACCACCTGACTTTAGACCCCGGTGGACCAGATACTGTTTGTAAATTTGATATTAACTTGACTCTTATAGTATATGGAGTCCTGAAATTCCATTAGCAATCAAATTTACAAACAGTACATGAAACTGAAACTACCAAAACAAGTAACACCAAACAAATGCACTAGCTTTTTTTTTTTTTTTTCAAACGATAAAGATAATATTATTACTAATTAATAGCCAATTGGCTTACATCATTGTGAACTTCAGCAAGAAGCCACAATGCACTGCTTTACTAGCTTTCCAAGTGCACACTTCAAATAAATCCAAATTGAACATTAAAATCATCAGAAACCAATCCTCCCTCTCTGTTTATCCTAGAGGAATGTTCTCAAATAGCCAAAGACTATCAAGGGGTATAAGAATAGCCTTAGTTGCTAATTCTCCAAATGATTTGATTTGAAGTAAATAAATCCAAATTGAAAATTAAATCATCAAAATCTAATCTTGAGGAATATTCCAGCAAAAAACAGCCACTAATCATACATACAATTTCTGTCCTTGTCTAATAAACAGAACATTATAAATTACAAAATGATTCACAAAGGTGTGGAGAAAAAGCTATATATAAGATACAAAATCCCTAGCATGTAAAACAGCAAATTAATAGATCTCCGGCGAAATCGAAACAGAAAAAAACGAGAATATATATGAATTCTCTTCAGGAAAGAAGAATTGGAAGGCGGAGGAGGAGGAGAGATTGATTACTTAAGAATAGAAAGGAGGCGCTTTTCAGAGTCGATGATGTGGTCGGTGGAGGTAGGTATCCAACGAAGAATGGAAGGCCATAACGATCTCTTCCGGCTAATCGCCTCGGCCGTTGTGTCGGCGGTTGCGGTTGACGTTGCGGTTGAGGCAGAAGTAGAAGCAATTCCCTCGGCCGATCCTTACCTGCAAACCTTTCGACTTTGACCACCTAATCGGCTTTATACACAGGCTGGAGTGGCGTCGATGGGAGTGATGAGGCCGGAGCTCGAAGAGTAAATAAATAGAGTCCAATTTCACTCGAATTAGAATTACAACTACTCTGTTTTTATAATGAGCGCTGAGTGAAAGATCCAGGGTATGGCCATTGGAATCGTCGGCGATGCAGGTGTTAGGTATTAATTTCTCTCTAAATAAAAAAGATAACAGAGAAAACTTAGTCTAGTTTGAATTTACGGTAATGGTTTATGTGCCTGCTTTACACATCTAGATGTGTATAAGATACAGATCTAATGTGTTTAAGATACTATAAAATTTAAAAATAAATTTAAATTTATGTATTTTTATTTATCATAATAAATTTATAAATTTATATTTAAAAATTTAAACTTAAATCAACATTTTTTATTTAAATAATTTATTATAAATTATAATTTGAATCAAATTCTTCGAAACATAATCTAGGAAAATAAAAAAATAACGGCCTGAAACTTGTGAATGGAGAAGAACATTCACGTTGTCCGTCCTACGTCAGGGCTGATGTTTGCGGCTGCTGCATCCCTCCGATTTCTAACTAAAAATGTAGAATATTCATTTACTCCTGACGTAGGAGCAGAAAAAGAAAATTCTAACATGTTGGATGTCGCAGGTCTCATTTTGCTATATTAATAAAACTATCGATTTTAACCAATTTAATTAAGGCACATCTAAAATATTAAATTACTTCTCTATACTACTCCCCAACAAAGAAAAGAAAAAATTGATTGAAATTTTATGTCGATCAAGAACCTCAATCAACACTGGGAATATTTTAAATAAAATAGAGAGTTTATATTTTTACAACATAAAATAATGACATTCTATTCAAAAAAATAAATTCTCAATTATTGAACATATCCAATAATTGTTACTAACAAAAAAAAAATTTCCAAAATTTTGATATTGGGCTGGCACTTCATGATCTATTCATTAATGGTAATGGTTCGTACTGAATTTTCTAAACGTGTGAAAAGACAAGAATATTTCATAAAAAAATTTTAGTAATTGTAAATGCTAGTGAAAGATGTGTCAATAATTAACAAATAGCATGTATCAAGGATTGAAATTACAAATATTTATAAGCTAGAAAATTATTTTTCATGCGGACAAAGAATCTGCACGTGTAATATAGTAGACCATCTGAAATTCCAACCAATGAATGGTTACTTGTACCCAAATCCAAGATCACTCTTTCTCCCTGTTCCTTTTACCTACACTTGAGCAAAGATCGCATCTTGGACATTAAAATGAACGACTTTGAAATACAAAAAGTGGGTATACACCAAAGGCCAGTAGACAAATAACAATGATATGCGGCCATCGCATTAAATATGTAGATGATTAGTGTTACAGAATTCAAATCCAGTTTTCACAAGATGCAGCCCCAAATAACAAAACTTAACACTTTATTCAAGAAAAAAATAATAATAAATCCAAAATCTACAAGCTAGAACACCGCATTTCCACTTATAAACGATCATATAGTGCTTAAACAATAACTAAGCACATCATGCTGAATAGAATCTAGTTCTCTAATCTGCTCTTGATTGACCAGCTCGAGAAGAGAGGATGATGCCAACAATAAGGCCATAAAGAGCCAAGGCTTCAGCAAAAATAAGAATGAGAATCATACCAACAAAAAGCTTTGGTTGTTGTTTGCATTGGCTCTGCAAAAGGAGAAAATCAAAATTACAAATCTCTTTCCACTGCAGATGAGGAAACCACAATAATTTTATGCCAATGACTTCCATATCGAGACAAATAGAAGAGCTTAGAGAACTCAATCTATCTCAAAGATTGAATACTCAAATCATAAACACAACACATATATCATAATCAGGGAACTATCCATTGTTCATACCGAGCAACGTAAAAAAGCAAACAATAACGTTAGCAAAACTCTGATGGGCGGCTTAGTGCAACCAAAAATAAAAAAAGAGAGAGAAACATAACAGACTCTCCTAGAACACCTCACCAGATCAACTCAAAACACCTCATGGGATGTTGCTGGATCAAATCTTTATTCACAACTTAGTTGTACATAGTCGCATCTTCTCTTGGGCAGAAGTTTGTTATACTTTCCTAACCACTCCAACTCGTACAGTCATACTACCTCAAGTCTTTTCATGTCCTAAATTTATTAACAATACCATCACAACAATTTCATAGTTTTAATGTTAATATACATTAGAAAACCGAATATTCAGCCGTACAAATTGTGTTACTAAGATTATTACCCCAAGAATCTTAGCCAACACGTGTAACTTGTACACAGAAAACAATACTAACATCTAAATCTCAACTAGAGCTCCACTTACTTCCAAAAAAACAAATTTCTAACCTAAAAAGCAATGAAGCGAAAGGATCAATTAAGCAAAATAACACAAAAAAGACCAAAGCAGCAGCTACACACTGAATAGTTTCAATTTCATAAAAATAACAAAACTACGATCTGATCAAAAACTAAAATCCAACCAAATAAATTTTCAACTCATACTGATACTGCAAAATGCTAAAACAAACTCCTTAACAATCCCATCACATTTTATACACCGAAAATTAGAATCTTCAGCAAAAGATAAATTTGAAGACAGGATAATCAACCTTACTATTTCCTGCAACAAAAGGATGATAATATAATCTCAGATACAGATTTCAGAATCGACTTGAAAAATTAATAGCTTTCTCATAGATCGAAAAAAAAAATAATAATATACAGCATTATAAAGCAGGCACATAAACCATTACCGTAAAATCAAACTAGACTAAATAACAGAAAGATCTAGCAGAGGAGAGAGAAATTAATACCTAACACCTGCATCGCCGACGATTCCAATGGCCATACCAGCAGAAAGGCCGGCGAGACCACAAGCAAGACCGGAGGAGAGATGAGCATAACCATCAAAGAGATAGTAAGCCTTGGTCTTGGGGTTGATGCCGGTACTAATAATCACAGCAATAATCAATCCGTAAATACCAAGCACACCAGCCATAACTACCGGAACTATAGATGTTATCACCAATAGTATCACATCAGATTTTATGAGTTTTATAATGTCTTATCGGTCTATCTTCGTTTATGCACTACAGGATACACGGCTATATCAATTTCTGTATATTGTAGGCTTACTATGAGTTTTACAATAGTTTAATTCCTGTCTCAAAAACACAAGGGTCTAGATGTGTATAAGAATAATTGTAGTATCTGTCTCTTATTATGAATCTAGAATCAAGTCGAGTGACAGAGCGTTGCATCGTTTATCGCCGCTGAAGGTCGAAGACATTTTTCCGATTGGATCTGTTTCCGGAGAGAAAAGATGGAGAAGAGATTGGATCTGAGGATATTTTTATTTTACGGTCCTGCGGAGAGGAGAGTGGTAGAGAAGGAGGGGAAAGGACGCCTCAGTTTCATTGAACTGGGGCGTCCCCTCCCCTCCTTCTCTAAATTTATTGTGGGACAATTTTACGACTAAATTTATGTTATTCATATAGTAACGCATAATGACACAATTATTATTGAAATAATTAAAAAATATAATTTTTTATTTATTTTAATAATATTTAGTGCAGTTTACCAGAAATTACAGGATTAGGATTCAAATCTCATACTTTGCCAGAAATTAAAGGATTAATTCAAATCTCATACTTTGGTTTAAATTTTTTTAATAAATCAGCAACAACAAAGTATGAGCATTTTACATGCCTCTCTTAAAATTTAATATAAATTGCATGAGATTCCACACAGGTATCAAAAATTACGGTTAGTTCTCAATTTTTTGGCTTTGTATAATAAATTCAGCCCATTTGAGGTGATTAAACTTTAAAAATTAATTATCATTAGTATTTGTTATGGCAGTCTCACCCAAAAGCTATCATCAAATCCCCAATGCCAACAATTAAGATTTGAGAGAGCCACAAATTCGCCTTCTACACCCATCTTATAGCCATTTGCATTTTGCATATGTTTTTTTAATTTCTTTTGACTTTTGTCAAAGGTAATAAGTAATGTTTAAAAATTCGAATTTTGAATTTAATATACAAAGTTAATGAAGCAAATATATTTGAAAATTTTCATTGAGTTTTACTAATTAAAAATTAAAAACCTTGTAACTACAAGTCATGTGTATTTATTATTTCATATATTAAGAATAAAATTTCAATAAGAGACAGCTGCAGTAAAAAATTTTAATAATATTAGGTTGATGACGAAGTGCAATTTAGGTAGTAAAATATTTTATTTATAATCTATTAGTCATGGGTTCGAGTCACTTCTAAAAGTATAGGATAAGAGGTGGATTTAAAAAAAAAAAAATATTAAAAAAATATTAAATTCTTATATTATCCTTTTATATATTAACATTAAATGCAAAAAAAAAGTAAAAACCCTTAAACTTAAACTCTAGTTGTGCTTTGCCCCCTCAACTTATTTAATAAGCACTTTACACCATCTTTTACGTTTTGAGACAAAATTACCCCTATTATTTTAATTATTATTGTTTTTCTTTTTTTTCTTCTTTTTTTCCTTTTATTTATTTTCTCTATCTTGTTTTTCTTTTTTCTTTTCTTTTTTCATTATTCTCTCTTGCTACTACTATTTTCATTATATAATTTTAGTACTTTCCACCCAAAATTTTGTTTGCATACTTAGAATATATATTTTAATTTTTTTTTTTGAAAAATTATTTTATGTTTTTATAGTTTGTTTATTTGTTAATTATAACATTTGTAAAACTCATAAAATCTATATTATACTATTTAATATATGTTGCTTGTATCTCTTATACACATCTAGATGTGTATAAGAGACAGGGCTATAGGAATACAGACATTTGCCCCACTTTTGCAAGGCATTTAGCTCTCTTGCTTTCTGATAAAGCGAATGATAAAATACAACTGAGGTATAAATTCAAGAGGTTTTTTTGCATTTAATCCTATATATTATTTGTTATCAACTCAAGAATTTGTTGTTTCCAAAATTGTGTTAACAACTTATCTATTTTTGAGTATTAAATAAATACGATTAAGACAAACACTCATAATTACTCGATAAGTGTATCGAGTTTGATTTAAAACTCAATATTCATCGAGTCACGTATATTTTCATTAATTCAAATCAATTGGATACAATTCAATTGAATTTTCCCGAGTTTTTAAACTACGGTAATAAGCAATGTGAGTACTCTGTAATTATTGCAAAGTGAGGGGCATTATCGGCAATTATGAGATAATTCCAGGGAGTTATATATAGTGGTGTCCTAGTATCAATTATGATCGGGACATGAAAGATGGTGTAAGCGTAATACGAATCAGGAGACGCTCCCTCTAGCTTAGAAAATTGAACAAAACAAATAACTAAGTGGGTTACAATTTAGAGATTAATCTGTATCCAAATATGACCGATAATACCAAGAACTTTGACATAACTTGGAATTCGTTGTCAAGTAAATGTTGTTTACAACTCTTTAAGATTGAAAATGATTACAACTATATGCAAACACTAAGAAGTTACAACACAAAAGTGTATGCACAATTAGAAAAGATACTTTTGTAGCCTGAAGGCAAAAATTTGGTTCACATTTGCCGCGAGCTCTCCCTCCAAAACCTGTTTTCTACTTTAACATCGAAAGGAAAACTAATGACAAATAGTGCATAAACGATACAACCCTCTGTCACTTCGTACTTGAAAAGTATTTTCATAATAAACCCCGCTGACCAAAAGACGAGAGACCAAGCCCTTTTGTCTTGGACAGGAGAAAACACAATGATCAAAGAAAGACAAGGACAGAAACTTACGCTGTTTTGCAACCGTTGTGCAGTCAAATTCTGTTATTGCTCTTCCATCTAACCAAAGTCTAGAGAAACCAAGAAATCCAGCTTCTGTCCATGTAATCAGAGGAAGTGCCAAAAGCTGCTTGCCAAAAATGGCAAAATGGGAACTCAATATGCACGCACTGGCAAAAGATTTATTCTTAAATCACTAATTCTTGGTGTTGAGATTGCTTCAATACTCAGCCTATTACCTCACAAATGGATAATACCATATGAAATACACAACAAACCAGGCAAACAGCCCAGTGAATCAACAAAAAAATAACATTCAACCTTACTAAAAAGATCCATATCTTACAATGAATTACTAGTGATGACAAGAATTCCATATTGCCCGTGGATCATCCGCTTTGTAGGATTAAGCATAAGTTCCCGCCTTTTGGAATTGGAAAGCAAGTTTTCCATATTCCACAGGCATAGGACCTAACAGAAGCATTAACTGAGATCCAAATTATGTACAGTGCATAAAATTTAATGGCATGAATTAGGTTGCCAAGTTAAAGCTCCAAGGTATTCACCAAGAGGTTAAAACAATAGGTTGCTTTAGAATGTGGCAAGTATTTTAAACTCCACAGGATCTAAAGGACAAACTGAATTTTTATCTACCCCACCTCTTAAAAAGTTGTGATAAACCATTTCATCAACAAAGCAACTGCAAAGTCTTGGGACGTGTAGCTGAACGAGTATTCAACAAACAGGAGAAAACAAATATAATGGGAAAGAGGAGGAAGGGGGAACAGGTAGGAGTAGGCACCATAATCGTGAATTCGAATATAAGCAAATTGATATGAATTAGAACACGTAAATTTTGATGTACATGGTTATTAACATATAACACCTTCTTTACCTTTCTGTGTATAAGTATTAAGAAAACCCCAAAATGTTTTCCAGGATAAGAAGGAAAAACATAACAGAAGAAAGAAGCTTTTGGGTGGAAAGTATTTACCCAAAAATTACTGGAGAAAAATCTGGACAACTCAACTGCAGGATGCAAACAGTAAAAAAGCCTCAGCCTGCTTTATCTTTACCTGCAAACAAGAATAAAATATGCAAGTGAATAACAAGAAAATGGCAGAACTGAAAGTGTAGTAATATAATTTCAGTGCAAAAGACTATGAGAATCTCCATTATATATCATCATCAGAAGATCTTTGCAGTGCATCTGGCTTGAAGTATTGACAGAAAAGGAGCACCTTACCTATTAACTGTATTCCAAGCCCATATGAATATTACATCACCTTTGAAAATAAACTTCCAAATTGCCACACTGACCCTTTGGATCTTCTTCACAACTTGTAGAAAGCTTACAAGACAAAATTGGTAAAAAAACGTAACTCAAATCCCCATTCATAAGGATGGCCAGCATTTCCATGTAAAACAAGAAGCTTGAAGCTGTACTCCTTGTAACAACAGCAACATCCAAATGAAAAATCATATGATCAAAAATGAAAAACAAAGCATCAATTCCATGTGTCTTCACAGAACTAGAAAATATCAGAAAGCAAGAGAGCTAAATGCCTTGCAAAAGTGGGGCAAATGTCTGTATTCCTATAGCCATTAAATCAGTCCTGAGCTGTACATATGCCAAAATGAAGGAAAACATGTCATTTCTCATCTACGAGGATTTATATGACTTTGTAAGCTTTTTACTTGAATTCCTAAAAGATACAACTGATGAATTATGATGAACAATCCAAAATGTATTACGCTACTCATGCATCAAAGAGACTGATGCCGATCAAGTGGATGAGAAATCCACTATTTTCTATATGGCACCCGAATGACATTCAAAATTTCATCACAGGAGGCCTTTGCCATCCGGAAATGCAATTCCTCGTCACACTTGGGAACATACAGCTTAAACCTTGGACTTGTTTCGAAGAAACAACAGTAGGAACCGTCACCCCCACACAAGTGCATAGATTAGAATACACTCAAAAGAACTATGAGTTCCACCCTGTGTTGCATCTTTTAATATACCAAGAGCTTGTCCGGTAGCTTGGATAGAGAATTCTGAAAGGGAATGCAAAACCGAAGGAAAACCTCATTCATCTCACATGTAGAATGAACCTGAGGAGAGTTCCATAAGGGAACAATCTTCCGCTTCTCCAACCATCAGATAAGCCACCAAATAACTATGACCAGTCATTTCTGAAACCATCATGATTTCACAGCTGGCTTCATCGCCATGAGTCTTTCAATCAATTTGTCAACAAATCCACGAATCTGCATCACAGAAATCAATTAAATTTACAAACTCAAAGCAAAATTACATAAGAAACCAACACACTTGAATAAATCTGTGAAAACATACACATGAAACAATATGGAGAGAGAGAGAGAGAGAGAGAGAGAGAGTTTTTCATTGTTGGTGTGGATACAGTTAGAATTAAGAACGTGTGAGAGACAGATAAGAAAAGGTACAGAAGTTGTAACATGGGAAAACCACGGAAAATACGACTTATTTGAATAACCCAGTGACCGAAAAATCTCATGTTGGTGAGTTTTGCTTCTCTCAAACTATGTTTCATGACAGACAAACACTTCATAATAAAATACCATCTCCCCCCCTTCCCCGTTTTTCCTGCAACACACCAAAAGAAAGAAGGAAAAGGGGAAGGGGGGGAGATGGTAGAAGAAACTTCGCAAAGAGTCCCAAAATTTCTAATTCTAGACATACAAGCTGTGTAATTATGTTGGGCTTTCAAGCCTTTTAAGGGAGGTGATATAACAAAGTAAAAGAAACATCTCAAATTCATACATCCATTTGCAGTTTTTGGCATAATGAAATGTTGACTTATACTCTTTAAGCAATCTGATTTTGACAAATCGAATTCAAAAGAAATTTCACAAATGAATAAATGCAGCTTTACCTTGTTTTTCCGTTTAAAATCAAGAAATTCAAAAACAGCCATTGCTTTCTCAGCATCAGTTAGTTTGTTCCATGACCTGAAATTTGCTCAAACAATGTTACACTCATATGATAAACTAGTGTATAAGGACTTGAAACCTCTGTTATTACTTCAATTATGTGCTTCTTAACATGACAGATAAGATTATCTAAACAAGAAGAAATCACAGAGCAAAGCAACAGTTCTTACTTCTATGGTGATGCTAGAAAACTATGGCTATTAAAAGTGAAAGGAAGGAGAAAATCAACCTTAGTAGCAGTTTTCTTCATTATTGTCTTGTAACCCTCCCTGTCAATTTTCCTTGCTTTATAGAGAGGCATGAGCAACGAAGCAACATAGTCCACAACAGCCTGCTTGATACGCTCAGCTCCTCTAAGCTGATTTTTTACAAAGGTGCTGTTTGATTCCTTATTCACAGTAACTTGGGAAGCAGAGCTCTGATTTGCTGGGCCATTGTGCTTCCTAGCAGGTAACTTAGAAGTTGAATCCTCCTCATCTGTAATGTGCATTGTCTGTGACTGTAGAAATCAGAATTAGCAGCAGCTGCCTGACATTGCCATCTCTCGATATCATTATAGTCTTTAGTTCCAGCACTATCAACCCAAGCTTTGGTGAATAGACTGCTGTCAACAGCCACACTTTCTCCAGAGTGCTCTCTCAAGTTCAACTGGCATGCAATCTCATTTGAGTGGCTCTGCTGTGAATGATTATCAACAGACATTCTTGAAGTATCAAGGTTGACACCAGTAGCAGAGAAATCGACAGACCAATCCCTGACTCTGCAGTTCCTGGAATCTATTTCTGATAGGCAATCTTGTTTCCCAAACACACCACCAGACCAATTTCTTCTGGTATCAGCTTCATCCATATGCGAATAGTGTTCTCGTCTAGCAAATTTGTGAAAGGACTGAGTGTAAGGTATCTTAGGCAGGTGCAGAGACGTGCTACTCTTGGCACCAGAAGAAGCATATGCCTGGTATAGCGAAGAATCATTCAGTCTCTAAAAAATTCTCATTATGCCGATAACAGTAATTAATAAGCAGAGGAAGACAGCCATCCTAATAGCCAAAGGCCCCTACAAACCCAGCCCTCATTAAGGAAAAGATGGAGGAAAAAAAAAAAAACAGAACAAGGAAAAGACAACAAGTCCCAGCAATGAATACTCTTTTTTCAAGGGATAAATGTAGCAAGTCAACCAAATCAATTAAAGTGAAGCAAGTCAAAACAACACCCAAATGTCAAAAATGAGAAATTTGCAAAATAATTCAATAATCAAAGCTTTAAACTATGATTTAAAACAAAAAACAACCAAACAAAACCAAAAAAAAAAAATAAGAATCCCATTAGAAGTCAAAAACAGGAACCTCCGTGAAATAAGTGGTTTATCCTACAGTGCAATTTAATCAACAGACAAACCAGGCCAGTAGATGAATGTAAGAAATCAGCAATGAGCAATACAGCAATGCCTAGTTTACTGCACAACAACAACGGATAAGGCAAAGCTGAAAGTGGTGAAATGCGTAGCATGTCAGCTTGTCAAATGAATTAACTGTGGAAGGGCTGAAATTGTAATAAATAGATTAAATAACTTCTAAATAAGCTATATTCAGGGACAGTGACATGCCAAAACTTTTAAAAGTTACTTCACCAGCAAGTTGAACATGCAGTCTGAGTTCATTAATAGGTTAAATGCTAGCATGTTAAGCATTCAAAACAATAAATGCAAGTTGTAAGTCATATAAAGTACGTCCATACAGAAAATATAAGAACTTCTGTTACTATTTTCTATGTTGCAGCAAGCTTGCTGTGGAAACCATGGTCCACAGTGCATACGAGTTGCCATAAATATCAAAATACACAATATATATATATATATATAAGATATATAAATGCGAGTTGTTTCTCCAATATTTTTTTTGTTTCTCCCCTTCGAGTATTTCTCCCCTTTTTCTGTTTTGCCTAAAATACCCACCTTTAATGAAATATAATTTCCACTTCCCTATAGGAAAACATAATTAAATTACTCATAATGTATTTTACCTATTTTCAGAATATGCCTAATATATCATTAATCATTAATTAAATAGTTTCATTCCTAAGATATTCATAATGAAGAATAATTGACATATATAAATACTCCCAATTTAATACTACTTATTTTTTACATACAACTATATATTTATTATATATATTAATGTTAATAAATTTACCTACAATCCTACTCAACATAATCTATTATTTTTCTCCTTTTTTGTCCCACCTAATATGTCCTTGATTAAATATTTATGTCTAACATGCTCTTCATGGAGTATAATTGGCCTATCTAATATACTATATCCATTTAATATAATAAAATTGTCTATCTTTTATAATACTACTATTATTAATTATATATATTTCAAACTAGCACAACATAATTCTTTAGATTTACCATATAAGTCCTTCTCTGCTAGTTTATCATATGAGTGTAACATCTGTCTTTTATACACATCTAACTTTTATTCAAGTACGCTCTTATATGTTAGTTAATTAGACTCATTTTTGTTTTTTTATATATTTTCATATGTCAATAACATCTATAACTATATATTATAATTAATGTGATTAATCAGGTATTTGTTTTGGTTATGACATGAACTTATTGTTATATTAGGATCAATGTATAACATCTAATGTGTATAAGAGTACAGATAAGTTAAATTGTAAGACTTTCAAATGTATTAGTATTAATAGCTTCTATCAATCAAAGTTAAATCCAACTAACATTTAACAGAAAATAAATTCTCTAATACACTATTGATGAGGTAGAAAATAAATTCAACTCATGATGTGATGCAGTACCCAAAGTATTCCAAAATAATCATTGTAATACATACAAAATTCTACGCATAATTTGTGATGCTAATATAGAAAAAATACTTAGGTAAGTAATTTTTCTGTGATGCTAATATAGAAAAAATACTTAGGTAAGAAATTAATAAAGAAACAACACAGATTATGCAAATAAATCACACTATTAAATACTCTATATAGTTGCTGGTATATATTGAGTTTAAGTGTCAACTTTGAAAACTATAATGCCAGTTGTTAAAATATTTTTTCTATAATGATATCGAGAGATGGCAATACCTCAGGCAGCTGCTGCTATATTAGCATCACAAATTATGCGTAGAATTTTGGTTAGAATAAATGATTGTAAGACCTATAAGTATATTACGCATAAATTATTACATCTATATTGTATAAATTATTTCTATGACATCTCTTATAAATATCTAGGTATGTAATATAAAAGATAACATAAATCGTGCAAATAAAATCATATTATTAAATGTTCTAAAATAATTAAAGATATAAATTATGTTACACGTCAACTTTGGAAACTATAATGCAATTTTACACTATTTAACAAAACAATAAAAATGTGAATTAAATATTTTAGAATAAGCAATATATATTTAATCAATCTAAAAAATACGCAAAAAATAAAAATAAAATTCACACATCTTTTATTAGCTTCAATTTTATTTATATATTTAATAATTACAAATTTTACTTTCATAGTAAAATACTATATCAAAATACAATTTCAGAGTTAAACACGTTTGATACCATTTAGGATAAAGGGAAGAATTTAAGTTAAGAAACATGAAAAAATACCAATATATTCTATACTTTGATACATGATTACACAATATGTTAAAAAATTAGTTGCGATAGAAATTATATAAAAATTATAGTATGTTATTTTGCATTTTAGAGTAAGATAAAGGATTTTTTTATTTATTAATATTCTATACATTTTAGAGCAAGATAAAAGAATAAAATTTTATTTTCATCTTTTGATAATGATTTTAACACATCTAGATGTGTATAAGATGCTAGAGAATATATTTGTTTAATCTGTTTGCTTTGATGTTTTTGATCTTTACATTTCACTTGGTTCATTTTTCTTATCTTATTTTTTGAATTTTTAATTAATCATTTCGTATTTATTGCCATATATTATTTGATCTCATGTAAATATTTATTCCTTAATAAAAGAATTTTAAAACGCTTTATCTATAAAATGATGTTTGATACTTGATAGTGATTTTCATTTTTAGTAATGTCTTAAAGAATATACAGATATAGCTAAAAATTTCAATATTATGGAAATGTGTATATGTCTCTTATCATTACTAAAAGATGTGTAGTGGCGTCATTGTAACAAATTATAACATGCGAATCTAAAAGAGATACATAAACTATTTTGGATTAGAATTAACTACATTTTGTACCATTAATATGAATTATAAACTTATGATAAGCGAATGTTATCATAAGTTTAAGACAATGAAGTGTAGCGCAATTGGTAAGACTATGCTTTACCTATGACCTAGGTCATGAGTTCGAGTCATAACCAAGAGAGTAAGTGAAAATCCATTATAGATCCTCTTTAAAAAAAAAGTTTAAAAAATATTTAAAAAATACCAATATATTCTCTATACATATATACATTTACACAATATGTTAATGAAAATTAATTGTACAAGAAATTTATATTAAATCCTACTTCAAGTAACATGTAATTTTGGATATGTTTAGAACTACGTGTTTTTTCATTAGCACTGCTTGTATTTTATAGTAAGATAAAGGAATAATCAGATTCATTTTTTATTTTTTAAAATTATAATTAATTAATTTTGTAATTATTATCAATATATCATTTGATTTCCTCTAAATATTTTTTATTAATAAAAAAATCTATACTTCAGCTATAAAATTTGTTTGGTATTTGACAGTGATTTTATCTTTTAATAATGATAAAGAATATATAAATATATTTAAAAAGTTCAATACTACGAAAAATATCTTTATCTTAGTGGTGTCGCTATAGGAAATCATAATCTAAGTGCCCAAAATAGAAACAAACATAAAACACAAATATCATATGTTGTTCTCATAAAAGAGAGAGTTTATTTATATTTGAGAAGAAATGGAATTGATGTATAACGTTGTAAAAAATACAAAACATCTAGATGTGTATAAGAGACAGGAAAAGTAGAGAATATAGATGTAGAAAGAAAAGCATGTAGAGTTCTAGTTAGATAATATTTTAAAATATATAACTTTTATAATAAAAAAAAAAATGTTATAGACCTGTTATTGAATATCAAATATTATCATTAACAAATACAATGCATTTAGTATATAACTGTATAAGGGACACTATTGATTCGATAGTGTATTTTTATATATAAATATAAAAATGAATAATATATATATATATATATATATAAGCTCTTAACTTCATCAACATTTGCCATGTGTCATTTGTTGTTTACATGGCTGCTGACATGGAGGTGGTGTGTGTTTTTTTCGTTTTTCTTTTTGCCGAAAAATTACATTTATGCCCCTTAACTACAGCACAATTTTTGGAATGCTCAAGGGCAGGTTTGTCATTTCATCACCCTTTTGCTATGTCACTCCTAAGAAAGTTAAATGTTATTTCATTAAAAATACAAAAATACCCCCTTACATCAAACAGTTTCAAATTGTACAAGGTCATTTCAGTCAAAATACAACTCATTCTTCCTAGAAACACAAATTATAAGACATTACCTAATAAAATTGTACGCCTATATATTAGGGTAGGCTTTATGTCAAAATATTGAGTGTTGGATTTGGGCTTTACTTTATTCAGACCCATATTAGCCGTTGGTTGCGACTAAAGTGTACTACCATAATTTTTTAACCGTTAGATTGTAAAACCAACTGCAACACTCAGTACTTCATACACATCTTCCCATAGGTTCTAACTCGCTCCCTCTTATACAAACAATATAATTTGTACCAAGATACAGTATTGGGAATTTCATCTCTTAGTCACATGGAAAACCTATCTTATAACATCTCTATTTCTCTGCTCTGGTTTCTTACTTTTTTTCCCACCTTTTATCTCATTTTGCTCTTTAATGCTGTTATTTTTATATTTCTCTAATACAGATCCACTGTACTTATATGGAGATTTTGTAGGCCTTACTTTGTGGTCGCCTCAGTTGAAGATCTCTTACACACAAATCTCAGGATCTTTTACCTCAATCATTTGAGATGCGTCAAATCTTTGCCACAGACGGCGTCATTATGGTTTCTTCCGATTGCCAGAGCATAGAAAGAAACGATGGAAGCTTTTCAGCAGAGATCTGTATTTGGATTTTATAAAGGAACATCAGAATATCAGATGCAAAGCTATTCATCAGATTTGGTGATACTCTTTCCAAATATACACTAACTATTCACCCTACACTTTAGAGATCTTCCTTCCTCATTTCCTATTAGTAGTTTATCTCCTCCCCAGTTCTAAATTTTTCTCTTTTTCGCAGTGTTTTTAAACCCGAACTGGACCGACCGGTTCGACCGGTGTAAACCGGGAACCGGCAATGATACTGGTCCGGTTGAGTATTAAGCCGAAAAAGAATAAAATTCGGTAATAACCGGTCAAAACGGTCAAACTATACCAGTCAGATCCGGTTTTAAATTTGTTTCAGAAACTTGACCAAATCCACCAATTTCCCAAGATCATACTATCGAACCCACCACCAAAATCAGATCCAAACCCACCACCAATCTCACCAACAACCTAGATCCAATCAATAAATAAAGATCCAATATCAAAAAAAAGAAACCGATTCAACTTCATGTGTATAAAGGGGATGGTTGACGCAGCGGGGAAGGGAAGAAGGTCAGGTTGCCGGTGGGGGTGGGGATGGGGGCAGAAGATAGAAAGGGAGAAGGGGAATGGGGGCTGACAGTGAATTGGCTGGGGTGGATGAGAGGCCAGTGATGTGTAGAAGGAGGGATTTTAGTGGGGAGAGGCCTAAGGGTAGGGGTTGATGGCAATGGTGATTGGTGAATAGAGGGAGAGGGGAAGGGTGGTGGCAGTGTTGAGGACAAGTGGGAGGGAAGGTTCATGAAATTTTGGCAAGAAGTGTTTGAAAAATGGAAGATGAAGAAGTATTTCAAGAAAAATGGAAGATAAGAGAATCGCAGAAGGCCATCTTAATTTGGTTAAAGTTCTTCCTAACTTTTAGGGTGCGGAAGTGGTGGAATAAAGATTAATAAAATGGGAAAAAAGTTGCACAGAAGTGGTGGAATAAAAGATTAACAAAATAGGAAAAAAGTTGTTGGCAAGTTTTGATCTCACTACTCATTGGCAAACATCTAGTGCCAAGACCATCAAGCCAAAAATTGGTTAAGTTCTTCCCGACTTTTTTTTATTAAAATAAGATTAAATGAATTTTAAAGAGGATCTATAATGGATTTTCTGTGCAGTCTCATTATATATATATATATATATATAGATGATTGCGCATAAAGATCATGCAACCCTTAAATAATTAAGAGACAGGCCTAATAGAGAGGGGAGTTAAAATTAGAAAAAACCTGATTAGGTTGGATTGACGAATTTTAACTCCCCCTCTCTATTAGGCTACATGTATGTGTATTTAAATTGGTCGAATATGTGAAATATTGTTGAATTTCTCATTTTCTGCCTATGATTTTATACTTTTTAGTTAACTGAACTAACCTTTTGTTTTCTATATTTTCCCTGCTTTTGACATATGATTTGTGTCTTTTTTCAGCTCTTCTATTTTTTATTTTGAGGGATCAATTTTCCTATGAAGAGTTTCAAGTCTGGTTAAAATATCTGGAGAGATTATCAAGTTGAAATAGGTGGGGTATAAGTGGTGGCTGCTGTAGTTGAGTGTTGATTTTAGTTTCTTTTGCAGTTGACTAAAATTTTAAGTTGTAAATATTACAATTAATTTAATAATATGCTGGTTTATGTGCATCTTTTGGGTGTTACACAGACTTGTATTGATATGATATTTGCCGCATAATCTAAATTATAAGGTGTCACACCCAGTTTTCATTTTAGTTACAAATAGATTTATTTTGATATGATATTTGCCGCATGATCTAACCAGAACTCTAGATATTTGCTTTCTTATGATATTTTCCTTTTCTTCAGTGATGTCAGATTATCTCACCTTCTTATGGAAAGAAGGCACCAAACTAGATGAATAGAGAGACAATTTTCCATCCGATTTGCTTAACTTTTCTATCCTATTATTTTGCCCATAATGCGATTTCAGTTATCCATTATTTTCATATGTTATTAAGATTACTATTTGGTAGTTCAGGAGCCTATCTTTTAACATTTATTATGTAAATAAGGATCATAAACTGTGAAAAACCTGTTCATCATGTGTGTGTAAAATTATTTAGTGAATATTTGTTAATCTAAGAAGTGAACTTCTGAATTTGTTCTTTTCAGTCATTAAATGTGACTGAATTATTTCTTTGCATTCAGTGATTTCCTTTGGCTTTCAATTGTTTCCTTGCTGCAAGTACTGTGTGTTAGGTCCTCCAGATTGAGGTATGTATGCTTTATAGTTTCATTTATTACTCAGCAAATTAAAGTCGAATATATTTCCTTTTTTAGGGGCTGTAGTTTACCTTTAGCCTTTTTAACAGTAGAAAGAAAAGAGGAAATAAATACAGATTTCTGATATTTTTGACCAGTTAATTGATGACACATCTGATACTAAATTATTAGATGCTAGAGTATTAATTCAAAAGAGCCAATATTTTAGTTTTATGTTTCCAGATGTTTAGAATATTCGTCTAAATGCAATGAACTCTGACAGAGTTGGAATTCATCTTAAGCATTCCAGTTGCATTCTCAACTTTATATTTATTCAGCATATTACAGTAAGTGATAGGTTAGATAATGCTATGCAAGTGTCTAAAACTAACCATATGGGTTCCTCAAGGGTACTTTACATGTGTAGTAGATATGTACACTGTAAATTCTTGGAATGATGATTATTACCAACATTTGTATTCCTCAATATGTTGCTAAATTGCTCTCGACACTAGCCGACAGAAGAGTATCAGTTTTTGGTATTTTAGGCACTGCTCTCTAGATCTTCTTTCGCTAGTCAAGCTAAAAGATTATGTCCTGAAACTATATGTGAGATCTGCATAAAGTGCCTGAAATGAAAATACTTACATGGAAGTAATGCAAATCCAGCTTCATTATGAACTCGATGCTGGATAAAATGAGATTATTGCAGGAAATTTGAAGAAGATCAAGCTGACTAAGGAAAATTAGGACATCGTCAAGGAGCTCCACATCTTTCATACATGTTTTGATAGCTAAATTTGAACATAGTTGATGTATTTTCCTTTTTCGTTGTATTTTATACATAATTGTTACTGATGTACATCTGAATCTTGATATTGAGGATGTCGAAATTATATTTTATTATCTATATAACCTTGACTGCATCTCTTAAATTTGTCCATTCATTACTTGAGAGTACTTGGACTAAAATTAGGTAGGACTAAAATTTCTTTTTTTGATTCAATGGTTACTTACGCCATGCACTGAAATGATTTCATCAGACAATTACTCATCCCAAGATTTTCACTAACGTGTGGTTGAGTGCTTTTTATGTCTTGATAGTTATCAAATTTGAAGTTTAAGGTTTAGCATCATTTATAAACTTCAAATTATTTATTCTCGTATTCTATTTTTTTCTATTTAATCTACTTTTACTTCTGTGTTTGATATAGATACTTTTGTCCGTACATACGCATTTGATTTGGACACTTAGATATTTTATAACAATAAAAAATTACAAATTTTCGAAAAATTATCTTTTAGGAAAAATAGTGGGCACTGCACGGCCAAATTCTATTAGTATGTCTGTATGTGTATAAGATATATATATATAGTATATATAAGTTGTCTCTTATACACATCTAGATGTGTATAAGAGACAGCTTCTATTGAAGATGAAAAGTATAAAATGCATATATATATATATATATATATATATATATATATATAAGTATATGTATGTGCAGATAAAAAGCAGCAAACTTAATTAGGAATAAACAAACCTTGGCAGCAGCAAGAGCTGCAGCAAGGGGTGCTTCTTTAGCAGCAAATGCAGCCTTTTCCTCTTTATAATTTTGAAATTCTTTACCCTCTTTCCTCTCCTGTTGCATTTTGCCTTCCCACTGAACCTTCAGAACTGGATGGTTTAGCTTCCACAGATGGTTTTGTAACATTAGTACTTGAAGCTAAAGGATTCCTAGAAGAAGAAACTTTTGGACTTCCTCTGTTCTCTAAGGCAATGTGATTCGTCCGCAAAGGCGGTTTTCCCAGAGCTTGAGACATTCTATTATTAAAAGAATTAACACCAGTTCGCTGCCTCAGTAATTTCAATCCATTGTTTGAAGCCTTCTTTTTTCGAAATATTTCAATCCATACACTAACAAGCTGGCTTGCTATAGCACGTATATCACGGCTGGTGTGTACGCAAACCTTTTCTTTTACAGTCTTTCCAATTCCTAAATGACAATGATAGAATAGTTTAGTGAATTAATCTTAGGGTTTACAAAGTAGATGTGTTTAAGCCTAAGATCAACATGGAATTTACTCTTGAAAGTTAAGGGACAGGATATGCATCTGACTAGAAAAATTCCTTTCCAGAGTTAAATAAGCCAACCTTTTGAACGTACAGAATACATTAACAAAAAGACAAATCTCCAGTGCAGCAAAATAAGCTAAATCTTTCCTGAGACATTAACTTTATAAAAGATTTATCTTAACCATTAAGTGTGAGACTAGTTAATTATGGAATTCAGCTATTGGGGCTTCCAACAACAGACAACTAAGAGAATCAACAGTGACAGAAATACAACATAATATATACATCTAAAACTCATCTTCTTATAAAACAGAACTTTATGTGACACTACTACACAACCAGAAAGAAGAAGAACATTTTGTTTTGGTAGTAAAACGTTAGTATTGTCAAAAATTGACAAAAAACTAAGAAAACTTCTAGTTACCTGAGTGTCGGACTGCAAGCAAATCGGTTGAAACAAGTACAAGTATACGGACACAATGACGCAATAGCTGAGTGCCATCCTTCCCCATGGAATCCTGTTCATAAGCAGTAAAAGTCAAACCACCAGACAAATAGTTGCTTTCATATGACATCCAGAACATGAAGTTGATATCAATGACAGAAGGAAACATTTCAGAAACACATACCAGCATCCAAGAGTTTAGCATGCTTATACCATCTTTGTTTCCAGCAAAGGATTTCAAGATTTGAACAGGAAGCTTCAACAACTGCTTTGCCACATGCAATCTTCCAGCAGTAGTTTTTGCATTATAAAATAAATCCTCTAGCAAACTTTCCTTGGTCAATATCTGAGTCTGATCCAAAGAATTCTTGTAGAGAACGTTTGAGACCTCAACTGCCTCGAGTCTGTTAATGATGTCCCTAATTTCACTCCTCTCAATGTTCGAGTGTCTCTTTGCAGCCTCCATGGCCTCTACGTCAGCTGTACAATCTGTTCCAGTGTTCAATATGTCAATGATGCGCACAGCCTCCCGAAGCCCACTCATCATTGCACCACCAACTGTGTCAGGATGCTCCTTACAAGTAGCTTCACCAGCAAAAAATAAACAGTTCTCAACAGGCCTATACCTAACAAATCATAGTCCTCCCCAGATGACCCCACGGCAACATAGGAGTAAGCCCCGTAACTGTAAGGATCCCTCCCCCAGTCGGTCACTACTGATGCAACTGGATCAGGCACAGCAGTCTCTCCAAAGAGCTTACGGAGAACCAGTAAAGCATGGTTTACATGATCAGAAGAGCTCCTATTTTGCCCATCTATAGCAGCTTTACCAACAACCAAGGCTATAAGAACAGGAGCTCCAACAGTTTTCTTGACATTCCAGAACATAAAGCACCATCCTCTTTGGTTTGTTTCTTCAGCAGTAGCACCAAAGTAGTCAATCGAATCATCCCAAAAAACCTCAGAGAATTCCATGACCACCTTATTAAGAACACCAAAACCAAGCCGCTTGATGGATGAACACTTCCACTGCGGTAATGGTGGAGAAAACTTGATGGTTTCTGCTTTCAAGCAACCCAGAGGCACTGTTATCAGGATTGCATCTCCAGAAAACTCATTGCCATTCTGAGGTAAAAACTTTGACCTTCTTACACTTCTTATCATCGCTCATGGCATCTGTCTTTCCATATATGATATCCGTTACAACATGATTTAAGTGGATGCTAAGTCCTTCCCCAAGTGAATCAAGGACAGTGCCATAGCCCCCTTTAATCATACAATGAGCACCACCAAATCCTCCATAATCATCATCTTGGTTCCAGTAAGGAAGAGAGACTTCTTTAAGCAATGCATAACAACATACTCCAGATTGGCAAAATGCCAATCCATCTAGATGTGTATATGAGACAATATCTCTGTTTCACTGCTATAACATCTCCTGTAAAGACGATGCATGGCTTCGGAGGCTATAACATTACCCAAAGATTTGGGAGCTGTGAAATATACTCAGATTCATTCCATAAGAGCCATGCATCGTCTTTGCAGGGCATGTTATAGACCCTCCTCGAGAGACATTGATTGTCATTCTCCCCCTTCTGAGCTACCAACAGTACCATGTAGTTTGCCATCAAGGAGGCTATTGTACTCTACTTCCAATGCTTCATCAAGATTGGCTGGAACTTTCTGACAGGTTACTGTATCATAAAGAGGACAATCACTATTTAAGACAGTCAACTCAAGGCCCAATTGAGCACAAACCAGTGAAGAAGGATCCGCCCTCCTTTCAGTAGCTACATCTGCCTCAACACCAGTAATAATGCTGGCACCAAGATCCACTGGAACTGAAAGAGATGAGCGATCAGTAAAAACTCGCCCCCCTATTCTACTCCTAGCCTCAAGCACAGTGACATGAAAACCTTGACGCTGCAAGTGCCTTGCTGCTGTTAAGCCTGCAGGACCAGCACCTACAACAATAATTCTTTTTCTGGTGTCTAAACCACATACCTCAAAGTGACTCCTCCTACCACACAAGGTAGAATGAATATCACAGCAACTTTTTTTGAGTTGTGAAAGACCACCAGCTAACAATCTGCCAACCTCTACTTCACCTGAAGGAAATGAATCTGGATTTGCAACAGAAAGTATTATATACTTTTCATCTTCAATAGAAGGATTTGAACCCAAGTTACCTGAACTGTCTTTTTCACAAGGTGGTTTTGCATCAAGGACACCATTTTCCTCATAATTATGAGCAGGAAATCCCTCATGTTCAGTCTTAGAAGAAAATTCTACAGCCTGAAGATCAATGGGTTTCTCATTTAACTGGACTTTGCCAATACCTGTTTATCAGAGATCCAATGCAGTGTCAATCTTTTCCATTCTGGAACTCTCTGAATTTCTAATCCTCCCAAGGATAAAGCTAACTCCAGCGTTTGCATCAGCAACAGGAGCCCCAGATCTCTCCACAAATGTTTCCTCCTTTAGAAGTTTTAAGTTATGTGTAGTACCATTTTCTTCCTTCTCTGACGCAACACCAGAATTTATATAACCCTGTTGAGGAATGGTAGCAGTTCCATGCATGATTAATAGAACTTGACCATCTTTTTTTTTTGATGGGTATAAGTTCACTATAATCATGCATGAAAACTTCGCGAATAAAAAATAAATAAAAAATAAAATCTCTTAATGATCTCTCAAAGAAAAAAGTAGACTTTTGAGACTTACCCATTGATCAAGAAATGTGTAGATATCTCTAACTAGCGAAGCACATGGTGATTCATCCACCAAAGGAGTATCAGATTTTATCTACTTCTGCAAATGCGACTGACATCTTTGTTCCAAAGACTTAGAATGTTATTTCTGCACCATATCAAAGGATCAAGGTCCAAAGTAGGAGCCAGGAATTCTCAAAGCAGCAAACACAGAAGTAGATAAAATCAAATGACAACATTGGATCTATTGGATAAAATAAGGAGTAAAAAGAAATTCAAGTGATCATTGTTCACTAAGCCATGTCAAACCAAATCTAAATAAGTAGAACATTAACTAGTCAAATTATCCCAAAAATTTTCCATTATGAAGCAAATACCAGGTACTGAAAATAATCTAATATCTTTTTCCTACAAATAATCTGAATGAGGTTCACAGAGAATGAAACTAGAGCATCTTAAAGAAACTTTATCTGTTTCCCTTTAACTAGTAGGATGTGCCAAAAATCACCATCCTTGACCTTATTAATTTTACTTAATAAATAAGATTATTAAAACGCTTGAAGCTTGATTGTTGCAATCTATTCTTTAAAATGGTATTCTTTCAACATGAAAAGCTTTGCCACTTGACAAACTGAAGAAATGTGTGCAACATGAAGAAATTGCACTTTACAACAACAGCTAAATCTTGCTGCTTTACGCTATCAGGCTTAACTCGTAGTGCAACAATCACAACAAGCAATTGGCAAATAAATTAAACCTATCTAACAGAAATGGAATTTGGACATAACAAAAGATTAATTCCAAAGTTAGACATTTGTGCAGAATTCATGCTTAGGATTCAGTGCAAACTTAACCATATACAAGAATGAATAGCTCAGGGTTAACCTTGCAAACAGCACACAAACAAGCAACTTGTACTTTGTTTGGAATCTAGCAATCAGATAGTGGAAAAGTACCAGGAAATAACAGACCACTGCCTTACCACTAGGTAAACTCAAATATGGAATGCCAGAAAACACAACACTAATCAGAAACACCTTATAAGGAAAATTATTTTTGTAAACACAAAGAAACTAAGATCAAGTAACAACCTGCACTCTAGATATTCCTGCAGCCCACCTTTGCGCTTCAATATCTCCTTAAACTTAATCTTTTCAACTGGACCAACTGCATGAGCTTTCAAGCCAGCTGATATGGCTGCTGCTCCTCCATTTTCAGCTTCTGAAGTGCTAGATAGAGAAGAACTCAATTTTTCCCTTGTTTTAGAAGACTGGTAACCATCTCCAATCTGATGACCAATGAGAAAATCTTGCTCATGAATTAGGATCTCCCAGTCTGCATCGCCCTCATATGCCATATCTCCAAGCCTACGTTTTCTGGTCCTGCGTCGCTCACCAACTGCTATGCTGTTGGTGTTTATTACTCTCCCGATCAGGAATCAGTCCTGCATCTTCGGCATAACTATCATTAGAATCTGGCACGTCCGATGGTGAAGATGCTCCCTTAGCCTCTTCCTCTCCAGATGTGTAATCAAAACTCTGGATGGATGCATCTTTTGTCACTCCATCAAAAAGTTTATTTTGGTAAAACCCAGAACTGCATTTATCAATCCGAATTGCATGATTCATTGGGAGTTTGACATTGAGAAAACCGATCGGAATCACCACCAAGTCCTAGGGATATGTTCTGTTGGTTCACCCGAGGAGCAAATTCATATTGGATGGTTCCACATGCTGATGCGAGAGATAAACTACCCTCCAGGAGATTATCCTTTTCTGAAGACCTGTGAAGCAGTATCTGGCTCTCCAGTGCAGTTATGAGCAACTTGATCGGAACTATCATGTCATTGGAAGAATACAACTTATGTGGTGCATCGACAGTAGACAATAACTGAGCTTGACCAGAATATTGTCCACACTCAGATCAGAATCAAGAGTGGAATGGGAATTATCAGCCGTACCCATCTTCTCCACTAAAGTTGTACGATCTTCAACTTGTGATGCTGATGGCTCCAAAATTTCTCCAGAGA
This sequence comes from Cinchona pubescens, assembly GCA_025175665.1. Lineage (NCBI taxonomy): Eukaryota > Viridiplantae > Streptophyta > Magnoliopsida > Gentianales > Rubiaceae > Cinchona > Cinchona pubescens. The sequence goes on from JANKKI010000233.1 coordinate 47,771, forward strand.
CTTTTCTGTTGGAGTTTGGGAGTGGGAGTTTATCCTTGCATGATCTGTTTAGTGAGTCATGATCTGAAAAAACCTGCACAAACTGTTTACCAACTCTATTGCAAATTCTCTGTTCTGAGTTTGATGCATCATTACTTGAAGTAGAATTCCACTGTAGATTTTGGTAATTACTTTGAAGTTGTGCCAAAGCACCATCATTAATATGATGGCTCTCTAATTCTTCTGAAGCTGTAACAGCAGCTCGTACTTCAACTGTATGCAGTAAAATACTAGTCCTCCCCCCCAAACAATGTTCATGACTTCGTGAAATCTGTGTCTGAGAAGTTAATTTTGCAACCTGGACTTTCGTGATGGTATCAGAACATGCTCTTAAACTAGAATGTGATCCTTGGAGGTTAAAGACATGGAAACCGAATTATCAGGAATTCCTTTAGACGAAGTATCATCTTCATTCTCACTGGATCTATAGGAAATTTTTCCTTGCGAAGTTTCATTAGTCTAAGATGTCCACCATCACTGAACCTACCATACCTCTACTGCGTGCTAGATGCACATTCTGATTCGGCTCGGCTATTTCATTGGCCAATTTTGAAGCATCATGAGCAGGCATAATATCCTCTGAGACACCAACACTGGAATCTTGAGTTTCATTTCCAGATTTCAATCTCAAGGAACTGTCTGACTTCCTAATCAAACCGGATTGTGCCTTCTGGAAGAAGGCAGATAACGAATCTTCTAGTCCTTCGTCTAAACAGTTACTAGAACCTTCTCCTAGCCCTAAAGCCCCATCTTTCTCATTATGTATGAACAGTCACCAAATCTCTGACAATCTGAAATATTGTTACCTACTTCCTTTGATGCTAATGCAACCTTGGATATTCTATCTTTCTTTCTAGCCCCCACTACTAAGCCTTTATCAACTGTATATCCATCATCATCGTCATCATCTACTTTAACTTTTTCTGCAACCTTTGCAACCAAATCTTCAAGACTCAATTCAGTAGGAGATTGACTCAATGGTTCTGCCACATCTAGAGTGTAACCGAAAGCAAGCCCACCATCCTTCTTAGGAGCCCTCAGCTTCTTCCTAAAACTTGCCAAAGTGTCGTCCATGCCAACCAAATCTTCATCTTCAACCAACAATTTATCAACTCCTCTCCCGTTATCTCCACCATCTGAAACCACCTTATTCTTCTTAGTGTTTCTTTTGCTTTTTAACTTCAAAAACGAACCTATAGGTTCATCATCACGCGAATCAAGCCCAATTTCAATCCGCTTCACCCTTTTCTTCAAACCAACCTTGTTTTTCTCTCCCTCTTCCATCCTCACTAACCCTAATGTTTTCAAGCACCCGCCCTCCACATCTAAAGCTAACCCCAATTCCTCCTCAAATCCAACACCATCAAGCAAACACTCAATTGTCCCTGAATCCAGACAACCAAATTTCAATAACATCACATTTACCAAAAAATAATAATAATAATAAATAAATAAATAATTTACATCCTTTTCTGAATCTAAAAATAACTCTATAACAAATTATATCCACAGTACAATTCTCACCTATTTCACAAGCTGAAACCACCACTCAAACACAATAATTCATGAAAAAAAATACCTATAAAGAAAAGATTTAAACATACATTCCGAAATAATTGAGTTATTTATTTGGAAATTCTCTACTCATACAATAAACAATACAAATATGAATGGAATAACAAGAAGAAAAATACAAAATTGAAAGCTAGGGTTTTATGATTAAAAAAAAAAAAACTCAACCGGAAAAAGGCATGAAGAATAAGGGGAACAGACCAGTAGTATTAAAGCTATGAATAGCGCTTCTTTTTTGCGTTCACCAATATAGGCGTTATAGGCTTTTCCGGCACCTTTGGAGATATGAAAAACGTCAGTCGACCTCTGCACCTCCTATTGCCCCAGCTTCCAAGCACACTGCGCCTTGTGTAGTGTGGCGGTACACCTGGTGGTCGATTTTTGCTTTTTCCTTTTTTTCTTTTCTTCTTTTAATAAAAGAATATAAAATTAGGTTTTTCCTGGAAATATGAATTGTGCGTTTTTTTAGTTTTTCTTTTCTTTTTAGGGACGGTCTTTCGCCAAAATAGTCCCTCAACTTTTTTACTTTAGCCAAAATAGTCCTCAACTTTTTTTTTAGCCAGAATAGTCCTTCAACTTTTTTTTTAGCCAGAATAGTCCTTCAACTTTTATTTTTAGCCAGAATAGTCCTTTAACTTTATTTTTTAGCCAAAAAAGTCCTTTTATGGTGTAGTCACCATAAATAAATTTCATGAAAGGACTATCTTGGCTAAAGGTTGGAGGACCATTCTGCTACAAAAAGTTGAGAGACTAAAAGGTTGAGGGACTATTTTGACGAATTTCCCTTCTTTTTAAAAGTTGGTTTTTCTAGCGAATAAATCGATTAAAATGTCTCTTAGTTTGGTTTTTAGTGGCCGGATAATCTGTGTTCAGATAAACCAAACTCTTAAATTAGTTATATAATTTAAATTTAGTTATTGAAAATTAATAATCGAATAATTTAATTTTTAATTTTATTAGTTTTGATTTTTAGTAATTTTAGTAACCAATTTTATTTTCATTCATTAAACACTTTGATATTACTTACTTTATTATTTTTTATTTCTAATTTTAATTTTTTAGTTTTTTATTTAATTTTATCCTTACTTTTTCAATTAACTAATGAATTTTAATTAATCGAATAAACCTTTAAAAAAAATAGACTGATGAACAATTTGATTTTGATAATGGTTTTTTTATGTATTACCATATTTTCTTTAATTTTTAAATGAATGTAGTTTAAGAGCATGTTCTGTATACCCTGTCTCTTATACACATCTAGATGTGTACTTTGTGTCAATTATCATAATTAGCACGATCACGATTCTTTTTACCCAAATAAATCCACCCAAGCAAACTCACTAAATTGAATATAAACAAAACAATAAAATCATTTTTTTAGTTTTGAATTTAATCATTGAAAACCAATATTCAATTAAATGATTAATTGAAATTAGTTATTCAGTTAACGATTAAAATTGACGATAAAATTAAATTTTATTATTTATATGTTTTTAATTTTTAGTAACCTATTTCATTTTTGCATCATTCATATTTTAGGACAGGTTTTTTAGTTTTTTATATTTATTTATTAGTCGATTCCTGAATTGCAAAATTGAGAAAAAATATATATTAACCAAGTGATTTGTTTTTTGTAATATAAAACAATTTGACTAAAATTTGACTGAATAATGCATGACCGGCTAGTGACACCCTTAAACTGTACTCGAACATATCTAATTATCTATACTTTATTAGATAATTGTCAATGATGGGTTCATTTTTTCTAATTGCATTTGAATTGTGAACAATTACATGTATGTTTCGACAAAAAGTTACTCTCCGTCACTTGTTTATGCTTAGTTTGGGAGTGAATAATATATAATAAATGTTTTAATGCTGTTTATATTACAAAATATGACAACTTATTTATTTTTTATGTGGATAGAAAATTTTGGGACAAAAAATAAAAAGGAAAAAGTAATTAAGTATAATTATATATATATATATATATATTACAAGTAAATATATAAAATACCAAATTTATAACATAGTATCATTTGTTTGATGAGTAAATTAGACAATTTTAGAATAACAGATATGAACATTACTTTGTATTTTATCCACTTAATTCTGATATGGGAGCTGATATGGGATAAGGAAGATTTTGCAATCATAGAATTTTATTTCAAAATTTGAAGAAAGATGGCTAAGATGAACAAATCCAATTTTTTTCGTACATTATAACTTTGATTGTGTCGAATTTTTCTTAATATAATAAGTTTCAAAAGAATAAAGGTTACGTTAAGTAAACAATCAATGTAAAATTTTGCATCTGTCAATTTTATTAGATGAATCTACTATTATATTGTGATAATAATAGGACGTGGATATAATTTATGACTGAATACAATCGCATAATAAAATTCATACAACCGATCCTACTTAACGAGACTAAAACTTTACTATTTGTTTGTTTGTTTGTTAACCGCACACTTATAATTCGAACACGATAGACCAAATTAATTTCGTTGGTTCGATCTATTTGGTTGAACTGAACAATGAATACCCACCGACTCTGATATTCTATGGGTTCAATCGGCACACTTGTTTAGGTAAAAAGCCCAAAATGGCGTCAACCTTTAAAGAACAGTTGATGCTTAAAACTGAAATTCTTAATCAACCCAATTACAAAAGAAAAAAAAAAAGAAGGTGTATTTCAGCTAAGGTGTTTGACAAAATGCCGCAATGGTGGCAGACCTCCTTGAAGCCCAAAAAGAAAGAAACAAGAAAGGCCACAAATACAGAATGAGCAAGAGACCTCCGCCGGATCCCGTAGCTGTGGCTTAGAGGCCACCGTGCATCCGTCATGGACGTCTGTTTCCATCCCTCGAAAAGCATACTGTTCTCTGGGTGTGTGTTAACTTCATCTGTCAATCTTCTTTCTTAATATATATATATATATATATATATATATATATATAAATATATAAATTAAGATGAAGATAAAATTATTAGAGTAACTAATTCTGTTTCGTAACAATCTAGACGTACATGCTTTTGTACAGGGCAGCAGATGGTGAATTGCGCATTTGGGATGCTGTACAGCACCGGACAATTTCTTCTGCATTGTAATTAATTAACTAGTCATTGGCACACTTTATTTTTGTATGCAAATTTTATAATATTTATAACAAGAATATTTTTTTCGAATAACCCTTGTGTTATTTTTATGGAAGCAGGATTGCAAAGTTAAGTACTATAAGAAATTGAGTAGCTATTAGTTTAAAAGCGAAGTCTTTTCTTAATTTTTGTTTTTATAAAGGCTCGACCAAAGTCCAAAAGGCGGTTGAAAAAGTGATCAATACCAATAAAGATAATATAAAGATCACGAGAATTGTTATGGCACTACAAATGATGTGATGTTGTGAATAATTACAGGGTGCATAGTGCAGCACATGGGATTATTGGTCTTGCAGCAAGTCCTTCTATTGGAGACGACAAAGTAATTAGGTTCATTTCCTTTGCTTTCCTGCATTATATTGGTTCTTGTCATCAGTCATGGAAAATATAATGTTGTAGCATAATGGTTTGTTTTTATTTTATATTTCTATTTATTTATTTATTTTTGGGGTTCATTATTGGGTTCTGTGGTTCTGATACATGCAGTCAAGGCAAGGATGGAACTGTGAAGTATTGGGATATCGGAGATGGTGGTTTGTCCAGGTATCTACCTTCCTTCTGGATTATACTATTTGATATTTGCTTCTTGGGTTGGGTGGTTCCTAAATTGCAGCTAAGCATAATGTCACATTCTTATTGCTTTTTGATATGGCAGTTTTTGTTTGAAGAACTGTAATCTGGTCGATAGAGTATAATCAAAAAGCAAAAGTTGAATTGATAAATTTCGCAATTCGGGAATGTGACATACACAAGCTTCTCTTATACACATCCTAGCCTTTAATATAAAATCCTACATGCATTTACAAACGAATGTTAAGCATAGAGGGATTCATAAGAATCCCAAAGTGGTTTAAGCAGCAATTCAATGGTTCAGACACTAAGACTCCATTTGTACAACTTAAAGCATTGGAAGTGTAAGAAGGTGTCTATGCTTCGTAGATTGTCTAATCGCAGAGTTCACGATTTGAAGCGATGTCTTCAAAAATCGTGAACTCTGCGATTAGAGTGGTCTTGTATTGAATCTAGAGTGTATAAGAGTGTGCCAAGACCTTTGAGTCATTGACCGGTGAATCTAACTTATACAATCTAAATAATAAAACTAGAAGTGTATAAAATTTTACATTGACACCTTAGGTTTGTACGCTTGTTAGAAAAACAAAATATCCATCTTTATTTTGACTGTCACTTTATGTGACCAAGAACTTAACTGATGCATTTAAAATGGACTGGATTTTGAAGCAAAAGACATATATTTCAAACTTACATGACAATTGCTTTTGGCATTGAACTTTTAACTTGCTGCATGCATGATTTATTCTGTTAGATCTTAATTTGAAATGAGCAGTTCTATGTCTGTCACTCCCTTTTAATTTAAACAAGCAGGTTACAATCTAGTTTTTGTTTGAACAGGAATCCTCTAGTTTCAATTACGACAAACTGTTACCATTTCTGCAAGCTTTCATTAGTAAATAAGATCACTGTTGGGCCGTGGGAAACTGGAGTATCAGAGAACTACCAAGATGCAGAGAGTGGAGAGGCTACAGTTCAAGAAAATCAAATGGAGAGCTTAATTTCAGGACATTAGAAGGTCTGTTCTACCACCTCCGCTCATTCCTCTCCTCTTTATATAGATATGTATTTTCTATGCATATTAACCAATTGTCTTTAATCTCTTCTGATTCCATTGCTCTTTACCTTCTTTCTGTCCATCGTCTTGTGCAATCTACCTGTACTGATGGTCAAAAGAAGTCCCTTTTCAGATTAGACAATGAAAAAAAGCTTTCCTTTTTTATCTGCATGCTCACTTTTCAGATATTCTGAACCATACTTCAGATTTCACTTTTAATATCTTATGGTTCCGCTCAGGTGGTTTTATATTCTTCATGTTGCAATAGATTTGAACTTACAGGAATTCGTCCTGATGACAACTTATCTGCCCAATTTCGCTTAGAGTCAAGTTTATCTGTACGGAAATATTGTTTAAGAAATCTAATTACCCTAAAAAATGCATAATCATGATGAGACTTATGAGGATGGACTGACATATCTTTCTGTGTTTAGATACTGAGGAAGTCAAAAGGACGAAAATGCATTGCCATCTCAGGGGAGCAGTCTTCTGTGGTTAGTTCATGATTTTAACAGCAGCTCATTATGCATCTGTTGTTTACCTTCTAGCCTGGAAATGACCTCTTTGATCAATATGAAAGGTTGAGCTTTGGGATCTTGCCAGTGCTGAAAAGATTCTGCAACTACCTCATTGGTCTTCTGGCTCACTTGATCCACCTACAAAGGCTAGAGGTCAGATTCTCACATATTTGCCTATGTTTTACTAGTTACCTTTGCTGTCTGGCATTCTCCATTGTTTCCTCACCATGTAACTGCTCTCTCTCTTTCTCATATTCTGACTCTGTACATATTGACCTGCACTTTCTTGGCTAAGTGACCTATAAATGCTCTACTTTACAAACTTAGAAACATAAAAAGTCCTTGTAATTTTTATATCTTCCATACGAACCGAAACCCGTCATATTCATTTGCTTATTCAACCCTTCTTTTCTATGTTAAGGAAAATGTGACGAGCATGTAGGCTAGCCTTGTGGTTTTCTCCCTTTCTTTCTATGCAGGAGTTCTGCTTTTCTCCTCTAATTTAAATATGTCATCCCAGGAATGTGCATGGCGCTTCAAGCATTTTTATCTCCTGAATCACAAGGATACCTGAATGTTTTGACCGGGTTTGTCTTCATTTCATTTGCTTATCTGTTTTCTGCCTAGTTGGCACTCAACTTCTACTGTGATAGGGTAGAAGGGCCTGCAGTACTAGGGAAGGACTTGTTGCTCAAGATAGCATGACAAGGAATGATTGGAGAAGCACATAAATGCTATTTTTATTACCGGGTTTTCCTGATGAATGTGGCCGTTAACTGGTTGAAGCTGCTTCTGCCCTCTTACTTATTCTGACTGATGGAAATAACCCAACTCTTTCTTGAATTCAACCAAACTGCTAATATCATTATTCAAATCTTAACTTCTTCTTTTGTTCTTAGGTACAACCTTAGCTTTTAGTATGAATCAAAGTCATACCTAAGTATGAATGAAAAACTTCTGATCAAAATCTCAAGTTTGTATTAACAAAACACACACACACACACGTAGTACAGCCCATGTGTTGATATGAAACATCCAACCTTTTCTTGTTATTATTTTAGTTTTGAATTCATATTCATTTAACAAAAACTTACTACAGATATTTTATTTAACCTTTTCCTTTTTCATACAACAATATCTAAAATCTTTCCCATCCTCCTGTGAAAGATAAAGGAACACTTCAAATTAACCAGACTGGATTAAAGCAATCATATCTGTGACAATCTTTTAGAAAAACCGATCATAAAGAATTGTAATGCATCTTTATGATTCTTTGCTGCATTTTATGTGATGAAATGGCTTTGTGGTTTCCTGAGTTGCTGTGACTCCTAGATACTTAATGCCAGTGGGAATATACCTTACTTTTGATTGAGTTATTGAAGTATCAAATGAAGTTTATTCACTCCCTTTTTTATTTCAATTTTAGCTATGAGGATGGTTCCATGGCTTGGTGGGATGCAAGGAATCCAGGGGTTCCATTGACTTCTGTTAAGTTCCATGCAGAACCAGGTAAGTGGTGCTGGCTCAATATACATCATGGTTTTGGTTGAGTACACTCCCCTCTCCCCCAACAACCCAAGACAGTAAAGAAACAACCCTGGGTAATATGGAAGTGTGTCTTGAGCTCTTGTTCCTTTTTGCAGTTTTGAGCCTTTGTATTGATGGGTCATGCAGTGGTGGTATCTCAGGAGCTGCTGATGAAAAACTTGTGATTTTCACTTTGGATTGTCAGTTGGTAAATTCAACCTTGATAAATTCTTCATGTTAAGTTTCTTTATTGCATGGTATGTGGAATGCTGCTGCTAGTCGTAGCTGCTTTTTCCTAGAAATATGAAATAAAAGAGAAGATAAAAATCATGTAGCATTTTGTTGGCCAGTACCTGTATGATGTTTTATTTTCCCTGCTTTTCTTGAAGTACTTTGTTGCTAATATTTAATCTAGACGTGCCACTACAGTTGCATAATTTTCCTTTTAGTTCCACGGTCTTAAAGACTTCCAACCGCTTGTGGTATAGGGATCTGCTATGGTCAAGAAAGAAATTACATTGGAGCGACCTGGTATAGCAGGAGCAACAATCCGCCCAGATGGCAAAATTGCTGCAATTGCTGGTTGGGATCACCGGTTAGTCACTCTTGGAGTTTTTTGAGCTGCCCCTTCCAGAAATAATCTTTGTTTTAATGTAGGATAGTTCATCAATTTGAGAGTAACGTATTACCTTTTCTGCTATTGTGGAACTATGGACCGAGTGTAATATTTGTGTGCTAATTTACGTAAAATTTTATTTGCCTACTCTTTCATCCTAATAATAGGAGAGTTGAGAAGGAGATGAGGAGTATTTGTCCTTTGACCTTGTAGCTTCCAAACTCATTCCAAGTACTGCAAGATTTGTGAAAACTGTATGCTGAAGTAATATCCTCTCCTCTCCGTCCCCTTAGGAGGGACGAGGGTGGGTGGGGCACATGAAAACTAGTTGTGTTGAGTTTTGATTGTTTTTTGTGCAAATTTGAGAAATTTTACCATTCTTAAGCAGTGTATGTGTTTTTTTTTTTTGATCTTTTTTTGGTAAAAAATGAAGTGCATGAATAATTAACAGCAGTTAGTTGCACAGTGTGGGAAACCAATCCCACAGGAGTCTTTCTTCACAAAAATACAAAGTTCAGAAGGGATTACATCATAAAACAAAACAGAATTTGATTGCTCCTCTCCCATTCTTACTAAAGCATCTGCACACTGATTTTCCTCCTAGTACATGTGCTTAATAGATGTTTTCTGCATATGTTTATTCCTTTGCTGACAGAGTTAGGGTTTATCTATCGGAAAGGAATAAACATTGGCCATATTGAAATATCACATGCCACGATGTGCCATCTTTTTTAATTCATGTATATAGCTTGTTAAAAAGTTCAAGGTTTCATCGAAACTATTAGAACTGTACCTCTTTCCAAAACCAGCAGCCAAACATGGTTAGGGTTTGTATGATTAAGACATTGTTCTGTGAAACTATTTATTTGAAGAAGCCACAGACTTGCAGGTGCCTTGTTCTTCTGGAACATCGAATACTCTGATGGTTGATCATGCCTCTTTTACTGCTTAGATTTTAATACATCCACATATGGGAAAGTAAGATGAAATAGTTAAAGAAAAATTTACTTTCTCCAAAGCTATATCTTGTAGTTGAAATTTATGATATTTCCATTGACAAAAACATGCTACCCTTTAAAGGTTCTAGAGTTTATTATTCCTTATATGTGGTTGATTTCTTTCATACGCAAACATGTTCTATTTTGCAGTGTAACGCTGTTTCGTTTTCTGCTAATAGTAAATTATTAGCCTCCTCCTCCGAGGACAGCACCGTGGCAATGTGGGAACTGTATCCTCCTCAAACTGTCACTTGAAATCGGTTATTAAAATCCCAGTCACATGGACGGGCATTCAATGGTTTTAAACTGAATTGATTTATGTGATTCGACTTTTCATCCTCCTAATCGATGGATCTGCCTCAAACATGAAAGGCGTTTTGTTTGTTCCTTTTTGTGTGCTGTGGAGGTTTTAGGTTTTAGGATGCTAAATGCAGCTGGTTGTGTAAAGTGCTTTCCATCATCCTATGTATCGAGATAATGTTACTGTTACAGGTCATGTATCATTTTTAACAATGTTATAAAAGACACGATTTGATGATATTACTCCCTGTTTTCTTTTAAATATCGATTTGGCATAAATATTAAAATTATTATTCAATAGTTTAAATTCTTGACAAAATCTTTTCATGTATGACTAAATTATCTTTTTAACTAGTAATAAATTAAAATAATTTCAACATTAATTCTTTTTCTCACATTAGTTTTTCTTTCCCAATTTCAAGTCTCTTCATCTTCAGTAATTAATGAATTTAGAAAAAGATAAGTGTAAAATTGGTAAAAACGGGAATTTATTAGACTTCTAAAATAATGCATAAAATAGAACAATTTTTTTTCCCTAAAATAACACTTAAAAGATAATGAAACGAGTATCTTCTAATAATTAAAAATGCAAAACATATGTTTTCCTTGCATGGAGTGGATTTCATGACTCAAAGTCGTCTATAAATATATTTTAATTAATTATTATAAGACTTAATTTATGAAAATGAAAATATTATAAAATATCAATTTTCAAATTTCATTAACATATCAATATATTAAAATCTAGTCTTTATTTAAATTATAAAAGATAAATAATAATATAAATTTATATTAATAATAAAATTTATAATTTTCTTTCTGATTTCTATTCCATAATGTCTCTTATACAATTCTTATAAGACCAGGATTTACAATCCATGGTGAATATAAATACGTATCACCATGGACTTCAGCAACTTGCGTGTTGGAACTTAAAAGACTAGCGTATTTGGGTACCATTCACTAGGGGCCCTTTAGAATTGCTTAATTTATACCATCAATGCAAGGACAGCCACTGTCCTTGACAATTGGATGTTGATGAAGAAAGACAATAGGAGTTTTAGGTTGTAAATGAATTCTACTACTTAATATTTAATATTTGAATTGAATTCCGTTAAATTAGAATTCGTTTAAGTTTAGATTGTTAAGTTTAAATAAAATTTAACGTTAATCAATTTTTTATATTTGATTTAAATATATATATATATATATATATATATATATACTATTCAAACTTAATTAATTTTGATGACAGAGAAAAGAACATGTTGCTTTTAAAATTTTATCATGCATTTTCCATGCATCTAATAGACAGCTGCCAAAATCATTGGTGACGGTGGATGAATTTCATGATCATAGAGATTGTATAAGAGACATATTACAGTTTCAAGTTCTTTTGTAATAGATTTAGAAATCTTTGTTAATTAATGACCCCACCCCAGATTGAGATCTTGGATATTCTGAATTCAAGAAAGAATTGTATTTCCTTCTCTTATATACAAAAGATGTTAATAAAAGAAGTTTGGACCAATTTTACGTTAATTACACAAATCTTTAAAAGTATAATCGAATAATATTATTATTAGATCGTAGAATTTTTCGATAATATTATTGTGGGCAACAGCTAATGTCTAATATCTATATTAAATAATAAATAACTAATACGAAGGCCTCCAATCCAGGAAGGCCTCCACGGGGTAATATGATTTTTTAATTTCTTTTATTCTTTATAGGTTCTTTATTTTTGTCAAAGAAAATGCTTTCCTATGCGGCTTTGTTATGATTGGCTATAATATGCCTCTTGAAACTCAAACAAAACCAAACAACGAAGGTGTGTTCGTTTGAATTGAAAATATTTTTTTGAAAAAAATATTTTACATGAAAATTTTCATTTTTTATATAATTTTTCGATTGACAAAATAAAAATATTTTGAAATAAAAAATTTTAACGGTTTTATCTTTAATTTTATAAATACAAGTTTAAAAAACTTATAACTATAGTACCTTACAAGTAATTGTGATTAATAAAAAATTGATTTTGTTCAAAATTAAATGATAGTACAATATAGTAGTAAAATATGCATAATTATAATTATATTAGTGTGGGACCCATGATTGAGAGAAAAATGAATGAAAATAATTGAAAACGAAAGTAAGCTTAGAAAACGAAATTCTAAAAGTAAGTATTTAAGATTTAATGTCACTTGAATTATTCGGAAAATAACTTACGTTCAAAATTTATCAGTAACTCGTAAGTTATTTTCAATCAGGAAATTTAGAAAATATTTTACACCAAAAAATATTTTTCAGTGTTTGGCACCAAAAATATTTCTGAAAAATATTTTTCTGAAAATATTTTCAATCCAAACGAACACACCCGAAAAGTCACAAATTTTCTCAACCTACAAATTGAAAAGAATTTTTAGAAAACACGAAAATACAAAGAATCACAACAGATGCAATTGAAAAGGTGTAACAGTTGCTAAAAATCCATGAAGAGTTGTATTAATTAATTTTTTTCAACATTTGGTGAAATTCGGATGGACTGATAGAGTTGGAATACTACTATTCGAGTCGATGTGAATATGATTCAGTAGTGTAACTCTTCGTCAATGGATTGATGGAGTTGGCATAAACTCTTTAAATCGACGTTTATATACGTACGACACGAGAACAAAGTAAAGTCCTACAACCAAAAAAATAAAAAATAAAGGAAAATTTAACAGTCACATTAAGAAAATCATTCCGTTAGATTTAAAATTAATTTGCGTGATATAAGGTTTTAAATCACATAATATTGTACTTATAATATTTAAAATATAAAAGAATAGTTCCTAAAAGGGATTGTATAATTTTTTAAAAATATATATTGAAAGTAGCATTTAATGTGATATTTTTCTTGGCCGCCTACTATCCATGCTCATCTATACCATTATAAAATAAACAAAGCAATTAGAGAGTTCAATTCCAATTTCCAAGTAAGTAAAATTTTGTTTTGGTATTAGGTTTCTTAATAATGTGCATTGAAAATTTTTATGGCTGACCCTATTTTTTTTTTTTTTGTAATTTTCTTGGGTATTGATCTGAGTTTTATTGTTAAAATCTGTTCGAAATATTCAAATTCAACCATGAAATATTGGTTTTAAATTATACGCTCACCATTTCTTGGAACATCTGGGAATTAATAAATACATTGTCCATAATTCCAAGAAGATAACATGCTAAAGTGGCATAATAATATTTATTTTTCAATATTTATAAGATATCATTAGCAGTTTAGATTGACCAAGGATAAAGTAAAAGAGATTTGTGAATAGTCAATCTAGTATATATATATGTTTGTTTGTTAGTTTTTTTTTTTTAGTTAACGTTTGCATGTTAGTTGTTACTGTTTAACATGCAATAATACTGATAAAATCATGTAATAAAAAAATTAAAGCAATAATAGTAATAAAATAATGAAATCAAGGAAAGAAACGGAAGATAGAGGGAATCAGGCATGAGTTTTAATAGATGTGTAATTGTACAGTATATATTTATCATATATATATATATATATATATCATATATATATATATATATATGTATAGTGGTGAATGTTAAAGCAAATAGAGAACACATATTTCGTTTTATATCTACATATTAATACCAAATAAAACTTTCTTTAGTTGTTAAAATTTCAGACTTATTTGAAATGTACTTGTTTCTATTATGGTAATTTGTTATGTGTATATGAAATTTTTTATTTTAGTCTGAAATAATTGTGGGACGTGTCTAATAGTACATCCTCAATCAACAAGAGACTATTCATTTGGAATGCAATGTCCCATTTTTTGAATAACAACCTCATATTTTTAAAAAATATGAGCCTTCTACTCTAAATAAAAGACTCTTATTCGTTAAAGAGCAACTATTGAATTGATCGACACAAAAATTCGCGTCTATATATTTAGTTTGATTGGATTTAGTAACTCTCAGATTGAATTGAACTTTTTAATTAAAAAAAAAACACACACACACACAATTGCAAGAAGGAGTACAAGGGTATTGATCTCTTAACAAATAAAGCTATCTCAAATTTATTTATAAATACTTTCAATTAGATTAAAATAATTTTTTACTTTTAAGTCCTCACCACTTATTGAATAACTATTTTCCATAGCATTACAAACTAGTTAATCGTTGAAAGCTGTCATCGTAGGGAGTCCAAAGACAGCATGTAACAAACTAGTTAATCACTGAAGCTGTCATGGTAGGAAGTCCAAAGACAGCGCAACTATGATCTCGTTAGAATCTCCCATGTACAGGGTCTGTGTAGTGTGTATTTCCAAACTCTTAAAAACATCTTGATGTGTTAAGAGACAAAATTTTTATTCTAAATATTTTAGATGTCTTTTGATATATTATTAATTTAATTTAGATTTAATTTTTTTAATCTCCTTATTTTATTAGAGAATAAATATGAAATTATAATTTTTTCGTAACACATCATAGATTTTTACGAATAAGAGTTATAGATGATTATATGATAAATTTTAAATGATCATCCGAACAAACTATTTATCAGACTCATCGTATTTATTTAGAATTGTTCCAAACTTCTTGATAAAGACATCTATCTGTGTCTTTAGACATAAACATTACTTCTACGATGCTGTACAAAGATATATATTATCCTCATAATATCAAATGTTAAACTATGTGCTAAAGGACAAATTTTTGGACAATCATAGCAATTTATTAAATTGTTGTAAAACTTAATTGAACAAGTTTAACTCAAGTATTGAGCCCCCACCATAAGTTGAATTAATCTCCATCTAGGGGGAATTTGAAATAAAGAAAGATGTGGTTTATTTATTTTCTTGATGCTTTATAAATTATTGTAAATCTTTGGCAAATGTCTAGACTTTCTCTTTTCCAGTTTGTCATTTGCAGGCACCGAAAGATAATGCAAGCTAACAGTCTTTTTCTTTTCTATTATTATGTAAAGGAAGAATATTTGGAAGCCAAGCCAACTCCAAAACAACCCTTTTAATTATTCTCTTCATATTCCCAACCTTCTTTTATTTTTTATTTTTTCTCTTTACACAAATAGAATGGGAGGTGGGATATATAGGGGTTAGGGTGGTTGATGATCCTTAAATATAGACGGTGCTGGTTTAGCTTAAGAAGCTTAGTCACTTCTTTTGATTTATGCAGTCTTTAATTTAGGAGAATTTCACGGTACTATTGAGGGATCCATCACGTTAATTTT
Organism: Cinchona pubescens; assembly: GCA_025175665.1. Classification (NCBI taxonomy): domain Eukaryota; kingdom Viridiplantae; phylum Streptophyta; class Magnoliopsida; order Gentianales; family Rubiaceae; genus Cinchona; species Cinchona pubescens. Next base: position 63,384 of record JANKKI010000233.1, read on the forward strand.
AAGGGTTTATATATTACAAGTTTTTTAAACATATGGTGTTGTATTGTACAAACTCTTAAAATATAAGATAATGATTCTCATTTTCCCTTTATTTAATTAATTTATAATACGGCATGCAATTTTACTACTAATTAATAATATGTGTCCCCTTGTTGGTTCATATTTCTGAAAACCAAAATTAAGCGATTAAAGTTGTTACCAAAAAAAAGAAAAAGAGAGAGAAAACGATTAAAGTGGAGAAGCCTGTCACTAACAATTACCTAACAATCTATTTTTGCATGGCCATGCAAGACATAATTAATGGATTGATGGGTGTTTGATTCACCAAATTAGTGTATTATTGCTATCCTTGATACAAAAGAATGCAGCTAATTAACCAGATTTAATCAAATGATGTACCGACAATTTAAACAAAACAAAAAAAAAGATTTCTGTCATATAAATTGCCTCAAGAAAATCATTAATATTTGGAATTTAGAAATGTGCAGTAATTTTTTTTAAAACATACAAACTCTAGTATTCACGTAACATATAAAATCGAGGTATATTAGATCGTGGCCATACCGAAGTATTTTTAAAGAACATTTGACCAAAATTGAGTTTCTTATTTAAAAAGATTCTAATCAAATCACTACCAATGTCAAATAAGGAGAAAATTTTTTATTTAGTAGTATATTAATCCATGTCAACTGACAAAATAACCTCGAAACAAAGTCTTAAACATTAATTCTGCTCATAGGATTAATAACAAAACTCCAACTTTGAACAAATAAAAACAATCATTGAGCAATGAGATGTGATTGTTTTGTGAGTCTTGAATTTAATGCAAATATGACGTGATAAAATTCTCATCTTATTAATTAATTATTCTTAATAATTGATCTTTTCAGATTTGATGCATCTTCAAGTCTTCACTCTTTTATACTTTATCTCACCAAAAATATAAATTTCGATGATAATCACCCCCAATGTGTATATATTTAATAAATGTGAATATCTAACAAAATATAGTTACCCTTATTAGTCTTTTTTGACTTCGAACATAATATCTAAGATGTTAAAATGATAGGCTATCTAAAGTGATAAAATTATTAACTATTATTAGATTTATCAAATAAGAAACGAAATTTTTTAATCAAATATCTAATTAAATCATGAATTTAGTGATTAAATATAATTTTACCGAATGAATTGGTTTTGACTAGTAATTCTAAATTTATAACTTTATAAATTATTTTTCAAAAAACTATATTTGTCCGCATATTGCGGGTCTGCTCCTTTCATTAATTTATGTAAAGCAGAATTTTTGTGTATGCTTAAGAGTATGAATATAATATTGAAGCTGCAAAAATCGAACATGCATGGACAAGATAACTCCTAATTATGTAATAGGAACCCTTACTATTTTGCTATATTTGGCTCGACAATAACTAAAATTAATCTTGCACGATTACAATTGCAGAAATAACAATTAAAATGCATCTGCTAACCAACTCATTAATTAATTAATTAATTAATTAATCACCCTTTAAATCATGTTCAGTAACAACATGCTTAAATATTTAGTCGACTTTATTCTTTTCACTTTGATGCATGACTAATTTTTTAATACGGTCAAAGAAGGAAAGTATTCATTTTTATTTTTTTTAAAGAATCAACTAAATAGTGTCTCAGAATTCGTATAATCTACTTCTCTTGTAGGTTAAAATTGTTCTAACTAAAAATTATGAAAAAAAAAAACTCTTGAATCTTTCATCAAGCCAAGAAGTGGTGGAACTTTGATATTAGAATCTCGGATTGATACCTTAATCTCCTGTTAATTACTTAAGCTTTCATTAGTTTAGTTTTCCTCGATACCCTTTTTCAAGTTTTATGTTTGAACCATTGTAATTGTACATTCTTTTTCCATAACTAAATCACTTCTAGAAGATTTATGAATGGTTGGATACTTCATTCACATAATAAAGGGCATCAATCACACCATTTTCCTTATAGTCTATATTTGTTACCTTCATTAAGATGATTAATCATTTGTTAAGGCTAATATTCAGTCCCCCCACCCCATCCCCATAAATTCTCTTGTAATACACACTTGCTACTTTGCTTGCGTTGTGGTGCCATAACCTCGCAATAACTGCATTTCTCCATCTGAAAATGCAAGAACAAGTCAAGAATTCCATTTATTCTCAACAAAAATATACACTACAAGCATTGTTGTATAATGAAAATAATTAGTTAAGACTCCAAGTACATCATCATACATATTACACTAGTTGATGACTCGTAGCATGCACAGAAAGATAAATACATGCATAATTTATATATTTTATTTGTTTTATTTTATTTGATATTATCAATTTTGTACACAATTCAAGAATAATTGATATTTGACAAACTAGTAGAATAGTTTTTCCATTATTGTCCCTCAATTAAAATTCAAAACTTGTTAGTTGATTTTTGGTTATCAAAATTTGAAATGGTTTATAAGAGTAAATAATATTGAAACATGACATTCATGCTCTTTTTTTTGGAACTTGCATGAAGGGTAAATTAGGTAAATTTACATTTATTTTTTTGCTTTTTTAACGAGAAAGACAAATAATTTGGGATTAACTTATACAAATCTAGATGTGTATAAGAGACAGGGAGTAATAAAAAACGATTTGGATCCTCTCCATTTATTATCCTCCATTTACATATATCTAAAGAAAATTAGTATTATTTCACTGAGTAAATAATCGTATAAAAAATTCAATTCATTAAAAAAAAAAGTATTTTGCATCAATTATGCATCACATTTGATGAAAACTAAAATTGTTTAATAAAACGGTATAAGCTTATTATTTTAAATTATGAACGTTTTGATTAAAAAAATCATAATAAATCACTTAGTACATCATCGAGAATTTTTATTTTAATTTAAAATAATTACTTAATATGTCTAATAATTTATTCCGCCAAAATAACATTTATAAAAATACTCCAAATCATGATACATAACTCATTATCACTTTTCTTACAACACCACATTTAGACTATGTCTATCTAACTACATCACCACAACCCAATCATCATACCTTACGCATTATTACTTTTTCTTACATCATTATATTTAGACTAGGTTTATATGAATATTTTTTTCGAATATAAAATAAAATATTTTAGTACCACCTAACAGAGTTTTCTTTTTCGATTAAATTATGTATTTATAGCACTGGCAGTGGCGCCATTCACCACCGGTATCCAGCCAAAAGAACATCACGTTACTTCTCTCAAAAAGTCTCCCAAAAAAACGTCCACAAAATCAAACAAACATACTTTCTCTCTCATGACTCGAATTCATTTGATTCTTTCCTTGCTAATACTAACATTTCTTCAAACATGTCACCGGAATCTTGCAGCTGCCGCCGGCGGAGGCAAGTGGGCTCTACTCCAATCAAGCATAGGTATAACAGCCATGCACATGCAGCTCCTCAACAATGACAGAGTGGTCATTTTCGACAGAACAGATTTTGGCCCATCAAATATTTCATTGGCTAATGGAAAATGCAGAAACGACCCTCAAGAGCTAGTCTTGAAAATCGACTGCACTGCTCATTCGGTAGAATACGACGTCGTTGCGAACACCTTTCGCCCTCTTACGGTCCTCACCGACGTCTGGTGCTCCTCCGGCTCAATCGTGCCCGACGGCTCCTTGGTCCAAACCGGCGGCTTCAATGATGGGGACCACGTCGTTCGAGTTTACAAGCCATGCAATGATAGTACTTGTGATTGGCAAGAAATTCAGAACGGATTAATACAAAGAAGATGGTATGCTACCAATCATGTTTTACCGGACGGCCGACTTAGATCATCGTCACACACCGCCGGGAATTCAATTATGAGTTTTATCCTAAGACGTCAGCAACTAATAAAGTCTTTAGTTTATAAGAACCTAATCTAGAAGTAGATTATAGAATTCTGAGATAATAATTATTCCTGTCTCTTATACACATAGATGGGAATCTATTCATATTCGCTAATAATCGAGCTATTTTGCTCGATTATACGAAAAATAAGGTGGTGAAAAATTACCCACAATTTCCAGATGGTAATCCTAGGAACTATCCTAGTACGGGTTCGGCTGTTCTTTTACCTTTGAAGAACCTTCAAGGGTCGTCAGCTATTCAAGCTGAAGTTTTGGTGTGTGGCGGTGCACCGAAAGGTGCATACACCAGTGCACAAAATGGTGATTTTGTGTATTTGCATTGAATACTTGCGGTAGAATTACTATAACCGACCCAAATCCACAATGGGTCATGGAGACCATGCCTTTGGCTAGGGTCATGGGTGACATGTTGTTACTACCCAATGGAAATGTTTTGTTAATTAATGGGGCATCCGCTGGAACCGCTGGATGGGAATACGGTCGTAATCCGGTTCTCAACCCGATTATTTATCGAACAAATAATATAATAGGATCGAGATTCGATATTCAAAATTCGTCTACTGTACCAAGAATGTATCACTCTACAGCAGTTTTGCTTCGCGATGGTCGGGTTCTTGTTGGTGGTGGCAACCCGCACATTGTTTTACAATTTTACAAGAGTGCTCTATCCAACTGAATTAAGATTGGAAGCATTTTCACCGTCGTATTTGGATTCAGGGTCTGCCAATTTGCGCCCACGGATCATCTCACCTATATCACAATCTCAAATAGGGTATGGGCAACAATTGGTTATCCGGTTCACTATTTCAGGTCCTCTGAATGGAAATTTGGTCACGGTAACAATGGTTGCACCATCTTTTAATACACATTCTTTTTCAATGAACCAGAGACTACTGGTTCTTGGTGGGGGAGCCAATGTGAAAATTGTGGGAAAGTCAACTTATCAAACAACTGTTTTGAACCTAGTACAGGCATTCTTGCACAATCTGGATTCTATCTTCTATTTGTGGTGCACCAAGAAATTCCCAGCGAAGGCATTTGGGTCCATCTGCAGTAAATATATATCTTTTTTCCAGTTCAGTTCCACACGAATTATACATTGAGAAAATAAGGATTGTAATTAATAGTGCTCACACCATTTATATTTTTGCGATACATTGAATTTGTAATTATTAGTATTTCTTTAAAGATTATTAATTTACGATATTTATTTCCTCAGTTGTTTGAGGACGTTCTCTATTGAGAACAACAGTTGTCAAATAAAAGTTTTTCAAACATGATTGCCAATGTGAATTTAATTCTTGTGAAATCTTGAAATCATTGAATTATTCATTATGAAAAAAGAAAATTTGTACGAGAACAAAGTTTTCTTGTTCATACATTCGCTGTGTTTAATTAGTTTTATTAAAAAAACAGTTTGGTTCTCTTTCAAGAAAAATAACGGTACAAAATCTTCTGTTTTGCTTCCTGCATCAATCTATCTATATATGTATGAGATGTGTTATTTGTCATAATAATACTTATAAGTTATAGCACACTTGTCAATCATTCAAAAAATGTGTACAATTGGTATAGATGTGACAGAATATCTTTACCGAAAAATTATACACACGAGATGTATTATTAGCTTTCTTCCGAAATAAAAAAAGGAAAGAAAAAATAATAAGCCAATTGAATTGTTGTCAAGTTACTCAAGTAGGAGCACTAATTTATCAACGTGACTATTTATTATGATGAACGTGCATGTGAGTGTGATTGGAAAACACTGAGAGAATGGAATGCTATTTGAGTCGAACATCAAGAAAAGATAATAAAAAATGAGGCAAAATTGAAATGTCCCTCCTGTCTTTTTTTAATTATTCAGAAAATAGTAAAACTATAATTCATAAGCGATTTGGTTGGTGCACATTCTAGATACGTTTACTGGCGTTATACCTTCAAAATAGAAAGAATTTGAAAAGAATGTCAACTGTTCTTATATCACGAGACAAATTAGTTTTGTTTGATCAAGTCAATTTATTGATTTTTGAATAAGGAATAAACTAGTGATAAATTATCAAAAAAATTTACAGTCTCACAATAGAACTGGACCGTTACGTTTTAAAGACATGTAATGTATAAATATTTAAAATTAATGAAATAGTTTTTTAACGTTTCTCAGCTAGGGTGTAAAATTTTTCTGAATTATTTTATGTTGGATCAATTGTATGATTACCATTTATCATCTTATGCAAGTAAGGCATAAAATTAGTAAAGCCGTGGATTGGAAATTCTACAATGATGACATGAAAAATGAAAGCAATGCATGCAAATATGAATAAACAATTAAATTCTTCTGTTCATTGCTGACACAAAAAGTAGCATGCATGTTAGTGTTTTGTTGGTTGGATTGTCGAATTGATCGATCCCTTGATAGCTCTTCTACCTCTTTTATTGCTTGAACTCTTTCAAAAAAGCACAATATGTCTTGGTGTTGAAGAATAAGGTCATTTCCAAGCAAACTTAATAATACTACGTGCTATATAACAAATAGGAAGCAAATATTGGACGACTGCTGTCACAATTAACGTTCATATGATTAGTTCTTTTCTTTCACGGCATAATTACAAGTTTTCCACGTCCCTTCGATTTTTTCTAGTGATGAATATACAAAGCAAAGTTGCTGAAAAACGACATTTTAAATCAATTATGTCATGGTGACCAGCTCAATTACCAGTCTCTATCCAGAAAAAGAAAAATTGACAAAATCAGTTAAATTTTCAGAATTTTCTAAAAGTTAAAGATGGTGATTCACATCGAAACAACATATTAGGTTCTTATATCTCCATGATTCATAGATATATATTAATTAGAGTGACGATTCAATATCTAGACTTAAAAGCTCTAAAAACTAGAAAAATTATTATGGTACTGACAAAAGAATTTCGAGTTTCGATCATATGGAGAATTCTCGACAAATACAAATACTAGAATGTATAAATTTCAAGAAACGCTTAAATAGATTCGAATTTGTCTTCACTTATAAATTATGTAATGTAAATTAAATTATATAAAATAAATAATATAAGTTGTTATATACAAAATTCATAAGATTTAATTATCTTAATCACAAAATTTACTAATCTAAAAATGAGTCTACTTAAATATTTTCGAGTATAAATTTAAGTAGTGTGCTTGACAACAAGTGTTAGGTTAGGTACAATATGTAATATTGTCACATCAAAATATATTTATTTTTTTGTTTATTTTTTTATAGGAGTAATCACATCAATTAGTTAAAGTTATTATCATGTAGCCGTGTTTGGTGTGCAATCGATCGTACTAATCTTGTATTGTTACAGAAGCCGAGTTTGTTTTCCAAATGATCCATTTTCATTAATTTCCCGGTAAGGCAAACTACAGCTAAGTTTCAAGTACGGTTTTAAAATGAAAACTGAAATTTGCAGATCGATAGGAACTGAAACACGTATTGAAGTTTTGGTACAACAAAATTTGCCTTGAAAGACCCTTACTAACAACAAATGCAGTACGGACAGAGTTTTTTGTTTTCCAATGTGATAGAGCTCAATAATTTTGAATAGATAAACTTGTAATTGTACGTGTTAGGCCAGAAAATTTGAATACGAAATGATATTAGTACATAAAGGGAGATAAAAAATATATAGCGAAATAATATTACAAAAAAAAATTCATGGATTGGTAATAAATACAAAGATTAATATATGCTTTCATTTTTTATGATATCCAACAAAATTACAAATGGCTGTTTTACTTTAGTCTGATGAGGAGGGATTTCTTTTTCTTTTCTTTTCTTTTTTTCACTAATTAGAGAAGTCCACTAATAAAAAAAACTTTTAATTATAAATATATACTATACAATCATAGTAATATTTATTCAAATTAATCGGACAAACATACACAAATTGTGTCAAAGTCTAACTAAAGCCCACCGGCTCGCATTTAAAATTTAATTGGATACAATTGATTGAGACTCTATAATTGAATAAGTACGCGTCCAAATATTCAACTCGTAAAACAAATTGTATTTCCCTGTACAATTTATGCTACTGCAGTAATGAAAACAGTTTAATACGGTATTACTGTTTTTAGTGTTTGTTTTCTTGCACTCAACAAAGGAAAAAGCACAATCATATACTCCATATGATGATTGATTTGGGGACCGAGTGGGAATCCCCTAATTGCATGCACGTCCGTGCAAGTAACAGTCTTGGACATTGCTGAGGAGGAGAAAGGAATGTAAAATTCTTGTTATTATCCAAAACAGACGTGCTATTTTCATTTAGATTTTTGACAAATGTTTAGGTAAATTCGATTTTTGATCTCACTTGTATACTCATTTTAAAGAATCTGTACATCAACTGATATAAGTAAGATTTTTTAAAATTTAATTATAATCACAATATTTAGAGGTAGAACCAAAAATCGGATCTATTTAAATATTTTTCTAGATCTTCTGTGTAGAGTGTGAAGGTTAGAAAGGTAGTTAGCATGTCACGGGTGATCAAGACGGGCCGGAATTTCAAACTTCACGGGTCTGTCTGGGCATATTTCGGGATTTGCTGCCCACTGTAAATTAATTAGAACAAGGAAAAAAGGAATAACGTGACAACTTCAATAGTAGTTTATTTTTGCACTGTAATTAGAACTAGGAAGAAAGGAACACGTGTAGCAAATAAAACAAAATTTGTAAGTGACAAAATTAAGTGGAAAAAAAATAGGAAGATTGATTTGGGTCGTTGCTTTATCTTCTCATCAAAAACCACTCTCTTTTTTTGTTGAGGAGAAAAGAGAGAGTAATTAACATGGAGTGACAAATTGTGTAATATTTTATTTAATGTTAATAACTTAGATTTGCTTAGAAATGAGGAGTAAGTATCTATTTATAAGAGTTGGTCATAAAGTCAAGGGATCATACTCTATTGTCCGAACTGATCTTTTATGTCCGAACTTATATGTGTCCGAATCAAACTACTAAGTGCGGATCAAGTCTCCTTCTAACCAAACTACTTGTGCCAAATTCAGTCTATGGAGTCCGACCTATTTAAATTTAATGAGTCTATTACATATTATGTAGGTTCAATCTATTGCATAACTAATTTATGTATTATGAGTAATATCTAGTTTAGGAAGAAATTCAGAGACAAAACAGGTGACCGAGACATATTTTCGGCTTAAAAATGATTCTTAGTTCACCACAAACGGACACCCTTGATGCATATCTGTTGAACTTTGTTAACAGACGATGTTACCCTTGTATATCTTTGTCTCTTTGTCTGCTGCACTTTTTTCTGGGTTCTGAAATCGTTGTACTTCAAAGATTTAGCCTCGTAAATAAAGGTTAAACCTTTTTTATTTTTTTTGTTGAAGTAATGGATTAACTAAAGATTTCAGGGCGCTTTTTTGTCTCCATATACCAGTTGGGCTTCGAATAATTCCCCAAGTATTCCAAAGATTTTCTCTTATCCATCTAGATGTGTAAAGATTGGAATGGGGCAGCATAACTGGCCTATTAATACTATATGCTATGCAAATGCAACGACAACAGTATAACAGACCAAAATAGAAATTTCCCTGCCAAATCCTGCTAATACAGGTTAAGGTTAGAGGATCTTTATTGTGCTATCTAAATAAAATACTGACATTTATTTGCTAGAAAAAAAAAAAAAAAATACTGGCATGGTATTTGCAAAGAGTGTCATGCAGCTAGATGAAAAGCGCGGGCTAAGTAGACCTTTGGGCTGGGGGTTGGTTATTCATCCAGGCTCATAACTCCCATGGCCTGCTCCAAAACCACTAAAAATCGTCTGAGTTGAGGACTCCCAAGTGGAGAAGTTCGATATTCGCAGGCTCACTAGATGACCTATTTTGAACTGGATATCAACACAACCCGAACGTCCAACAACAAAGCCCATTAAAGATTAAAGGAGCTTATAAGAACTCTGCCTGCCCCAAATGCCATCATCGACCAAATGACAATTTAATATGGGCTTAGACAGAATAGCCAGATTTTAATTTATGGATAAGTTTCAAATATCATCCTAGAGATTACTTTTTCAAACAAATTAGAATTAAGTTTCACTTGCAATCCCAGAGATTACTTTGTCAAACAAAAACAATTTCACGGATTCAGTTAAATATTTAGTAATACTGAAAAATCGATTTTGTAATGCAAGCAAGATAGATTTGGTTTCTTGAGCCCAGCCCAATTATTTCCAAAGAACAAAGATATCAATCAAACATGCATTTTATTCAAGGATTAATCTACCTAAATCTTGATAACAATAAAGATTTTACAAAACGATAAATACCAAATTATATCTAAACATGTTTTTACTATTTATAAGCTAAACTAATAAATTACTCCTCTAAGCATTAACTAAGCACGTTCTCCACGAATTCGCCTAGCGAGCTGGATATCCTTGGGCATTATGGTCACTCTCTTGGCGTGGATGGCGCACAAGTTTGTATCCTCGAACAAACCCACCAAGTATGCCTCTGCCGCCTCCTGCAGTGCCAGGACCGCATGACTTTGGAACCTCAAATCCGTCTGCAAAATTTTTTTAATAAAAATACCAAATTAATTAATATTCTCCAGAGGAAATTCCAAATAATTGAAAATTCATCGTAATTTTAATTTTTATTATACTACCTTGAAATCCTGGGCGATTTCTCGGACCAGGCGCTGGAAAGGCAACTTGCGGGATCAGAAGCTCCGTGCTCTTCTGATACTTTCGGATTTCACTGTTTTTTACCCCAAAAAAATAAAAAATTAAAGGAGCTTCGTAACGGTGAGGCGGTCATATCAATTTAGAGAGAGAAAGAGAGAGTAATTACCGGAGAGCTACGGTTCCGGGGCGGTAACGGTGAGGCTTCTTGACTCCACCGGTGGTAGGTGCAGATTTCCTCGCAGCCTTTAAAAATTTTAAAAATATAATAAAAATCAATAAACCCTATTTCATTTTAATTGTCAAAATAAAAGTACTCGTTAATTTCTTAAAAAAAAAAATAAATCTAGACTAGAAAAGAAAATTCGTCAATAGGAAGAAAAAAAAAAAAAAGGATACCTTGGTGGCGAGCTGTTTTCTGGGAGCCTTTCCACCGGTTGATTTCCGAGCGGTTTGCTTTGTACGAGCCATTTCTTTTTTATCTACATTTTTTTTTTATCACAAATTAGACTGAATAAATCAAAATAGCACGAAGACCAGAAGAAATTAATTCCATACCTTATCGAAAGAGAATACTATGAATGAAATTCAGAGATCTAGCAGAATTGTAACGAAAATTCTAAGAGACGTCTGAGATGGGCCTGCTATAATCAGAAATATGCCCAGACAGGGTGGGGGTGGGGGTGGGGGTGGGCGTGGGGGTGGGGTGGGGGTGGGGTTGGGGCGAGGTGGTGAAGTCGGTTATATCGAAAGAATACGTATGGGAAAAGAAATGTGCGAAATTTTTAAAACTTGATCCGAGTGCTGTCTTTTCATTGGCTTACATATTGCAGGGGAGTCCGCTCATTGGTTCAGTCCGGATCGGTAAAATTTGTGTTTCTTTTGTGTCTGTATTTTCACCGTTTACGATTGTAGTCCACTAGTTTTAGTACTGAGCACGTTTTTTGTAAGCATTAAGCCATTAACCAAAACTTTGTAATAGAAATTCATTAAATCCCAAAATCAATGGGATTCCATCTATGAAGTGATGGGAAAGATTTAGGTAGATCTGATTTTTATAGACTTCACTTGTAGATTTGTAGTGTGGATTAAATGTTATGAAATCTATGACATAAGCTGATATAAATAAGATTTTATAAGATTTAATTTTGATTTACGAGGCTAAATCAAAAATTGAGTATATGTAAGTTTATGTCCACGAAGTGATAGATATACTTGGCAATGAGTGGTGTTGTGTAAGCATGTCAATGGATCGAGTCTAGATCTCGATTCGATTCGATTCGGATTTATTTATCCGAATCTAAATTTATAATAAATTTTGATACTAGATTAAAATTTGGATCGGATTAAAATATTTAATATATAATAAAATTATTATATATTAGTATTATTTTATATGTATATTTGCATATATATTGTGTAAATTGTCCATATAATTTATATTTAATTTAGAATACATGCATCAATATTAATTATGAACTCAATATTTTTTTATAATTATAGAAAAAGAGAAAATTTGATAAGTTGTAATAATTTTATATATAATTGTAAAATTTATAAAAACATCCATATTTAAGATCCGGATTCGACAAAACCCATTAGATCCAAGTATGGATCTACTTTTGTAAACCCGTCGGAGATTCGGATCCAAATTCGAATCCGGTTATATTAATCGAATCCGAATTTGGATATGTTATATCCTACTCGAATCCCAACCATTTATAAAGCTAGTGATATGTTAGTTGATATCCGTTTCGTATTGTGTAATATTTGTATTTGATAATTAATATAACCTGTCTCTTATACACATCTAGATGTGTATATCTTGTCTTTATAGCAACTTATAATATATTATGAAAAAAATTTATACTTTTTTATATAATATTTAAAATAACTATTATATTTGATTTAATAATCTTACATTAAAATTATTATTTACGATCGTAAAATATGTTATATTAAATTATAACTGAGGCAACTCTTTATACACAAATAGGTTGTGTCAATAACTAAGGATAATTCTACAATTTTTTTTAGTGAATCATTCTCAAAATAATAACGGGTTTGTACAGTACACAGCGTTGTGTGTTTTAAATACTTGTACTGTACAAGTCCTTAAAGTCAAGAGAATGGTTCTCTCAACGAAATTGTAGAATTCTCCAATAACTTACTAAGTTATAGTGTCAAAATCACGAGTTGATTCAATCCAACTAATTTACTTTTATATCATAAATAAATTGACCAATTACTAACCTCGATAAAATTTATATTATGTCATAAATCTATTATTTTGTATCGTGTTTATAGTGTATCATAAATTGTCAGCCGTGTGCGAACCCAAATATCAAATTAATTGAAGAAATTTTATTATTTTGAAATACAAATACATCATACTTGCTAATACCTTCATATAATAAAATAAAGATTTTTCCATAGCATCAATTAGTATACATATAGTTTTGAAGCCACTTTCCCTCCCAAAGGCCCAGGAACATGAGCCGTCCAGCTCAGGAGTCATTGGGCCTTTATTCCTTTCATATTCATCAGATTGCCTATCCAAATTTTTGGAAACTCTTTTGGGTTTTTGACGTCAGTGGAAAATGGACAGAAATTACAAGAGGAAGAAGAAGAAAGGGTATTCATGGGCTGTTTTAGCTGGATTCAACGCAGCTCTTGCTGCCATTGCCGCCAAGTTCTTCTCTTCACAGGTAACAATAGAAACTAAATCCAGATCAATAATTATATATTTCTGGTATTTTTTTTAATATAGATTTAAAGAAATTTTCGTATTATAATTGATTTTTTTTTCTAGTTTTAATCTGGAATAAGAATCTGATTTGATACCAATTTATCTCATGAATCAGAGGATGTGCTTGATTGATCTGTATTTAAAACGGAATTTCGTTAATTAGGTATATTTAAAGTTGTACTAATTATTAATTACTGTATGAATGTCAATATTATCTAGTTAGAGCTGCTTATAATTTTGGTTAAACTTGTGCAAATTGTTATTATTTTTGGTGAAATAAAGAGGAAAAATTAGCTGATAAGATGTGGTTAAAATTCTGCAGTTTTGTTAGGGTACCACAATACGTCTACAAACTACAATGCTCCGGGGCTATAATGGGAGTATGGGACTGTAGAATTATCCATAAGGGTGATTATTATGTTCTTAAAATGCATGCAATATCAAACTCAAACTCATCGAAGGAAATCGTGGATCAACTACAATTCAGAATACTGCGTATGTATTAGTTGCATTTTGCTGTTGATTATGCACCCCTGGGTAGCAAATCCAATTGTATCCAAATTCTGCTTGCGTATAATCTAGTTGGAAAGGAGTCAACCTTGATTGTACCACAAATTGCAGGGATTGATGTATAAATCTTACAGCTCTTGTAGTGTATTGGTTTGTCTGCATCCCTTTGTGATAAACAGAGAGATGAAAATGAAAATGAGTGTGTGTCTTTTCTTCTCTGGATATCTTTAAATATTTTTGCTGTGGTTGCGCAAATAAAACATAGCTCTATGTCTACAGCTATCTATGTCACTTAATTAACCTGTTTTTATAATGATAACAGCTTCTTAGGTACGGCCTGGTCATATTACTGAATGTTATAATGTGGGGATGTTACGTGAATAGCCTAAAAGCTCTATCATACATCCAAGCTACTGTAACAAACTTTGCAACGAATTTTCTCTCTTCCGGATTGGCTGGATTCTTCCTCTTCGAAGAGGCGCTGCCATTCCAGGTAAGTAAGATGATTTCATCAAGAGAGAAAGAGTGCTTCACTGAGCGAACCAGGTCTAGGATTAGTGGAGATATTTATTTGGTAAACGGATTTCGTGGACAAACTTGATGCAAAAATATCTGTATTTCAGTAAAGCCACCGTTTATCCATGGCAATAACCGTGCTTCATCTCTGTTGATTCCATTGCAGCATCTCCTCCCCCCCTTCCTCTTCAAAAAAGCATATTAGTAGAGTTTTAACCCTCTTTATGTCTTCTTTTGTTCTGATAATAGTTGGCATTGGATTACTTAGTGATCCATTTTTTGTACTTAAAGAAGACTACATCTAACTTGTAGGTCACCTTGAATAATGAACTTCGACCATTTATACTGGGGCAAATATTAGACTTAATAGTTGGGCTTATACACATCTAGATGCTGTATATTTAGAGGAAGTTTGCAAATGTCGGCATCAGCATCTAGAGACTATGTTTAGACCTAAGGCTGTGTGAAAATTCCGGTTCTGTATTATATATTTTGGAACTATGATTTTCAATTGTAACATTATGTTCCACTTGAAACTTTGATGAATTACTGATCAGAACATTAAATTTCTTTGCAGTGGTTTGCTGGTGCAGTGCTAATTGTAATTGGTGTAATAATTCTGAGCAAGTCGAGCAAAGAAGGGATTAAAACACACTCGGATTAGAAAAGCAGGGAATTTGGACTACATTAGATTCAGCAGCTCTGAATTCGTCTGAGCCTGACTATGTTATAATGGTTCGCTCAATGAAGTTTGAAGATATTCAGTAAGGGTCTGCCAAGGCCTTGGGATATCCTCTTATCCAGCAACCACTTTTCTTTTGGCTTACTTAATTTTTGAGTGAAAGAAATTAATCATATTCAGGATAACGATTGAATGTCTATTTGGAGTCGGGCTTTGCTGTTAACTTTGCATTGCAGAGCAGGACTGTCGTATGGTACTAAAAAGCAACGTCGCCCTGCTTTTCATTAGGCATTATGCAAAGTCTTGCTTGGCTATTTGATGCATTGTGTGGCATGCTTTTTCATTTTCTTTTAATAACAAGATTATATGTTTTCTTAATCAATGGGATGTATTTTCAATCATGATGCACTCTAAACATGAAGTCCCATTTTGTAAATGGAATGATTTTGGCGGGTTATATGTTTGGTTTATTTTATGGCTTCATTACATCATCAATTTGGTTTGTTGTTACTTAACATCATGAAATAATGAGTGCAAGTGTAATTATTCAGAAAATAAGGGAGCTATATGTAATTGTAATTAACCTCAGGATTGCGTAATTATCCCAATTGTGAAGGACAAATTGGAAAGGTATTCTCGCACGAATCCAAGAATCCTCAGCTGGACGGCTCAGGAAGGACGAGAGGTTGACGCTGACTCCTCACTGGCCATTATTTCGCACCACTCAACCAATCAATTTCCAAATTTTCTTTTGGCTTAATTACAGTTTGCCTTTTATAATTAGGAGATAGTTGTAAATTGTCTTGATATTTATTTTATTTATAAATTACCTCTAAAATTAAATAAAATTAAAATTGTCATCTAAATAGAATAGTGAAATGTCATAATTTTTTATTTACACTTTGTGAAGTTCTTTATTAAAATTTTTCTATACTAATAAATTAAATTTATTGCACGCAACGAAATATTTTACGTCTGTAAAAATTAACAAGACAAGAAAATAACGAATATAATTTAAGAAAATTCTGCAATCTCTTTTATGGAATCATTTCTTCGTGCTTTAAATGTTTGTACTGTATAATATCATGTATTTTAAATGTTTGTACTGTACAAGTTTTTAAAACTAAGGGAATGGTTTCCTAAAGGGACTATTAGAATTCCCCATAATTTAATTATATCCAAAAAACGATATACAATCTTTAGGATCTCTTCCGATTATTCTCTTATCTTGAATTGTTGATTTGAGAGTTTCACACCTTGATTCTGAACTTCGATTTGATCGAGACCTTGACAGTTTGATCTTAAACTTGGAGTTGATCGAGTGCTAGATGTGTATAAGAGACAGAACACAATCAAGATAACCATCAATAATTCGAAGATGATTAAAAAAAAAAATATAAAGTTAATCGAATGCTTGATAGTTTGATCTCGAATTTTGACTCAAGTCACGGTTTGGTATCGATTCGAACTTTGATTTCTTTAATTCTTGATATGGAAAACTTGAAAAATACTTGACGAACTTTGATTTCTTCAACTCTTGATACAGAAAACTTGAACACTTGACTCAAATCTTGATTTGAAGAGAAAACTTGTAAACTTGATGGATAATTTAGGGAGTTTTTGTAACTTATAGAGAGTTTTTAAGAATATATGTCGTGTGTCTTCACCGCCTATGGTTGACCGTCTATTTATACATGTAGGATGAGAGGGATTGGAGTGGTTTAACACAATCTTACTCTTAATTTTTCTCCTACGAAACATGAGATGTAAATACAATTACAGACTTGTATATTATCTTTTCAATGAATAAAGATAATATTATAAGCTAATCTCTCTAAAATATCTATTGTGTATAAGAGTATAAATGTATAAGGAATTTAATTATCTGTAATACTATCCCTGTATTTATTTATTATTTTTAAATAAAGAGACAAATCCTAGTGTATACATATTTATGACATACTGAAATTTAATTAGGATGCTACTCTAAGATTACAATGTAAAAATTTTAATTAAACGAAAATTTCGACACCTACATTTATTATTCTAAATTTATTTAAAATATATATTAATTATATCTCAAACTCGTAATTTACTCAAATAATATGCTTTTTTAAATACAAATTGATGAATTAATTATTGATAATGGAGAAAATAAAATTAAACATTACTAAAATTAAAGTAACGTGATCGAATAAATAAAATAAAATAAAATTAAAATTAATAAAACTAAAGTAATGTGATTGAATAAATAAAATACTTTAATTTGGATATAAAAATAATAGGGAAAACAACCTTAATAGTTCATCACATTTCACCTTTATACTTTTTTAGTCCCTCACATTCAAAATGATGCATTTTAGTTCTTCACAAATTCAAAACATACCATTTTTGTCTCTTAACACAATTACGGGTATATTTTGGTTTGAAATAATCACATGCGTTTCAAATGTTACATTTTTCATGAGCAAAATTTGACAACACACAGCTAATTTTAAATGTTAAACGATAATATTTAAAACAAAGTTCCACCAGAATTCAAGCTCCTGAATCTAATGTCATCTCTTATACACATCTAAGATGTGTTTTTTCTCCGCCACCCATATTCCAACACCACTAATCCTCTTTCTTTTTTGGGACAATATAACATTTAAATTTATGTATTGTCAATTTTGCAGTACTCAAATATATTACATTCGATACGCATGTGAATATTTTAGATCAAAATATGTCCACTATTTGTGTTGAGGGACTAAAATGGTACATCTTACATTTACAGGGACTAAAATGGTACATCTTACATTTGTCTAAAATGCATCATTTTAAATGTGAAAAACTAAAAAAGTACAAATGTAAAATGTGAAGGACTATTTTTATAATTTTTCCAAATAATATTGATAGAACAAATATGTGACGGCATACTAAAAAATGGCTGCGAAGAAAAAAATATTAAAAGAGACAGGAATTCATACAATTAATATTGAAGGTAATTTTTTTTCCATAATATTGAATAAAAAAAATTGTTACTTTTCAATAACAAATTACTTATAAAATAAAATCAGATACAAAAATGTAATTCACCCAATTTTTACGTTGGTTAAGTAATTAAAACATTGAGGACATTTATGACATTTCGCTAGTCCCATGAAAATTTTAACTTTATTTAATTTTGAAGGACAATTTACAGATAAAATAAATATAAAAAATAATTTATAACTGTCCCTTAATTATAATAGACAAACTATAATTAAATATTTTATTTTTAACCATTCCTAGTACTAAAAGTTACACACCATGAGATAAAAATCCAAAAACCAAATACGGAATGAGAATTGTAGCTCTAAGAGAAATGAATAAAATGATGGCCTTCACTATAACATGTACTATAAAAGTATTTAAAAACAGTGAGAATGAGTCTATGTGTATAGAAGATAATTTAAATATTAATTAACGTGATCAGATTTATTCAAGATTAGATTATAATTATATATAATTCTGCATTTTAAAATTTAGTATTTAATGCACGATTTACCATCTCCTGTTTGAAATTCTCGAACACTACTACTATTAGTACTCTCATGGCACTGGAGGAAGGTGACGCACCTTTCCTTCAAAATTAAATTAAAAAAAAAATGGCATAAGGATTTGAATGCATAAAAATTCTAAATTGGCAATATAAAAAAAAATGGTTTTTGAGTTTATTATTTTTAAATATAATTAATATATGAAAGACAAAAAAAAAAATTTCTGGAAAGAAAAAGAGTGTGTTGGAGTTGAACTATGGGTGGGTTTAATATCTTCTTTGCCCTTTCAACAACTATTCTTTGTCTTTGGTCACATATATTTCATCTTTTTCTTCTCCTTCGAATATTAGAGTTTTACTAATTTACTTTCTCTCTCTACAACACTAGACTCCCCATGATACTGCTCCTATCCCTTTACTGCTGTAAGCTTCCGATTAACTTGTAATCTCCATTTAATTCTAGCTGTTTATCACTTTAACCAATTTTTTTATTCATCTTTTTATATAGTATTTTTTCTTTTTAATTAATTAAGGTTTGCATATCTTGATTCTGTTCTACTGCTTATTATGCTTTCTTTTCTACATAGTTTTTTGAAGCTTCAAAGTTTGAATCTTTGAGCTTAAATTTTTTATCTTGAAGGCTAAATTCAGCTGTTGAAGTTCATTTTTATGGTTTAATTGCTATAAATTTGGTGAATTTCTTCAGTTGATAAACTGTCTCTTTTTCACATCTAGATGTGTATAAGAGACTTTCTTTTGTGGTTTTGGGATCTTTTTTTTTTTTCATTTTTGGGTGTATTAAGCTTAATTTAGATAATCCCTGTCACCCTGTGGCTGTAGGATTTGTCTCTTAGGACATTTAGATGTTTATAATTAACTAAACAACAGCTAGGAGTCATTTTGACTATCTTAGTTCTAAAATCAGAATCTTACGGTGGCTCTCTATCAAGTCCATGAAGAGACAAATTTAAGTGATAAGCACCTGCTCAAATAAAAAGTTAGATGATGTATAAGTGACAGTGTGTGTGTTTGCGCTTCTTACAATGAGTTATGGATAGGTGAAGTGGGTAAGCACCGTAGTCCGTAAATGTAAACCATATTGCTATAGATTACAAATAAACAAACAAACCAAGTCTTTAACTCTACTAAATAGGGTCGGTTGCATGAATTCTGCTACGCCATTGCGCTCTGTCATTAGCGCAATATCGTACGTGGATTCATCTCATAAGATTAGCAAAGTTTTACACTGACAGTCAACCTAACGCAACCTTTCTCATTTACCCATTTGGGGCCGGCTCTGCTAAGAAAAACTTGACACAGGCGGAGTTAAAGCATATTGCTATAGATTAATAAGGAAAAATAAAATCCTGCTACTTTTCTGCCTAAGGCTGGAAAAGTAGCTATTGGATTCAAGGGTCATACTCATACTCCCTTGGCAATAAGACTGGCTCCACACTAACATGCAAAAGGGTTTGCGCGATCCATCTGATAGAAAATCTTGATATGATTATGATCGACTAACTTTTACATTGAGTTTTTGCCAATTAGAACTGTGCTTTAGAGAATTTGCTTCTCAAATTAGAAAATGAAACATTTTTAGCTACATTAGTGCAGCCGTCTGGAATTTTATCACTCTGCCATACTTGATGGTGATTGGTCTGTTAAAAAACATTGCTTTATTTGTTTTCTGCTTCTTCCCTTTGTGTCTGTGACTCATAATTTGTATTTTATCCACAGAAAAGACCAGGTTACCTCCTCTCTAAATTGATATTCTTGGATCTATAATAGTTTGGACACACTTTCTTATGATTCATGGAGAATCTGCTTATCGTAATTTGACTTTTGACTTCCGGAAGAATCAGCATGCTATAGTGTAGTGGACATTCAGTCTGTGAGCTTTCTAAGTTTTTCTCATTGGGGCTTTTGTTTTATCAGGATTTTCAATCCTTTGATTTCAATCATGCACAGTTGAGTTTAGAGTGTAGATTAGCTGTGTACTGTATTTGGTCAGTAGAATGTGCTCTACTTTCTATTTGCTTGGCCACCTTATCCTAAACAAATTGCGTCTTTAATTCTAAAGATACTTTTGTTACAATGAGCCATGTACTGGATATTGATCTGACTCGTAATTATACTTGTCTAATCAGGAATTCTTTGAAAGATGGGTATCAGTGTATGAACCTCCTGCTTGGGTTAATGGTATTTTTCATCTTATGCTGCATTGCAGTTGAATTTCCATATGACACATGTATTAGATGTGTATAAGAGACAGATGACAGCATAAATAAGAACTCACTATACATATTCTATAATCTTAAATATTTGGTTGCAGGGCTTGAGTGGCTGTTTTATCATGACCTGAGTCCATGTTGCTCTTAAAGTACTGATCGGGAAATTCAACTGATATCAGCCACTGGTTCTATTGTTGATTCAGATGGATGATAATGGGTATCGTGAGAATGGGCGTCATAAGCCACCTCAGGGTCAGGTTAGATTTGACATTTCATGAAATCAGTGATACTTCCTGTATGTGTGTGTGTATATATGTGTGTGTGTCAAAAAAACACGAGGATGCATTGTCCTGTGAGATGACATTTACAGGGGTTGATTATAATTATTTTGATACTTTTCTTTTCAGTGGTTGATGCAGCATCAGCCATCAATGAAACAGATAATGGCTATTATGGCTGAACGAGATGCTGCTATCCAAGAAAGGAATTTCCATTGTCTTTTTCTGAGAAAAAGGCTGCTTTGGCAGAAAGAGACATGGCTATTCTTCAGAGGGATTCAGCAATAGCTGAAAGAAATAATGCCATTATGGAACGAGATAATGCCATTGCCACTCTTCAGTATCGCGAAAACTCTCATAGTGATAGTATGTCTCCCTGCCCGCCAGGATGCCAAATTGCACGTGGCGTGAAGCATGTGCACCATCCTCAGCAGCATGTCCACCACCAGCCCCATGTAAATGAATTTCAAACTTATGGCAGCAGGGATATGCCCATAACTGAGGCCATTCCCATGTCACCTGGTGTGCTAGAGCCCGCAAAGTCCAGGAAGACAAAACGAACTAAGGAGCCAAAGGCAGCAACATCAACTAAGAAGGCTTCAAAATCATCAAAAAAGATCAAAAGGGAAGGTGAGGACCTGAACAAAACAATGTTTGACAAGTTGCATGAGTGGAAGCCTGGGCAGGAAATGGGTAGTGGGACTGATGACCTGAACAGACATCACCTCCAAACATGGTGTCTCAAAGCCAGATTGGAAGAATCAGGACCTGGGTTTGAACCAGGTTGCATTTGATGAGTCAACCATGCCTGTGCCAGTTTGCTCATGCTGTCTCTTATTCTCAGGCCATGCTACAAGTGGGGAAATGGAGGTTGGCAATCATCTTGCTGTACAACAAATCTATCTATGTATCCATTGCCAGCAGTACCTAATAAGCGTCATGCCAGAATTGGTGGTCGGAAGATGAGTGGAAGTGCTTTTAACAAACTGCTTAGTCGGCTAGCAGCAGAAGGCCATGATCTGTCAAACCCTGTTGACCTTAAAGAGCACTGGGCGAAGCATGGAACAAACCGCTACATTACCATCAAATAAATGTGATTCTTGAAGTTCATGGAGGGAAAGACTGTTTAGCAACAACGTTTGCTGACGAGGTTACATGTCCGTAATTTGAAATTTGTCAGTAGAGATATGATTCATTTAGTTGACAAAGTAATGGGATATAGTACCTGTTACTTTACTCTCGTTCCTACGACCCCTTCAGTTTTCTCTCTCCATCCTTCATTGGTCACCTCTAAGCTTCCTTTTCCTGAACCCTCTGATGAAATATGTATGTATGCTCCCATCCTTTTCCTTTTAAATGTTTGTCCAGGAAAAGATGCTGGGCTGTTACATGAGGACATGTATGTGGTAAAGTTGAAACCTTATTGCTTGTAACTAGACGTAAGCGTAAAGATGGGGCTGTATGTTGGAAGATTTCTTCTTGTACCTGTATCAGCAGTATATGTTAATTGTCGTATTATTGCCCGTTTGGATTTTACTCTACCTGGAAACTTTTGAATGCTTCGTAAGGAGATTATAAACAACACAAGCTGTCTGTTCTTGATTCCATTGAGCATTCAAGAAGGTTCCTGAACTCGGATAATATGAAACTAGCAAAGCAACCTTACAGGTAGAGGCATCTAAAAGCTGACACGACGGATCGTACACTGTGGATTATGTCCTGTGGACCATTTAATTTCTGATTTAAATGGGGTCTAGCATCTTAGAAGGAATTAACTCCATGGATAAGTTCTAATTTTCTTTAATATATATTTACGATAATGAAATGCAATTTAAATCGGAAAATGTTTTTTTTATGACTTATTGGTTATGAATTCGAGTAACTAAATATAAAGTAGGAGAGACAAGAGTTTTAAGGGAGGGGAAAAAAGATACACCTTTACTACAAAGGAAAATGACGTTGAAATTAGCACATATTGCACGTTGTTTGTTACTAACTAAACGAGGCCCAAAAAAAAAAAAAATACTGAATCTAAAGCCAATACATTTGTTATAGGTTAAGAGACAACCATTGCCTTTTAGTTCCCGTCTAACCAATTGTGGGTATATGTGCTTCAGTTTACTTTTATATAGTCAGATGATTGTATCAATTTTGTACATGTATAAAATAATAATAATTAAAAAAAAACATTGCTTTTATCTATTTAGAGTTAAACCAGACAAATTAGGATGATAAGTTTATGATTCCACCAAGAGAATCAAATAGACAAAGTTTACAAATTACAAAATTCTTTAAAATTCCCAACTCATTTGCCATTTCCATATGGCATTTTCCGGTCACCAAATTTGGGCTATACAGCATCCCTCTGCAGGCCTTCCTAGAAAGCCCAACAGCCGAAAAGCCCGAAATGAAGCTAAATGCATCTGAAATTCACGCCAAACTCACCGCGGACTTTCCCACGCGACTTCCACGTCACCATCTTTATTAGAATTCCAAATTTGTCCTTCTCAATATAACTCAGCTCGTTAATTTCGACCAAATGCACTGAAGAGATTTTAATAATTTAAAAAAATCAACTAAAAAAAGGGTAATTTATCGAAGTTCTCAGTATCGCCATCCAAAGTTTTGTCTTTGTCTCTTATACACATCTTTAGAATTATTCTAATTCAAAGATAAAAAATATTTAAAGTAATCACCGCCATTTTCAGCGGGAAATTGGCTTGTTTTCAATATAAATTGAGCGAAAATTTCCAGTGTCTTCCCTTTTCTTCTTCTCCTTTTCTTTCAACACCTACTTGGCTGATCAATGTTCTCATTAATGGTACAACTCTGATGCAGTAAGGTACAACCATTTTATTAGTTTTGTTAATTCTTTATTTCTTTTTATCTGCTAGCTTGATTTTCTTATAACTCTTGTAGGGTTTAGTTTAAAATGAATCAAAGTTTTGAGCTTTTACTGATTTTAGCTGTTGCTTATTTGATTTAATCAGGTTTTCGATTAAATTAATGAAATGCAGGAAATTTTGCTCCTTTTTTGTATAGGATTTTTGGATTATAAGAGACAGTTGTGGGGGGGTTGCAAGCTAAAACCCTGGTTTGCTTTAGATAATTGAGTGGTTAACTAGTCTAGTTTTTCTTCATTTTCAGAGATTTTGGGCATTTACTTGTTCTTTGAGTCTGAGTTCAGTGGTCCATTCAATTAGCATTGCAATTCAGGGGGCTAGAGAATAATTAAGGATTCGACGAGGGAGAATATTCTTCTGATTGTAAGCAGATTATAGATGGCTCAGTTGAATAGTAAGCAACACATGAATCAGAATTATGGTGTGGGTGGTTCACACTCGAGGTCTTTATCCCAACATGCATTTTTGGGGAATCATAGCTTGCCCCCATTGAGCCCGTTGCCCCACAGCGAATCATCATTGGCCTTGAGCTCAAGTATTAAGGATGTGTCGATGGATGAAGTGGATGTTGTTCTCGAGGCCCGCCTATGGTTGGTGGTTCCTCTGTTACATTTGAGAATAGCTTTCGAGGCAATTTTGGGGGTCTTCCTCCTCGGAAAGGCCATAGGCAATCCAATAGTGATGTTCCGTTGGGTTTCAATGTTATGATTCAGACTTCACCTCAATTGGTGCCGATAAGCGGTCAGGGGTTACCGGGCAAAGCAGCCTTCGGGAGTGATGATCCTTGGAATGGATATGCCCATTCAATTGCAAAAGCAAGAAATGGACTTGATTATCAACAGTAAAAGCAATGTCAACAGCATTGGTCAGAGAAGATCGGGGGAAGTTGTGAATGACTTATTCCAGTCATATGTGAAATTGGATAAGCCAGATATATTAAATGCTTCTATAACTGAGGAGAAAGATAAAGGAAACTTGGTTAGTGGCATAAAGAAAAGTGGTAGTGAGAGTAGTGCTGAAGCTGAAAGCCTATCAAAGGGAAATAGTACTAGGATTGATGGGACAGGTTCAATAGAAGGAATCAAAAGGATTGCCACTGGAGATATTGCTCCCACTGCTCGCCACTTTAGGAGCCTTTCAGTGGATAGTGCCTTTGGAAGCTTGCATTTTAATGATGAGATGCCAAAGTTACCCAGCTCCGTTGGGAATGGTGTTGGTCAACTCTCACCATGCAATTCAGTGAATGAAAAGTTAACTAAGTTTAGTTTGGACTTTGGAAATGGTGAATTTAGTGAAGCCGAGGTAAAAAAGATTATGGCAGATGAGAGACTTGCTGAGATCGTCTTATCTGATCCAAAACGTGCCAAAAGGTATTAAATGTACACTGGATATGAAGCTGATTTGACATAATTTTTTCAAGTTTCATTATGGATTGGACGTTTCTTACATCTTTAAAATCTTTAATCCAGAGTATTGGCTAATCGTCAGTCAGCTGCTCGTTCTAAGGAGCGTAAGTTGCGATACATCTCGGAATTGGAACACAAGGTGAAGACACTACAGACAGAGGCCACTACATTATCTGCACAAATTACTGTTCTTCAGGTGCATGCTTGAACTTATGGATTTTCACTGCGTTTGTTTAATTTGAACACCCTAATCCTGTGGTAAATACCTATCTTTTTCGCTTACAGAAAGATCTCGCTGAGCTTACAAATCTAAACAATGAGTTGAAATTCCGTGTTCAAGCCATGGAGCAACAGGCACGACTTAGAGATGGTATTTGCATTTCTTCCCTTGATTCCCTTGTCAATCAATCTTCTACACCGTTGATCTACTGGAAGCTTTCTCTAACCTCTGAATTTGGTGATTTTGCCTCTGTAACACTTTTTCTTAATTTTGTTTGTGGGAGGGATGTGGGTGAAGGAGGAATAATTAGAAACATTAGGATTTAGAACATATGAGCACGACAAAATGTATATCTACAGTCCATTGAAATCTGTTTACTGAAGAATTTTTGGCTCCCTTTCTTTGTTCATTGATTTAAATGCATCTTCCTTAGTTTGGTGAAAGTAAGTGTCATGGTAGTATTGGATTTCAGACGAAGGCTCATGCAATTCTTGATAGAAAAATACCAACATGGTTGGTATTAATATATTCAGAACCTAAAGCTTGTCCCCTAGCACAACTTATGTCAGGTGGTGGACTATGAAAATTATGCTGTTTATTGTTTCTCTTTTGGCATTATTTTTGGGTTTTTTAAATTATGGATGGACCAGATCCCAACCACAACAACTCCCCATGAAAGTCCTGTCTCTTATACCATCTAGATGAGTACAGTTATGACAGTTACCAATCTGCCTCTTTTAGCCTGCTAATTGTACAGTTTGTTTTTATTCCTTGATGGTCAAACTTTAGTAGAACAATTATTCATATTCGTATTATGTGGCAGTTCTGCACGAGACATTAACTGCAGAAGTGCAGCGTCTAAAGCTTGCAGCTGCTGAGCTTGGTGAAGATGATGGGTCCTCCAGTTGCATGATTCGGCAGCTACCCTTGAAGCCTCAAATGCTCCAGATGCAGCATCATCAGTCTAGTCAACTCCAACAATTATCAGTTGCAACAACCAAAACTACAACAGCTTCAGCTACACCTACCTCAGCTTAGTCAACTTATGGAAAAAGCAGTGGTCAGGGGAGGCTCCATTTCCTGGCGATACTGAGAACTTAGATAAATATAAGAGTACAGCTTATACTTGCTTCAGAACATATTTCATGTGAAAAAGGGTAATTTATCGATACAACTTGTGGTGCCAGGTGGATATTTTTGTTTCGACTATTTATGCAATGAATCAGTAGATTCTCATTGGTTTGGTTTATGCATAATAGGTGTTCTATAGTTTTGGACATTGGCTTATGTTTTTTTCACTTCTTTGTGTAGTTTACTTTGTGGTTGTTGCGTATTTGTGATCCATTGCCTTCCTGTATTTTGGGCACTCCAAAACTTCGTTCTTTGTAAAACTTCTCATTCTCCTGATAGGAATACAAAGAGATTGAACATTCCAACCTCATCTTTGTTGATGTCCATTTTATAGGTATTTCAAATGGTAAAATAGTTCATGTAAATAAAAATGGGAAAATACTTAACTATATATACTGAAATATAATTCACAAGTATAATTGTATATCAAAATATAGGTCATAAATGAAGTCGTATATAAATTATAATATTTAATCTACACAACTATCCGTAATAGATGGTAAAATATTTGAGGGGCAATGGTGAAATATCCTTGTTCAAGAACTTGGGATTGGAAGAAGTGAATAACCCTTCCTAAAGTCCTTTTTGCCCTTCCCCTCTTAAATTTGCCCAAATGCCGAAACTCGCGGGAACTTTTACAAGACCGAAACATTGAACTAAAACAACACAAAAAAAAAAAAAAAAAAAATTCTATCTCTGTAAAAAAAAAAAAAGTCCAGATAAAGTTATACCAAGTCCATAAAAAGTAGTCCCATTACTCCTCTGTAGTCTGTAATCTAGATTGCTATGCCTAGGAAGAAGTAAACAAGAGAATGAATTTTTTTAAGGAAAAAAAAAAACAGATGAAAGTCACTTGAACAACAATTTGAGTACTTACAATATTCATCTAATTTATCCACCAAAATGCCAAATTATATTCTATAATTAAAAATTCATTCCAATTTATTTATTTTTTAAATAAATGTCACATTCTCGGAAAATCCACAATCCCTTTCTTTGCTGCTACTTTCTTTTACTTTTTCTTTAAACAAAAAAAAATAGTAATAATAATTAATAATAACTCCAACAAACACAAAAGCGCACACACTCTTATTAGCAGCATTTTGTTTGTAGGGTTTCGAATGAGGTTTTCTTCTCCGATCTAGAGGACTTACTAAAACCCTAACCGCCGATTCCGGAATACTAGCCGTTACTCCGACGATTATAACCTTTTTTGAACCTTCAATCGGCGGTAATCTGGTAATTGCGGCTGGATCTCTGAATTTGTTGTTTGTTTTTGTTTAAAACGGTTTTTTTGGGTTAAATTTTTGTTTTCCGGAGATAGATGGCAGCTGTCGAGGCGGAGAAGAAGGCGGAGGAGGAGGAGGAAGTGAAGGCTGTGAAGGGTGGAGAGCTGTTGTTTTGTGGGGCCACTGCTTGGGAAACTATCGGTCGGCGTAAGGGTTTGGACGGGAACTTAGTTTCTCCCACTCGTCTTCGCCCTCTCATTGGCATTAATATTTGCTTTGTCGCCTCTGGTAGTGGTAAATTTCTCAGCTTCTCTCTCTTATTGTTATTTTTATTTTTATATTTTTTTAATTTTTCAACTTTATTTCTTTTTTTCTTGGTGCTAAATTTTTTTACCTTTATATTATTTTATTTACTGTTAGTAGCTCTAGTCTTGCTGAAGATCTTTTTTTAAAATTGTTTTCTGTTCTGAAATGAAATAAAAAAGCTTTGATATTTATCCATGCTCAGTGCTGGTGACTGTAGAATTACTTTGTGCATTCAGCTTGCCATTTTTATTTTTAGAATAAATGGAATTATTTAGCTTTTTTTTTTTTTTTGGGAACAATGTAAGTGTAATATTTCATAGTACTGATATTTTGTTCTTGGGTGCAATGTTTGTGTTTTACGGTTTAGCTTCTTGTCACTGTGTGGCGTTGGATGTTGATGGACGTTGCTACACCTGGGGCCGTAATGAGGTGATTTGAGTTTCAGTTTGAAGTTTGTTTTTCCAATTATTGTATGTATAAATATGTGTACAAATAGATGTGGTGTTCATGTTGCTTATTTTTGTGCTATGTAATGACTGAACAGCCATTTATATGCGCAGAAAGGGCAGCTTGGTCATGGAGATAGAATTCAGCGTGATAGGCCCACTGTTGTTTCACAGGACTCTCCAGGTTAGTTGCATGCTCACTCACTATATTTCTTTCTTTTATATTTTCCATGTAAAATTCTTTTCAGTAGGAGCTCATTGTTATTGTGTGATTTGCTTGATATGGTTTGACAAACCCTATTGCAACCATATTTTATGTATAATCTAGGCTTTCATTTTGAAATCAGTGACCTTACTTCATACTCTTTTCATTCTTTCTCTTTGCTATCACCGAAATACGGTTACAGTTTACTGTAACTTCAGGTAAGTTTATATGCAAGTCAAGTGATTATGAGATGGCACAGTGAGTTGGAGACAATTTTAGGTCTCCCTATGGAGCTAAAACCTCAATAAACTTTTGTTGGCGTCAATCTTATACACTTATTTATCCTTTCTTTTCTGATGTATGGTTTTCCAAACAATTTATTGAACTTCTGTATTGGACTTTGGTCTGATTGAATTGCAAAACTCATTTTTCCAGACATAAAGTAATTGGAGCAGGAGCCGGAAGGAGCCACACTCAGTAGTGGTGACTGAAGATGGTGATTCTCTTGCTTTTGGTTGGAACAAACACGGACAGCTTGGTACAGGTTCTGCTAAAAATGGTGAAAAATCCTTTTTTTTTTTTTTTGTGATAATCGATTAAACTGGTACCTTTTGTGATTCTAAGAAGGTACTGTGCACTGAAATGGCTCAATCTCAACTTTGGGTTCAGTTTTACTTACATGTGGTATTTTATGGGAATGTTGTTCTGTACCTGGTAATACTAATTTGTATTTACATTGTTAATAAGGTCTCTGTGATTTGATACCCTTTCCTACTTTTGCCCTTGTTTCAGAAGTTGAAGCGTCGCCCGTTCGATGTCTTGTATCTGAAGTTAGAAACACTGCTTGTGGGGCCGACTTCACTGTTTGGTTAACTTCTGTTGAAGGAGCATCTATAGTGTATGGTTTGTGAATTTTTTGTTTCCATTTATGTGTATTGATGCAAAGCTAATGTTCAATGATTTTGTTGATTCACAAGCTTTCTTAGTCCCTATTTCATTCAGAACTGCTGGTCTTCCACAATATGGTCAACTTGGTCATGGAACAGATAATGAGGTATGTGTTAAAGTTGTGCTTTAGAGGCATATTTGGAACTTTATCCTGGTTATCAGAGAGATCTATCAACATGACTACATAAAAGGTTGTGGCTGTTAAAGGTTATGGTCTTTAAAAAGTTGATTTTCGTAAATGGGCTGTGTTCTTTATACTTGAAACAGCTCAAAAATTAACCAGACTGAAAATTTTAGAAAGCCTTTCACTTTTTTAGTGTTGGCTTCAAGCTTTTGAGTTTCTCTTATTATATGTAAATTTTCCACTTTACTTTACTTGCCACAGTTGTCCTGCCAGTATGATATTAAGATGCAATCTAATGGTGTAGCAATAATGGGTCTCATGAAAAAGGCTATGCTGCATCCATCTGCATTTTGTCATGCCAGCAATTCATATTTATTTCATCATACAGCTAATGTTTGCACAGCTGGCGATTATCTAAATGATGTTCTTTTGTTTTGTCAGTACAATACTAAAGATAGCTCAGTGAGGCTTGCATATGAAGCTCAACCTCGCCCCAAAGCAATATCTTCTCTTGCTGGAGAAACCATAGTTAAAGTTGCATGCGGAACAAATCATACAGGTCTTGTTATTATCTGCATACCATCTATTTTATAAAATGCAACGAGCCTATATCTTTCATTTCCTGTATTGCTTTTAACATAAATCTGACCTTAGTTTTTCTACATTTAATTTCAGTGGCTGCAGATAAGAATGGTTGTGTTTACACGTAAGTTGAATTGCATGCTTACTGATTTTCTATTCGGTTTATTCAGTCAACTGCTACCATATGCAGTGAATTCACCCTTATTTTCTGTTTTCTGGTGTAGGTGGGGATTTGGTGGTTATGGAAGGTTTGTATTCCACATTTCAAGTTAGCTCCTTAACTCCATTGGAGTCGTCTGGGGCCTTTTTATTTAGCTGTCTCCTTACCTCATGGTCATGCCTGAATTCTACTGGTCTGCTGCTTACAGACTTGGACATAGAGAGCAGAAGGATGAATGGGTTCCCCGCCGTGTTGACGTCTTCACTAAGCATAATATTCTGCCTCCAGATGCAGTTGTTTCTGCTGGTTCTGTCAACTCTTCTTGTACTGCTGGTACAATAAGTCACTTCTGTTTTTTCTATTTTCAGTGCAACATGGTACTTCTAAATTTATTTATTTACGTTGCCCTTTGTGTGCCTCAACCTCTCTGCTGGTATGGCATCATACAGAAGATCACTTTGTCTATGACCAAGCTCCTAGAATGTTTATCAAGGTCTCTACTTAAATCATTTGAATGGTCAGGATTGTTTCTGTAGCTAAAATAGTGGTTTCAATCATGGCAGAAGACCCCATGATGGTGGGAAATTGTTTTTTGTGTTATCAAGTTCTTATGGTAAATGGTTTTACAGGAGGAGGACAGCTTTACATGTGGGGCAAGATAAAGAACACAGGGGATGACTGGATCTGATGTATCCTAAGCCTCTCATGGATTTAAGGTTGTTAAAAGTATTTACTTCTTTTTCATTGTAGTTTTCTTCATTTGACTGGTCATGCATACTTAAAACTGTCGTTTGAAATCATAAATAGCATGCATGATGTACTTTTCATTTGTTATTAATCTTTGTGTCTTTGATACACATTTGTTGCTTTCAAGCATGGCAAATCTCCTAATTTTACCAGTACCGGTTCTTTCACCCTTTATAAATGCACAGATTATATCCATCAACAGTTGGTGCCTGTCTCTTATACACATAGCTGATTGCTTATATTACATTCTCTATTAAATTCGTGACAACTTATAAGCTTAAATTAAATTTGTTAATCTAGCATGATATGCTATACTATCGCCCTAAATTATTCCATATGGGGACTAACACTTTTATTCTCGTATGACCTCTGCTCTAAAGTGGCTGGCACCTACGTTGTATGGATTCAGGTGGTATGCACCATTTTGTTGGTGCTGATCGCTTCATGTATAAGTTGGGGCCATGCGCAATCAGGGGAGCTAGGATATGGACCTAACGCGCAGAAGTATGGTTGATATTTCGCTGATAATTGTTTTCATGTTGACAAGTATTTCTCTGTTATTTTTATACTTTCTTTTTACTTTTCTTTGCAGATCTTCTGCGGTTCCTAAAAAAGTAGATATTCTGGAGGGCATTCATGTTATCGGGTAGGTATTGTTCCTCTAAATATGTTCAAAGGATCTCACAAATTATTGTAGCAAGAACTTATTTGAGCTTTCTTCTGCCTGACAATATAGTGTTGCTTGTGGATTTGCCCACTCAATGGTAGTAGTTGAAAGGACTGACATTGGTGATCGACTTGAGCAGGTAAATATTTGCCCCTGGTCATTTTTTTTTTTTCTTTTTCCAACTTTTCTTAACAAATTTTTTGGAGTTTGGGCTTGGTTTGTTGGATCTACCTAGAATGGGGTACGTAGGGGGGGACATAGAAAGTTGAAGTATAAATTTAGGATCTTTATTCTCAGGTAGCTGTTACAGTTAGAAAAAGCCAAATATCTAAAATTAGTTTTAGGTCAGAAAATATATTTTATAAGTTGACTTTGAGGAACCACAGTGGAAGTTCACCCTACTAGGAAATTCATACTAAATTGTGTTGGTGAGTATCAGACTGTTACATTCTTGTATACATCGCGTCCAATATATACTTCTTTTCCATTTTCCTTTTTGATTTGCAGTACTCATATTGTTGAAGGTCAGCTCCCTGGATTAATACATCACTATGGTTTGCCTTGTTCTGCCAGAATATAATCTTTTCCCATTTTTTTGACAGCTGGACGTGTATGATGGCAAAGCCTCTATTGAAGGTTTGTCCTGCAAAACTAAGAATGGGGTGTTGTTCCTGAATATTGTGTGTTTGTTTACAAACTGCTGTGTGTATATTTAGCAACTAGTTGGGAGATCTTAATTGGGGTCTCTTAGGTTTGCTCATGATTGGGCTAGCTGTTCTGCAACTTCCAAGTTGGGGTTCAAGATACACAAATATGCCTGATGGACTTAATTTCTTAGAATATCTTAGTTTGCAGACTCCAGCATTGCCAACACTTCTCTGATTTTGAATTTTGTTCCTGCAGCAAATGAAGAGCCACAAAGTAACACAGTGGTTCCCAAAAAAGCGAAAAAGGGTTCTGAAAATCCCAAGAAAAGGAAAAATTCCAAAGATGTATCAGAGTCTGAAGATGATGGCGAATCTAGTAATGATGATAGTGATGAGGATGAAGGACAATTGAATGGGCAAGCAGAGAACAAAAGGCAGCAGAATGTCAAAGGTCGAGGTAAGACCACTGGCAAATCAACAAGTGAGAAAAAGGGCAGCAGTAGGGGACGGGGACGTCCCCCTAAAGAAAAGTGCAAGGGACTTAATAAGAATGCAAATAAAAATAAAATGAAGACCCAGAAAGACATGAGCTAAAGTTTTTCTGCCAACGGAGAAATTTTGTTTTCCACCTGGGATGTTGTAGTCCAACATGTCCGTGTTGGCAGTTGTATCTGCAGTCTTTCTTATCATCTGTTTTCTATTTTATTTATAAATTTGCTTTCCTCTTTCTCATTTTATCAAGAGATGATCAATTGACGGGAAATGGTCATCATCCTGAATTGATGACTAGTGTTTAAGAGGGTGTTTTGTATCTTGCATTATTTACTGTCAATGGAAAAAGCAAGAAATTTCCTCGTCCTGTTTCTGCTATAACTTGGTGACCTGACACCCTCCTTTGTTTCAAGTGGAACCTCATATTAGTACGTTTTGAGTGGGGAAGTTTTCTGAAACCAGATTACTGGTCTCCTTCCAATGATATAGAACATGCTATGTGAAGGAATTTTACCAGGAATTTGTGAAATGATAACATTTCAGGGACAGGACTATCCTTGCAATGCAAGTTGAAATTGATCAGCTCATTCATAGGATGTTTCCTTGGGGTCCTACTTTCACTTGTATATATTGCTACTAAAGTCAAGTATGGAAAGCTGTAGCCCAGCGGGTATCCAACCAACCGTCCACTTCGCTGAACAGAGCTTGTCGTCTTTGCAATCATAAAAGCTATGTAATCATGGTTCATTAGAACAAAAGTGCAAGGAACAGTTGAGAACTGGTACGAGAATTACTTCTATATGATCTCTATTGTGCTGCATCCGTTCTTTGTTTCAAGATGATAAGCCGATGGATTTCAGACTGAGCTACATTTGGTTATTTTAGGACAAAATATGAGACCATTGGAAAGGTTTATTTGGTTATCAATTTGTTGAATGGGTTTGTAATATTTTCCCTTTCTTGAAGTTCAATTGATACACTGACCAGATTATGGCTGGATCCATCCTTGTGTTCATGTTCAACTCCTCCAGTTGTTCACTACAGATGGCATTGAGACTTTGCTAACTGCTAAGAATATGTTGGGGCTCAACTGCATGGACTTTAATGATCTTGAAGAAACAACTATACACCCAGTCCCACTATGGAAAAAGGAAGATTGGACCAGTCTATAGTTTGTAATGATTGAAGGTTTCTCCATGTGAGCAAGGCTCCACCACACCACTAATTTGAAAAGAAGCTACACTCTTGAGAATGACCGCTGCTGCTGCTGTTGTTGTACCTAATTGCAAAACAAGTACTAGTATTCTCTGGTAAAATCTATTTTGGTGATTGATCAACCGTTAGATATCCTAAATAGTTAAACAACAACGAATGAAAGTAATTATTATTTAGAATAATGAGAAGTTCTTACTTAAAATAAGTGGCTCAATACGCTCCCTTATTTTATAAAAATATGAGACTGTTTATTTCGAACACATTCTTTCATTAATTATTAAATGAAAAACGTAATAATTATTCAATAACTATTATAAACCTTGTCATTATTCAACACCTGCAAGTAATGACCATTAAGGCATGCTTTACAGTTTTTTAATGTGACATGTTACCTTATAGAAAGTTCCCCAACCGAACACAACCATAAGAAGAAAGATTTCATGCCTTCTCCATCCAAGGATGGTTTCCCCCCATTTTTGTATCTTAATCCAATTCTTGAGCCTAAAATAAGTAACCATTTTTGGGGGGAAAAAAATGTGATAAGATGCAGAGTGTAATCAAGGGTAGATGGACACTTGTAAAACGACAACATGAAGCTAAAAAAGATACTCCATTCTTTTTTCTATTAAAAAAAAAACCAGTCTCAGATTTCGTTTGAGTGCATTAATTGGACGGGAGAAATTTTATGTCAGTCAAGAGCAATTACTGAGCGTATCCAATAGTTGTTCTTTAATTAATGAGAGCTTTTCATTTGGAGTGGAGGTCTATATTTCTGAAAAATAAGAACTTTCTATGTCCCCCCCTACGTCTGTCTCTTATACACATCTCATATTAATTGAAGAGCAATTATTGAATATATCCAATAATTACTTTTGACCAAACTAAAAATTTCCATTCAACGGAAACAAGATGAGGGAAAAAACAACAACAAACGTATCAAAATGAGTTTGTTGCGCTGTTGGCCATCATGCGCCCACATGATTTGCACTAATTTGTGTAGATGCATATGTTGTTTGTACATTGAATGTGCTATTCCATATCCTAAGTAATGTATTAATGTTGATTTATCACCTTTCATTCTGCAATTAAGATTTATACAATAGAGACATGTTGTGGTCATTAGAAATAGACATTTCATCTTACTATATCCTTTTCACTATTTTAATTGCTGTCCCATATCGAGTAGATAATTATAGATCAAGGACCAACCATCTCCGGTTTAGGGTCTGTTTCATTGGGATGAAAATATTTTTCAGAATTTCTCTTGGAGTGGAAAATATTTTCTAGTTGTCTCCACTCTAGCTTAAAAAGGTTTTCGGATAATTGAACGTAATTATTCTCGAAAAAATTAAATTTCAAAAATTTATTTTTTACAAATTATTTTTATTTTAAATTCTTATTCATTCCCTTTTTTTTTTCATTACTTATTTTTTACTATTATATTATGTTTTAAACACATGCACTTTTAGATGTGTTTAGGATACAAACTTACAACAAACAAATTTTTAATACATACTGATATAATTTTTTCTACGAGACGGACAGATAGTAGACTTACCCTGTATTTTGAACAATTTTTAAATTAAATTTTAAAACCATAATGCCCATAATTTCATAGAAAATTGTTTGGAATAAGATTCCATTTCTTGTTTTAAACTTAAAAATCTTTAAAGTTCTAAAATAAATGTCGGCCACAACAGATTATCCAGGTTGCTTAATTTTGTGTGTTTTTCCGTTTTCTTTTAGGCTAAATGACAATATTGGACCAGCGCTGGAATTCAGGTGGGCTCCATTTGAGGATATAATATAAGCCCATTGAAGCAGATCTGGCATTATATGCGCACTACTGTTGGGCTAGCCCAGACACAATCGATATCGATCTTCTAGCTTGCTGGCTATAATTTTGACACGATTTGCCAACAAAATAGCTGTCAAGAGTGTTGTCTGTCTTCCCGCTAGAATAGAAAAAAATAAAAAAAAAAAAAAGAAAAAGAAGACGAGAGATATTCCATATTCAAGCCAATGTGTATAAATATTTGATGCTCCATTAAAAAAATGGTCACTAAACAAAGGGTTAATACTTAATACATTAGTGGTATAAGAAATTCTGTTTATTATCGGGTATATAAATATGTCACGTGTGCATTAATAATATTTAAAATTTAAATAATGTACACGCGAAATGTATCTATAATTGATGGTGTAAAATTTTGTTTATACCGATAATGTATGAAAAATTAATTCTTAAACAAATATCCAAAATTTTGGATTCAAATGTTATTATTTAAGATACTATTTTAAATATTATTTGCAAAAAACTGTATCAAGTATGAATTTTTTGAAATGTGATATAAAAGATGATTAAAAAAGGTGTTTAAATAATTATTAATAAATATTATTTAAAAAATAATGAGTAATGGAATCTGTTTGAATTTTAATATTTATTATTTTTTAAATAATATTTTACACAGCTTTATTTTAGACTCAAAAAAAGAAATTTGTTTAAATTGATCATCATCAATTGATAATACTATTAAATTTGAACAACATTATTGTTTTACAATAATTAGTATTATAAAAATTCAACAGGGACTTGAGACTTGAAAGTATAGTATTCAATAAAAAGAAAACGGTTAAAAGTCGGCTCATCAAGACATTTTTAAAAACTTTTATGGCTCATTTCGAAATAAATTACTCCTTAGAGGTCATGATTCTCAACCCCTCACATGAATGGTCCGCATTGGGCCCCACCCACCCCTCCACTCTCTCCCTCCATTACGGCTTCTTCTATATTATTGCTTGCTTTAATCACACTACAATCATAGAGGATTATGAACATCAAGGTTATTAATAATCTGATTAGACTGTGGACCATTGGATAATGATGCGCGGTTCGGTTGATTAACCAATTAATTCCTCATAATTAACAATGACCCAGCTTGTAAGTAGTGTGAGGAACAGGATAATGATTGCAAAGGCAGTTAATTACTCATCCAATTAGGTCTAACCATCTCATGCTAAAAAGAATCTGAATAATGATTGTGTTGGTTATCTTATCTTCCTAATTACTATAAGGTCAAATGCTAATTATAAAGCTAAAAAATTGTCAAGAATACTTATTTAGGGATTAATTAATTATATATAGGGATGGATAAAAATACATTCCGCTCCAAAAGTTGGGGTATATGATACTCATGGTCAGTTGAGGGTTGGATACCTATTTTTGTGATTGTCGTATAAGAGTTAATATTTTAAAAACCTACGAGTACCTGATTTGATGTTCATATGTATTTATTATAATTTTTAGTGTAAATAAGTTAGTCATTTTTTTTAAAATTTTGATTTATAGTAGTACAGATTTTTATCAAACTTTTATTAGACAAATATTGTGTTACTTTTGGTTTTTTAGTTTCAAGAATTCATGTGATTTCTTAAATTCAATTTTGTTATTTTTTTGTTTGAACAATTTAATATATTTTAAGTTTTTTCATTTGTTCTTCTTAATTGTATATAGAATATTAATTAAGTAACTTATTAGTTTTAAAAATTATTGAAAATTTGGCGTTCAAAGTGAGGTTAGTTTTTTTTTTTTAATAATGAAAGTATTCGACCCTTTTTAACGAGTATTCGTTGATGATCAAATTGAAGTTAAATAATGATTGATCTAACAAATGAGAGTCGGATCAGTCAAATTACTCAAAAAATGGATACTCACCCTTCGCCCCTACCTAATTTATATCTTGAAAATTTGGCAGGCCCTAGTCTCTTTTTGGCCCATTCATTAAGTATGATGCACTCAGATTAAGAACAATGTACTACTAGCTCAGAAATTAGTCCGCCTTTGTGGGCTTGATTAGATCATTAAGGCTGTAACAAATATGCTAACATGCAACATAAATATAATTTATTTTTCAAAAAAAAAAAGAAAAAGAAAAGGGAATAAAAATGTAAAAGTAGAAAAAGGAAAGCATCAAACTTTTTACATAAACACGAAAAACACATGTAATGGATTAAAAAAAAAACTAGTACTTGACTTTCTTTGTCCGCTTTTGACACGATATAAAGCAAAAAAGGCAAACAATTACTCGTGGTTAAAAAACTGTACTACATTCTTTAGTTTCATAATCATAGTTTAAATTCACAAGCAAAAGACTAAACGGGAGATAGCAGTTCGTAGTAGTTGAGAGGTCTAATTTAATTTATTTTAAAATGGGAGATTTAATTAGACATCATTAAAGGATTAAAGAGAGAAAAGATTTTTTCAATTAGATAAAGATATTTTGACACTTGACTGAATTTTACAAGATATAAGATTTGAATCTCAAATTTCACGACGAAAAAATATGTCTATCTCTTGATCAACTCTATTAAATAAAATTGGTCATCCAGTGTTATAAGTTGTTGATTAATTTAGCAAATTTTTAGATATATTTAACTTTAATTTGTTTATTTTTGATTGAATTTATAAAAACTTTTATTTAAACTCGAATTGAGTTTCAAGTGTATATAATTTTTAAATTTTAAAATTAACAAATTAAGTTAAAGAAATTTAGAATATTAAATTATTTGCCTAATTTATATTAGCAGACAAACTAAGTTTAAATAAACTCTTACCAAGTGAAGTTAATTCCCTAATCTTTTCTTAATCGGGTTGGTTAATCCAAATTCCTCATATCTGGCTTTGAAATCTAAACGGATATACGGGAAAGAGAAGAAACGGACATTGGCGGACTCGTAAAGCAAACTCAGCTGGATTTCAGGAGCGTCTTGAGGTCCGGTGTTCCTAAAAACAATTGCCCATAACAAATAAGTGACATTTAGAGTGATACTAATAGTAGCAGTAGTAGAACAGCCAGTGTGTGTAGTGTGTGTAGTGTGTGTGAGTATAAGGTCACGCAATCGATAGAAGAGAATGGTGGGATCTAGCACGGCTTCGTGCTTCAAGCTCATCACCTGCGCCGGCGGCGCCGATAATGACGCCGTCGACAGAGATGATCTCGGACCTCCCTCAGGTATATATATCTGTTAATTGTTTCCATGGCCTTTTTAAAAATAAAAAAAAAAATTTGTTTTTGGTTTGTGATTAGGTAATTTGAAATATTTTTTCTAATTTTTATGTAATGGTATTAGCTGAGGAATTCAGAAGTTGTTGCAGCATTTCTGGTGGATTAAATTTGATGTACTAATGACTTTTCTACCTTGTTCAAATGAACTAAAATTTCATACTAAAATGCACTTTTTAGGTATTTAATTGGGCTAATGAGTTCGGTATAAATATCATTACAGAATCTTAATTCATTCGATTAGTGTGCGGGAGCTGAGGTATGAAAACTGTTGTTATTTTTTTGTTAAAATAATTAGATATACTACTATGATTATTGGTGCAAAAGATTGAATTTTGGTGTAGCTAATCAATTTCTCAAGATCTATCGATATTGGATTGCATTAAGTAAATGGTGAATGCTTAAGAGTTGTTATGGCTAGATCTTGCAAATTAGGAAGGATAGAAGCTTCGAAGATGTTTTACTGCCATGAGTTTTACTTGTCCGTCTTCGATCATAAATAAAGTATCTATAATACTTCATTTCTAGTGAGTTGCTTTAACCTAAATGGATTCAATTTAGGGTGGTCCTTGCTTAAAAGTGGAAGCTTTTCTGTTTCATGCTTCTTAGTTATTATGAATCTATCTATTCAATTTAGCATCTTGTCGTGAACCAACCACTTTGGAAACCTTGGACAAGGAAGTAGTTGGCGGCATATGTGAAATTTTCACGGGGTACATTACAGAATGTGGGAAGAAAAGAGAAATGCGGAAACCCCGTTTACAGTTTTTAGATTGTATAAGTCATTTTCTGTAACATATTGAAATAATCTGGTAGCTTGGATTATAACAAGCTTTTCACTGCCAATCATTGTTTTGCAAGAATGTGGTAGCTTGGATGTTGTGCACATATTTGGATGCTTTTGTTTAACTAGCAGTTTTCCTTCTTTTTCTATACCCACTGATTTCACTCTTTGTAGAGCAAGTTACAGCCGGTTCAAGTGATAGGAGTAAATGGAGTTTCCGGAAAAGATCTGCAAGACATCGAGTGCTGAACAACTCTGCTACCCCAGAAACGCCAAATGGAGACAAGGCCTGTCCGGATTCTGCTGCTGTCAACTTCCAGTCACAAGCTAGCTCTACAATAGGGGAGAAGAACTCTGTGATTCAACGAACAGAGGAGAAAAACAAGGTGCAAATTCCTGTGGATTCAAAATTATCCCTGTCTATAGTTTCTGCCGAGGATGAGAACAGAGCTGACAGCACCCTAGATGAAGCGGTTGTAATCATCATCCAATCTGCTATGAGGAGATTTCTGGTGAGACTTTCACCATGATGAAACAGTAACATAACATAAAGCAAGATTTTTATTCTGCTTTTGATGTGTCCTAGGCTCAAAGAATGCTATTGAAGCACAAAAACATAATTAAGTTGCAAGCCGCTGTACGAGGACACATAGTTAGGAGGTATGCTGTGGGAAGCCTTCGGTGTGTCCTTAGCCTAGATAGCCATTGTTAAAATGCAAGCACTTGTCCGAGAACGCAGTGCTCGCCTAAAAGGTTCAAGCATCGAACAAAAGCTAGATGAAAAGGATAAAAATGATCATCGTGGTTCATTCATGGTAAAACTTTGACTCAAGTGATCAGTTCTCATTTTTCCATTTCTAGTGAAGTTTATCTTGGTTGTTATTTCTGTTTCCAACTCTTGGACAAATACTTGCACAAGTCGTCAGTCCTTTGTGCAAATTTTTTATGTTTCTTGAAGTACTGAGAATGATGCTGAAAATGATTTTCTAGAAAAAGTCACTGGTATTTAGAACACTCATGATTCTCAGTAGTTAGCAACTCTTGTTTCTAGATTGTCCTTCAGAGACAGAAATTAAATCTTAGAAAAATACTGTCTGTCAGGATGGCTTGCCCCATCCACCACACCTTGGAAAAGATTGAGGAAGAGAGATGTGTATCTGGGGAATCTAGTGTTGTGTTCCTAAACTTTTTGGCTAATGTATTTAAAATTCTGCTTTATTGCATTCAGGTGAATGAGAATCCAGGGATCAAGCCACACACATATACTTCCATTGAGAAGCTGTTAAGTAATGCATTTGCGCAACAGGTAAAAGAGCGATTACTGGTCCTTCTTTTGTCTGATCTCATAACATTGCATGATTGAGATTCTGATTCTCCATTTCTGTGTTCTTGATATAAGCTTCTGGAATCAACACCCAAGACCAAAACCATCAATATCAAGTGTGATCCTTCCAAGTCAGATGCAGCCTGGCAATGGTTGGAGAGATGGATGTCAGTTTCATCAGTGGAAAATGGACAGTCACAAAAGGCAGGATTAGCTACAGAACAACAAGATGAGCATAACATCGTGGAAAGAGACTTCCAATTAGAAACTGTAATCTCATCTCCAGAAAATTGCCAATCAACAGACACTAAGACTAGTATTGAAGCACTGGCAGTGGCTACTGAAGCTGATGATGATGTCATTACATATGATGCAGATACAGCTACGACTTCCAAGAATGCAGGCCAACCTTAACTTCAGTGGGTGACAAGCTAGAGCAGTCTCATCCTCAAAATATTGGCAAAGCAAATTCGAGCAACAGTACATTAGATTTTCTACTTGGTCATTCCGGAGGATCAGACTGTGTTACTAAGATGGAGCCTGATTCCCTTCATGATCAATCTGATATGGGACACGAGCAGCTTGTGGATGTTCTGGAGAGAACTGGCTCTGAAGTATCTGAAATTCATGCGAAGAAATCTTTGTTTGGATCAAGAAAGGCATGTAATCCTGCATTTATTGCGGCTCAATCCAAGTTTGAGGAACTCAGTTCAGCTGCCAATTTAGGAAAATCATTTAGTTTGTCCAATCAAGATGCTAGTGTAGATTCATCTTCAGGTGCTGTTTTTCCTGTCATATATCATGCATTTGGGTCCAGGGAAACTGGTCCTGGCGAAAGTTATTTTAACCAAACTTCTGGAATTCAAGTTGGTGGCTCTGTTAATGTGGGACTGAACTTTCTATTTCTTCCACATTGGATTCCCCAGATAGATCTGAGGTTGAAGTTGTTGACTTTGCAAAGGAAACTAAAAGTTTAGATCATGATGGCACTGAAAATTCAGTAGAATCTATTAACTTGGAAGTTGATGAGCAGGTTGAGTCTGTGCTCCTGGATAGAGATCTATCTTTCTCAAATTCGAGTCAGCCTGAGATACACGAGAGCAGCACTGCTGCTAACTCTGAGCATGTTAGCTCCATAGTAGCTGTTAATTCCTCTAATGTAGAGCATACTCCAGATTCTACTGCTGCTGGTGTGCATGGTGAGCTGGAATCTGAGACAAGCCACCCAGTGTCGAAGTCATCACCAGAAGCATCTTCAAGAAGCCATGTAATTGGGCCTGGATCCCAGGGAACACCTTCTAGTCAGGTAAGCCTCCCAGTGTCAAAGTCATCACCAGAAGCATCTCCAAGGAGCCATGTAATTGCGCCTGGGACACCTAGTCCTCAGGTAAGCCACCCTGTGTCTTCATCACGAGAAGCATCCCCAAGAAGCCATGTAATTGTGCCTGAATCTCAGGGAACACCTTCTAGTCAGGTGTCTGTGAAGCCCAAGAAAATAAGAAGTGGAAAGCATGTAACCAACCATAAACGTGGGTCTGTATCTACTGGCAAAGAATCTCACATGCAACCTAACCAAGATAATGGTGCAAGAAGTAGTTCGGAACATTTATCCAACGAGCATAAAACTGGGAAACGGCTCAACTCCTTTGGCTCAGTTAAACCTGATCATGGTGATCAAGAACCAGGAGATAGTAGTAGTGGCAGCTCTCTGCCGAGTTACATGCAAGCAACCGAATCAGCAAGAGCCAAAGCTCTTGCTAATAGTTCCCCAAGGTCTAGTCCTGATGTACAAGACAAGGAATTGTACATAAAAAAAAGACGCTCCTTACCTGGCACAAACACGAGACAAGGTTCATCCCATGTCCAGCGGTCTCTGTCTCAGGCCCAGACACCAAGGCAACAAGGGTAATGGAACTCATTCCCCTCAAGGTATTTTGCCCCCGGCTTATTTTATTGCCTTCTTATTTGAGATCTCTTCTTATAATGCTCAATGTATATTTGGGGGTTCATCAATGGTAATGGTAATGACCTGTTTTTATTGTCTGTGCTTTGATATTCATAATCACTGATGCGGCTCCTTGTATCTTGTTGCTCATATTGAGATTTTCTCTTCTTTTTCAGAGAAGAAGTGGCAAAGATGATCATATCGTTGACGCAATGCATATCATTATTTTCAACATTCCTTGAAGTTTTTTTTTTTTTTAAACCAATTTATTGACAGTGACCATCTGTGGTGATTCTCCCGGCATTTTGCTGTATAATGCATACAAGGCTGGTACATCAGAGTTAATACTTTTCAGTGGCGAAGAGATGTGAAGAGATGAGGTTTCATGTAAATTAACAAATTGCTTTGTCTGTAATTTTTTTCACCTTCTTTTTTCCCCTG
This sequence comes from Cinchona pubescens, assembly GCA_025175665.1. Lineage (NCBI taxonomy): Eukaryota > Viridiplantae > Streptophyta > Magnoliopsida > Gentianales > Rubiaceae > Cinchona > Cinchona pubescens. The sequence continues at coordinate 107,472 of JANKKI010000233.1, forward strand.
CTAATACCCGGCAATAAAGCTGAATTTTATCATTCATCTATGCAATAAAGTCAAGTTTTAAAAAGTCATCAGCCTGTTATACAACATCTAGATGTGTATAAGAGACAAAATTTTCTTAAGTAAATGTTTAATAAAATTTAATTGGTGGTTTTTCTATGTTGAAAATCAGAAGGGTTACACTGAAATCAAGTTGTGATGCTGATTTTCTTAACAGACTGGTCAAGTTTGAATTCAACAACTCACTTTAGTCACTAAATACTTTGTTTGGATATAAAGTTGGCAGTTAGAATCTCTACCTCCACTTAAGGATAGAAGTGATTCATTTATCTTTTGCACCATTTATATCAGATTTCCTTTCTTAGTAGTAGATATAATTAAATAGGAATAATTTAAAACTGACCATGCCGTTTGGGAAAAAAAAAAAGTAGGTCAAGTTTGAATTCAACAAGCCAATGAAAGAGATTGAAATGAGAATCATGAGATGGTTGCAACTTGCAAGTTTGTCGCATGTTACCACATTCAAAATATTATTCGTAGGAGTCTATTAATGTGGAAAAACTTTATCGGTATTAATGTGGAAAAACTTTATCGGTTTGAAAGGAAACAATTAATAACTTACATTAATGTGCTACAAATTTGTAGATCTGATCAACAAGATGTGCGTATGATTCAGATAATTGTGAAGATTCGATTAAGTAGTTGAAAGGAAACAATTAGGGGCAGAATAGAGTAATATATAACTCAATTAGCATATTGCTTAATGGTAAAATGTGAGGGTTCAATACCACTTTAATCTCGAAATTATCGAATTTTAGTAACATCAATTAATAACTTACATATATTTTAAAACAAAAATTAGATAAGAGATTTATATAAACGAATATAAATATGTGTGTACACCCGCTATCAGTTCAATATTGAATTTTTTTAGTCAAATACTTGTTTTCAAATTCTTCAAATTAATCAAAGCCGTTCAATAACTGCTAGTTTTTTTAGTCAAATGCTCCATTTCAAATTTGTCAAATTAATCAAAGTTGTCCAATAATAGCTCTCAAGTAAAAAAAAAAAAAGTAAAAAAAGAAACAATTCAAATGTATATGAGAAATAATTACAAAACCATAATTTATGAATAACCAAATTCAAAAAATTATCGAAATTATTTGTATATAAATTTCAAATTTTATTTATCAAACCGAGTTCAAATTCAAAGTTAAGGAACTAAAATCGGGTATAGAATAGTTTGATTCAGTACTCAGACCCATTATATTAAGGAAAATATGGCACTGACCCGAACCATATCGCTGTAGAAAAAGAGTCTTCTACTTGTCAAGAAAGACAAAAGAAAAAAGAAAACTAAAAAAATGACACAGTATCTATCTAGGGTCCTAATTTAGGGTTTACCTTGGATCGATCCTCTTTCCCTTCTCTTCTCTTCCCTTCTCTTCTCTATATCATTTCTCTCTCTAAAAAGCTTACATACACGTTTTACATGTAAATTTCTATGCATCGGAGAATAACCGGTCTCTGTATAATCGGCCGGCTTGTATTTATTTGATTGATTAGTAAATTAATAATTAGGGTTTTGAAATTGATGATAAATCCCTCTTTAGAGTTAGGGTTTTTAAGATAAACTTGGATTTGAACTATTTTTGTCATATGTAATAATGGGAGGATCGGAGAAATCAAAAAGGGTTAGATGGCCTTCCGATGATAATCTTTGTCAGGTAAATAAATATATTTTTTTTGGTTAAAAATCCTTAATTTTTTTCTTGTATGTTGATTATTTTGTTTTAAAATAATTGGGTAGATGTCAGAACCTCTATTGTCAATGTTGATTGAGAGATTTAGTTTTTCTTTTGATTTTTGAGAGGTTTAATCTAAATAAACTGGATAAGAAAATTAATTTGGATAAAAGCTATTGAAATAAAGAAGAAGACAACTTTCATAAGATTGAGGTTAAATGTGGTTAACTAAGTTAAACTGGATGAATATTTTTCCTTACTATTTGTTGTTAGATTGGGAATGTGTTTTTCAAATTGTGGAACTAAAGCTTCAGAAAGTTCAAAAGTCTGAAGAAAAAGTACGAACATCTATTTGTGTATAGACAGGACTGTTTTCATTTATCTTCTTAGGTTAGTGTGACTTAAAACCTCAAATTTACTGAATTAAATCTAGATTAGTGTGATTGGTCAGTGGCTTTCACTTGTAAAATCCTGGATCAATTGTTAAACTTGCAAACTAGATAGTGACAACTTCAAACACTTAAATGAAGACTGATCCTCATCAACTTATTAAAAGTGATTGCATCTATTGTGAAATTATTGTGCCGAACTTGTTCTCCCGACTAATGGGAAATGCTAAATTAGATGTTTCTTTCGAGTACTCAGATCGTCTCTTTTACACATTCAGGAGTTGGTAATTGAATAAACTGAAAAGATTCTGTCATTTTTTTTTTTCAAGTTTCTGAATGTTGTGACCTGTAGATATGGAGATGGGGTTTATTTATATCCTGCTGAAGTAATTAACTAAAATCTGGAAAGAAGAGTTCTAGTGCTATGCCTTTTTCCAGCAAGAGATTTCATAACAGGATGCAATAAGAAAATAATTGGAAGTGTTTTGCAATCTTATGATAGAAATGACCATGCAGGAGAAATTAAGTCTTCTTATAGGTCAAGGAAAAATCTCTGACTTATTTGAGTTATGTTTGATGTAAACTACTCATTACAACATACTCTGATAACTGGGTCTACTGCTAGGGGTGTAAACGAGTCGAATCGAGCACGAATAGTGCCCTACTCGAACCCGAACTCGAAATTTTTCCTGATACTCGAGCTCGAGCTTGAAAATTTTGACATAGTTCGAGCATCCTTTAAGTAAAACGAGCTCGAATTCGAGTAGTTTGACTTTTTCATAGGTAAAAGATGTAATTTTTCTAAAAAGTATGGATATTTTAGTAATTTTACATATAATAACAAAATTAAAAAAAAAAAATTATATAATGCTCGAAAAGCTCGACGAGCACTCGAGCATATTATACATATGCTCGAGATTGGCTCATCAAGAGTTTCGAACTCGAGCAAGCTCCACTCGAGTTCGGTCAACTCGAGCTCGAGTTGAGTTTTTGATGCTAGATGTGTCGCGAGCAGCTCGGTTTGTTTACAGCCCTAGTTACCGCAAGCGTTTTAATTATGCTTCAGTTGAGTGAACTATTGCAAAAATAAATTTCAAAGTTGTTAGGTGAAGCATATTTGCTAAATGTTTTGTTGGATTACGGGTCTTGAAGTGGACAAGAGGCTATGCGAATAGGAAATATGAAAAAAGGTGAGTGGATGCTGGAGTTTCAGTTTGTGGCAGGCTAGGTGGAGATATTCAGCTTAGGAAAATTCCTAATTCAATAGCTGCTTATTCTATCATTTGCATTCTAGAATATAATTTTATGTCAGTATTCAAGAGTAATGTTAAAAAATAAAAAATAATTAAATAAATAAACAAACAAATCAAGCCTTAATCCCACTAAATAGGGTCGGCTGCATGAATCCTGCTATGTCATTGTGCTCTGTCATGAATCATATTCTCCTCAATTCCTAGATGGGCTATATCATTCTTGCAAGTTACCCACCAAGTCTTTTTCGGTCTTCCTCAATCCTACCCCTCTTATGTTGAACTATATCTCATGCTCTTTGATGAGATATAACTGTATCCTATCAAAAAAGAAGTGGGAAGTTAAACTATAAATATAAGAAGTGGGAGGTTAAACTATATCTCATGATCTTTGATGGTAACTATTCTCTCCAGACGTGTTGATGATAATAATATGGAGCAGGGTGTTTCTGGAATATCAGACACCAAGACATTACAAAATAAGCATACCAGCCTGTTGTATAAGATTAGATGGTTCACCCGCACATGATGCTGAATTGGGCGGGGAATTGAGGGAGGGGTTTATTGGGTGGTGCAGTAACAGGGTTGCATAAGTGATAACTGACGTAGAAATTTCATACATGTGGAGCAGGTTGACATTTTATAGCGATGTACTAATTTCTGGTGGGTTGACAAGGTTTACATGAAATGGTTGTCAAAAAGTAGAAAGAATGATGAACTGAACTGGAAATATGACTTGGACTTATTGAACTTATATGATCATGCGATTGAACTACCATGTATGGTTAGTATAATATCAATTGGGAAGATTTTCCACAAGTGAATAACCTGCAAAAGATGTAACTCAAGAAATAGGGAGACAGTGAAGAAGTATTCTAGTTCATCTTCATAATCTGGAAAAATAAGGAGAGATGGTTGACTGCATCACTGGCAACTTTTAATCTGTCCTGTTCAAGAGATTTAGATGATCTGGTGTGGTTTATAATGAGCAATTGTTTTTTTTTAGGTCAAAGGAAAGTCATGTATTTCTATTCTGTTATATTCATGTAGTCCTTTGTATTTCTATGCGAGTGTCCAGACTCCTTTGTGCGTCTCAGCATCACAAACTGTGTTTGCTCGGCACGGGGTCGTCAATGTTCAAAATATCAGTTGTACTTCGGCTGCTTTGGACAATACTGTTCCACAGAAGCTTCCTGCTGGCCATGAATAAACTGCCTTCTCTCTGGTGAATGAGGTTAGATAAGTGGATGCACAGGAGGCTACTACTTTCTCGAAAAATAGTTATGCTCATCTATGTTATCACATTTGGGATGTTCTGGTATAGATTGTGACATTTTTTTGATTGTCCAAAGAGCTAGTATGCTAAGCACAATATTGACTGCAGTTATTGGAGCTTTTTTAGAACTTGGGAAGTGTGATTTTAAAGTGGAAATTGCTTTTGCTGGCAATCTGCTATTTGTAATAGTTGTAACTGGACCGCCCTGTCAGTTTACTGCTTTTATTTACTTTGCATCATTGTTTATGTTCCTGTTGTAACACTATCTGTTTATTCTTGAAGATATGGTTGTTTTCATTGTTTTATGTTCCTGTTGTTTGCACGACTTGATGGAATACGTTATCAAAATTCTTCTGGTTCAGAGGAATCTTTATTTGCTTACCACTTTCTTGCTAATAGGGCCTCTACTGGCATATATTTTTGAAAATTAATAACATCTTAATGTGCTTCTTTTGATAGGTAAGGCTGTTTTTATCAGAAGAAACAAATGCACAAGTTGGAGGTGTCTCTGGATCACCTCCAAGCGAAGGCATCGTGGTCATCAAACTCAAATTCCATTGGGTCTGATGACAATTTACCACCAGGCTTTGAAGGAACTCAGCCTGCAAACTTACCGTGGAATAAATTGGCCCAAATACCTCTTATCAAATCTAGATACCCTCCTATAGTAAGAAACATCTTCCTTGAGTTTGTAGTGCTTATTTGTTTTGTTGAATGTTTTAATGAAGAATACTTTAGTGTTGAAATCTTGAGATTTATTTTTCATGTGAGGGAAAAGGAAGATGGGCAAAAGGATGCTTGGTAATAACATCTTGTGTATAAGAGACATGATTGAGCATGAATCATCCTGATTCATGTCAATCTGTCTCTTATACACATCTAGATGTGTATAAGAGTTTTTACTTATTGAAGTTCTGGGAGAAGAAGGAATTCAACTAGGGTAAACAATTAAATTTTCACTTAGTTGCTGAATATTTCACTTAATATCCTAATTGAATTTCCCTTGATAAGGGGTAAGTGTTTAGTTTTTTTATCGGATTCTAGGAAAAAGGAGGAATTCTGAATCTTATACACATCTAGATGTTTTACTTTAGTTGCTAAATATTATAAGCATATAATATTACTCAACAATAAGTAGTTGGCTAATGATGTACAAACTGAAAAGTTATATTCAAGAGACATGGGAATTTGTTTTCCAATTTGTTTTCTAATTAGCATAAATTCATATGTAAGTAAATAAAAAGTTTCTTTAAGATTCAAGCTTTAAGTTTTGTAGGTCTCCATGGAAAAAGAAAATTTTCTTGGAAATTACTTTTACATCTTCATGGTGATGCCACCTGTCTCTTAAAGTGCACGATAAGCAAAATAATTGAAGAAAACTTGCTGGTACAAGACCATGTATGCTTTATATAGTTTGTGTTGCGGAGCCCATTCCTTATTATGAGTTTTTGTTCTTACATTGAATTTGGCAGTTTGTATTGGATAAATCTTGCCCGAGTGTGGTTGCTGGGGAAGAGAGTGTGGAAGTTCAATATCTTACTAACCGGGAGAACAGAGTGCTCGAGGCAATTTACCCACGACCATCTGCTATTCCTCCAGAGTGCGATTTCTCCCTACTAGGCAATTTATATTTGTTGGTGGTTGCTAGGACTTGCTACATTTTTAGCTTTCCTTTAAATTACTTTTATTTCCTTGCAGTCCTTCTACTGAAGTGGGTGCAGAAATCTCTTATGATGAACCAATTGCTCTTATTCCCAGTGATCCAATTGAAGACGAAGACGCACCTGCATCTACAAATGCTTTATTTGATACCATGGCAATGAACACTCTTCCCATCAGCTTGCAAGCCCAACCAGTGACCCCTGGAGCTTCCTCGTTATCTCTGTATAATTTGACAACTAATTCTCCTTCCCAGAGAGTCCCAGTAACTGAGGCAATCACGGGAGTGGATCCTGCTGTCTTAGCAGCTGCACATACTGCCTTGAGTGCAGTGATAGGAATGACCAACAACAATCAAGGACATATGGTCGACCAGGACTTGCTCATTAAAATTCTCAGTGACCCAAAAATGGTTGAACAGTTGGTTAAGAACCATGGAGCATCCACTAGTACACAAACTATGCCAGTGGCCAGCGTGCAGAATGTGACAACTGGTATGCAACATATGGCATCTACCAGCACTCTAAATCCGGCTGCCAGCATGCAGAATATGCCAGCCACTACATTTCCAAATATGGCATCAATCAGCACACAGAGTATATCGGGCCCTAGCATGCAAGCCAGGCCAATGACAGCAGGAATAAGTTTATCTGATCCATCCAGGCATTTAGCCCACATTAGTAGACCGGAACTTGTTGCACCCCCTGTGACAGCTTCTGCTAGTGGAGTCTTCTACCCTCAGAGTAGGATTGCACCTATTTCCAATCTGCAGCCACCAGTACCTGATGTTGTCTCCGCTTCTGCTCCATCTCCATCTGTAGGGGCTCCTGTTGCAAAGGATATCGATACCAACTATTATAAGAGCCTAATTCAGCAACATGGAGAAGATAGACAAGAACCAATGCCACATTATGGTAATCGTGGCAACCCCAACTTACTTTCAGTCAGAGAACCTTTAACTAACCCGAAATCGAGGGATATGAAACCCAGAATAATGAAGCCTTGTATGTATTTTAACAGTTCAAGGGGATGTCGAAATGGAGCAAACTGTGCATATCAACATGATGAACCATCCCAGCAGAGGGTTAGTGGTATACCCGATTCACAAAGTGCTAAGAGAATGAAAATGGATAGGGAGATCACTGGTACATAATGAATGCAGGTAGCATCTCCATGTATATCCTTTTTTGGTGGAATGCTAATTGCAACTTGCCTTTTATTTTCATTTCATTTTCAATATACCGAAAAAAATCAAATTTTAATTATTTATTTACGATCGGTTGAATATTATTTTGATATGAGCGACTTGATAATTATCCCACAATATACTTGGCAATCAGTTTTATATGATTCATGTTAATTGTTCTTTGGGCCTTTGATCAGTGATCAATTTTGTATTCTAATGAAACTACTGAAAAGTAGGCACTAAGATGGAATTTGTGGATGTTTACATTGTGGAATTCGTGTCGAATGCTGTTTCTATTTTTTCTGTCGACTCGTTAGCCTTTCCATCCTTTTGCTTTCTGATACTTTTTATGTGCTTCGACCTCAGAATTTCAGGCAAATCCACAACGTGAAATTTTTTACTTTAGAATGAAAAATGATAAGGAGAGTAAAACAAAAACACTTCTCGAGAAGTTTTATTTTTATGTCTGTCAGGAACAATTACTGGACAAATTTCACGTTAGAATGAAAAATGATAAGGAGAGTAAAACTAAAAACACTTCTCGAGAAGTTTTATTTTTATGTCAGTCAAGAGCAATTACTGGATATGTCCAGTAGTTATTTATCAATCAATGGAAACCTTCTATTTGGAGTAGAGGAAGACTCATGTTCCTGAAAAATAAGAGGGTCATATACTAGTTAAAATAATAAGTCATGCATTCCAAATAGTAGACTTCTATTAGTTGAGGAGACCAAAATAAAATTTTCGATGTCGCAAAATAAAAATACGACCAATTAGTAAAGGTGGAACATAAAGTGCTTATGGATTCAAATATCAATTTCTATAAATAAAGAACTAGTTATGGCACCAAGTGGTAAGTTCACAAGCTTATTTTATTTTAGGGTTTATACTTTTAATGTTCGGCCTGTTAACATTTTTAGTTCCTAAATTTCACAAAAAAATAAATTATGTTTTTCATCTTTCAAACTTCTATTCAATTAGGACAATTGATATAAAAATAGCATAATTTTTTTGTTTCTATGCATCTACCCCAAAAAAAATTTCATTTCTTATCTAATGAATCCAAAAAAATTACTTTCTATCTTTTATTTTCTCTTGCATAAAGTAAAAAAAAAATAGCACTTTCTTATAATTTTTAACAAAATATGATGCTATTTTTATTTCAATTATCCTAATTCAGTAGCTGTCTCTTATTTAAAAGATGAGGTGTATAATTTTTTTTATAAAACTTTTGGAGATCGAGAATATTAACAAGCCAAACTTTAAAGATTAAAAAATATATATTTGACCTTTATTTTATGCTATATATCTAAAAGAAACATCAAGTGGTAATTGGTTTGGGACAAAGGTGTTTGAAGCTTGTAACTAACACTTTGAGTGCTTCTCTTTTTGCGGACCGGCCAGAAATTTGGCTTCCACGACATTTACTGGGCCCAAAAAGGATGTTGTGGCCCAAAAAGTAACACACAAATTAGGCTTCCGGCCCAAAAAGGTAGAACACCGCAGATCGTAAGCCCCGTTCTGTTAGTCTCATGGACCAAGTGAATGACTGTTCATCGGCCAATTTCACTCGGGCGGAAGTTCCAAGGCTCCACACTTGTCTCAGCCCATCACACAAAGGCGATATAACTCCCAAGCCCAACAAACTCACTCGTTTCCGAGCCTGTATCTCTACAGCACATGGCCCGGGGAGACTTTCCTAAGTCTGGCCCAAACTGGTTTGCACCACGACCCGTTCACTTCGTCCACGGTGTGTTACTGACCCGCTCTCCACACCCTCAATTAAATTTCTTCGGGCGCCTTAAAATTGTCGATGTGGGAAAAAAGGTATAAACATTTTTAATCTCCAAAATTTGGTTCATTGATACTTTTGGTTCCTAAAATTTTATAAAAAAATAAATCATATCTTTCATTTTTTTAATTTTTATTGAATTATAAAAAAATAACATATTTTTTAATTAAAAATTATAAGAAAAACCTATTTTTATTAGTTTAAACAATACAAAATAAAAGATAGAGAATAATTTTTTATTAAAGTACAAACACAGAATTTAAGATTATACTATTTTTATATTAATTGTTCTAATTAAATTAAGACTTAAAAATTGAGATATACGATTTATTTTTTTGTGAAATTTTAAATGGTTAAAAATGGACCAAGAAGACTAAAAGTATTATTTACCCGTTGGGAAAATAGGGCCAGCTAAGTACTAAACCTCTTCAACCTCGTCTGCACAATACCTCGGGACAAAAAAAAAAATGTTGAAGTTCTTGTCGAAGGTGAGGATCGAGTTCAACGCATTGGATCCAAGAACGGCGGCGTGTATGGAGTTTTTGGCTCAATGCAATGCCACCAAGGCCAAAGAATCGAACCCAGCTTGCCAGGTCCAAGTTAAACGCCGGACCGACGACCAGCCTCCTCAAATCACCGTCACTTTCGTCAACGGAGTTGAGGAGAAATTCGACGCCACCTCCACTCCTGCACAGACCATCCGCACCATGATTCTCGAGAAGGGTCATTACTTGGAGACGGAGCAAATGTTCCAGGAGGCTGGGGAGAAATGGCCTGTCATTATTCCTGAGGAAGAGCTCAACCAACCATTTCTTGGTACTAAGGTAGTTTCTTTTTTCATTTTTTTTCTGGGATTTTCGTGATGTGAATTTTTATGGGTGGTTTGGTTATGATTAGTGTGTGGAGAGTGTGGTTGAGGCATTTGGTCGAACAAGTTGTGTGCTTGATGAATGGAAACACACTGTTACTGACACCATCATATTTTGTGAATTTATTTAGTTGATTTGGCAGGGCATTATGATTACTTACCCTTTTAATGCATTTTTTCAAGGAAAAAAAAATAATGTTTCTATTCTTGTTTTATTGTGAGTGAAGGGAAAACTGCTCATCTTGGAGGATTATGGCATAAACTACATGATCAAAATCTGACTTTTCTGTTATCTGTTTTTGGCCTTCTTTTCCCTGTTAGGAGGAGTATACAATCCTTCATTGAATTTTAGAGTAGTTGAATCGTGATTATGTAAACATCATTAAGTTCAATCGTGGATAATGCTTATATTTCTCCACCTAATGCACATATTGAAAACTGACATCAATTCCAGCTTCTGGCATAATACGAAGAGTGGAAAATTTATCAAGTTCGATACTCTATCGAAGGCTTCCATTTGTTATCTTTTCAACTCTGTTTTGCTTTTACCAGCTTGTAGTTTTTGTTTCTCTGAGTATTCATATGGGCATATTGACCATTGCTAGCTCCTATGATTTGAATACACATCAATTCTCAGGCCACACTGTTATCTGCTACATTGAAATGGGTCTGAGGTTGAATCATATTTCTAGCTTGTAGTATTTGTTTCTCGAGTATTCATTCCTGTTGGAATAATTTGTGTGTATCTTTAGCAAATGCTTTGATGGACTGTAAGCAATAATTGCCATGATGCTGTGGTGTTGAATTCCAATGCTTACTGTAGATGCAGCTCTTGTTTTGAAGTCTCTGTCCCTTACAGGCATAGACCTTGAATGAGTGAGGAGGTGTGGTTCTTTAAACAATTAAGAGCCCTCATACTTGGATAAAGAAGGTTCCTAGTAATAGGTCTCCTACGCATCCATAGATCAGTAACTAACTGGCTACATAATTTGGAATGTTTGGTCTATAGAGTTGAGTTTGAATGTCTTTGTGCTCATAAAGCATGCATCTTGTGATATTGTTTTCTGTTCCCAGTATGAGCTTTTGTTGCTTGTTAATATGGTTCATCCTCGGGGATGAGAGTCTTGATGCCCCATTCGACAAGAACATCCCTATGTTGCATCACATTTTCCCGAATCCTATGCATCATGGTGAATGTTTGGAGCAGAAATGTTTCAATTCATGATAGTCTTAGTCATTCAAGATTAATTGTCCATAACAGATTGTGTACACTGTGCTAGCAGTAGGTCTACAGTTCACATTTTTGTTAACATCTAATATTAATTTGTGTTTGTTGTTCTCTCTTCCAGCCAAAGAAAGCAGAAGAGAAGCAGTAACTGCAGTTGGGGACATTGAGGATGTATTTTTGAGCATAGGGCCAAGTATTTCAGCTGTAGCATAATTGAGTGTTTTAATTCTGTCAATCTGGAAATACGGATGAAAGGGGGTCTAGCAATTAAAATACTACTTCTATCAATGACGTTTCAAAAAGATAGCAGAGTTATTTAACTGCGTTGCTACAGATGTATTTCCTTGAGTATGCAAGTAAATGCCCAACATCAATACTTTCTATTATTTGTTGTCAAAAAGAAGTCGCTGGGCAGGATCAACTACAAACACGAGGTGGTAACTGATCAGTACATCACCTCTGTTTTATTTCAAATCCAAGCTGAAGAATTCCTGCCTCACAACGAACTCAATTTTTCCACAATCTCTATGCACAAATTTCTGTACAATCCAATAGTTTTCTATTCAACTCTAAAAGCACACCTGGTGAAAAGGGAAAGCATACAAAGGATCCAAAAAAAAAAAAAGGACGCGCATTTGCCATTTAATAGCCTGGCTTATAAAGAAGATCCATGGGCCTATCTATCTTCTTGTCGGACTCTGTTGGGATCAGAAACCATGTCCATCATCATCTTCTCAGGGGAGTCTTCCCAGTTTCCTAATGTCTTCAAGTCAACCTGCAGGGACATAGAAAGGAAATGGAAATGAATACTACACTCAAAACAGTTGAATAGATGATTGAGTTTCCATTCTGTTGCCTACCTTTCGTCTTTGCTCAGTAAAAAGTTCTTCTCTCTTCTTATATGAATTCTGAACTTCTTTTGCTGTTCTTCCTCCCAATCCCCATACCTCGACCTCTAAAATTGAAGCTTCGAGTGGTAAAAACCCCTGAACAAGGAGATTTATGTTTAGGTCTTCAGAAATACTCCAAAAGCCTACTTTCAGCATTTGATAAGGTTTCAAGTTCAGTATTCAACACTCGGATAACAAAAAGCAATAAGCAATAATATAGTCTCTAGGACCATCTAGATGTGTACATTATCTCATCGAACCAGGACTGAACATAAACTAGGAATTTTGTATTCCTAATGGCTTTGACAGAAGAAGTTAAGTTCAATGGTTTCATTAACTGTTCAGGAAAAGGGACAGACTTTGATCTACACAAATAAAAAAGCCTGAATACTCAAGCGTTCCACTACATGGCAATTGGTGAAGTCAGGTTGAGCCCTGCTTCTTACCACCCATCCAGACTGTTGGGACGTACACACATAGGTACATCCATAATTTAAGCGAGGACATTGACATCACTACTTAAGGATGCTAAAGTATCATATTGCTATCCCCTGCAATTAGTTTTCTCTGTTGGATCATTTTGAAAGATACTAATATGCTTTTCATGGCTTGCTCATAGCTTCTTGTAGGGTGATTGCTTTCTTTTAATTTTCATCTCCATTCAAGCAGGCAAACAGACAGAAAAAATGAGCAGAAAAACCACAGACCACCAATTTCTGGAATGGATAACAGAGGAGGAATTGATTTTAAGGCAGCCAGAAATCCAAGTCCCCAAGGATTGTGAGGGAGGGAAAGATAAAACTAAAAGCATACATGATGACATGTAATATACATGTCTCAATTGCCTATACCATGTTTTCTGAACTATTGCAGACAAACAAAAAGTCACTGAAAATTAGAGTGATTATCGCAACCTGAACATCACCAGAACTGTACCTGATCGGGGTTTGATAAGGGAACCAGATTGGTAAGTTTTGTCAACAGCATGGTGACGAAGAGTAACTATAGCAAAATCCCCATCCATAAATATTCTCTCATTTCCAATGGATCCTCCAAATGCAATTCCAACTGGCTTTGGATGAGGTTCGTATACCCTAGCAGTTGGATGCAAGTGGCTGTACACCAAATTTTTTTCCCTCCCTGCCAAAGGAACACAAGAAATTTTCAACTTCACAGAAGTACAGAGATGAATTTCTCCCAACTTGCTGAGAGAATATCATTTACCAATTTCTTCATTCTAAATCAAGGGAAAGAAAACAATTTCTTTTACCAACCTGATGACAGGTAGACATGAAAGACAGGATCTATGGCATAGAGGCTACCAGAACTTCCATAGAACATTTCCCTATTTTCAAAACCCTGACTTGTGAGGGCACCAAAAATTGACCTCCTTTCATTGTTGTTATTTTTGCAAGCAGCAATAAGCACTAGCACTGGACCATTATAGCCAAAGTCTCAACATGCGACCAAAATCTGTTCAGACCTTTCCCATGGAGAGATGACCTGCACATGGTTCATAAAACATGCATGAATTTACGAATTGAAGCCGATAGCTAACATAGAAATTTTGAGTCCACTTGAAATCAAAGAAGCAATTCAAAGAAAAGTAATACAAGTGTAGAAAGAAAAATCACACATGTCAGCAAGCCAACATTTTTACTCTTTAGACCCCAAATTATATCCAAAAAGCACTTTCCTAAAGTAAGAAATTTCTCAGATGCACCTAAATCACATTTGCTCATGCTGTTAGTATCACACAATTCTCAAGATCACGAATCCATCAGAAGGAATTGGTGCAATAGCCCAAGTTATCTTTGTAGTTACAAATGAAGTGGAATATAAAAAATGATAGACGGACAATGTGAAGAAGTAAACAGCAAATGTGAATAATATTAGCGAATTAAGATATAGGACAACTATAACTTCTCAAACTAATACAGTCATATGGAAGCATTAATCGAACATTTCTCTCTCACACACACACACAGAGACCAACTTGTAAAGTAGATTTTCGTAAATCCCATCTGCTTCACTTGGGAAACATGCTTTCAGAATCTCTTCATTTAGTGTACTCCTAAGTGTCAGTGATACTGCCCAGGCCCTTCCACAAGTAAGAAGGCCGGTGTTACAATTTTCTAATGGAGAACTGCCATGCACAGGAAAGCACAAATCCTCCAATTTTGCCTGCCAATTAGATATCCATTGTCAGCAATCTATAGTAGCATATACTTTCTTGTTGCTCAAATTGTTTGACAGTAACAAATCTAGAGTTGTGTATTACTATCAAGTTTGTATCAGATGGAGAATCACGACAAGTAAACAACTCTAATAGACCACAGCTACCATCAGCTTACGCTCAAAGATATGAGAACCCTAGAGTTGTTTTTTTAAGAGAGAGAGAGAGAGAGAGAGAGAGCTCATCTTAAAGGACCCCAGAACAACATTAACAAACATGAATTGGAACTGTATTGAAGAGTCCTCAAAGAGCTAGATCTCATAACGACTTAGTTTAACACAGTACCGGAAGAAACTTACAGCTAAATAGACACAAAAAAGATTTCCAGGATTCAACATGAAGAAGGAGCATGGTTTCCAACTTCAGAGTTTTCAAGAATTCCAAGTAGATTGTCTGTCAGCCTAAAAAAATGTTTCATTTACACATCCACGATGTGGAAAACAGAATTGTGATCACCTATTAATATGTTGTTATCACTTATGAGAGCATCCTAAACCGAATACTGACATCAGAAGATGCACCGGAAGATACTGATGAAGGGACAAAAAAGACAAAGACAATAATACATCCAGATAATTGCACAGTAGAAGTACCTCACGGCTTGTCAAGTAACCCAATCTTGTATAAACGAAATCTGCCAGACAATCTGCAAGATATGGAACTGTCTTCAGTGCCCACATGTGAAATTTTGCTGCAGGAAGTCGAACATCCAAACCAGAAATTCTGGAGTCCCACACCATCAAATTTATCACTTGATTCAGAGCACGATTCTACAGCTGACAGCACCAAGTGATCAATATCTGGAAGACCACCACGACTCTCTGTGCTTTTAGAAGATGTCAACGTCCTTGAATCCCATGACATAATCCAACATGTCCAAAGAAGCACAAGCAGATCAGTGGGCAACAATGATCCTTTCATTTTACCATCCTCTTCAGCGGAATCAAATTGTAGCTCCACAGGAAGGCCGGCCTTGTTATGTGCTATCACAAACACCTTGAATAAATTATTGAATGAAGCTGAAGCAACAGCCCTTCCGCAGCAATTTGTGTAACCTCTCAAAAACTCAACCCAACTAACCCCTCCTTTCTCAGCCAAGAAGAATTGGTCCACAATAGCAGAACCCACATGACCTAACAAAACTGGAAATTCTTTTGGCACTACGGTTTCTTCAGTTGCTGATGATTGGTCCTCAACAACGAGACCAAAGCATTTCTGTTATCCATTATGCATGTATAGATATCACATCTGGGTTCATCAAACATCAAAATCATCAAAAAGGGGCAATTTTGCCATCAAGATGTTGGACTTTATTCAACAGTATCAAAAAGTAAAATAATTAAATCAGAAAGAAATACTAAAACCCATTTATCATATCATACAATCAAGGTCATAATCATCAAAAAGAATACTTTTTGTTGAAATACTAAAATCAAGAAGTTAATTTTTTTTTAACCAAAAAAAAAAAAACCAGAAAAGAAATAATTAACTGAAGAATGATACGTCATAAATCAAAATTCTTTACTAGAAAAAGAGGGAAAATGATTACCTGGAGGGAATCGAGAGGAATAAGTCCAGTTTGGGGATGAGAGAGAAGAGAAAACGCTTTGTGGAGAGTTGGAAGGGCTCCAGTTGATGCTGCTAATGATTCTGCTTCTCTTTGAGCATCATGAAATTTGTTCCGTTGATGATGTTTGCCCCATTCTCCTTCTTCTCCTCCTCCTCCTCAAAATCTGCCTTTTTCTTATTTCCTTCCTTCTGTTTCCACTTCTTTCTTCAACCTTCCTGAGAAACTTTCTTTATATATCTACTGCACTGCCGGTTATCAACTGTTTTTACCGCGATTGCAAAAGGATTTTATTAAGATCTTTTATTGTTGGGCTATTGGGCTATTGGGCATTATATTGTCTGGACTTAGCCCAAGTCCAAGAAGGTGAGTTCTACCTATCTTTCATTCTTTTCTTTTTTTTTTTTTAAGAGAGAAGAAAAATGATAACATTTCAGCAGGCGCCTCTCTTACCAATTCTTAATTTTTAAATAATCCTAAACAAGACTAGATTGTATACATACCGAGTTAATTACACTGGTTCCTTTCTATAACATCATGACTTCACTCCTCATGGTAAATTCTTCTGTGCATATGTGTGGAATCATGCTAGACACAAAATTTTTACGATAAATTCTTATAAATTCTATAAAACATGTAAAATTATAAAATTTTTACGATAAATTTTTTTATGCACCTTGCAATAAAACATGTAAAATTATAAAAGTCAAGCAAGTGAATTATTACTGAAATTATGAGACCGCAATGTATACATCACTTTCTACGGGAGACATTTATCCACTTTTTGCTCTATGAATTGAAGTCTCAGGTGCAAATGCATTAATCCTAGTTGTCAAGCCTTTCCACTCAGGAGTGTTTCACCTGTGGGCTCAACTCTAAATTGACTTGTCATAATCCTCCATTAGTTAGCAAAAAAGTCTACTTTCTAAGGAATTCTCTTTTACTCCCATTTCCCAGATCAAGCAACCTTAGCCCTTGAGATTTCCATCTTACCCCACAAGTTCACGAGGATGGCGAGCGGATTTAGCTAATCCTTGAACCTGACCCCACAAAGCTTATCCCACTCCAATCAAATTCATCCACGTATACAGCTTAACTTAAGGATCTCCTATCATAGCCTACCGACAAGTATCTGATTACTAATAAGTTTACTGTCTTAATTGCTTCATATTATCATAATCAACTTCTTGTTTAATCATTTCCCTCTCCACTTGCTTCTGCTCTCTCACTCACTCTCAAGAGAGACTCCCAAAAATCTCACACACTCACACACACACAAAAATTCTTGTGATTTGTGATTCATCAGTTTCAGCAAGAAAGCAGAGGAAAGATGGGGTCTGTTTCTCTGAAAGTGGGTGATGGAACAGCAAGATTCAAGAGGGCTTCTTTCTGTTCTTCAGCAGTGAATGTGCTGATGCTTTTTTCAGTAATAACTACAAATCTTTTTGCTTTGTATGCTTTCACATACTCCACAAAGAAGGACTCTCAGACCACCCACTTAATTCTTCACCACACTCAAAAGAACATTTCTTTAATATCAGAACAAGTTTCCTTGATTCTCAGGGAGATTGAATCTTCTCAAAAGAAGCTAGCCCAGATGGAAAAAGAGCTTCTTGGTTATGAAAGCATCGATCTTTCAAAACCCAATGTTGCAAATGAGCTGAAAGTTTTCTTGCAGCACCATCTGCTGCCAGCAAAATTTCACATGTGTCTCTTGAAAAGATTTATAGTTGGAGTGGTCTTTCTTGCAAGAATTTAGCTTGTTTGAATAGCAAGAAATTGAATAGGGATTGTGCTGGTTGTTTTGATATAATAAACGGTTATGAAACTCAAAAATATGTCAAGGGTAGAGGCAAAAATGATTTTCTTGTGGATGATGTATTAGCTATGGGGAGTGGTGGTATTAGAATTGGATTTGATATTGGTGGTGGTTCTGGGACTTTTGCTGCTAGAATGGCTGAGAGAGAATGTGACTGTAGTGACTGCCACTTTGAATATTGATGCTCCGTTTAATGAATTCATTGCTGCAAGAGGGCTATTTCCTGTATTCTTGAGTTTAGATCATAGATTCCCCTTTTATGATAATGTGGTTGATTTGGTTCACGCTGCGAATGGATTGGATGTTGGGGGCCGCCCCGAGAAGTTGGAGTTCTTGATGTTTGATATTGATAGGATACTGAGAGCTGGTGGATTGAGACGAGGTTGGATAATTTTTACTCCTCTAATGAGGATAAGAGAAGAGCTCTAACTCGGATAATTGAACAATTTGGGTACAAAAAGCTAAAATGGGTAGTGGGAGAGAAGATCAATGGAGCAGGAAAATCAGAAGTTTATCTCTCTGCAGTTTTACAGAAACCAGCAAGAGTACGATGAATAGGACTTATCCCTGGATATTAGGAGGTAAGAATACTGGCAATAGATTCCAGCATACTAGGAAATTTGGTGTTTTTATGATTTTATCTCATTTCAGCTTAACTGCCTCCATAAATCCTTCGCATTGTGGAATAAGCAAAGTGAATTGGTTATTTCTTTTCTCGACTGCAACCAGCATCATACAGATATCAGCTCTGACCTGTCTCTTATGTTATATATCTTTTGTGTATAAGATTAGCTATCTTTGTTCTTGATGAACTTCTAGAGTAAAGGAGATCTATTCCTTCTTTAAGAAGCAGGTTCCAATTGACAAGGTCATTTTGTATTCTTATCCAATATTTGATTAATTAATAATTACAGTGCAGCCTGAGGCTGATATGTGGATAAACTTGCAATTTGAGTAAGTAAGTTGCTTCCAATAAACTATTTTATCTGTCTGATAAACTTTTATATGATAATTTTAGTGGCTATTGGCTTCTGGTTAACACAATTATGATATTTTTTCAATCACCAAGTTTGCTGCATAATAGCTTGAAACATTTCACTGAGAGAGGAACTGCTCCTTAAATGCTGTTTATGCTGTTGTTTAAGGTCAAATAGGTTTTCTAAGAATGGCTCATCAGGGCTCATAACTATCTACCAATGTCATGAAAGACATGGCCTCTGCCTGTGAGAAACCATTCTTTCACATTATAGTTTGTGTCAACTTTTGCTCAACAAAATGTTGGGAGTGAATGTTGTGAGCTATGTGATGCTACCAAGCTGTTTTTTCTGTATCCCCAAAGAACGACAAGTATGTAAATCCAGGTAGCCGAAGATTGATTGCCACATACTACAAGTCTTTCTCCTTCCTCCAAATTCGACAGTAGTCAGCTTCACTTTTGCATTTTTGAATGTTTTCCTGCAGTTTGGATTACATTAACAAGTGTTCCAACCATCTTGTTGATAAATTCCAACCATCTCTCTAGCATGTTTCTTCAAAAGATACTGATGAAGTTATTGTTCGTGTTGGACTGGTTATTTTGAGCTCTGCTTCCAAAAGTTCTCTAGCCGGTTTGCAGATAGGAGAATAATTTGCATTTTGCACACCGGTGACTTCATAAGCATGTGAACTAGCTGCACAACGGTTTTGAGATTCTACAATCTTCCCATAATAATTTCATAAGCTTAAATTATCAAACTCTAGTCTCTAGCTATAACACAACCTGGTACCAGTTCGTTTACATAAAAACAAACAACCATTAACAACAGCTTGAATACATTACTATTCTACACTGCCTCATGAGGTTCTACATTTGTTGAGCCTCTCTACGTTCATAAGCCAACATGATAGTGGGATGCATGAATCAAAGCAGGGATGAAATATCTGTAAGGGAAGACTTGCTTTCACTCAATCAGCCAAGGCCATCGTAAGAACGTCCTGCTGCAGAAACAGAGTTCAGAAGTTGCATTCCTTCTTCACCCATTTGCTGAACCTCGGAGGGTGATAGGATTCTGATGCACTTGACACAGCCAACGAATTCCCTGCAATTCCATTTCGGGACAAAAACCATGGCCTTTGTCAGCAAATATAATTGCTCTGAATTGCCAAATATTCTATGCTGCACAATAATGGATGTAATTAAAGTAAAATTGAAAGATAAATTCTTCTTGCAACTACTGTCTACAAGAACATATTTGCAATAAATTTGCAGCAAGAAGATAAATGTGCCTGCCTACGTTATTAAAACAAAAGAATTTCTAGACGTAGGAAATAGAAAAACCACTTACTCAAGTAACTCATCTATTGCACAAGGAGCACATAGATTATCGAAGTCCAAGTACACCAGTTTCCAACCAGAACCTTTTGAGTCATTCAGCAGTCCTTCGAGTCCAAACATCCGTTCAATCGCAGAACATAGTTCATTGTAATCCTTGAAACTTGAGACATCAATTGACCTTCCAACAGATCCGGCCTTTTGGATCTACCAGACAATACATATTCCATCATTAAGGAAGTTCAAGATACAAAAAAAACGCTTCAAAATTCGGTAATGATAATAGCAATAAATGTATGACATGCACAAGGCATACTGAAAGATGAGAACCAAACACACATGAATAACTGTACCAAACAATCTTCTGAAAGTTATTTAGATGAGGAGACCATCAATTTAAAGCAGTGCCACGAGGTCAATAACGTTGCATGGACTACAGTCTACAAGTCGGTATTTCTTTCATTATTCCAGAACAAACTTTACAATGGACAAACACTTACTAGACTTATCACTCCACAATGAACATGAGATAACCCAATCTGCAGGTGAATCAACCAAAGATACTCCAGTAGACCAATAAAGTCGTTGAAAGTATGTCAGGAGTAAATGCAACATCATTAACTCTTCTTTAATGATAAATACAACATTCAACTCAATACTTTTCCCAAATTGTCCACAACCAAATGTGACAACAACTTGTTGCACAAATTGCTTACCTTTGTATAGGTTCGTACCCTTGTAGTTGTTTGCTGCCAGGAGCTATTCGGCAAAGCATTGATCTCATCAAAATCTACATCGCTTGACGACGCACCACCCGAGTTATCAACAAATTCTTGCACAGAGAAAGCTTGAGAATCTGCTAAGCTTGTTCTGAGGTAATCTGAGATTGAACATCCTGGCTTGAATTGAAGCTGCCCACAAGATAGTCTGAAGGACTCTGGAAATTAGAATTCTTTAATGTGCAGAATTCATCCAGGGCTGTGCTGGAAACAGAAGGATCAACCACTATCTTCCACTGTTACTTCCATCAAGATTTAGACAACTATACATGTCACTATGGTTAGAACTCTCATTCGACAAATCTTTTAAACCAAATGAGCTGGCAAGAAGGTGAAAGTTAGATAGGTCTTGCTGAGGTAATGAGACAAGGGGATTTATCTGGGACAGAAAGTTTGCATTATTAAACTGGCTATTCCACAATTCTTCAATGGTTGAAAGTTCAGGACCCATAGCTCCTGACAATGCAGCAGGCTGATCATGCTTCCTAAGTGCAGTAGTTGAAGATCCAGGAGACTTAAGAAGTCCAGCCAAAGGTTGACAAGATGAAGGATATAAATTCCATTCATTGTGATCTGGGTACACGAATAGATCCATTGGCATTCGAACACATCTACTTGGGATGCATCACTTGGCAGAGACTGGAGAAGATGCGAGTCCAACTGTGCCTGCATGAACCTTGGACTTGCTTGCACTGCTACCGGATTATTGTTCTGATTCAATAATAGGATATCATTTACAAGATTATGTGAATTTTCAGGCTTAACTACCAATATGTCATCGTTACAGTGTCCTAGTGACGAATATTGGCTTAACAGATCAGATTGTAGCTCAGGTTCTAACTTGGTAGCTTCAGTATGAGTTACAGAGGGCATTTGGTTTCCAAGTTTGTCCAGATGTTGTGGTTTTCCTGGTAGAACTGATTGGGATGAGAAATTTGGTTTTGAGTCGTTGGCTTGGTCAAGATGGCTTTGCTGATTACTATCACTTTGAGAAGATACATGATCTTGAGGGACAAACTCGGCCTTTTGCTTGATTACTGCCTGCATAACCTTTTCAGCCTCCATCACTGGAGGAACTATACCATTTGCTTCTCTAGTATAGAAGACGCAGAGCTTGCAAGATTGTCAACACCACTGGGTCTTATCAACATCTTCATTAATTGTTCTGACCATGGGTTGGAAACAGAGGGACACATTATATCCCCACTAAGATTTCCTGGAACTCGAAGGAAAGGTTTGTTTACTAAATTTTCCCATTCAGTTTGCGCTCCTGATGCAAGATGTATCCTGATTTGGTTATTATCTTGTTAATATAGGGTCTGGCCACGAGATCAAAAGAAGCAACTTACCCAAAAATGCAGACTGGAAAGGTCGTTTAAGTCCTGCAGTCAGAGAAGGAAAAATGAAGAGACTTTCAGGGGTTTCAATCTCCCAAGGACTCACTCTGTTCTGCTTATCACCACAACCAGGTTCATCCCACTCTACCTGTTGTATTGAACAAATGTGAAGTTGAATTAGAAAACATAAAAGCAAACTTGCAATAAGCTGGCCAACTTAATTATCATTCAAACTATCCACCAGTTGTTCTAATTCTTGCAGCATCACCTGAAGACTTCGCCACTTGGAACCAGGCCATCTCAATGGATCCAAGTCACTTATACCAACAATTGTACCCATATATCTGTCCGTGAAACAGGAAAGAGAAAGAAAATAAGAATCAGAAGGACAAACAGGGATCAGAAGGACAAACAGGGTTATTGATTAAACAGACATTAAGAATAGAACTTACCTACGCTTACTCGATTCCTCTGTTTCAAACATCATTCCAAACCTCATACCAGCTGAAAGCTGTGATCCATATACAGATTTTCGATATCTTGTGAAAGGAATGACAAATTCTGAAGGGCATGCCCTGTGAATGTACAAATTTCAGCAAAGATTCTGTCTAAAACCAAATAATCGGATTTCATTTTTTTGCAAATATATGAGTAATTTTATAAAAAAATAATATGTTTTAAAACTATAAAAATTAAATGGTACCTAGGATTGTAGAAAATCGTAAATGGACTCCTATTTGCAGCAGCATGAGCTGCAGCAGCAGAGAACTCCTATGTGCATGCTATCGGCAGAAAGAACTGATGATGGTAAAGCAGCTTGTTGACGGCTAGCACGCCTCACTCCAAGCAATAACTGTGACTTTTCGTTCCTATCACAATAATCAATATTCAACACTCCAAGCAATATTCAAACGCTTAGTTTTATGAGATGAGCCATATAATTCAATTATCACCAACAAATATTTGTAAAGATCAATAATCCCATTGCATAAGAACAAGAATTTATACTTCCACTCCTCAAACCGGGAAATGGAGATGTCGTCAGACTTTGTAACAACATCACTCTAAATGGCTTGAAAAAACTACAGATCCAACCATTGCAAGAAAATGCCACGTATTGGAGTTCAAAAAGTAACCAACAGCCTATCGATTTGACTAGAACTTACCTAATAAACAGAACAGAATCACCTGTTCTGAGTCTCTTTGTTCCGACAAACATGCTCCAACCAGTAGTAAGAAGATGTCGCTTTGGCTGCCCTATTTAATGAAATCAGAATAGAAAAAACGACAATCAGAAAAGTTATCAAAAAGATAAAAGGTCAACACTGAAGATCATTTCTATCTTAAGATCAGTATTAGATGGGAATCATGTAAAATTAATCTGGCTTAAACAAGAAATCCTGATAATGTACAGTACAATTAAGACAAATATGTGTGCATATGTCACTGGCATCCTGGGTGAAAAGGTTAATCACAAGTTTAATACTGAATGTCAGAAAGGTGAAAAATATGTTGAAGATCATTTTTCAATGAAATTTATCGTTATAAAAGAAACTGAAATTTAAGAGGAAATATCAGATGATGCTCACCTCGGTATATATGACGAAAAGTCCAGGTATTATCATGCAAGTCTCGGACAACAAGCTCTTGAGTTGGAGGTTGCATTGAATAATCCTAAAATGAAATAATTGAATATGGAGGTATTAAAAATAAATGGATGCAGATGTCATCTATATAACAGAAGCTAGCAAAAGATATTTCATGCAAGATGACGGAGCCTCACCAGTTGAGGAAATAGTTTTTCAGCTGCCCTTCGAGGAACTGAGAAACCACCATGTGTGCTAGTGTCACTTGCAGTCAATGTCTTACAAAAGAATTCAGCAGGATGTTTGCTTGCCTTTAGTCCAAAGTCTGGCATGGGAAAAATATCTTTGTCCTGATCCAGAAACAGGAAAAATTCCATCACTGTTTAGTCTAGGTAAAGGAAATTAAGCATTTGTTTATTCATTCCATTTTTGGCATAGATGATTCATTAAATTGATAAAGAAGTAGAAATATCTTTTCAAGTTTAAGCATACCGAGTTCACAGGTTGAAGGCTCATTTGGGCATAAATCTCATCAGTATCCTTATCTGCCTATGACCACCAAAAACATGCCAAGAGAAGTGTTATTGACTTACATCAGCAAAGATTTAATGTAGAGTGATTCAGGGAAACATCTCTTGAGAGCACATACATGTTGTGTAATATTGTGCACTTGACACAACAGGTATTGAGAGGAGAGATTTGGATAGCTTGGGATTTGAGAGGTTGCTGTTCTGTTTGTTGACACTGCCACCTATTTCAATGAATTCTTAAGCCCATTAGATGTCACAAATACTATTGTGTGGTGATAGTGTGAATGTACATAATTGACAAGAAGACAAAAATTATAGATCCGAAATAGGTCATAAATTCAATGTGCAAAGAGTATCAAACTCGTGTTCTACCAAAAATCTAACAGATTAGCACAAAAAAACAATAAGCCAATGTAAGCACTAAAAATAAAAGGTATTCAAGCAACTCAACACAACCACCAAATGTGATAATAATCCAGAAAAGAATTCACAGAGATTGCACATATTAACCTTTTGATAGATTGAAAAATATGTTCAACTTCCGGTACTTCAGCTATGATAGCATAAATAAACTATTTTCAGTTTAGTTATACACTGTCTAGATTGCCAGACCTAAGAGCGACTTTGCCAAAGCAATCATAAATTGCCATTGTGAGCTCCATTACAGGTTCCTCATTTCTGAACCTTTTTTTTGGGTTATAACTGAAAACCTTTCCCCAAACCATCACCTGATGTGTAAAATCCAGTAGAATTCTTGGAAGTAACACTTTCCCCAAAATATACAATTTTCAAATTTATCGCTTACTATGGAAAGCATATAGAATCCACACCAGAAAAGAGGTAAAATTAATGCAAATACAAAACTGAAAAAGCAGTAGTTCACCTGGTTCTTTAACATGGAAACTTTGTTGAGGTTAGTAACAACAGAAAGAACAACTGACCTGCTCACTATGCCCTTGTGGGAAATAATAAACAAGGCTTCCCACCTGAGGCAGAGTCACCAGTGGGCCAGCACAAGCATGCCATAATTCCGAATTAATTGGCTTTCTAATACCTATGGAAATTCAGGATCAGCCAAGAAGAAAATGTTAAAGACTGAATTCTTGAAGCAATACCCTAAGCTTGCTAACTTTGTCATGAAGATATCATACAAATTTAAGAAATAGAACACATTGAGCAGGTCTGTCTGCTTTAATAGGGTACTAACCAGAATGATCCTGCATTTCCTTCAACAATTTCATCTCCTCAATTAGACTATTCTGTACACCAGGAACCAAATCCCCTGGTTTGATCTTCTCTTCAACAGCACCCATCTTGGCTATGTCCCCTCTTCTATTTCAACCCAATAACACAGTAAAAGAACTCATCTTTGCATCAACCAATCAACCTATCAATCAAAACCAGAAAGAACCCTTTAATAAGCCAATGAGCTAATATCAAAATCTCAAAAAGTTACAACCTTTCCAGCCATCCTAAGCAATACAAACTCAAAAACTAGCTTAGCACCAAAACACTCTGGGATCACATAATTCTTCATATTAAGGAGAAATAAGCATCCCATGACCCCTTGAAATGTTATTAGTCTAACATTAAATTTCTTGGAGAAACTGAGGAATAAGCAAAAAGACCAGCAACAAGTGAACAAAGCTCACCAGAGAATCTAAGCAATACTAAGCATGTGAAAAAACAATTGGGTGAGAGATAGAGAGAAAGGGAGAGAGAGGCATGCCCAAATAATCCAAAACCAAGGAACAAAAGCCCTGCAAAAAGCTACTGAAAAATCTAAGTGGGGCTTTTCTCCATCAAATAATAACCCCGTCACAGCAAAAGGGCAATTCTTGAAAATGAAATTCCTTCTAAAAATAAAAAGGAAAAAGATAACAAGGGTCGGTTAGTTTGCATCAAAGCACGCGGACCAAAGCATGGCTAAATAATAGTACTCGTAGGAGTGGTCGGATTTATCATTTCTCAATTCTCAAATGTGCTTTTAATTCCCCTTTTCTTCATTTTTTTTTTCTCTCTATCCTCAAAAGAAACCGACCTTTCAATGAAAATGATCACGGAAACAACTCCATCCCAACTCACTCCTCTCATATTTTAAAATTACAAGCAAAAAAGTTGCAATCTTTTTTACTAAAAACACAAATTTTTTTTTTTTTTTATAGTGATTGAATAAATGAACTTAAAACTGAAAAGGGTTTGTGAAAATGCATGGTTTTACAATATATTCTTTCTTACTCAGTCAGTCCAAGCTTGTATACAGCGAATAGGGGTGGATTCCTTTGCAGCTTTATGCAGCATCTGATGAATAAATCTTTGGTGACGAAGTAAATAGAAATTGGGCGTAAATGCAGCCGGGAAAAGCTATGCCAACACGAAATCTATTGTATTGACCCTGAATTAATAAATAACTAAAAAGCATCACCGTTTCTTACGTAGATAAAGTAAAGAAATCTTTGAATTTTTTGGTTTTTGTTTTATACTTTCGAATTAAAGAAATGGAGGGAGTACTAGTGCTGCAACTTGGTGGAATAAAGACTGATGTGAGGCGCATTTTAGCACGTGAATATCGAGGGAGAGATTTTGTCTTTTAAGTCCTCGAGTTTTAGACCAGTTTTGCTTTGGCCTATTATGTTTCTTTATTCTTGTTTCGTTTCAAAATAACTGTTATTTTAAATAATCACTATTATCTTGTATCAAAATATTAAATTATTTTAGAAATTTAAAAAAGTAATAATACAAAACGACACTTATTTTAAAAGTATAAGGTAAAAATATGTGAGAATCAGTGACTAAATTGTGGATAGTTTTTCATTTCTGTAATAAAATAGGAAAAGAGATTATAGCTCATTTTGTACAACTCATATTCAGAACATTATTTGTATAAGAGTAGCAAATTTTTTTGAATTAGAAATATGTGAGCTAATTATAAATTTTTGAAAACATTGACATTCATAATCTTAATTCTGGCAATTTCAACTTCTTTCCTAAAAATTTATCAATTCAAACACAATCTTTATAATGGTAAAGCACCAAATGCTTTAAACAGTAGTACACGAGAGACCAAAATATAAACACGGGGATGAGATAATAATCATCGTTGAAACATGAGAGACTAAATTAAAACTAGTAATGAACATAAGGGATTAAGAATGAAAAGTTGGGAATATCGAGGAAATCCTCTTGTTGATAGTCTCTGGAAGCAAGTAAATGTTTTTCAAGAATCAAGATTCAGTTTATACATACGACTTTTGTATTGCTTTTTGGGATGATTTTTCAATGCAAATTTCTTTCTGGATCTCGTCTCTTTCAGACATGGGGTGCCTTAATTTACATTTAAATTTGTGCTAAGAGTGTCTGATATTTGACCGCTCGGTGTTTTTGTGAAGTTCACGACAAATTTATGAGGGGCGCACGTTAGTCAAACTGACACGTGTTATATTTGACAATGTTTGCGCTTGTGTAAGTTTTGGTTATTCATTCCGTAATATAATACGGAGTGTGGGAAGATGACTGACAAATAATTATATATTATTATTTTTTAATTATTTAATAATTTATAATATTCATTCTGTATTATAGGGTGTGTAATAGAGAATATTTCATTCAAGAATTTTTTGCCATCTCTCGGATAAATATCTTGTCTCAACATCTATTCACCTTAACAAATTAGTTCTAGCATTGTAATGTTAAAACTTGAAGGAAATACTGCTCTTATTGTTTATAATAATTTAAATTGTTGGTTATTTACAATTTGTTTTAAATATTTTAAATTCATTGATTTTACTCAAAAGTTATTAGATCAATTCATGACTCAGGATATTACATCAACACAAAATGCTAAATTAACAAAATTATTGAAGTATTATTAAATTTGAAAAAAAAAATTGGAATATACAACATCAAGAGTTAATGATTTATTATAATATTTTATATGTAAAGTAAATTTAGCAAATGATTCTGAATATGTAATTTTATAAATTATTTTTTTAAGTATTGATATTATATCAAAACACACATATCAAATATATAATTAAGGCGTGAAATAGAAAATTGGTAGAAGAAATAAAACAGAAGAGCTAAGCTAAAATTTTTATAATTATGTGAATATTAAGAGAATGATAAACGACATTTTTAAATATCCATAAAGCCATAAGCATTGTTAGAATGCGCTCTTAAACTTCAGATTAGCCGACGCATTCTCGCGTAAGAAAAGACATGCAAGAGCTTTGAAACTTTTTTATGAACATTTTGTATTTATATTTTGTAATAATTTTTTTTACTCTTATTTATATCGCATTTTAAAAATGTTTCTATATCCTATCACCACCCAAGACATGCCAATTTTTTGTTGAATACTATTTTATTTCTCTAACTAAATACAATCTGGAATAATGTGTTTAATTACAGAGTTTTCTAGCTCAAGAATGTACAATTAATAGTTCAGAGTTTGTTAAAAAAAAAATATGTGTTTAATTACATAGCTTTCTAGCTCAAGAATGTGCAATTAATTGTTCAGAGTTTTTTTTTTTTTTATTTTAAAAAGAAGCCTCTAACTCAACTTCAGACCTTTCATAAAATAATGATTGCAACTCGCAGCTGAACGATCAGGCGACGGTGTGTTAGTGGAGTACTTGATTACTTTTTATGGACGAGATGAAAATTGATCCACAATTCGCACCAATACTCGATGATGGGGAAAATATTTAAGTAACTCGATTAATGGTTTTATTTATAGATATTGTAAAAATTAAATTATACGAAATAAGAAAAATATATTAATTAATATAAATAAAATTTATAATATTTAATTTTAATTATGAAATTTATATGTAAAATTTAATATCAAATCTATTTGAATATTGTTTCTGTACAGGGGACCACATAGAATCACGCATGCAAGAGTTTTGGATGCTCACTTGATCTAACGGTCCAAAACCAAACTCTGAGCTACTTGCGATTTACTATACCGAAGTAGTAAAACTCTTTGCACAGTGTTCAACACCTTTGGAAATTAAACTCGCCGCAATCGCAGCACATTTTTCCTCAAATTTTGCTAACCTCAATACCTCTTAATCCCAACACCATTCATCTAATCGTACGTGTCAAGCATGCACACATTTCTGCGTTAAATTCTTACATAATTAAATTATAATGTCCTGAATTCAATTTATAATTTTTTTGATTTATAAATTTTTATATCACTCCGTATTATCTCCACTTCACTATCTAATAGAATAATATAAAAAATTATGAATCAAGAGATTTATAACACTATGTCATAAATATGATCCGTAGAAGAATTTCCCTTGTCATTTCTGCTTGGTTAGAACAAGCATTTCCTTAATACAAAATTATTAGTTAGACTTGGTATTGAACTCAACCATATATTCTATGATCAAAATTAAATTTTATAAATTATCTGTGCAAAAATTTATAATTAAATTAAGAGAATCATTTCGTTAGTTTTAAAAATTTGTATAATATAAATTTTTAATACATATAATATTATATTTTCTAAATGTATTAAAAATTTATATAATATTAAAAAAATAAAAAATTTACAATATTATATTTTATAAATTTTTAAAATATAACAAAATAATTCTCGACAATGTATACTATTTTTCATTTTAGTCTACTTATACCATAACGATAATTAAAAGTAGAGTAAAACTTACAGGACCGTATTTCCCTTCCTTATATTTGGCTGGTATATAATCAGCTACAAACAATAAATCTACGAGAATTATAGAACATCGAAATAATTAATACTAGTACTTGGATTTTATAACCTCACTATATACATCCGAAAATTTTGGCCTACAAATCCACGTATATACCACAAATTGTCAAGTTTTTAAATAGAGTATCTTATACACATTCAATCTGCCGCTTAGGAGAAGTTAATTGTTTTAGCCTTTTATTGGGAGTTGGAAGTGTCTCGTTCATCACTCAGCTACTAAGCCAAAGCCCAAAAGAAAGAAAGAAAGTGCCCCAAAAAAATGAAAAGAAAGAAAGAAAAGAAAGGGTACTTTTTTTCGTTTTCTTTTACGTGTTATTTTAATTTTTAGCGTAAAGATTAAGATTATTTTTAGTATTCTAAATTTTAGTCAAAGTTAGTTGTATATGACTAAATTACCCTTTGACAAGTAATAAATTAAAAGAATTTCAACATTAATAACAAGTTGAGTAATTAACATAGTTGAAAAGAGATAAGAGTAAAAATTGATTAAAAAAATAAATTTAATATGTCATTGGACTTCTAATGTGATACTTAAAATATAATATTTTTTTTTTTTACTAAAGTGACATTTATAAAAGAAACAAATAGAGAGTTGTGTATTTTCTCACTTTGAATAGAGTGACAATTGGACATCTTTGAATAGCATGGACTCGTGTAATTAATTTAATTATAAAAAAATGTTGTGAATAGTAAAAAAAAATTCTCCTTTTAGATGATTGTTGCCAAATTAATAGCTTGATTAACTACTAACTCAGCTAAGTACTAGTAAATATCACTTAATCTCTATTATATATAAAGCATCAGAGAGAATTTTGGTGTCCATCATTTTATAATTTATCAAGTTTACCCTTCTTATTCCCTTTATTATCTTTTTATTAAAACTATTCTTTTAATTTTGTGCAATTTTTTCTTTTTTCTTTTTTATTGCACGCTCATAAGGTATACATTTCCTACTCATTAATGATAATTAATGAACAAAAAACCAAATTTCAATTATTGACGTCTTACACATGTCTTCGTTGGTGGAGTGGTCCATTCATCACTCTACAACACGACGATCACGATAAATATTGCCAAATTATTTCCAATAAAATTGAAGAGCCCCGGCCACCACGGCTTTAGGCTTTTCATTATTATGGTTTGGATGTGGATGTGGGGTGACTTTTTTGACCTTTATTAGAATGGAGAGATAACTTATAAATCACTTTATAAATGCAAACGAATTTACAAAAGTGAGTCGTGCACAAAAAGAACACAAAAGATGAAAGGAAAAAAAAAGTGAGAGATATGTAAGCTGGAGAGTCACATCAGTGAATGTGGATCTCTCTAATCTACCATTAACCTCTGGATTTATTAATCCCTCATGATTAATTTTAGTCAATTGTGATGATTTGCAACGTTGAAAAACGAGAACAATAGCATATTATTGTGTCCATAATCCATTTTATGCCTTCATCATTTCTGTACTAACTGAAAAAGAAAGTTCATTAAGCAAAAGCCAAAAAATTCGGCGATGCGGTAACTCGTTAAGCACAAGCCGTGATAATTCATTTAAGTATAATAACACTAAGGATCTCCTATCACATTTTTTTTTATTTTATTTTATTATTTAATGAACAGTTAAAATTCCTCTCTTTAAATTTATAATTATATTTAAAATGAATTTTAGCAGTTTATTATATAGTGGGATAGAGAGTACAACAAAAAGTGAGATAAAAAAAATTTTACAGTATAAAATCTTTTGCCGTATAACAATTATTATTATTTTATTCCATATTCTTAAAATAATATTTTGTAATAATTATTTAAATTTGTTTTTTAATTATTTTTTATTTCACATATATCACATTTTAAAATTTTATTATAATAATAATAATTTGTAAATAATATTCTGAATAACATTTTATAAACATCTAGATTGTAAAAGAGACAGATTAAGGTTCTTTTTTGGTCAAAGACTCCAACCATTGCAAAAATTGCCAATTTAAGTTTGGAACATGGTGTTTTTTTTTTTTTTTTTTTCTTGGCTGTAAAGAAAAAAGTAGTAGAAAAAGAAGAAGAAGTAAATGAAATATTCCTAGGCATTTCCTAGTTAGAGGGACATATCATTATTGTGATGTACTAAGTGCTGCAATCATAATATTCCATCACTGGAGATTCACTTTTTCATAATAGATGGGTCAAAATTAATATTGCAGAACAATGGAATGATTAAGATTATGATTATGGACATAATAATAAGAGAGGATTTTATTAGGTAAAATACAAATGGAGTAAATATATATAATTAGGGAGTGGATATTAAGAGAGACAAATTAAATGATAGTAATACGGGGTCCACTTGTTATGAATTGACAAAAGCAAAGAAGCCAAAACTATTGGGCGTGCTGTGAAGGGAACATACAACAGTGTTGTGTGTAGGGATACAGGTATTATATTCTATTGTTTCCCCTGATGACTTACTATCAGACTTGTTCCAGTTTGTCCCACTCAAACGCACGTCCTTATAGCGACCCCTTTTAGGATTGAACTATATTTTTCTATAAAAAGAACAAACAAAAAAAAATTTATAGTGGTTGGTTTAGACCATACAATAAAAAATATAATACAATAAAAATTAAGACTTGCCTTAGTATATTTTGTAATTCATTTATAAATATCATTGTAAGTTAAAAAAATATCGGTACCTTAACCTAAATATGAAGTGAGTAATAACACCAAGCTTTCTTTTCTACTTCCCAAAAAAAAAAATTGTTTAATAAGCAATTTTATATGTTGAACAATATAGTTTTTTTTTTTGGGCTATAGAGGGCTTTGCCACGAGGTCAAAATTAATGTTTTCAAAATAAATTTTACTTTTATCATATAGTAACAGAAGTAAATATTATTTATTAATTCTAGAATTTATCCACAATCCTGCTCTACTTATGAAACATTTAAATGGCCCAATAGTCTCAATATCAGACATGAAAATGGAGACGCTAAAAACAGCCTAATGAACTTGGGCCCAGAATAGACACGTAAAAAACCCAACTTTCATTGGTGAACATTTGATCTAGTAAAATATTAAATAGGCCGAACGTGGGGTGGCTTTAATCCAAGACCCAGCCTTCAATGAATCTTGGGTCATTATTTAGGCCTGTTAGATCCGAATCCAAAATGCAATCTATCCAAGTGAAGAGTTTGAAACCTTAAAGGCAAAATGAGTCGTTGCTTAAATTTCGTGTCTCCTGCTGATCTTACTATGCAGGTGCTAGGGAAAATAGGAATATAACATAGGAAAATTCTACCGTTTTTTATATTTTAAAATTTTATATAGTGTAATATTATATATTTTAAAAATTTGTACGATACAAGTTTTTAAATGTAAAAGAATAGTTTCCGGGATCATAGAATTATCTACATAACATATGATAATATTAATAATTTCTATCTTTTAAATTGTCTCCTATTTTCTTACACTCTGCCGCTTTAATAAGAGCTTATTTTTTATTTTTTATTTTTTATTTTTTAAATT
Organism: Cinchona pubescens; assembly: GCA_025175665.1. Lineage (NCBI taxonomy): Eukaryota > Viridiplantae > Streptophyta > Magnoliopsida > Gentianales > Rubiaceae > Cinchona > Cinchona pubescens. The sequence continues at coordinate 141,180 of JANKKI010000233.1, forward strand.
ATAGGTTGTGATGTTACTACTATTCTTCGGTGCTAAATATAACAAAGTCATTCTCTATTTGTGTGTCAAAAATTATTGTAGCCAGTTGCAAAGACGTGTCATTTAACAAAATCTCAAATCTCATCCCTTCAGTTTACAGTGATGGCAGTTGAACATTTCTCATCCCTGTACATAATTGCATTTAATTAGTTAGATGGAGCAAAATCTTAGCTGATTAATACTTATCATTTTGATAGAACTCAGATTTATATTCTTTGAGGGACCCTTTTAATATAGCCCCTTTGTCATTCAAATCTAAAGTTTTAAAATACTGTAGTGTTTTTAAAAAAAATAAATAAATTTACCTTACTGTCTTTGGGAACCAAAAGATGAGAATAAGATCCAGAGGATTAATGATAAGCATTGGTACGGTGTCCTTTTCTGAAACAAGCCATATTCTTCTTCGGCAAATGTTTAAATAGATTTGATTTTTAACTTTACTTGTAAATTTTGAGATATAAATTAAATTTTAGATAATTTATGACATCAGTTAATGATATTATGCAAACAAAATTTTTTAAAATTTAATTTTACGTACATAATGTACGGAATTTATCAAAAATTAAATTTATCTAAATATTTTCCTTCTTCGTCTATATATATATGGGTCCCATAAATCCATAGGAAAGCGAAAGCTGTAAAGAAAAGTAGTATTACTTTTCTTAATACTAGTAGCATATATAAATTTGGGACATAGAAAATTGTTGAATGGAGTAAGAATTGAGAGAAAAAAAAATAAGGTTGGGAAATATGGGGGAGTTTCAGGGTGGTAAATGATGGTAGGAGTTGCATATTCCTGGCATGTGCGCGATGGGTTTTAATAATAGGAAGAAAACAGAGAGAGCGTTATGACAAAAACTCCCGTGCAATTCGGACTCGTAACATGAATTTGAATGATTATTTTCCACATTAATTTATTATCAAGTAGTAGTAATAGTAGAAGTAGTATTTGATGAATTGAGAGAAGACTTTACCTTTCACAATTTATCTTACCTCTGACAATTCTTTTATTTTGTGTAAATTTTGATTATTCACTCTACAATACAAAATAAATATGAAGATGACTGAAAAATAAAAATCGAGATCTTATTATTTTCAATCATCCAACTATCAGAAATACTTACTACGCATAACAAACAAATTTTCCTTTATTTCTCCTTGCAAGAATGGATCTCAAAGATTAATTTCTTCAAGTATTTTATGGACCGACTCCCCAAGTTTAATTATAACATGCATGAAAGGTGAACACAGGAATTTCACTATCTGCTTTGGAAGATATATTTGGAAGCTAGCTGGGAAAATTTCTTGTTAAAATTAATATTACTGCTTATTAGAAATTAGTGAAGGAGGCCTTTTTTTTTTTTTTTTAAAAAAAAACATAGAATAAGGGTTCATTCCAGTACTATAAGATTGTGTGTCTTGTCTATTGAGATTCTAGAGATGCATATAATTGTATTGCATATGCATTCCGTTACAATATTCTCAAGAATTTGAAGACAATGAAATTCTTTTGAGACAATAAATTCATATACATGCATGATTGCTATATATTTTTTGCCATCGAAAGGCAGAAATCCATGTGACAATAATTCTTGTATATTTCAGTAGTGAATCTTCTACCGATCTCAGTTATTCATTATGCTTGGAATGGCTAAAATTGCAAACAATCATTTCAATCATTTGATTCAATCCCAACTAAAGAATTGAATGATGGAAAGTGATTAAGATCATCAAGACTAATGAAGCCTCCGTTCACATTAATTGTCAATAAAATATGGAATCAATCACAATGTAGGTCATATGCCTGCATCATTTTTTGGGCTAATCGATCGAGTTAAAAGGATTGCTTAACTAAAGTATGTATGGTTATCAGTTAATTTAACATGATTAGTATGATTGATATAAAGAAAGGCATGCTCACTTAACTACTTCCTCCAAAGTTAGAAGGCCCTTATTTCAATATTACATATATAGAATGAAGAATGATTTAATGTCCTTTAACAATTGTCTTCAACAACTGAACTGGGTTTGAGTGTATACGTGAAGGATGATCGGTTAAAAATGCGCATAAACTTCTTGGTTCTAGCTTGGATTTTTTAGTTGGTTTAACAAATAGCTAGGCAGATATTCCAAAAACAAAATTGTTTACCAGTCTTAATATGAACTATGCATTTATACAAATTAAGTGACAAAGTCACTGAGGGTGTCACTAGATCTATCAAAAATTAAACGAAATCAGACTAAATATTTAAAATTAGAAATTGGTGATTAAATATAATTTTATTACGTGAACTGACTTTAAAAAATAATTTTAAATTTATAACTTTAAAAATCATTTTCCCAATATGAACTAGTAGTGAAACATAAGATGATGTAATCCAATTTTAGCAAAGAATTGAAGTTTTCTATAACAACAATGATTGCTCAAAATGCTTACTTTGGAGCCTCTCATTTATCCATATGTTTGTTTGCATTAAGTTTTTCCTCTATACTGCAACCAAGCATGTAAGCGAAAGTTAGTAAGTATTATATGATATCTTACAATGTATGGAGCTTTCTACCCAAAAATAAATAAATAAAATAAAATGTATGGAAATAAATTGAAGTTTAAAGACTGCTATGTATTTCTCGGGAATGACCTATATCGCAGTCCATGCATCTAAAAAATTACTACTAATTGATAGAGGCCAAGAAATGGGTTGCCCTTTCACCCATGTGAGTATCTTTCAGAGTTTCTGCATCCTCCCATGATCATTGTGTAAATTATTCTAATCTATACGTGAAATATATATATATATATATTCTCTTAATTTTGTATATTTTAATTAGGTCTAATTAACTTTGGTGTATTAAATGAATAGGACGAACTAGTTGACAAGAAAAGATGAATATATAGTTACTCCAAAATTTGCCTATTTATGTGGTTGGATTGTTTAAAAATTAAAGATTGGATCATGCTACTTATCAGAATCATGACTGACATACAAAGATTAGATAATATATAGATGCACCGTCCAATAGATGGTCTGTAAAAATCTGGAACAAGGAAGCTTTCGGTTTTGAGGGTATGCGTCATTTTCTCTCCATCTATAATTAAGTGCATACATGTCTAGATGTGTATAAGAGAAAGGATATAAGTACAAGGTTCGAATTTTATACCCTCTACTTCCTGAATGATTTATAAATATTTTATAAATCGTTAAAATATGTATTGCTTTGACGACAGAAGAAATAAATATAATTTAACTTTTTTTTTAAAACTTTATTTTATCCAAATATATATATATATATATATGGGATTTTCAATAGCAGTCAATTGTGGTTAGAGATAATAACATTTTGTCCCCTGAATTATATGGATTATTACACTTTGCCTCCCTAAACTATAAAAATATACACTTTGCCCCTATTGACAATATTCATCTATTACCAATATTAAAATTATTAAGGTAATCTACTTAAATGACTAAAATGCCCTTGGTACTATATTTTAATTTTTATGTATTTAAATTTTAATAGTGATGTGATAATTATTTAAAATACAGCACAGATAAACTGTATAATATTTCAATGTAATCTATATCAATATATTTCTTGGTCAAATTTTTAAAATTTTTAGATTTCATTTTGTATTATTTTGAATTTGAATGTTTAAATGTAGTGGTAGAACATTTTTAAATGGGCTTATTTTCTATGAAAATTTTTTCTGTAAAGGTGTTGTATGAAAATATAATTTCTATAAAATTTTGTAATTTTTTACAATTTTAATATTGGACTTAATCTATCACAAATTGTGATATCAGGTATAATATAATTCAATAACATCTCACATGTCCATTCCCTAAAGTCCAAGATATTGATATGTTATTATATATATATTTTTAATTCTTTTATAATTGTTGAAAATCAATTAAATACATAAAAAATAAAATATGATACAAAGGGTATTTTAGTCATTTAACTAAATTTTCTTGATATTTTAAAATTTTTAAAAGATGAATAATGTGAATGGGGACAAAGTATATATTTTTATAATTCAAGGGGGCAAAATTGTAATTACCCATATAATTAAGGGGGCAAAGTGTTATTAACCCTTGTGGTTACGTAAGAAAGACCCTTGTTAAATAGGCAAATGTTTAGATAGACCCAATTTTTTACCTTACTTATAGACTCTGTGTTGTAAATTAAATTTTAGAGAATCAATGATATCGGATGATGTAATTAAGATTTTTTAAGATTTAATCCTGATCACAAAATTTACAAATGAGACCAAAAATCGAATCTATCTAAATATTTTTCGTTGAAATATGTACAACATTTTAGTGCACTTGTATCTATACTGTCTTCAACTTTTCGTTGGAGAGCATGCATGCTGTGTTTGGAACATGAGGTGGATGTTAATGTAGAATATCTTGCTTTTACATACACATAGGTACAAGTACAATATAGTATACTTATAAATGACCAATATCCAATTAACTAGTGTTGGCGATTCTGTTGCACCTATATCTTCAGTCCAGTTCATCATCTCAACGATCCCATTAATAAGAAACATTGAATTGTTCGTTTGTCCAAGTGGAGTTTGCTTTTCGCATTACCAAAAGGGATGGCTGAGAATTAGTCCACTTCCAGATTGAAGGCAGCTGGGAAACTAAAACCCAATTTTTGTTATCTGGAATTTTGGAGGTGCCAAGAGGAGGTGCAGCGTGACAAGGTTTATAATGGCCATTAAACAATTACTATACATCTTATTAGTTATTCAATAATCATTAGGAGCAACCCGTTTAGCATGACTGAACACTTATTTTGCAAAATAGGGGTCATATTTTCCTATTAGTGGGACTCCCATAACATTGTTAAGCATCTCATTGATGGTTGAACAATTAGTAAGATATTTAATAGTTGATCAATGAATAAATAAATTTTACAACGTAAATATTGTAGTAGTAACTTGGCACACACTTGGCAATTAATTTATCACATCAGGAAAAAAGTTTCGAAGTCTGGATTTCCACTCATCTTCTTTTCTTTTCTTTTTTTTTTCCTGTCAAATCGGTAACATTTTAATTTAATATACTCTACAAGGGAAGATCTAACTGGATGCTTTTGAGGGATTCGAGGGATAGAGGACCCTCCAAACTAGGTAAGTGTGTTTTGACACCTGCATAAATTTTTGCAAGGTCTGAAATTTAATTTTCAAACCTCATAATAAAAAATGTCTTATGGGACATTTTCCGATCAACTTTATTTAGTGGGGTTGGTTAATTTCCACTCATCTTAAATTAATTCTTTTGTGGACTACATTAAAAAAAGGCAGGAAGTCTGGATTAGCAATAGATTAATGAGGGAATATAATATTCGGCTTTCTTTTTATTGTTAAATCCATGGAATCAAGCTGGCGAGATGGATTTAACTAAAACAAAGGTCCTAAACCCTAGCTTGGCTTATTGACACATCTTGCTAGAAACCAAACTGATTTAAACTAAACCTGCTTCAGAAGAATCATTATTATATTAGTGATGTCGTTTTATGCAAACCAAACAAACCAATTCTTTGGCGTTTTCTGTATTTTCCACTTCATGTCTTATCTGAGATTTTTTTTTTTTTTTTTGCCATTAATATATACTAACTAAGGAGACAAAATATGCCGAGTTGATGACAAAGTTTCCGTGACACAACAAGCGAAATTCTTGCATGTATCAAAAAATAATTGTATGAATCTTGCATTTAATATAGAATTTATACAATTTATTTTTTAGTATACCATACACCTTGATGTTAACAGCAATTAATTTGCATTACAACAACCAACAACTTCTAATCTTCCAAGCTAGCCCAAAACTGTCAGCTTATAGGAGTAATTTTTAAATCCAATTAATTTTGTTGCAAATCGTAGGTGGATTTTTTTTCCCCCTCCCACATCTGTTTGATCGGTTTTGTATTCATAACTGACTAATCATAAAATGTTTTTACCTTAATGCACATTTGTGTCAGAAATTAAGCAAAAGAATTACTCAAAAAGATAATCGCAACATGTTTTCAAAACTGCACACAAGAAGTCAATAACTTCATTTTTTTTTTCGTGTCAGTATGAGTTCTGACCCTTTAATTAATCCAAACCACATCTGAAAGAAATTTTAATCTAATTGATTTCCCCTTCATTTGAGCATGTGTATTAAGTGATTACTAGTCAGAGGAAACGATGTAAAAGCTAATAATTAAGTTAATAAATCCCACATATAATTCAAATTCAATGAACTGAAGGATTACGTTTTCACGCAAAATCTTTCATAGTTCGCATACTAAAATGCTAGAATTTTGAGGTTCCATGCATGTTTTTTTTTTTTTTTTTTTGATCTCATAGTATACAATGTAACTTTTTACTATATTAGTCACAACCATGAGGGAATCCGATTAGGGTACGAGTCCAATTAGTATAAATAAACAGCAAGATTTATGCCCTCACGTTGCTTTGTCCGTACATAATCACAACTTAATTAAATTTAACAAAATTATTTATAAAGTCATAAATTCGTAATCACTTATCAAAGTTAAAATCATTTCACGTGACAAAATTTTATCAAATCACAACCCTCATTGATTTATATTAGATTCTCAATCTAATTTTTTTTCATTTTTTCTGAATCTAATGACACATCGGTGACTTTTATTTGTCTTTTTGTATAAATACACTCATAAATTTATTAGCAGGAACAAGATATTGAAGAAATATATATATTAAAATTTTGATTTATAGCTGCTATGTGGCGGTCTCTGGTTGTTGATTCGAAAGTTTTGCATACGCCAAAAATTGGCTGAATTAAGTATTTGCTTGTGACAGCTATTTTTAGGCATTGTTAAAAGAACATATGTCCACCGAAAATGTCGGGATTAATCCCACAGCATTCATCATAAAGCTAAAAAAGCTTTGATACAATTAATGGATTGAACTAAGACATTCTATTATAGGACAAAACATTGTTGCTTATTTGTTAACTGAAGTTCTTAAAATGCCAATTGAGAATATTTAACATCTAATCCAAAGAATCGATGGTTGAATGTTCTAGGATTAGCTGTAAATCCTGTGGTCGGTCCATTTTAATAGATCACTCCATCAGCATATTAAATCTTTGTTTTGATCTCAGTTAATATTTTTGTTTTTCGTGTATTTATATAAACTGATAAAATTATTAATATTTTACTAAATTTTTAAAAAAAAAAGTATTGAAGTTGATCCAATATTTAAAATCAGAGATTGGTGATTACCATGAATACAAATCGACCTTATTCATAATTGACTAATCACATTTCCAGTACCACCAAAAATAAGAATAAATAGATTATTTGCTTGGTAGTATAATATATGAAAATACTTAATTTTTAGATATATTTTTACAATGATATTAGCTATATTTGGTCGGAATGTTTTTTAGATATATTTTACTTTTAGAAAATAGTTTTAATTAGTTTCAAGATCTTAAAATACACATAATAAAAGTACAACGACAAAATATTTCAACCATCCAAATGGAGCCTTAGGTAACCTCTAGGAGAAAATTACTTGGAATGCTTAGATGTTGTTTATGAGACAGGCTCTGTTTGGATAATTAATTTTTAATTATTTTTAAATAATATTTCGTAATCATTAATTATATTTTTCATCACTTTTTATCTCATATTCTCTTTAGAAACAAAACTCGCCTCTATCTCTATATTTAGTCAGCAGCAGCGAATGTAAGCTTCCTAAGATTTCAGAAATTATACTTTTTATCTTTAAAAATTTTAGAACTTTTATTTGTATTTTTATTATATTTATATTTCGCTTCCTCTAACATTTTAAAAGAATTCCTTACAAATATATATTTATAATATCTTACCTCTTCAAGTTGCAAGTTTTGGGGTCACTCTAGCGTTTAGTGACTTGAACCTATAAGATCATAAAGAAAGTATCTTAATTCGTAAAGTACACTTCGTTGTCATATTATATTTTAAAAAATAATTACAATATTATTTGGTTATACAAGCTCAATTATCTAACAGTTTTATAAATCACAGTAGAAGATTAACAAATATAATGAATTATCCTACCACCTTGAAATTTAGCATATTACAAATGATATACTTTATATTTTTTATAAGTTGAAAGACACAAGAACCATACTTAATTAAGGACACACTTCGAAAATCTTGACGTTCGTTCGTGTGTGATTTTCGTCTTTTTCAACTTTGAGAAAAAAAATATAAAAGTAGAAATCCAACTGGGCCGTACAGAAAATAGGCCACGGAGGATCATCGAGGAGCCGTAAAAGCTTGTGAGACTGCTCACAGTTCTGAGTAACACTCAGCCTCCGAACTAAAATTATCTCCCCGAGGCCCCGCCAACAGTTTCAAGATGGGCTTTTAAAATATTTTTGAAAACCTGTTGGGCTATTTTAATATTCAGATAAACAGCTGATTGGCCCATTGAATGGGGCTCGGTGCAGGGGGCCACTTCCGGCAGCGCACACAGATTAACAACTTTGATCGATGAGGTTTATTTATAATGAGAAAGGAAAATATTTTAACGGACCGAATTTTAATTTTATATGTAAATTTTGTAATTAAATTTAAATTTTAAAAAATTTATTTAATTTTATTAATAATATTTATTTAATATATTGTCTCTTATACACATTATAAAATTTATAAATAAAATTGAAAATTAAATCTATCTTATATTTATCTTTATTTATAACGCTAATGTTGATGCTTCCCAAGATGGTGCCAATCATTCTGACCAGGCGTGAGATAACGGTGTTTTTTTGAAGCAAGCGCCGAAAGATAACAGTGACTCTGCCACATCACTTGACCATAGAGGGCGCAAAGCTCCACCACACACAAAGTGATTCCATACATTGGAAAATTTTTACATAAATTTAATTTATAATAGGTGAGATGAATCTCTTGTTTTATATTCATTTATATCACCCTAATTAAGTTTATTTTTAACAATTAGAATGACATATAAATCAAAGGATTCATCCTACTTAACGCATATCGAATCCATATAAAAAATTTCCCAGACACATCAACAAACTCTAGCTTAATGATGTTATAAAACATCACATGTCAACTATTAATCTGTTGGCAAGAATCGAACAATATTTTACATCTGTTGGGTTTATCTCGTTTAGTAAAAGTTTAAATTCGAATTCAATTATCAAAAGTTTGCTTATGAATATAGCAATATGTTAAAACTACTATAAATCTTTAAAAATGCATTGATGACAATGTTTTAACCTTGAAATTGAGATTTAAAAAAAAAAAAAAATTCTCTCTAAAATATTTATTAAAAAAAGAGTTACATAAAGTTGTATATTTGATACGGACACTTTTTTAACTACAAGATTCATAACTCCGTAAAGCCAAGCACCTAAGTTTTCCCTTGTATAAAGACTTGGGTGGATCACATTTCTGTCTATTTTTCCCTAAGCCTTGGGACGAACGTAACAATTTCGATGGAGTGAAGAAGTTGAGCTTACCAAAGACAACAATTTGATTGAATGTGATTGTCAGTTTATGATAGTTATTCTCTAAAGATTAAGACCCAAATTAAAATTAAGCTAGACCTTGTATAAGAGTTTCATATAGTAAGACAATATAATTTATCAGTTCCCAACTAGCCCACATCTACCTTTCACACAAACAATTAACAAATTACAATCAAATGTGGAGATGATCGATTTGAGGGGAATGAGGAGACATAATCTTAAATTCCCCAACTCCACAACTACCTTTTGTCTAACCATGATACATGTAATATATTCTTGCATTACAAATCTTCAAATACTTGTTCAAAAATTAGTAAGTTGCAACAAGGACAACGAAAATGTATTAATTGTCACGAAATAAAACAAAGTAGGAAAATACTGTCTAATTTGTTTTTATGCAATTATGCACGAAATTGTTAAATGGGTTTTTATAGATTTATGTTGGGGGATTGTAGTTTGTGTGGGGGTATATTTGCTTAAAACATTGAACAAGGTACGATATAAATAGTTAAATACTATGATCCTTAAATCTTAACAAGTGGGATGCATTAATATTGAGGTTTCGGGGGCTGCATTCAACCTTATTTAGCATGCACGTGGGACCATGCATTCCTATTTGCACTTCTTGACCATATGTGTGTATAACTTCCAATACTACCAACTGTGGACCTATAAGGGGGTTGAGTTTATGTAACACTTTTTTATATGATATTTTTTAGATTAGTGATATATGTTATTTTATAGACGTATATCACTCATTTAAATATTATCACATAAATATCATACCGAAAAATATCACAGAAAACCTAAAATCCCTTCAAAGTCCAAACATCAAATCTCTTCGTATAAAACAAATTTAAGTTAATTAAACTCATTGTTTGGTGATATTCAAACAAATGCCACATGTCATTGATTCAATGTCCAAACATTTGAAGTTCTAATGCATACACTATATAAAACATTGACCGTATAAACTAAACAAACATTTAAGGGTCTGTTTGGATTGTGAGAATGGTTTTAAGTGAATGAATTTGAGATAGAAAAGATTTGAAATTTACTTATTTGAATCAATAAAGGCCTAGCACTTGTTGGTGGTGAATTTGAAAATCTCAACCAAATATTTTAACTTATTTGTGATAATTCAGTCAAAAGATTTAAATTCAAATCCCTCAATCCAAACACACCCAAAACTTATATTTGATTTAGTAGAAACTAAACAAAAGTGTTTTTTGCATTTTGGCTGCTAGAAATGAAATTGTTAAGGAGTAGATGGGGTATCCTTGCACATGGGTTATGGTAAGATGTGGAGAATACAAAATTTGAGAGCATAATTTTAATTATTTTAAATTCTGGGACTTCTATTATAACACATCTTACCATAACCCTGTCTCTTATACACATCTAGATGTGTATAAGAGATGTTTGCTATCCCAACTATAAAATGTGGTGGGTGTTTTCTTGGCGTTTGACTTCGGACTTTCAACTTCGTCCTGCCGAATGTGCATGAATGTCTCTTATATCACTATGGCTAGATCTGTATAATAGACAATACATGTAAATGAACTTTTAAGAATTACGTTCAACAATGAGTACATCGTAACTTCCCAATTGAATTAAGAAATTCGGTTGAGAATTTAAAATTTATCAAGTTTTTTATTTTTTCCCTATTGAACGTAATTGGCAATAATACAATCCTAATCCTATTTATCTATTATTAATAAGAAAGGGGAAGTCCAACTGGTTTAAAGGGGTTAGAGGAATTCAGTCTCAAGACCAAATAGGTACATGTTACTGTATCAGTTTAAATTTAAATCAGGTATAATCTTGACTATTATAATGTTGGGGGTTTAAACCCCCGACCTCACACCCAAGTAGGCTACTTAGTTTCCGACCAACCTAAAACGAGTTGGTTAAAATTCACTAACAAGTGAATGAGAGATTTTAATTTATAAATTAAATTAATTTTAAATTCATTTAAATTTTAAGTCAGTTTAAATTTATTCATTTAAAATCCTTCTTACAATTCAAATTTACCGATCTAAACACAATGTCAATGATTTCTTATAGACATCTAGCACTATGAAGCACCTGATTCTACATATTCAAAATTGCTATATGTAAAAAAGATGCAAAACTGTATTTTTTTTTTTAAACAATCACCATCAATCAAAACTGGTTAAAATTTACGTTTAATTAGGTGTTGTTTGGGAATTGAGAGCATTGAAGCACTTAACTGTTAACTAATAGTGAATATTGCTGCCAAATGAAATTGGCAATTTTTTTCAATAATTACAATTAAGATATATGTAAAATCCTTGTGCTGCATAGTAGTCTTCAGTCATTCAAGCCAAGACAACAAAATTGACAAGTTGATTATATAGGAGTAATTTCGTTTTCAACTGGAGGTAGGTTCACAAAACCTTATCCTCTAATAGATACCTACTTTAGAAATTGCATTTATTTTTATTTTTATTTTAACCCCTGTTTTGCTTGTCTGAAATGTTAACAATTAATGAACATAAGAAAAATGTCTACTTCCCACCAAACAATATTTGATCTTCCTAAATCATGACAACTTTAGTAGTTGAGATTAATTATGACCAAATGAGAATATATTTTTACCTACTTTGGCGCAACATTATTAATAGTCAATAAATTAGTCTAAGCAACTAGAAATGGTATGTATCACATGAGGCACTAACGTGAATCTTTTTTTAAATCTAGACCATCTAAGATAATCTATGACTTTTTTTTTTTCTAACCAGTGCAGCACATTTTTTCCATTTATTGTTACATTTATAAATCAAAACTTTTGAATTTATAGACCAATTCCCAAACGATATCAAATACCTAATAATCAAAATCTATTCATCCCTACATATTCTTACGTAAAAAACGGGGTTCTCCTGGCAGTCTTAATTGAAAAAATTAATCATATCACTATGCAAAATCTTTTATAACCAAGTTGTAGATTTATCCATTCATGTATTAGAGTGCAAAATAAGTGTCTAGTACTCGGAAAATTCCTTAGTAGTCATTCTGTATTACAGAATAATTAACAATAACGGTTGAATTATTTATAAAGTAGATGGAGTTACTGTTTTTTAGATGAGCTTTCTTACTTTATGGATGATCCAATTATTGTGCTAGTCATTCTGTACTATACAGTGACTAGCAACCCAAAATTACTCAGAGCAAAATTACTAACAAGGAACTACTACTTCTAATCTGAGAAATTTTATGTGTCAGGATAGTTGTTCTTTAACCAATGAGAACTTTTTATTTGTAATGAAGGACCCATATTTTTAAAAAAATAAGAGAGCCATCGTATTCAAAAAATTGAACCCAACATTCCAAACGAAGAAGAACATGTCCAATTATTCTAGATGAAAATAAAAATTTCCCTTCTAATATTGACTCATGGTTAATATCGTGGAATGACTAGCAAAGTTAATATTCTAAATCTATACTTAAAGCCCAAAAAAAAAAAAACCTTAATCTATTGCCGGATTAAATTTGCAGTTATCCAATTAGATAGAATCAAGGATTTAAATATGTTGCAATAGTAGGGGAAAGACTTAGGTAGATCTGATTTTTATACACATTTGTAAATCTTGTGGTGTGGATTAAATGTTATGGAATCTAAGACATAAGCTGATGTAAGTAAGATTTTATAATATTTAATCTTGACCGCAGAGTCTACAGGTAGGGCCAATCAAATCGGATTTATGTAAATTTTTCGTACAGTAGTAGTGGCAGTTTTGTAATTATTTCAAAAATCAAGGGCACTTTCTAGTCCCACTTCTATATATACACTGCCGTTCCACCATTCAAAACCCCCCTCACCTTCTCACTTAACATTTATCTCAAAACCAAACAAACACAGAAACCTTAGCCTTTATTAACGTAAGAAATTCTTTTTCCTAAATTTTCTCGAAGAAAAAAAAAAAAAAATGTCAGGGTGCAGCAAAATCCGCTACATTGTGAGGCTCCGCCAAATGCTACGCCGGTGGCGGAAGAAGGCATCTATGACTGCCACCAAGCGATTACCATCAGATATACCGGCTGGACACGTGGCAGTCACTGTAGGAACCGATTGTAAAAGATTTGTTGTCCGGGCGACGTATTTGAACCATCCCTTGTTTAAGAAACTATTGGTCCAGGCCGAGGAAGAATATGGGTTCCCTAACTACTCAGGCCCATTAGCCATCCCATGTGACGAGTCAGCAAACAGACCCTTAAATGTTTGTTTAGTTTATACGCTCAATGTCCTATACAGGAATCCGGGGAAAAGTTTTTCGGCATTAACGTCGTTAAAATTAAGGGAATTGGGCTTGCTGCTGATACAGTCTAGATGCTATATGAAGCTGATTTTTTATACCATCGAGATGTCTGAGTTGGCAAGCATACAGGAATTTTTGAGCTGTCTCATTACATAATTCTTTCAATGTGAATTTCCGGAAATTCAATTGGGAACAGTACTGAGTCAACTGAGTTGGGCTGATGTCTCTTGTACACATCCGGAGGTACGTGATGGAGATGGCAAGTAGCTGTGCGAGTTACCACCGAGTCGTCCCGAGTTCGAACCGGATGTGAGCCACCAGAAGACCAAGACAACATGTTGTAGCTTGTAACATACCACCCCATGCGGCCCTACTATTACAATTGATTCCAAGAAATTCTTCTATATGTTCCAAGCATATTTCTCTGTCTCTTATATTTTTCTAGATGTGTTAATACTATTATAAGTTACTGTACTTTTTTGGGTATTGAATTGATATTGTTGTTAATACTATGGATGTATTTGGTTGGATTAAAAATATTTTTAAAAAAATATTTTTTAATTTTTTTTGGTTGTTAAATATTAAATATTATTTTTTAATTTTTTTTAATTTTTAAATATAAGTTATTTTTTAAATAATTTAAGAGTGATATTAAATTTTAAATATTTAATTTTATAATTTATTGTACTTTTTTGGGTAATTGTATTGATATTGTTGTTAATACTATATAGTGATGATGATTAAGAATAACATGCTAGCGGTTGTGGAAGTTAGCAACCAGCCCATGTGACAGCACGAATTAAGGACGACGGACGATGTACTTTATTTCTTTTGTTTTTTATTTGATATCTTTTAGGTGAAATGAAACCCCCAAGTCAATTTCTCATTTAGATCTACCTTTTTTTTCTTTTAACGTTAATATGAGTAAAATTATTTAGATTTTTTTTTTTTTGGTAAGTAGAAAAAAAGAGAGAGGAAGATTTAGATGTGTTTGGATCACTTTAAACTTGTTCGCTTTATAGCAATACAAATTTGTGAAAATTTTTATAATTTTGAAAATAATCGTCCTATTTTAAATATTTATATAATATAATATTTTATTTTTAAAAACTTGTACTTATAATTTTTAAAATACAATCATATGATTTTTTAATGAAATTGTAAAAGTTTTCAAATTTTTAATTACATGATGAGGTACTTGGTTAATTTCGAGAATTCTACATTATCTTTTAAATAACTATTAAAATATATAATATTGTACTGTATAACTATTTAAAATATAAAGAGATGATTTTTAGATGAAAGCTAAAAAGAACCGTAAAATTTTTCGTTAACTTGAGGTCCCATCTATAATTATAGCTTTAGTTACAAATATTTGTTCTTTTATACTAGTACTCTGTTTATATTTTAGGTTTATTATTGTTCCTACGTCAAATATTCAAATTGAGCAAAACTGTGATTAATTTCTGGATTGCATCATTAAATCACCTTAATCTTTGTTGATTTGGTCGGTCATGCCTGTGTTTCCTCAACTCCGAGCCAAATAAGAATCCTAAGTCGACAATTAACAGTCTGTCCTATGTGTGTTAAAACCTTTGTTGCTTTCCTTTGTTCTCCTTCTCTATAGATTTTTATTTTTAATTTGTACATAAGACTCGTGATAATGATGAAGTTAGTTCCAAAAGATTCTTCAAAGCCACTATGATTAAGCTGGTAATGAAGGACTTAGTAATCAATGTAATTCTTTGTCATATTCTGCATAATACTAATTTGTAGACTAAAATAATTGAAATGAAAAATGCATATAAGGAAATCTATTTCGACTTATTTGTCTTGTATGTCAAAATAGAATCGTTCTGCAGCAACAAAAAAACATTTCTCATTATATTTAACCATTTTCTTGTGGGAAATTTGTAGAGAGATTCAATAAATGGTGAGAGAAAAACAACTCGTATTGATCTTCTTATACCTATTACTGATGTTTGCTCATTAGGATTCCTAATAATATATATATATATATTGGTATCTTGCCTAGTTCTCTAATATATTCCATCTTTTAAAAAAAAAATTAAAAAATAATAAGAAGAAGAAAAAAAAAAAAGTCCTCCCAACAAAAATTGTGAGTATATCTATATAAAGTAATAAAATTATCGAAGTGTCATTAGTTTCAAAAAAAATAAAAATAAACTAAATTCGATTTAAGTATATAAAATAAGTATTTTGATTCAATATAATTTTTTTACGTAAAATAATTTTAAAAACTATTCTAAATTTATAATTTTATAAATTATTTTTCTACGAACTATAACAAAGCACCGCATAGCGCTACAAGTTATTCGCATCAAGGGTCGTACAGTTGTACCTACGGAAATTGCGGCAAGCTGTACTAATTTGACGTGACCAATCAACTGTTTTATCTAACATATAATAGCTAATTTAAACTTATTATTGTAAGTCAAAAAATAAGACAACTTTTAGGTTGAAAAAGAAGAAGACGTGTTTGGTTAGTCTTATAAAAGAATGAAATTTGTCATAATCATTTATTACTATTTTTGTTGGTATTCATTAGCGGTATTGTGACTTTTGTCCTTAACTTTTGTTCTTTATCGATAATTAAACATTTCTCTTTATAGAAAATGTTAAAGTTCTTTTAAGAAATTATTTATTTGTATTTTAAATATTTATACAACATAATATCATGTGTTTTAAATTTTAAAGTTAAGAAAATGATTTCTAAAAGATACTGTAAAATTTCTCTCTATTTATTATTAGTCTTTGTTTCTCTTCATTAAGAATGGATTAATTATTAGTTAATCACTATCCTCACTTGAGTCTAGCAGCCAAAATTTACTTGATTTACAAGTCGGCCCGTTTCCCCCTTCTTGCCTACTAATGTCTGCGAATAGTCTTCAAATCCAAGAATCCTCAAACGTCAAGAGCCCGAGGATAAAAAGCAATTTTAGCCCATTTAGCTCGTGAATAACCCAAAAATAAATTTTTTGTGACTTCGTCAACCTAGGAGTGCTAAATGGTCTTCGAGAAAAAGAAAATTGGGCTTTTCAGTAATTTGGCCCAGAATACTGTTATTGGCTGACCCAACCAAATATAGACTGAATACAATGAAATTAATGAATCAGATATAAATCCAAAGCCTTAGTAATATATCATCTTTCTACTTCTCAAGGATTTTAGATGATATCTAAGTTAAAAATGTAAGTTGATTTAGATGATAGGAGGATTCTACTGTCCCTTTTAGGGACCATTCCCTTAATTTTAAAAACTTATATAGTATAAACTTTTAAAAAATATGATATTATACTGTATAAATATTTAAACTAATACCAATAAATAATTTTCTAAAAAAAACTGTAAAATTTTCTTATATGATAATGCGCATCAATTTCTGTTAAGAACGGCCTTGCAAGTCGCAAGTAGATTTGAGGGCCATAGATTAGAAACCCACATGGAATGGACCACTAGAAATGTTCTGTGGTTGTCCAAGGTTTTGTGGAGAGACCCCTCCCAATGAGAAGCCCATAAAGTCGTTAGCAACTTTATACAAACAATTGATATGGAAAACAACAAAAGGGCAGCCCATAATAATGAAATATGGACATTACATTATAGGACTCCATCAAAACCCAATAAAGATAATAACCCAAATTAGCAATACAAAAAACAATGGATGAATGTGGTCCTAGGTCGGCCTACCTAACTTTTGACAGCCATTTAATGGTCACTATCCTCTCAAACTTTACCTAAAGATAGATTCTGATGATCCATTAGGGTGGAAAAGCTGGTCACTACAGTTCTCTTGGACTCATTGTCAAATTTAGTGATAGCTATCAGTGACTTTTATTTATTACTTTGTATAATACGTTCATTTTAATTATATTTAAAAAATTCTTGCCAGTTTATTTGGTGGTAAAATAAAGAGTGAGGTAAGAAGTGTAATAGGAGATTCTGTGACACCAAATACCCTACAACAAGGTTTAATTCAGAAGTCTAGTACGTGTATACAAACTTTAATGTACATTTTAGTCCAATTTTCGAATTTGGACAAGGTAAATTGTGCTACATCAACCCTTTTCACCAAGAAAGAATATGTGCCCGTTAAACGAGAAGGGGGAAAGCAAAAAAGAATTGGTAGGAGAGGTATATCTATCATCAACAGGTAATCCACTTCTTAAAAAGCTTGGAGTAATGATGGCATTCGCTTAAACAGATGCAATTAGTTGAAGTGATCACTGAACTACTGCTAAAATTACATCACATTTTGGAGTTTTTGCATTGTTTGGTTTGTTAATTAACTATGGCCACACCTCTTGTAACTTTTTATTTTTGTTTTTCTTTATAATAGTAGTACATTTCATCTACAATGAGAACAATCATAAAAATGTTAACAGAGCATTTGTACAAAATACCAAAATAATAAAGTCAATGAATTTAAAAAAAAAACAAGAAAGGAATTAACTAAATATATGAAATTAAAAGTCAGTAATTTAATATCATTTTGTTACATAAATTAATTTTAACAATTGATTGTAAATTTATATTTTTATAAATTATTTTCCAAATGATGGTACTTGACTTTTTACTTGTTTGCAGTGGGTTAATGGGTCCCATTGACCATTCCCACCAGAATAATCTCCTAGTACATTACAACATTAATTATAGCATTCTACAGGGAAGGAAAATCCTTAATATCACCCATTAAGGTTGTTAATCAATTCTTTTTTTTTTAAAAAAAAAAAAAAAAAAATTAACACGAACCAATGCTAATTGCCACTTAAGACTAGAAAACGCCAAAACATAAAAATGATGATTAGTGAATGGCGGTGTGAAGTTAGAGAAAAGTGTGCATGCAGATGGAATGCCGACAGATTACTTGGTGTGGTTGATTGGAGTACCAAAATAGAATCCGATGAAAAATACTATTCTTTTGAAATAGACATCAGATCATATATAGTAATTTAAAAGACTATAAAGAGCAAAAGAAAGATTTAAAGCTGTCTTGTGTTTTAATGATGGCTGATGAGGGACCTTATCGGTATAATTTGTTTCCAAAATCTTATATATTTTTTTATATAAATCCGATCTATATTCATCCACATCACTTTAATAAAATTTATTTTTTATAAATAAATAAATAAATGTGAATCAAGAAATCTTTCTCACATATTTGAACCGAATTTATACAAAAATTTCTTATTATCTTCCTATATATTTTCTGGTAGCCCACTATGGTTGCCCATGTTATGCTTTCGTTTCAACAAAGCAAAGGAAGAAATTTTCTACTAATGGTAAAAATATTTGTTAATTAGACTTTTGTACTTGCAATCATTCTCCTCCCATGCCCCGTTAAGTATCCATGTCGGTGTATTGATGTAAACACATTAATATGTGCCATTGTTCATGCGACTTCAATAATCCAAGTTCTTATTTACAAGGTAGTTGTATTTGAGAAAACATCAATTTCCACTTGTCCGTTTTGACACAAGTGGCATAATATTAATAGTTTCCTGTCTATAAGTTGACCTTTTCGAATTATAAAGTGAGTGATACAAACTTATTCGTGTAGAATAGTTGCTTCATTTGCAGTGTATTTTTACCCTTCTACTTTTGGTTTTTTATAGGGACAACACTTGCTTAGGAGTCTAAAAGTATTCACTCAACTAGGTTGTTGCAGTAATAAGGCAGCCCAACGAAGTTAAGTGATTCCGACTCCGAGTACATTAAAAAACGCATCAAGGCCTCTATAGGTATAGAGTAGAAAAAGTCTCTGTGAAGTAAATATTTTTGAATTATTAACATATCAATTGTTATTATATTAATTTCGCATTATAGAGTGAGTAGTCAAAATTTATTCAAATAAAGATAAAATTTAAATCAGTTGTCTTTTTTTGTTAATTCAATATTTGCTAAATTTCATAACAATTCCAAACTTCTTTCTCTAAAAAGTTCTTTTTTTTTTTTCTTAAAATAAAGTCATCAACTGACCACCGCTCCTATGGTCAATTGTTCAGGAAAATTTTATTTTAATCAAGAGTAATTACTGAACATATTCAGTAATTGTTACTCAATTAATTAGAATTCTTATATTTAGAATGAATGATCTATTTTTTTTAATAGAATAACTCTCTAATTTTTCAAAAAATATGAACTCCTCACTCGAAATGAAGAATTTTTATTAATTGAGGAACATACTCAATAATTACTGCTGACTAACATAAAATTTCTTCACAGCTTGGATCATCCCAAGTAAAATCAACTTATTATTTTAATATTAATATGTGCTTTCATTTTAATTAGCTGGCTGTGGAATTTTCTCTTTACACCGATTGACATTAAAGAACCCCCTCACCTTATTTTAAGATTATGATGGTATACATATATATTATCTACATTATATATGTTACATAAAGTATTGTTGCCAATATGGATGCATTTAATTTCTGATTACTTAGAAAAAAGAATTTTGCCAGTCAAGTATTAAAATATTTAGACCAAAAAATCATACTCCAAGCAAAACGACGGTCAATTGCGTAACCCATGGGATTAGGATCTTTGTTATAATATTATTTTTTTAATTAAGTCGAATCACGAGTTTTGAAGTTTTTAATATAACTTGATTGAACTGTTAAATAAAAAACTTTATTTCTCACTCTTTATTGCGAAGTTGAACAATTAAAAAATAATAAAATTTTTATATTTTTTAATCATTTTAACAACTGTCATAATCACTCTACATTATAAAGTTAGTAATCAAAATTTACTCGTTTAAATAATGCTATTAGGTGATTTAATGTCATCTATGCGTGTCAAAAAGCTGACTACTACTACTACTAGGTTGTTAATCTTGTATATGAAGGTTCAAAGTATTGTGCGGGACGATGTTTTCCAACATAAATCCAACTTACAAATGAAATCGATAAGACGACATTGTCAAAAGAAAAAATTATGTGGTAATCAGAAATGATTAAGCCTAATCATCTTTTATTAAGCGAGTTAATTATGCTACACCTACTATTTTGTGAGACTTGCAGAATAATTAATTACTGCGGTTAGGTTGTTATTATCCATCGATTAAAGTCTACGAAAATAATAATGCATTTCCTTGCCGTCCTGGCAAATACGTTATTTCAACAACTGGGGTTCAGTCAATGTTTCTCTTAATTTTTTTTTTTCCCCTTGTATTATTTCCCTATAATCTTTTAATGCCTGGAATTTATCCCTGGAAAAATTGTATCTTTTAATACTTGGAATTTGTTCCTAGAAAAATTATTGAAGGATATCAATATTCAATATTGCTTTCTTGAAGTAACTTCATTATATATGGACAGGCCACCTACCAATTAATTTCAATAGTTGTACTGCTCTTGCATGAAACTGACTTCGAAAAATGATAAACATTGATATTTATGTACCGAATAAATTTTAGTTATTCACTTTATAATATAAAATGAATATGATAGTTATTAAAATAATTCAAAAATAATTTTTTAAATTATTTTTGAATTATTCAACAATACCTAATATTCAATCTATATTAACAAAGAATTTTTTCCTTATAAGTATATATATATGCACACGTCCCTTAATTTCCTTTACCCAATGGTGGTACTGGTACATAAAACATTTTCGCCGAGATAATCATTGTACAAACTTAATAAGTCTAATGTCACACCAGCCGATTACAGGACTACGTACACATTAAATATTTAACAGATATTTGAAATTATTATAAAAGTACTAGTTTATTTCAAGCTTGGTTTCTTTTAGCCAATAATTTATAGCAAAACCATTTACAAAATCATAGTTCAACACCTATTACGTAAATTAGTCTGCCTTGTAAATATCCAAATTTTAGATATTTAGTCGAATATCATTTAATTTTTTAACTAATCTAATGACACGTAATTCTATAGTCATGCCAAGTAATTTTAAATTTATAATTTTTATATGAATGTATCCTAACTGATCATATTTCTCATTCTCACACCAAACTTTAGACACCATAATTCTTTAAAGCTCTGTGGAATGCTAGACAAACTACCTTCATAAAGCAACACAAATTAATCCAGAACCTCGAGAATCAATAGTATTATTAAATATTCACTATATTCGACAATAATATACAAATGCAGTGGGAATGTATGCAATATATATATACCCTCCTTAATTAAATCAAAAATAGATATTTGGTGGATATTTATTACTATAAAAAGGTTAAATTTTCGTTTAAACTATTTATGTATTCAGAAACTAATTAATGTACTTCAAAAAAAAAAAATTAATGTACATAAACAAATAAACAAATAGTGTACCACATCCCATACATGACAAATTTTCCCCAACCATTTTATTGTCGTTGAAGCCCTTTCTCCTACACAAACAGCCATCTTGGAGGCTTAGGCAAACACAAGAGTACTAACTCGAAATTCAAAATCTAGCACAAAGCAGAAATAGGGAAATTTTTTACATGAATTCGATTTACGGTAGGTGGGATGAATCATTTGATTCATATTTATCTACATCACCTGAAGAAATTTATTTTTAATAAATTAAAATAATGTAGATGAATATGAACTACGAATCTATCTCACCTATAATAAATCGGATTCATATAATAATTTTTCCAAAAAGAGTGGTATACTACAGTATAAAGTATAAACTTGAAGACAAGCCACAGAAAACACATAGTACTACAAGTTACTACAACTCCATAATTAACATAACTATCCAAAAATAATGTGGCCCGGGTTCCATGATTCCATCGTACTACATATATATGATTTAGTAGCCTTCACGTGGCCAATGTAGGAGTATTATTTTTAGGGCTAGTAAAAAATACAATATTGGGTTCACACTAATTCTGTATAAAATGGAACGAAATTTAGTTAAATATTTAAAATTATGAATTTATTATGTAACTTTATTAATTTTAACAAATATTTTTAAATTTATAATTTTATAAGTTATTTTCCTTGTATTCTCATTATATTTGGTGGATGGAAATTGTCCTTGTCCTCTAAGCATTATAAAGATATTACTAGGACGGGAAGTTTGTTGCGACAAAAATCCCTCGTAATTTTTTCAAAATTATATTTGGATCGATAGATTTACAGAAGGATTTGATATTCACTAAATTTTTAAGAAATTTGTAAAAATAAAATAGATGAATTTTAAATCCACTAAAATTAAAAAGTATGAAATGAACAATTTCAAATAATTTTTTAATTTCAATGAATTTTAACTTCATATATTTTAATTTTATACATTATTCTAACAAATGAGTGAATTTCAAATTAAATTCACTCAAATCTTTTTAGCTAAACATAGTGTAAATTAAATTATGCATTCTCTATTCCATTTTCTCTTTTAGCTGTATAATTTTTTCATTTTTAACTGGGAAATTGTTGTGTGATTGCTGACTTTCACACTGCCTGACAATTGGCCCTTATGACCGCACGAGTCTTTTTCCTAATTACGACCTGAAAACACGGTTAACCGGTTAAGTGAAGTGAAAGGTGATGGCTTTTCTCGAACACGTGTCAACTGGAATTCCGTGCACTGTAGACGACAAAGTCTCTAATGTTGGGCCCACCATGATTAAAAAAATTAAAATAAGAAAATTTTAATAAGAGAATCATATCATTTAGGGAATTCTAACATTTTCTTAATTTTAAAATGTTGTGTAGAATAAGTTTTTAGAGTGTATGTTGTTATATTATATAATAATTTAAAGTAGAAAGAAATAATTTTCTAAAAAAAAATCGTAAAATTTTTTTAAATGATTATACAGTTCAATATTTAGAAAAAATCATAAAATTATATTTTAAATATTTATACAATATAATAACGAAAAATTTTACAGTCTTTTTTAAAACTTTTTCTTGGATTTTAAAATACAATATATTTTAAAGTATATAGTGTTGTAATATACAACTATTTAAAATAAAAATAATAATTTTGCCAAAAATGATAGTAAATTTTTTTTATAATAATATATATTTTAAAAATTTATAATAAAACATAAGATTTTAAAATTAATAAAATAATTTCCGTACGTGTAGAATTCTCCATTAAAATATTCTGCTGGAGTAGTTTCCTGGTGTACAGACACTACAGTCTGCTGTAAAAAGCTTCTGCTTCACTGAAATGTGTGGAATGGTGGACCCTACGAGTCTTTTACGATTGGATTGGATGCATGAGGTTGTACCTCTTATCCTGGAGCTCTTGCTAGAATCTAAAAAGGTCGAAGCCACAGTCCTCAGTAGGCCAGGCCCACAACTTCGATACCAGTCAGCTGCACTATTAGCGGCTATGGAGCGGCAGACTTAATTAGAGGAAATTCTTCCGTAGACGAAATTTATAATAGGTGGTATAGATTTCTTGATCTATATTTATTTAAAAAATATTATTATAAATTTAATTTTTAATTTTATTTATAAATCTTGCGATCAATAATTAAATATTATAAAATTTTATTTATATCAGTTTATGTCATAGATTTTATAACATTTAATTCATACCATAAGAGACAAAAAATTAAGTCTACCTAAATCTTTTCCTATTTATTTATTTATATTATTTTTAAAAAAATTATTTTAATTAATTAAAATAATGTGAATAAATGTGAATAAATGGATACACGACACCTATTATAGATTTGATTCACTTAATAATTTTCCCTTAATTAGTATTAGTAGGCGAGACATACACAAATGTGTGTGATTTTAAAAATTATTAACTAAAAAAATAGAAAGAATTTTAGGAATAGTTATATGGAGAAGTTCTAAAACTACCAAGGGTAAAATAGGTAAAATAAATAATGACATTACAACAAGATTCTTACTTTGTATATATAGTATAGATTCACTGTGTTTCATTTTAATTATCGTTTTGAATTAGTTTACAAAAATTAAAAAAGGAAACTATTTTTTTTACCAAATGATAACAGATCAAAGGTTATTAAATTGAATTAATTTCATACAAAAATATTTTAAAATAACTAAATTATTATTCCACATTAATATTTCTCAACCAATCCTCTTGTTTAATTACTACTAGTGGGCAAGATACACATTAATGTGTGTGTGATTTTAAAAATTATTAACTAAAAAAATAAGGAGATGTCTTAGGAGTAGTTATGTGGGAAAATTTTAAAACTATCAAAAATAAAATAGCAAAACAAATAATAATATCAAACCAAAGGAGTTCTTACTTTATATATATTATAGATGATATCAGGCCAAAGGAAATTTTTCTTTTATATATAGTATGGATAAATACTACTCATGATAAATTTGAAAAGAAAATTCATTTTTTATTTCTTGAATTAATAAAGTGACATATAATCGACATAAAATAAATTATGTAAACGACAGATAAAATGAAATAAAAGAATAAATTATAAAAGGCTAAAATTAGAGTTAAGGATGTTTCTTTAATTTAATTGGTGGGTTAGGGCTCCGCTTGATTAATGTTATGGCCAATTGTCCCCAACCAACCGCACCAGGTTGTCTGCGGCAACCTATAATCAGCAGCTGTGACCGTGTGACGGTGCAATATTAGGACAAAAATGTTAATGTTCATTTTGTAACTTATTATTACTTCATCTTTTTTATTTGCTGAAGCAATAAGTTACTCAAAACCTTTGTATCCTAGCCAAAAATAAATAAATAAATACTCAAAAACTTTTGTAAGAATTGGTAATGCACCATACGTGGGGAATAAACAAGTCAAGTTGAGGGTTCTGTTCCACCTCAGTTCGAACTCCAAACATGGTCAACATCGAATTCAAGTCGAACTTTGATCGAGCATCAAGATGTTTTATTTATTTGCATCTTAATTATAATTAATTAAGTAAAATCAATTTGAAACATATAAGTTTACATCCTTTTCTAATACTGTCATTGACAATTAAAAATAAAAATGCATACTCCTAGTAATTTCCGAAGCTTTAATTAAGACATACACCTGCAATAAACAAAAATAACGAGCTGGTTTTCTGGGCTAAATCAATTCAATCATGAATATGCATTAGAACAAATCAGTCATGTCATACGTAGCTTTCACCTCCTAAATTTGCAATCGCATGTTCATGTCCTACGTAGTATTTCAACAATTATCTTTTCCTTAATCACTTACTTTTTTATGTCCACAATAAAGGAAAAGAGAAGTGCACACACACTCACGTTAAAAAAAAAAGGGTATGGTGTAAAAATTCAAATAAATTTCAACTCAAAATGATTTTCTTGGACAAAAATCTTGCGTGCGTGAAATAGAGAGATTTCAAATGACCATTTTTCTCATTGGTCAACACGTAATTGTTAGTATTATTTATTATTATTATTATTAGAAACAATAGAGTATATATAATATTGATATAAATCAAAATTTTTTACAATTGATATATAAGATATTTTTGTATAAATTTATAAAAGAACATTTTAAATAATTTAAAAGAGCCTTTAATTATGATAATTATAGTATCAATCATATATTAACAACCATACCATATTTATTTGCATATATCGACAATTATTATTATTTCGATCGTGATAGGATATTCTGATATTCTCTTGAAATGGGAAAAAGAGAATGAATGGTTGTAAAATGGCGCGAGAGAAGAATCAGATACAATGGCTTCACATGCCACCCAGTGCAGTCGCACCAAATCTACCAATTAGCTGGAGCTGTGAAGAAGTAAGGAGTGCTGGACTTAGTAACTTTAGTATAGTGCCAGTGGTCCAAAGCTTCCTATCTACAGCTCACCAGCTGTGACAAATACAGCCACTTTAGAGGGACTAAAATATCAAATATCTCACTTTCCAAGGGTAAACCTGCCATTTAATCAACAATTAGTGTAATTTACGAATATCCATGTCACCAAATCAGCAGTAAAATAATTACCATAAAGATAATGATAAATATTCACCCCTTCCAATAAATAAATAAATATATGAAAAGATGAAACTCTAATTGCCTTTTATCTTTTGTATGAAGAAGATGGTACAAATTTGTAAGTCTATGAGTTCGAATCCGCTTAGGTATGAATTTAAAAAAAAAGAAGAAGCAGCCAGAGAATATAATGCAAGCGAATTTAAATAAGTTAAATATTTTAATTTTTAATTTTATTGAATTATTTTAATGAACTTATAAATTTGTTAAAATTTGACTTGTTTATTTTTCAAATTAAATTCAAACAAATTTTTATGAAATTGATTTCAAATAATTTAAAGTTTTTACGTTTAAAATTGAAAATTTAAACTTATTAAATTGAGTTTAAGCCGAATTAAAAAAATTTAACAAATGTTAAATCTTAATCAAAGTTGATTTCATTACAAATAAAAATTCCAACGAGTTCTTATCAAATTGATTTCAATTCGAATAACAAATAATTTGATTTTATTTATAGTCCTACTAATGCATTGATAATTATGTTACGAATACCAATAATTTATTTTAAGCATATATTTTGATCAGATTATTTATGATTCAAAAGTTATTGAGTCAATTCAAATAAAGAGTATTAAAATGAGTATAAGAGTTTGATACTAGTGCAGAAAAATTATTGGATAAATCTTTCATGTGTCGTCGGTATAAATTATTTCTATTACGTTGGGTGCAAATGCATATTAATTGTGTATTTTTTAAATTTTAAATATCACTTTTGTTAACGGGACATGTGTCCACATCTTATATTATAAAATTTCTTTTACACCAATAACATATTAAAGATTATTCCTCCATTAAATAACGAATACATATCATTATATCTCTTGTATTATAATATAAATTTAACACAAATAATTAACGGAGTACTCAATATCGAAATTATATTCCGCTTCCAGTGTTATACATATGCCTTTCCGTCATATTACCGTGTCAAATGGGATGGTAAAAGAGTGTAACATGAGACTCAAACCCAATAAACTTGTCAGATTTTGTTTTTTTTGGTATCAAAATTAAAAAAAAAAAGCATTAAAAGGCTTTTTGGAGTTTTCCAACGTCTTGCCCTTTAAGTGACACCTCCACGCCCACGCCCACGCCCCACCTCTTATACACAATCATGTGTATACCACCACCTCCAGGTGGACCTCCACAGCCAAGCACCACCTCCTAAACACCTTTTTCTCCTTCGATAACAGCTACGACTTCACAGATCTCAACCATTCTCCGAACAACTAAATAAAAAAAAAGTGTATATTTTCACTTTCTCTTTCACTTGTCTTCTTCCACTACAGTCGTAAACCGGCGGCATTTCCATATTCCGGTGGTAAGTAAAAGCGACTTTTTTTTTTATATTTTAATTCAGTTACTGATCTTTCGGTTACATATATTTTCCGCAGCCATGGAGTCATTTACACAGTAATGTGTGTTTTTGTTCTCATTCTTTCTATTTTTAAAATCTCTCTCTCTCCTTTTTTGAATTATATATCCTCCGTTTCGGTTTCTGTCGGTGCGTTCTGCATTTCCAGTTTCCAGAACCGCTAGGTGCACAATTTCTTTCAAATTCGTCTCATTTTTGGTGTAATTAATTCGAGATTATTGATATCAGAAGCTAAACTTCAATGCGGCGATGCATCGATTTGCAATAATTTGATTTTTTTATTTTGACTTGATTTAAATGTACCCGGAAGTAATTACAGTTATTAATTGTGGATAATTTGGTTGCTTATTGCATTTGATTTAGGAATTTAGTACTCAATGTAAAATTCAAATTTGTATCTTTTCCTTTTAAGCTAAACACACAATATATATAGTTCTGTTTGTATACTTAATTTCAATGTTGCAATGATTGGGAAAAAGAGGTTTGGGCCTGATTTTGCAGT
This sequence comes from Cinchona pubescens, assembly GCA_025175665.1. Classification (NCBI taxonomy): domain Eukaryota; kingdom Viridiplantae; phylum Streptophyta; class Magnoliopsida; order Gentianales; family Rubiaceae; genus Cinchona; species Cinchona pubescens. Next base: position 169,872 of record JANKKI010000233.1, read on the forward strand.
GCATGTAGCTAATATTTCCATTATCAAATAAAAATTCAGTCAGTACCTTTTTGAAATTTCTGGTGGTCCGTCCTTTTCTACATCCCACCTTTGGCTGATTTTTAATTGTCCTTGCTAGTTGCATATATCTATTTTTAAAATGAAATTTATGTAGTTTTTGGAGCGCTAAATATCTGTATCAATTTGTCTTTCTAACCTACCATTTGATTGCCCGTAAGATTAAAGACATATTATAATTGATGCCCCTTTATTTTTTTTTTCCCTTTTAACTCCAAGCTGAACTTTTTTTTTTTTTGGTGCCGTTGACAGTAATTAAGGTACCATCTTCAGTCTATTTTTATTCATCTATCTTGTGCTAAAAAGAATGGAAGCAAGAAGAAGGCTCTTGTATAGGCCTTAACATGAAAATTGCACGACAGTTCATTATTGTACTAGTATAAATATTTCTAGTTTTGCTGAATCAACCTCAAATGTTTAGTCTTTTTCAGTACAAAAACGGCTGTGGTCTAGTATGATGTTGTTAGATGTTAAATATCTTTAGGAATAGAATGTTCCTCAACCACTCTTACAGGTAAGCTGCATGTGTGTCATCATAAAGTTTCCAGTAGTCTTGCAGCATCAAAGGTCATAGTTTGGTGTTTCCTTAGTTCCTCAGTTGACACTTGACAAGTGGGTGGTTGTGACATTACTGTCTACATGATTTTTTTTTTTTTTTTCCTAATGGAAATGTGTGAACTTTAGAAAGCTGAAACCTCAAGCTAGAAATATGCACTTCATTTTGTTTTGTGAAATCAGTTTTGGGTCCATTTGCATTTTCAGTTAGCCCACCCCTTTACAGCATTTTTAGGATGGTTTTATCAATTGACATTTGTTTCTGTCTCCTTTACATGTAGAATTTGCAATGGACCGAAGGAGTTGGCCTTGGAAGAAAAAATCATCAGATAAAGCAGCAACTGCTAATGCAGGGTCAAACTCTAGTAATGCTCCTTCAGATTCAGCGGGATCTCAGGGTGATCAGGTTTGTTGATTTACATGATAATGAAATATTTGTGTATTGGGGAAAAAGTACTCTAATTTTAATTCGCTGCTGCTTTGTTTTTACTCATATTTTCTGCTCATTTATTGTGCAAATGCTACTTTGACTTAAGACTCTGCTACTTTCTAGATTTTTCGTTCTAGTGTGATCAGATTATGATTGTTGAGTGCCATATTTTCATAAGCAAAGTGCATAATATTGGTTTCACACTTTACAAACTTTCTAGGCCCTGCAGTTAATTTTTCCTTATTTGTACCCCTTAAAAGGAATATACTCATGATTTTTCACGTTTATCCAGTACAGCTAGTGGAATGCACCATATGAGAAATCCACAAGAACTTATCTTACGTCTCAGCATCTTTTTTTGGGCACTAGACTAATTGTCATCATATCCTTGTTTTTCTGTATAAATTTAGTCTTTTCATTTATTTACAGGTACAGAAGGATGACTACAAAAAGGCGAAGTACGTGCAAATATCCGTAGACACATATTCACATCTAACTGGCTTGGAGGATCAAGTGAAGTCCTATGAGGAACAAGTGGGCACTTTGGAAGAAGAGATCAAGGAACTTAATGAAAAGTTAGCCACTGCCAATACGGAGATGACTAATAAGGAAAACCTGGTGAAACAGCATGCTAAAGTGGCTGAGAGAGGCTGTTTCAGGTGTGTTAATTATCAAATTCTAGCATATTCAGGAAAAGGCTAAGCACGCATTCAATCATCTGGCATTTCGATTTATTGAATTGGCATTGATATGTGATAGTGGCATCTCTGTCCACAGGTTGGGAAAAGGCTGAGGCAGAAGCATTATCTTTGAAAAATCATCTAGAATCTGTCACACTGTTAAAGCTAACAGCTGAAGATAGGGCAACACACCTGGATGGCGCTCTCAAGGAATGCATGCGACAAATACGAAACCTGAAGGAAGAACATGAACAAAAACTTCATGAAGTTGTTCTTAGCAAAGCAAAACAGCTTGACAAGGTAAAGCTTGAGCTTGAATCAAAGATAACCAACTTGGACCAAGAATTACTCAGGTCTGCTGCTGAAAATGCTGCACTTTCGAGGTCTTTGCAAGATCGTTCAAACATGCTGGTCAAGCTAAATGAGGAAAAATCACAGGCGGATGCGGAGATAGAAATTCTGAAGAAGAGCAATATTGAATCATTTCAAAAGGAAATAAATTCGCTGAAGTATGAAGTCCACATCGTTACAAAGGAGCTAGAAATTCGCAACGAGGAAAAGAACATGAGTGTAAGATCAGCAGAAGTGGCAAACAAGCACCATTTGGAAGGAGTAAAGAAAATTGCTAAGCTGGAAGCGGAGTGCCAAAGATTACGTGGTCTTGTTCGAAAGAAGTTGCCAGGTCCTGCTGCTTTGGCACAAATGAAGCTAGAAGTTGAAAACTTAGGCTGTGATCATGGAGAAACTCGAATGAAAAGATCTCCGGGAAAGCCTTCTGTGACGCATTTGTCCCAATTGCCTGAATTTTCAATAGACAGTGTACAGAAATATCATAAAGAGAATCAGTTGCTCACAGAACGATTAGTGGCCATGGAGGAAGAAACAAAAATGTTAAAAGAAGCTTTGGCAAAGCGCAACAGTGAATTACAAGCCTCTAGGAGTATTTGTGCTAAGACAGGCAACAAGCTAAAATTCACAGTCTGGAGGCACAATTGCAAGCTAATGGTGAACAAATAAGTCCTCCAAAATCCGACATTCAGATTCCTCTAGAAGGTTCCTTCAGTCAAAATGCAAGCAATCCACCAAGCTTGACGTCATTGTCTGAAGATGGAAATGAAGATGATGCAAGTTGTGCAGGGTCTTGGGCTACTGCATTAATGTCTGATCTCTCTCATTTCAAGAAGGAAAAGAACATTGATAGCCCTCACAAGTCCGAAAATACCAATCACCTGGAGCTGATGGATGATTTCCTGGAAATGGAGAAATTAGCATATCTATCAAATGAGTCAAATGGACCAGTTTCTGTCTCTGGTATTTCAAACAATGTAAGATCCAACATTGTAAACCATGATTCTGCAGTAGGAGGAGGATCTCAGCTTAAGGAGCTTTATGAGTCTAATTCATTGGAAAATCAGAACTCTTCCAAAGTAGAAGTAAATCCTGAAATTGATGCAGATCCTCTGGTAAAGCTCCAAAGGAATCAAGACTTTCTCTGATACTTGAGTCACTAACGAACGATACTGACATTCACAAAGTTTTGGAGGATCTTAGACATGTGGTGCAGGAAACATATGATGGTCTGCATCATCAATCTGTGAGCTGCATTGAAGCACCTCAAGCTCTTGATGCTTCATCTGACTCCAAGTTCAATACTGAAATCAATTCAGAAAAGGAAACGGTTTCATCTGAAGAGAGCAAACCTTGTACAGAGACTTTGTGTTCAATAAGCCAGGAATTGGCAGCTGCTATTTCTCAGATTCATGAATTTGTAACAGTTTTGGGTAAAGAGGCCAAGGTTGTACAAGGGACATCTACAGATGGCAAGGGACTGGCCGAAATGTTGGATGACTTCTTTTGCAAGTATAATGAGGTTGCAAAAAGCAAAACTGATCTGGTTAAATTCGTTTTTAGCCTTTCTCATGTATTAGGTAAAGCCAGTGAGCTCCACTTCAATGTCCTCGGCTACAAAATGTATGAAACACTGGCTTAGAAACTAATAATTCTGACTGCATCGACAAGGTTGCTTTACCGGAGAACAAAGGCTTCCAGGATTCATCAGATAGGTATCCAAATAACTGCACCCACTTTTCTGATTCCAACTCTGATCCTGATATTCCTCATGAGGGAAGTCCTGTTCCAACATCTGAATTAACTGCCACCTCATGGAAATGCTCATTAGAGGAGTTTGAACAACTGAAGTTAGAGAAAGATAGCCTGGTAGTTGATCTAGCTCGGTCTACTGAAAACCTGGAAAGCACCAAGACCCAATTGCAGGAAATTGAAGGACAATTGGCAGAAGTTAAGTCACAGTTAACTTCTGCACAGAAGTTGAACAGCTTGGCTGAGACTCAGCTCAAGTGTATGGCGGAGTCATATAAAGCACTTGAAACTCGTGCAGAAGAACTGCAAACTGAAGTAAATCTCCTCCGTGTAAAAATAGAAAGTCTGGATAATGAGCTTCAAGAGGAGAAAAGAAGTCATCAAGATGCAGCTTTGTCCAGATGCAAGGATCTTGAAGAACAGTTGCAAAGGTTAGCAAAAAAGAGCTTCTCATGTGGATGTCTCCATCAATAATTAGTCTCATTCCACTCATTTATAATTCTGAACTTGGTTTAAAGGCATTATCAGTGACAACCAAAAGGGGATTTTTTATATTTTCTCTCTCAAAACACAAATTGATAATGGGAATATCTTTTGAAAATTGAGACTGCAATAACATCAATATTAATTATAACTTGGAATTCCACCCTTGAGTGTATCAAACTGGTTAACTGTTTTACAAGGCGTGAAAAGTCCATTTTTTGTGTGCATTTTTTCTTTGCTACTATGGATTCATGACAATCAATTGGGCCATGCAGTATGCTATTACATCTTATATGCATTGATGAATTGGGTCTCATTCATGTATTTGCTTTCCTTTGCTTTTTCTCTTCTGTTTCCAGGATCCAAAGTTGCCCTGATGCGAAGACTAACCAGGTGAGACATGTAGACCTTCTGTATGAATTGCCTTGTAGTTGGTCAGGCTCAGTATGAGCTCTACTTAGCAAATAAATCAAGAAGAGATATCCAAGAGATTTCAATGTGCATCAATGTGCCTTTAAATCATACTTTCTTATGCTGCTTGTTGGATGACAAAAGAAAAACATTTCTGTTAGAAGATATGCCTAGTCGTTTTAGTAGTTTTGTAAAAATAGATATTAGTAAGTGGATGATTTTCTTATCTGAAGCTTGCTATTCTTGTTTCTCTTAATCAGAGGTGATTGATACCCTTGGTTATTGTCCCCAGTTTTTTTCTCAAAATTCTAGACACCCCCTTCCCTTCCCTGAAGAAAAAGGAATCTTAAGTCTGGGTTTAGTATAATAGAAAGCAGATTTCGTGGTTTCTTGAATCTAGTGTTTTATATAGGATATTTTGCTTTTTGTGTTGTTCCAGGAGAGAGATCTGGCAGCTGCAGCGGAGAAGTTGGCGGAGTGTCAAGAAACAATATTCCTCCTGGGCAAACTCAGTTGAAGGCCTTGCGTCCTCAAACAGAGTTGACAGAGTCCCCATACCTTGAGAGGAGTCACAAGGATGAGGCCTCCAATGAGGAACCTACTATCAGTGGCATGAACTTGCAAAAAATTGATCCATCGGAGTCAGACATGACCCCTTCTGTCAGTTTCCACCGAGCAGGTGGTGAATCTCCAATTGATTTATATAGTGCTCCATTCAGTCCCGACTCTGAAGTAAACAATCTGCTGAGGTCGCCAACCAGTTCAAAACAATCAATGAATCGACCGACTAAGTCAAGCTCATCTTCTGCATCCTCTACGCCAACTCCAGAGAAACATTCTCGTGGATTAAGCAGATTCTTTTCCTCGAAGGCAAAGACTGGCAACTAGTGTTTTCATCTTGCTGGTCTTTTCTTCATTTGTCATGGCTCCAATAAGAATCTAGAGAAAGCATTTATAAGTTGAATTTCTGTAGATATAAGCCCAGATCTTTTTTCGTTTTGTTGGCAACTATCAGCAATTGTTGCAACTTTCCAATAGTCTACGATTGAAAAAAAAATGAAGCTTGAGATGGTCCTTTTTTTTTTTAAACTTAAAAAAAAAAAAAACAGTAATACCCGTTTGATTATGAAAAGAAATATGGAAATGCCATCTTAGGACCCTATACATGCCATGGAAGCATATGAAGCCATTTGAACCAATCCTTGGCTGGGATGATGCAGTCATTGTGCTGGTTTTTGTATGAGATAGCTGTACCTTTATATGTGTGTGTGTGTATATATATATATTTATATATATATAATAGACATATATATATATATATATATTTATTTATTTATTATTATTTATTATTTTTTTTTTTTGCAAAAAAAAAAAAAAAATTATGTTTAGAACTTTGCTTACATAAACAATTACGAGGTTTGTGTTAGACTCGAATAATATATAGTTTTTGAATTTCTATATTTCGTTATTCAATAATACAACTTTTGAGTGTAAACGAGTTAAGTTGAGCTAGTGTCATACTTGAGTTAAGAGACGAACTTGAAATTCTTTGTGAGCCTTGAACTAGAGATTTAAAAATAGACGTCGAGCTCAATTCGATCTCGCTCTTAAATAAGTAAAATAAACTCGAATTCGAGTTCTAACTCAAATAACTCGAGTTTTTAGGAGGTAAATATGTAATTTCTAAAAGAATATAGACATTTTCGTAATTTTACATATAATAAAAAATTTTAAAAATTTTATATATATACTCGAGAAACTCAACAAACATTCTAATAGAATATACATATGCTCTAGATTAGCTTGTCAAGTGATTCAAATTCGAGCAAATTCAACTCGAGTTCAGTCAATTCAAATTTGAGTAGAACTTTTGACTGAACTGCTCGCGAGCAACTCAATTCGTTTATACTCCTAATTCCATTCAAAGGTAATAGTTGGAAACAAGAAAATTCAATGCTAACGTCTTAAATAACTACATTCACTATTCGTTGTGGATGCATTTCAAATACAAAAATAACATTTAAAATTTATATAATACACACTTAATGATATATTTATATCCGATAATATAAATTTTTTTTTATACCCTTCTCCTTATCAGCACTATATAAAACTACAAAGTCGCAAAATAAGCTTGAAAGTCGGAAGTGTAAAACGAAATATGTAGCCTTCTATTAATTTGTATTTTGCATTTCAGAGCGATCCATATTCTGTTGGATTGGGCTTGACCCATTTTGAATCTGAATTAATTTTTGTTCATCTTTTTTGGTCGAAACTCTACAAAGAGGTATGGTAACTACTGACTACACGCCTTTAAATTTTATTAAGTGGATCTAAGCCCGGCCCACATCTTTAAATTTAAACAACTATTTTTGTTCATTTATTCATTTAAATATTGTTTTCTAAAATTTTTTTTTTTGGGGGTAAATTTCTTAAAATGTCATTCTCTCGTCACATTAAATTCCAAATATCAAATTATATGAAAATTTTTTGTTATTCATTCTACAGTGCAATGTGAGTAATGCAGACTGTTGAATGATTGAAAAGTAATAAAATATCTTACATGCTTTTCAGTCATTCTAACGATCATGATATCTACTCTACATGTCCAAATTATAAAGGGAGAATTATTGTGTCGACCAATAAATTCCACATGATCCAAAAAGCAGAAATACGTACACATCATTATATTTGGCTCTTTGGCTAGTATCAATTAAATGCATTTTGGACATATTCAAAAAAGAAAATAATTAAATTTCTCTTTGAAACTTATTTTGTTCATGATTTCCTTATTTTATTTGAGCTCGATATGATGATGTTTCCCGCATTTCAAGCTTCCATGTTTCTTGCTGAATAAATTCTTTTCCAATTATAGTGTCAAAAAAAATAACCAGTTAGTTGAAACAACAAAGAACAAGAAAAAGATATGTTGATGGGCTGGGTCAGCCCACGTGAGAAATGGCCCATATGCCTTAAATTTCTTTGTCTCGGTGCAACGTAGACCAGGTAAAGAACGTCGATCACGTGATCTGTGATCTGATTGCGATTGGAGGAGGAACAGTGTCTGACATGTGGGGTCCTCATCATAATATTCTATTCATCATTTTAGATCTTCGTTAATGGCAAAGAAGGGTAGTGGGCTCTAATTGGATCCTACCAGTTTTGAGTTTGAGACGTTTTGTCGTTGTTATTGGCCCTAAATAGAGTTAATAAACCTTCATATTACGAGTCTTGGTCCTCTTGGATGTGGACTGCAACGTCCTGAAATGGATCCAATTTATTGGAATCAATGTGTTTTAGAGTCTCTTACCCCCACCCCAAAAAAACCACACACACTCCAAAAAAAAAAAAAAAATTTGAGTTTTGAGTCCTTCGGTGGATTTTACTAAATCATGTTTTAGAGTTCATTGGTGGATTAACTCATTTTAAAGTATAAGTAATTTATATCGGTTAATGAAGAGATGTTGCATTAATTAATAAGATTTATAGGTCATTCCATTTATTGTTAATTGGTTTTGAAATGAAAATTCATATTCTTTAACATATTATCAGAACTAGACTAGAATAAGTGTTCATCCATCTACACATGACTTGAATTTCTTGCGCATTGGGCTTGGTCTAATACTTCTCTTGGTTATGGTATTGGGTTTGAATTCATAGGTATCGGTCATGTTAATACATATATTCACTAATTTGAACTAAGCCTCCAGTTTTCTTATTTCAACTCTCTTATGAGTGAGAGGGGATATTAAAATATAAATATCCCATATCGATTTAATATCACTCTACTCATTATCAATTGATTTTGAAATGAAAATCATGTTTTTTAACAATTCAAGTAAATGAATTGTTCATCTAAAAAAGTTCGGATTGCAATATTTTTAAAATAATATCTTACAAGTATTTCTCAACCAACTTTTTATCATACATACATCACACATTAAGAAAGATTTTACAATATTTTTTAAAAAATATATATTTTAAATAATGATTGTCAATCCGTTTGTCATATAGACAGGCCAAATAATTAGTTCCTTATATATGGTATTGGAGATTTCTAAAGGTGTCTGAGGGTTTGGTTGCTTATTTGTATACAAGTTTCTTATAAATCATTTCTTCATACTGCCAAGAAGTTAGAAAGAAATTATTACAACTCGATTTTCCTTTAGCTTTTGTGGCATTATTATAGTAATTAACTTTGCATTGTTACTAGTGGCTTGGTTAAAATGGATTGGTACTTTTCAAAAATACTAAAAGGGTTTGCTTTAGATATAGTTAGTAACAAAGAAACAAATAACTTGACATGTTCAATGTTATTAATCACTAATAACTAATTGTCTTATAATTTTGTATTTTTTCAATGTTGCTAATAACATCACTCAAATACTTAGTAGTAACCAAGTCAATTAGTTACTAATTTATACTCTAATGGACCATAATATGTAATTAAGCACGTTTTTAGCTTTTACAAGATGATGCATGGGGATAAAGGCTGGGAACCAAAAAATTACTTGTATCAATCAGCACAAGTGACAACTATCTCACTTTATGTACCAATATTTTATCTTATCATTATAATATTTGACATTTACGTATATTCTAATTTAGAAATAATATTATATCAAAATATACATATTAAATATATAAAATATGACATAAAAAATCAATTAATATATAAAGTGAGATAGAAAATTTTACGCAATCCACAAGTCTAGGTGATGTAACATAAATATACAGTAGCTAGTGTATGTCCTAAAATCAATTTATTTTAAGGATAATTTACACTTTTATATTTATATATATTTTGTAATATGACATTTTTCGAATAAAATATTTATATGTGAAATCATAAAGAGTTATGATGTAATTATATTTTATTCGTGTATATCCCTAATCGTAGTGTATGACACTTATAGATTAGTACATAAGTGTATGTGGATGCTTATTAAGAATAAGTGCATTGGATTGAACCGCTAAGAGTATTTCACACGGATTATTATTTAAATGCCAATGGATTAATCTCTTTGTGATAGTAGTGTAATGGTCATTTGACTTTAGGTCATGAGTTTATCTTGACTGTAGATTATTAGTATTTTGGCTCTATGAGTCGTTACTTTTGGTGAGTCGCACATACGGTAGAATTCGGGTATAATATGAATTATGATAAGATAATATATGACCAATAGAGGATTCACCATTTCTTATAATAGGAGAGTATATCTCAATATGGCCACTTCTTGAAATACGATTCAGAAATCTTTGTGCAAAGTGGAAATAGAATTAAGAGTGTCTTAATTCCATTTCAAATGAGTTGTATTTTGGAAAGAAGTAAAATTTGATTAATTCAATAAAAGTTGGCATTATAGCTATACTCTTAAATTAATCGAGATATAGGTTGGTGAAAGAATAATAATAATTACAGGAGAACTAATCATGGGCGATGTCGAACCACTTGACATATCTCAACACTTGGGTGGTCATGATACTTTGTTAGAAGCCAATCTTGATCTATAAGTGTAAATTAATTAATTGGAGAATTAATGATAAATTAAAGGTGTTTAATTTATCTAATTTTAATTAATTTAGAATTATAATTTATACTTATTGCCAGTGTGATTGGAAATCTAAAGGGTCACACACTTAAGGATACTTAATTAAAGATTAAAATAATTTGATAAGTATGAGATACTTATGAGTTAATTTATGAGATAAATTAATTTTTGGGTTTAATTATAATAAGTTATAAATATTAGGAGTTAATATGTTAGATATATTAATAGTTCTAATGATTTTATAATTATTCATATACCCATGATTCAAACTGATTGGAATTTGTAATTCCCTAAATTCAATTTAATTGAAATTTTAAATTATTATATATATAAGTAGTAGTACTATAATTTGGTTAGTACTATATACGGCTTCGCATCAAAAGCCGCGAGGGAAAAGCCATCAAAATTTCTTTTAAATCGTGAGAGTCATGATTGAGAAAAAGTAAGAAAAATAATTTAGAAATTAGTATTCTATGGTTTGGATTAATTAATTTTGTAAAAATTTTTGATTTAATTATGTGTGTGGATACTACTAGAGGTCAGTCGTATACTTGTGCGGTTTGTGGATCTATCCAAATATATTAGAGATTTTATTATAATTTTAAAATATAATCTCTATACTTTTCTTATACTATGCATAAATTAATTAAAATGATCTATAATAAAAAAATAAAATTTTAAATTTAGTTACGTTATCTGTTTATTTACTTTCTTACCACTCGGCATATAAAGTAAATTCTGTATGAGAAGATTATATCATAAATTGGACAGGCTAGGGAGAATAGAAGCTGTATGCATGGAATTGAATGTATATGCCGTACTTCAAGATTTGCATTATATATGGGTGGAATTGTCCGTATTAGGCTACGCGGTTTGAATTATTTCAGAGTTGTCAAAATTAATAGTACACATTAAATGAAGAAGAAGATTACAACATCTGTTCTCCCATCTGCAGAAAAAAAAGAATATGATAAAAGAGAGCTAGAATAGCACTAGAATAAAGATTCTGAAAAATAATAAAAATTAATAAAAGAGGCACACTTTATGGCTGTATAAATTAAAAATAAAAGAAAATTTAACAAAATTTTTAAAAAAAAAGAAGAAAAGAATAGGGAGTGGAAATGCTAATAAAACAATTAAAAGGGTAATATAAAGATTGGAGAGTGAAATATGGGAAGAAAGTTTTCGGTAGTTAATAAAAAAGTATAAAGAAATGTAGAGATACATTTAATAAATTATAAGATAATCGATACTAAAATTCTCTCATGTTTTATATATAATATAAATAATTGAAATGCAACATGTCTGTCCCAACAAGAATGCCAACTTTCCAACATAATTGCTCTTCTTATCTATAATTCATTCAAATTTTTGTAACAAAAGGATCACTTGCAGCTAGCAAGCAACAATAAATTCCATCTGCACTAAGTAATTAACCATCTATATATAATTGTTTTTAAATAATCAGATTGAGAATGCAAAGCTAATTAATTTAATCAGATACAATTTGCAAACGACAATTTTATCTCTACATGCTTTGTTGTGACACAGGATGTTGGTCTCACAGTGCGGATCAAAAATATCAGGGCATGCATTTTAGATATTTACACATTAATGAATTATGCAAGCAATTGATGGATTTTCTTTGAGGGTAGTTTATTCTTTAGTAATTATATTCTTCAAATGCAAATGTTTTATGTAAATAAAAAATGCTACCCTCAAGTTTGCAATAAATATTTAATTTTGATCATGTTTCTGCAGAGAAATTTGATAATTGCACCATTTTTTTTTTAAACCTTTTTTGTTAATTAGGGTACGCAAATTTTTGACAACGAAGTGTAATTTAAATAATAAGACACTTCTCCTATGATTTATTGGTTATGGGTTCATGTCGGTAAGGGGAGGGGTGATTTTTTGTTTTTTTATAGGTATGCGGGTTTTACAAAAAAAAAAAAAACAATTATTGCATACAATAAATTTCAAATGGTAAACAAATACTATCAGGGGTATATATGATATTTGCTGCGAAATCTAATCACAAGGAAATACTTTAGACGAAAAACATGAGCAAAACAAAAACAAGTAAGAAAGAATTGTTGTGCTATATAATAATACAAATTGAGAGAGACATGGAATAAGATAGCTAAGCTAGTAGAGTATCTCTTTCACTCTGCTGTCCGATTTAAAAAATCAATTTTTGACATAACCTGATATATGAGTTGAAGATATTGAATGAATTTCTGAATATGAAGAAACAACAATTGCTTTCATAATTGATTTATATATACTGTGAATAATTAAATTAGTACTCTCGTCCTTTCTCTAGTACGTCCGATCATTACTATTCTCCATGTGAAAACTTGTCTCCATTGTCGTCCCTTTTTTTCAATGTTAATTATTATTTTCACTTGAAGAATTATTATGCAGGTTTATGAAAAAAGAGAAATTAATTAAGGATTTTAAAAAAAAAACATAGGACCATCTAGAGATAATTTGAAAAACTTTATTTAGTTCAAGTTTTTAACTAATTTGCCATTGTGATATAATGTTTGCAATTTTCAGCATATCATTTTTTCTCTTTTTTCAGAAATTTGGACATGCAAATTGTGAATGTCGATGAGCTTGGAGAACTACCTAAGTTCTTCAACGTTGTCTCCCCACCTGCTCAGGTTAGTCCCAGAAACGATGAAGCTTGAGTAAGAAATTTTATGTCGGTGAGGAGTAATTGTTGGGCATGTTTAGTAGTTGTTCTTTAATTAATGGGAGTATTCCATTTGAAGTGGGGCTCATAATTCTGAAAATAAGAGAGCCATTATATTCAGAAAAATGGGTCCTGCATTGAAAATGACACGCTCTTATTAGTTGAGTAGCAACTACTAGACGTGTCCAGTAGTTTTGCTTATGACCAAAATAAAAATTTTCAGCTTGAGTTAATAAATTAACAATAGTTTCTGAATAGTGAGCTTAGATATAAACTTCGATCGGACTATCCTAGATTTTGCAAATTGGTTTAAAGATAAGGTAATTTTTAGGAAATTGGAGATCATCGAATTAAGCAGTATATGCATTTGTTCTCAATCAAGATTCGTTGATGGACGATGTACAAGAACCAATATGAGTCGTTAAAATATATATTGGTAATCTCTTTTAACCCTAAAAAAAATAACTTACTCTCTAACTATAATTTTACTATCCTCTAACTTTAATTTTAAAAAAAAAAAAGAAAAAAAAAAGACGTTGTACATTTCACCTAGAATTGCCCAATAATTAAAACCTAGCTAGCTCCAACTTAGGAACATATTATACAATAAAGCTGTACGAAGACGAGTCTTCACTCAAAATAATTGATTCATGCCACCTTCCAAACTAAAATTTCTTTAGGAATTATGTCTAATCGGGAAATTTTTAGATGGGTTGAATTTAGAGTAGATGTTATGGATTTTTTAGTCCTAATTTACTCGCATCAGATTATTATTTCAATAAATTGAAGCAACGTGAGTGAGTTAAAAATAAGGATCTATATCTACTATAATTCAGTGCACTTACAAATTTTCCATGTCTAGTACAGAAAAACAGTTGACCTTTTATCTTTTCCGAATTTTTTTTTTCTATGACTCAATTAATGGGGTAGCTTTTTCTGGTTGCGGTTGGCCCAGGGCTGGTAGCATTTCTTTTCTGTCCGGACGAATCACATGCAACTCAAGTGCATCAGATTAATCGACCTTGGCTGTTCCAGTAATTTTAAGTTCGAATTTATTATTGTAGTTTTAAACAGATCGAATTAACCAACAACAATATCATGCACTTCAATATATCCAAGAAGCAAGTGAGATATATCACCTCTCGAATCTCTGAGATGGCTCCATTACTTTAATATCAAGCAAACCCCCCATTATATGCATGATTTACAAAAAAGAAGTAATAACACCTAACCAAGCATTTTATCGTTGAGAGAAAAATAAATTCCATTTATGCAAATCTACTACAAGGTGGCTTATTATTTTTTGAAAGAAACCTATCCATGCATACATACGAGTAAGTTTGTATTACTTATTTTACAATGTAAAATAAGTTACAATCACATAAAAATGAATTGGAAAGCGAAAAATTTGTTATTTCTTAACCATCTAACGTTTTAAAAATACTATTTTATATTATTGAGTGAGTAACCGTGCATGACTTTGTGAGTTATGAGCGAATGAGTGTGTGGCGTGTACGGATATTTTTCGCCCACTGTTTTAGGGTTATAATATTGATCGAAAGGGAAGCTTAAGGGACCACCTCACCTGCATCTGCATTGCACAGGGATAGGTTTAAACATGGATACGTATCTTAGCCAAGAACGAAATAACATAATTTTACTGCAAGAAAAGCAAGTGGCTGTCGAAAGTCAATACATTCATTCAGGCTGTGTTTGGATAGGTAAATTTGAATTAAATGAAATATTTGAAATGAATGAATTTGAATTGGGTGAATTTGAAATAAGATGAAATTTGAATGTATTCAAATGCACTTATTTAACTATTAAAATCATACTCTCACTTAGTGTTCGATTTCAAACTCACAACTAAATCAATTAATTTATTTGAATAATTTAATTATAAATTAAAATTTCAAATCAAATCTATTAAAATCTTCTCCATCCAAACACAATGTGATAGTATTTCTTGACCATCACCCTGAATTCATGCATGGATTTGGATATAACTGGTTATGGAGTGCATCATGATTTAAATGACAATCACGGTCAACTTTTTACTAGAAGCGGCAAGGGCGTTATAAATGTTACATATAAGTATCAGAAAATTCTACAATCCCATTTAGAAAATTTTTCTTTTACTTTTAAGAACTTGTACAATATAAATTTTTAAATCATATAATATTGTACTATATAAACACTTAAAGTATAAGAAAATAATTTTGTAAAAAAAACTATAAAATTTTCTTAAATCGTCTTGATCCTCATCTACGTAGTTATATGTAACAAAACCATAGGGATGCCCTTGCCAGGGATGCCTCATAGAGGCCCTCTCGTCCTGGCGGAGGGAAAAGGGCTCATATTAATACCGCGTATTGATATTACACTCAGTATAACTTCACTCTGAAGCATAAATAATTGTGCCTCCGCTACCTAAAATTTCTAGCTACGCTACTGATCCAGAGGACGTGGGTTTGGTTCTCGTCTATGGTGATATCATGTAGGAATAATTCAAAAGTATTCTCTTGTACCCAAAAAAAAAAAAAAAAAAAAAAAATGTAACAACGTTATACTATAATGAAGTTATGTAGCAGAAATTGTAGACATGAACATTGCCATGCAACAAGATCCTTTTTTGCCTTTTCCTTCTTGAACTTGGACTATGTATGTTTCTTTCAAAAAGAGAGAAAAGAGTTTGGACTGTGTTTTTGTGGTATAATTTGTACGGTACGTTATAGGAGACTAAGACAAAGATCAACCAACAAAAAGAAAATTGCAGAAGCAAAAGTGCATATCATCCTGAATTTTCGATTTTTACTGAGTATTTTATTTATTTTTTATTTTTCACTATTTTTACTGAGTTAGTAGTGGACTTGCATAGTTGCATGTGATAGGAAAGATATAATAGAGAGTTTCCGTTTGACTGTCAGACAAATAATTCAACAAGAACCAACCATTTCCTTAGACAGCACCAAGTTGAAATCCGATATTATTTCTGGATGACAACGATGTGTAGATACAACCAATGATCCTTAATGTACTCTTAATTGTTCAGTTAATTTCTATAATTATTATTTTACACTAAGAACTCCATCTTTTCATCTTTCAATTCTTTATTTTATGAATTATTTTAACAAAATTTTCTACCAGAATATATATAAATTGCATGAAGTTAGCTAAAGGGTCATCATATATAAATATATAAAACCATAATAATTCATTTTATTTTATTTTATTTTATTTATACTAGTATATTAACTAGTTACTCCCACAGGGTACAGATTATGTTACAATCGAACACCACCGCAAGGGAAAATTTCCGAACTTTTGAGATTTTTACATATCTAGCTAAGCCAAAACCCATAATTCATTAACCTAGCTTTGACTTGGGTTTTCTGTTAGCCATAAAACAACATCTCAAAAGCTAAAAAGAATTACAGATAGGTAGTAAAATGTTAAAATTACATAAATAATTTAACAATTAACTAATTAATTAATGAAGCAGCCAGCCAGCTCCTAGTAATTTCTTGATGATCCTCAGCCAAATATATCTTTCTTCTTTATCTAGAAAAATTCTTTGATAGTCACTCTATATCGTAAAGTGACTAAAAATAACCGTTGATCATCTACAAAGTAAAGAAAACCCCCCACCATGGACAATCTAACGAGCAAAGAACTACTCATTTATCTAAGCATTGATGTTAGAGATTCAAAGACTTGCTCTTCACAAGGAATAGTGAGGCCCATGTCGTGATCGAACCCGAATTCTTCTTCAGCTCTTTGTAAAAGGATTTGGAATTCTGGCCTCGTCAAGAACCAAATTGGAACAATATATCTTGTTCGATTTTCGCCAACGTACACTACAAAATGACCTCTTGGTACGTCCTCAGTAGATGAAGCCCTTCTTCATCATCATAGCCTTGTTTCTTTCCCAAGCTCGACCATCTCTTCATTATTTGCTTTATCACAGCAGCTTGTGAAAATTTGTTCGATTTTTTCATGGCCATTTTTGATTAATTTGCTAGTTCAAAAGAACAAGAAAGGTAAATGGAGAAGTTTATAATTAAGTACCTTATAGTAGCTAGAAAGAAGAAAAAGAAAAGGGATCGTGGAAATGAGAGGACTTGGGAGGGATATATATAAAGTGGGAATTTGAAGAGGGATACAAAATCAGGAAAAATTGATTTAAAAAAAAAAAAAAAAAAGCCATGTGGGGAGAAGGAGAGACCCCGGGTGTTTTTGAAGAGTGTGTAAGGTTAAGGACATGTTGGGGGCCAAAAGCATCGTGCTCACTAATCCATGTTGCCATTGATGAGGACATCAAGGGAACCCTTTGCCTTTTTTCTCTCTTCAAGAATTTATTTTTGATTTTTTTTATTGATTTATGACATTTTGTCTTCTTAAATCTACTTCCATTAGAGAACCTTCCGTAGAATTTACAGTGTAATTTCCAATGTTGCGAAGGAATTTATCGGATCTTTATAAATTTTATCAATTCCAGTACATGTTGTGGTACTTTATTTTCACAAGCATTTTCTAAAGAATTACTCCTCGTTTATTGGGATGATATAAGGAGTAAGTCTGTGTTATTTAATTCACATTACGAAATAAGTATTGATTAAAAAGTAAAGAATTTAATTTATTATTTTTAATTAGTTAATAGTTTAAAATAATACTCTATACTACAAAGCGAATAACAAAGATTTTTTCCAATAGGGTTTAGAGCATATCACAACGTAAGTTCAAGTAAATTTCCTCTTGTTCATGAATTAATTGACTTGACCAAAGTAGATATGGCTGTTCCAAAAAGAATCTTCAATTTCGGGATAAACTCATAATTAATTGGTTATGTTAAAATTTATCTTGTTTTTTGATATTTAACATGTCTTCTTTTTTTTCCTTTGTTTTTTTACCAAATCATTTGTGGACGAACTTATTACTCAATGATTGAATAAAACAACAAATGGTTGGTCCAAAATTCACAAGTGCTATTATAAAGAATCACATTATAAATTTATCACTTGCTGTCTTTTTCATATATATGTGAAGTAATGATAGTTTTGGGTGCATTGTATCAGCAAGCATTGCATCGGACACGGCACGTATAAGTTATTGAGGACAGATTAATAAAAACAAGTTTGCTTTTCAATACTAGCTTATATATGTTTTACTACCATTAATTATTTTGTTCCTTGTGTAAACTGGTCTCAGTTGTCTGGACCTGAATTTATGCACATTTCTATCATTGGAAATATGGACTTTCCCTAATTCTAAATAAAACAAAATCTCTCACATGAGGACAGCTTACCCTGGTCTTAAAAATAGAAGTGAAGACATTTGATCATAAAATTTTGGGAAATTCTAGAATCTTTTGATGGAATTATTTCGTTTAGTTTAAAAATTTATATAGTATAAAATTTTACACAAATACATGGCATTATGTTGTATAAACCTTTGATTATGTAATGAGACGGTTCTCTCAACAAAATTACAAAATTTTCCTTAAAATTTTTATGCCTTTGAATACCAATTCGACAATTCTCGACATGTATAATGAGAACTTTGGCCGGTCTCTAATGTCAATGTTATTTATTTATTTATTTGGTAGAAAAAAAGTATAAAAAGAGTGTAAATTACCCTTTTTTCTCTAGAGGAAAGGCATATCATTGCATATTTTAGCGGTATTTATAGATTACTCATCAAACAAAAGATTAATGACAATAAAAATCGAATAATTGAACCTTTAGTGATCACTTTAATTACCGTGTAATCTAACCCTGTTAGGTTAATGTCAATGTTAGTGCTTTTACTTCTTTGACATCATAACAAGAGAGTTGCTGACCTCTATAGGACTGGTGGTGAAAGACTCCCGTTCTCTACTTTTTCTACTAACAAGCATCTAAAATTATATGTACTCTCCTTAATTTTGCTCTAGGAAATGCTAATGGTACTACATAGCAAGATGCTAAGTGTACGCTTTGTTTGATTCTGTCGTTTGTGGCTGTGGTATAAATATTTGTTCAGGACAACTCTTTTTTACCTCTTTTGTGGCATAGTTTTTAGTGTAATATAGTTCTTGAAGAAACAAGACAACATTGAAGCCATATTTGATGGTTTAGATGAGAGTTTTGCAGTAATAGACCAGTCGGTAACCACCCCTAGCCAAGTGTTCACTTTTGTAGTATGTTTTTATGACATAAAAAAGAAACATCTACCAAATACTCCATAAATTAGTTACTTCACATTGCTAAGTACGTCCAATCTGTCCTCTTCAACTTTCTGAATTAGTGTAGACTGAAGAATTTAATCTCCAATTGCCCTCATTTCATCAAATTCAACCAGTAGTCACAACTACAATGACAGTACATTATGTGTCCTATTTATCTACATGTGCCCAACTCATTATTTGTGCCTTAAATGAAGAAAATCATTTCCCAACTAATTCAGTTACCACATTTACCTCTCCTCCATTAGTTTCCTTTTTTATTTGTGTATGCAATGCAGGAGTAGATGTATAAGTGAGTCCGTGTTATTCATATTACAATACGATTGGATATTATAACTGTTAAAATGACTAAAAAATAAGAGAATCTCATTATTTATCTAACGATTTGAAATATTCACTTGCACTCTACGTGTGAAGTGAGTAGTAAAGACTTTTTTTTTGGGATGCAAAG
Source organism: Cinchona pubescens (assembly GCA_025175665.1). Lineage (NCBI taxonomy): Eukaryota > Viridiplantae > Streptophyta > Magnoliopsida > Gentianales > Rubiaceae > Cinchona > Cinchona pubescens. The sequence continues at coordinate 189,515 of JANKKI010000233.1, forward strand.
CCTTGATGTTAGATCTTAAACACTCGGATGGTTCATATACATCCTTATAAAACAAGAAGAAATCAGGGGATACTTCAGAAAAAAAAAAATGAACGGACATATCAAGTAGGAAGGGAGACTATCAGACTACGATAAACAATGTAGACTTTTGTTGTTACTGAAAATTCAGTATAAGAGGAGCTACTGAATTAATCTTGAAAAGTTGTAAAGGATTAAGCATAAGTTTTATGCAGTTTACAGTCAGCAAGAGAGATCATGTCATAAATATTTTTAATTAATAAATTTAAATGGAGTGGCCCATGGGATGACTTCTTCCAAGGCCCTCCCATGTTCTGTGAATGAGATTGATTCGTGTATAGGAGATACAAACACAAGGAAATAGCAAGAATGGTCCCATAAGGTTGTCACTGAAAGCCAGAGACTAACAATATAGGCTACATGGCAATCTGCAAAAGCCAATTCCGAAAGGTAGAATAGATCTACAAGTAGAAAATGATCTCTTGTTAACTATTAAGCACATGATGGCCATGTTACTTTTGCCTCCATATCATCTCTTGTGAAGACAACATTGTAAGGACCTGACTGTAATATATGTCAACACACACTCACCCATCTTAGTCATCTCAAAATTTAATTCTTCAATTCACAGTTCCTGAGTAGCCTAATACATATTTAGGAAGAAAATAATAGAAACACTTTTAGATGGGTTCCTTGATGGGTTCCTTGGATGTCTGCAGATATTTTTTTGTCAAAATGATCATTCATCAATACTATATTGCATTAATGGTCAGTTACACCAATTGATCACATGCACTTGATTGCGTTTTTATTGTACTAACATAGTACTAAAGTTAGCTAAGATAGCTAATATGGATTGAGCAGAAAAGGATCAATCAGAAAACCAAAGAAAACTTTTTCATAATACCCAAAATGGATTAGCATTGACGGACCATACTAAAGATCTTAATTGAGCACACTTTTCATTAATAAAAGGAGGGGGCAAATATGGAATCAGATTATGTTACAACATGGATGAGGAACATGAATATGTACAGTATATGACTCTATAGATATTTACTTCAACTTTCTCAGAACAACAAAGTTACTCTATGAGGTTTTGAGATAACTTGTATTTGGAACAACATGAAAATACTATGACAACAAATATCCATATTCAATACTTTAATCAACTCTCAATTGTGACAAAACGTTTCATCTCTCAAGAAACTTATAAGAGCAATCTAGTTTTTACATGCTTAATGTGATAAATCAAGTGCATTACAAGATATCTATGATCTGATGGACCATCAACATCTGAAAAAAGTTAAATCTTATCTAAAATGCCAGTTTAATGTTGTATTTTATTGAACATGATGCTATAGAAGCTCAAATCACAATAAACCATGAATGTGACATGATTAACATGAAACAGACTCAAATATTTGAGATGGATATCAAATTATCAATGGCCCCAATACAGCTCATCTGGGAACATAAACACAAGTAAAGGACTTACGGACACGTACCTGAGCCATATACTTGATCAATCATCAGTTCCTCACATGTCCTGCATAATGTGCACATAAGCATTTATATCAGTTGATTTAAGACTTGGGCTCAACTGTATAACCATAAGATGCAACGTATACAAGAAACCACATATACTAAGAGGGTCCAGTCCAGGGTGGATAATTTGTTGCATGGGTCACAAAGTACAAACATTTTGGATGCCAAGGGTTTAATGATGGTTGAGAAACCAATTCATAATCACAGCTCTTTCGTACATGCCAACTTTCAAATTTCAACACCATAAAGAAATGGAAATTTGTCATATACATAGTTAGCTTGCATGATAGATTATTATGCTTTCATCAAACTTTGCACATTTTAAATGGTACAAAAACATAGTAACAGTTTTTTTAATTTATAGTCTACCATGGTCCAGGTTTGTCTAATTAGTATATAAAAGACAAGAAGTTCTATGTTACATGGACTCTCCTCTCACTCTCAAAGTATTCGTGTCCTGTCATGTCGACATGGGTGTAGGTATGGGATCCGTATTCATACGGTCAACTTTTAATTGGATACTTTGACTTTTTAACCAAACCAAAAATTATGTTGACTTCAACATGGTTGTGATAAAAAGACTGATAAGATAGGGAGGAAGATTAAATGGTTGTATGAGAGAGAAACATATGAAAATTGTATATCAAATTACTAAATCTTATTATAGTTATATTCTTCTAATATCTTATTTTTTTCCGTGCACCACTATTCTCTAATACTACACATAAACATTTTTTTTTTTTGAAATGAGTTACAAAATAATGTTAAATTGATTTATGTCGTCAAATTGCATTACCACTACACTAACTACACTAATATATAATACAAGAATATAAGACGCATCCCCGCACCCGTATCCGACTCTTTTAAAGTGTCCCCATATCTTCAATTTATAAAATTAACGAATCCGACACCTAAACGTGTACCCGTAACCGACACCCGTATCCGAGTCCAGGTAACTTAGAATAAGTTAATCAAGTCAAACTAAAGTTTGTTATCTATTAATTTCTCTCTCCTCACGAGTTGTTGTCCATGTCTTCAAGGTAGTTTAGAAGTACTGATACACAACCAAGAGTTCATGTGTTTGTCGCCGAAGTCTTATCGAAATTGTGCTTTCGCGTTAGACTACTATACCTAAACCAAGCTTCTTGAACAATTTTGGGCCCAGATCAACTCCAGTTACTGGTTCATGACCAGTAAGTCAAGGGTGAAAGCTAGGTGTCCATGGGCAGCATTGTAGTTCTATCTTTGAGTTCTTTATGCCAGCAAGTCAAGGGTGAGCTAAACAGGAGAGCCATTTCCAATTATCATCAGATTAAGATTCACTATAGAATTGGGAAAGAAAGGAGAATTGTGTCCAAAATAATAACGCATGTAAAAGGTTAGGATGACTAGATATCTCCATGTCGAATAAGTCTTGGTTACTCCCACCCCATTTTATAGTATAAAATAGGTATGACAGTCGCTGAAATGATTGAAAATCAAAGAGACCTCATTACTTTTTCATCATCTAACGGTCTGTAATACTTACTCTGCATTGTGGAGTGAGTAACAAAGAATTTTTCTTCCATGTCCAAGTGTTTATAATGATCATAATATAGAAATACCTGAACATTTCAAGACTTATGATTAATTTGAACCAAAAAAAAAATATATATATATATTGGTATAGCCAAGTCATGACCAGAAACCACCTAAAAACAATTCTCATTTTATTTTACATTTTACACTGGTAAAGGCCCTTGTGGTTAATTTACTACTTCACTCCATCAGTGTCCATGTAGCCATCAAATCAAGCCATGTGAAGTTCTCTGTTATGCAACTCCTGCATAGTTTTATGCATCAATCTCAATCCCATCAACTATTGTTCTTTTATAAGCCCCCACGGACATCATCCGTGAGTCCACCTTACTTCCCTGTGCTTAAAACAATAGCATCAAATATGAAAATGGTCCTTGGTAACTGAACTCTGAAATCTTAGGTATCTCAATCTGTAATGTAATAATATTATGGGTTAAACATGAATTTGTGAAGCTTATTTACTAAATGCTAGTTTATACTACAAGAAAATAGAAAGATTCAACTAATATCTTCTGCTGTGTCATACGACCCATCAGGACCTATGGTTTCGACTTTGAAAATGTAGAAACCTAAAGACTATAGTCCTAACTCCAAACAAGCTTATCATTTGTTGCAACCTAGTGAAATTACAACTTGCATTTTTCAAAGAAATTGAAAGTTCTTTTGTCATTCTACCACCCATATCTTTGTTATAACTGTACATTACCCTTCAGTAAAATGCCATGCCACACCAAATAGTCACAGCCAAGTCCATGTAAGGTGTAACATAGCCTTTCAAATAAAAAATTACCAAGGGTACTGCATACTGGCATTGGATCAATGCACTTAAGGTTAGCATTTGAGCAGTCAAAAAATTGTGCTAATTCAAAGAACTATCAAATTATTAACTGCAGGTTCAACAAAATCCATCAGAGAGAATTTGTAGAAGTTGGAAACAAACTGTTTTTAATTTGTTAAAGCAACTTACAACAACATCAATCTACAACAGCGAGAAGAGAGAGAAAAGCACTATTGTTTAGTATGATAAAGTGAAACTGATAGAGTACCTGTTTTCTCCAGTTCATTACTAAGAATTACTTTCTTACTTCACTTGTTTTCTCTTTTGATGCTGGAAGGAGCTTACAAAGTTAAAAACAGTAAGACATAACCTTAACATATGATGGATGTTTAACTTGTGAAATCAAAGTACAACCTGATATCAGGCTTTGTCATTAACAAGTGAAAAATTATACAGAAGGTTTTTTGCAGTATCTCCATTAAAAGGAGAGAGCAAGTTAGAACTTCTCTATATCAAGTCAATTATCCATACCCATAAAGGTAGTCACACATAAATCACTACATTACATGCCATCTAAAGAAAATAGCTAAAGATTAGATTATGTCAACCTTCAAGCAGAAGCAAGAGCCATTGACGTACAAATTGCTGATGTTCATTTTCAATCTGCTATTGGATACCTCTATGTTTGAATGGTCATCCACAAAACTTCAAAGTTACCACATATTTCTTCCATTTCCATTAGAATTATCAAAGCAGACAGCACTGTCGGCTTTTCATTAACCTGGCCTGAGCTTGCAAACTCTTATAGTACTTGACCAAGACTTCCCATCCTCCAGGACACATGAAACCATCGGGAGGATTCTCGCCATTTCTAGCGTAAGTCCGCATCTGCAAAATTGCACGTTAGATCAAGCTCCAAAATGGCTCTACTTCAAAGACTAATTCGGTGTAACAGAGAAAATGCTGTTTTCCTTGAGTTGCTTCTCTGAAAAGGCAGTGTGAAATAGTTAACACTTGCCTTGGTTCCAGAGATGAAGAGAAATTGTTAGCACGTGATGGATCAAAAAAGGCCATCCGCCTTTCTACAGTATCATATGCTGCCACCTGAATTGCAGGAAAAGTTGCAAGTTTACAAACATATCTTATTACATGAGAGGAGCATTTTATGTGAGAAGAACTAGATAATAACTCCCAGAAGAACAAAGGAAAAAGAATCTACAAACATGGAACCATGTACATGCAAGAAGAATTGGACAAAGAAACATAATCGTTTCAGCTGGAAAACACTAAGCCACAGAATTCCCAGTTTGTCATAGATGGCTTAGAAGAACATAATGACATCTATAACCTATGTAAGGAAATAACAAAGTGCTAAAAAGTTTGATAAATAAATTAGACTAAGGAAAGTGAGATAAGTTATAGTATTGAAATGAAGTCTGAAACTGGATAATAGATTTGTATAAATTTTGGATTGATCTGATAATCAGAACAAAGTAATGTAATAAAAACTTCAAAGCTTCTTTTGTTACATACAAGCAGAAAAAATTCAAGACTACCCAAAATAAACTTTGAAATTATCTTCCATGATGAGGCTCAGAATGTTAACTTTTCTCCAGTAGTAACCCCTTGAATTTCACCAACACAATATGGGGTTGGTGAGAATACTAATTAAGAATGCAAATGATTATCACATGAATGACTAGATGGAAGGCTACTGAAAGTTTAACATATTGCAGATGATTTTCAACGGAAAAACAAACTAAAAGGTTAAGTGTACATACTCTGAATGGCACTTAAATGTTCAATTTTTCCAGGCCAGGGGCCATGCTTAGAACTTTCTTCCCATGATCTGGATCATATAAGTCTCTCTTCTCTATTGGGTGTCCCATACCAGCTGGATCACGTCCAACAATGTAAAAGTTGGCACCACCATTTATGCGCGCCTTTGCATGCCATTGTACTTCACTTGGTCCAGCATAATGCATAAGGGAGGGAAATATGGCCACTATAGTTGTCTCAGGATCAAGAACTCCATCTTCAAGGACCTGCCCAAGAGGAGAATATATAGCTGAGTAGAACTTAGAATTACTCTTAAATTTATAAAAGGAATTAATTTGTTTCACTTCACTACCATATGAAGTCTCAAACCAGTAGGGCAGCTTAAAATGAACACCAAATTAAGTGAATTAAGGAATCTTAATTTCTAAATAGCTCAAGAAGCAATCTAATAAATGTCATAATATCTGACAAAGCATCCAAAACAGCTACAACATCTCCAAGCACTTATTTGCTAGAACGTACATGCTTCACCAGCCTAAAATGATTCTCTCTCTCTCTCTCTCTCTCTGTCTCCAATTTTACAACCCTCCTTTGTTTGCTGGATGTCCAAAATTATAGTAGTTTCACAAGTCCAAAAAGAAGGGGAAATAGAAAGTTCAAGTTGACCTTGTAAAGAAACTTTTCTTCTGTACTGACATATTTTGTATGGCCACAGATGGAGTCAATACCTTTAGTTGAAAGAAATGCAATCACAAACTGTTACACAGAAAGTTGGATATTCTAGATGACCAAAAGGGATGGAGTGGATTAAAAATTTCTGTAAGAAAAAAAATGAAGTCGGTCATTTCATATAGGGGAAGTCAAGGATCTCTGAAGTGTACAAGGAAAAAGAAATTGCTCTCTTCAAGAGATGAAGTTTCAGCACAGTGAAGGCAAGGTAAGTGCAGGGCCTTCTTATGCAAATTTTTACAAGTATGCTTTACAATTTGAAGATGGTTTTAGCATATTTTTTAATTAGGATTTCATGGTGAAAAATGTTATGCAGGTGATATTTCTGGGTTTTATAACAAGCGAGGTTTTGTAAATCAAGACCATGTAACAGACTGAAAAGCTAAAGAACTCATATATGGTCCTTGTGGAGACAAAGAAGGTTAATAGAAGGGACTAGCACAATTAACCTTGCTATGCTGTTCCATTCGAACATCCAATGGTACATCGTCAGCCTTGTGAAACCTCTCAAAGGATGAAGCAGAAGAATTGGATTTTTATATCCCATCTCCAGAAGTCTCCTGCGAGTATCATTCATTAACAGAGCATGGCCATTATGCACAGGATTCCTCAGCTGGAAAGCAAAAACTGCATCTGCCTGACGGTGATCAAATTCTTTACGTAATTGTTGGGGAGATAGCCTGTAGCAATCAAGACCATCATTATATTTTACAGGCTGCAACACTTCCAAATCTCCACCAATGAGCCAATTCCCAGCTGAAGTAATTACCTCCTCAACATAAGGTAATCCAGGAGCAGTGTACGCCTCTAAGTTCCCCAAGTTCTGGCAATTCTCTCTTCTTTATGATGCTTGTATATTTCAATGCTAAAACAGAAAGTTTTTTACCATCATGATATTGTGATACTACAAAAAATAGAAATCAGACACAGAGGGCAAAAAATGTACAATACATTTCATCAACCAGTGATAGATTCATTCCCTTCAGAAGTGGATAAGTCATGCAGGCAACACATGTGATTTTAATAGCCTTGATTTTAGTTTTAGCATTAAGTACTTCATATTCGATAGATTTACGGTCAACAGGAAGCATTTCCCTATGCTACTAACTCTTTTAAGTCTTCTTGTTGTTTCTTCCTCATTTCTTCCTAGCAGCAAATCCTCTTCTGCCATTTTCAAAAATTTTGTTGGATTTCAAGTAGAAATCACTTGGAGGGTAAGATTTTATGTATTTTAGCTTTAGTTATGGGCTTTATGAAAGCTTTAAAGTTTTGTAGGATTCTTTGTGGCTAGAAAATCCTCTTTGCACGCTTTAGTGTATTTGCATTCTTGGTAGCTTAGTAACCTAGCTGTCCACAAAGGTTGTTCAGTTTTTGACACTGAGCATATCTATAATAAACAGTTATCGCTGCTCTTTTGAGTGTGCTGTTTGCAGAAAAGAAGCCATAATGAGCTTTCGCCAGTATAGAAGACATTCAGGCAAGTAGCATATTTTAACTTCTGTATGCTGTTCATAGTTGTGCTAGTAGAAGCATAGAGAATTTATCACTATAACTTACCATCTTTTACAGACAACTTCTAACACATTTCCCTAAACGCTTTCAAAATGACAACTTTAGTGATGATGAAACTTAATTTAGCAAAGTCAAATTTGTGGTTGTGAACTTCACAGATGCAGTAATTTCTTACTCGTTTCACATTTGTGGGGAATTGGGTAGAAAATAGCCACAACAAACAGATAAAGAGCAATAAAGTGGAGGATGATGCAATGAGGCTTCGTACATGAGATAGCAATTGTACTTGAACAGATTATTCCTAGATCCCTGGAGAACGTTCTTTCAGCAATTTACAACAATTTTATTAACTTCAAAACAGAAAACGAAACAACTTCGAAGTGGATAACTAATAATAAAAGCAGGTTTTAAAATAGTGCATTTAATTTGAGCAAAAATGCTAACCTTCTAAGAATGCCAACCAAAGCCTCATAGGGCCCAAGAAGTGCAACATCACTCAACCCCTCAATCTTTTCCTTAGTCTCATCATCAATAGCCAATACAATAGGAAGGGACATATTAACCAAAGACCCATCTTTCATTCTCAAGCAATTAAAATGCAAGCTCTGCATATACTCGTCTTCTCTCATAAACTCCTTAAGTGGCCTAGCCCTACCTTCACTAATCACATGAACCCACTTTCAAGATCAATTTTTGTCAGTTTCACCTTAGGCATTAACTCAGCTTCTGAAATCTTGGAGGCCCTTTTGTTCTCAGGCACCACAAGATCCACCAAAGAACCCCCATCTGGCTCAATCAAAGAACTCTTTATTGTACTACCAATCCCTTTTGTTGGGGATGATGAATAAGGTAAAGAACTCATCTATTCTTGAAAATACACCAACTGGGCTAAAGGGTTGTGATGATAAATTGGTTTTGATTGAAATTTGGGAAAGTAAGGATTTTTCTTGAATGTTGCAGTAAAATGTGTGTGCGCGCGTGTTGGTGAGGTGGCGGTGAGGTGTAGTTGAGTTGTAAGAGGCATTTTTTTATTGGGTTTTCTTGAAAATGGTAATGGGGATGAATTGTTGTTGTTGGAAAAGTGTAACAAAGGATCCAAAAATGGGAGGCTGCTGAATTGGTGGACATCTTTTTCTTGGGGCTTGTGGAAAGGAAGAATTGGGGGAGATTTTGCTTTGAACTGCATGGACTACTATGGAGCTGTGTTTTTCACATGTTATTTTATTCTATTTTATTTTATTTTTTATTTTATTTATTATTAAGGGTCAGGTCAGACCACCATCTTTTACTGGAACAATTTAGGCCAGAATATATCATACAACTTATAAAGTCCGTTGTCTAATTCATGTTCTCTCTCTGATAAAAAATGTATTAAGGAGCTTTCAGCCAGCTCATTCGAGGGAAAAATGTATAGAGTTTTGTTTTCAGCCATAAAATATTTTGTCACACACACCATTTCATTTTTTATTACACAATTAAATAAGTTGTCAAGATTATATGAAATCATTTAAGTGAAATAATTTTGATAATGTATTTAACAGCATGATAGATAATGAACCAAGATTTGGAATAAAAGATTCTTAAAAATATTTCTACTTGCGACTATTTAAAAAAACAGGAAGATTTTTATTCTAACAAAAATAAATTGTTTTTAACTCTATTTATAAACTTTTAAATTTTTATAATAAATTTTACTGTTGCATCATCAACTTGTATTATTTATTCATTAAATATTTTAATACTTATTATTAAACATATAAATGAAGTTAAAGATCATATTCGTATAAATATTTTCCTTATCCCAAATGTATAATGCTAAAATTAAGAAGGTTCAATGTCATCAAGAACATATATAATAGTTAAAAGATTTAATATCATCAATAACATATGCTTGTAACTACTAAAAAAATAAAATATCAAATTAGTTTATAATCCAATTATTAAAAAAAAATTCTGAAATGAAATCAGAAGGATACTAATTTATACACATCTGTATATTTCCAGTATTAGAAGAATTGAGAAGCACTATATCCATTCACGTGTATCTCAAAAGGAGAAATTTAATAAATCGATTCTTGATTTTATTTTAACATTAAATGAGATTCATTATATTAATAATTAACGTAAAAAGATTTTATAAGTTTAATTTTGACGAAAGTTTTCTAATCAGGTTTATTTACGTGTTTTTTAGAAAAAATCTAATATGTGTATAGTCAACCAAACAGTTATCAATATGTAACCAAAATATCATTAAACTTTTATTTTCTAAAATAATAAATTTATCAAAAAGACACTCCAGTTCTGACCAATATCTCCTAAAAAAAAGAATGTTGACCACTATATCCATTCACGCGCATCTCAAAATATCTTCTAATAATAGTTGTATCATATATGTGGAAGTACTTAAATACCCCTATCATCATCCGAAATCCTTTGTTCTCAAGTATATCTAGCCTACTCACTCTCAAGGGCATTATCGCAATAAAAATTTTCAGCCTCCTGCCCTAACTTCGCTTTCATATTCGCATATTCTATTTCACTGTTTATAAAAACCTTTCACGCCGGATCTTCTCTAACTTTTATTTATTCCAATTTATTTTTCGAATTTGCCGTTAGGGTTACAGCTTCTCTCTCACTCACTCTTACGAGTTTATACATGTATGAATTAGAGTTGTTCGATCGAGAATTCTGAGCTGTATACTTGCAAACACTTCTCAAAGAAAGAAGAAGCAGAAGAAGAGTTGTAGAGAATGGGAGTGCCGGCATTTTACCGGTGGTTAGCGGAGAAGTATCCGTTGATAGTTGTGGATGTAATCGAGGAGGAGCCGGTGGTTATCGACGGAGTTAAGATTCCGGTCGACACCAGCAAGCCTAACCCTAACAACCTCGAATATGACAACCTCTACCTCGATATGAACGGGATTATTCACCCGTGTTTTCACCCCGAAGATCGAGTATGTATTTTTTTTTCTCTTCATTTTTGTTACTTTAATTTATTAATTTGCTGTTAGAATTTGATGAGATTTGGTTTCGAGGAGATGTGAGATGCTGGACTTTAGTAGTTTTTAGCTTTTGATGGGGTTTTCCTGCTAGGGGAGTGGTATTTTTTCACATGAATTTTAAGTCTTTGGTTATAAAAATGATTGTGGATGGCTCAGTTCACTCTAAGATCAGAATTTTAGGAAAGAAACATGAAAAAACTCCTAGAAATATGTTAGGTAGTTAATCATCTACTAAAATTCTCAATAATATGTGGTTCAAGGTCTGCTCATCTTTGGGGCAGTTTATGTTTCTGGCTATTGATTTTTCTTCAAAGATTGTGTTTAGATATTGTGAAAGTGGTGGGCTTTGTTTTAGATTTTAGCAAGATTCAGGTGGTTGACTTTTTGTTAGATTTATCAGTGGTTAAAGGGTACTTTTTCTTTGTTCATGTACTTCTGGTTTCATGATTTCTTTGTCTATAACCAGAGAGGTGATTGTTAGGATGATGTATCCAACACTTCTCGGTTTTCTAGGAGACATTATTTGTGTTTGGTGGACAAGTTATTAAGTTATTCTTTCCATGGATTTTAAATGTCGAGTAATGCCATTATTGTCGTGGCCCATGTGATATTATTTAGGCAAGCGTTATTTTACATATTTCTTTGTGCAGCCTTCTCCAACCAGTTTCGATGAGGTGTTTCAATGCATGTTTGATTACATAGACAGGCTGTTTGTGATGGTTCGGTCCTCGAAAAGTTTTGTACATGGCTATTGGTGGGTAAAAAGTTTGACACGTGTTTGTTAGTCTTAAATGGAATTGGTCAAAGATTTATACTCTAATTATTGACTGGAGTTAATTTGTAGATGGTGTTGCTCCAAGGGCTAAAATGAATCAGCAGCGTTCCAGGCGTTTTAGAGCTGCCAAAGATGCAGCTGATGCGGTATGCACCCTGTCCTGATTATGCAGTTAAAAAAATTTGAATATGTTCATATTTATCTTCTCCTGTAGGCAGCTGAAGAAGAAAGGCTACGCCAAGAGTTTGAGAGAGAAGGCCGGAAGCTTCCTCCAAAAGAGGAATCACAAGTTTTCGACTCCAATGTCATAACGCCAGGAACACCATTCATGGCTGTTCTGTCAATTGCTTTGCAGTATTACATCCATCTTAGATTAAATAATGACCCTGGATGGAAAGATATTAAGGTAGTCTTCATGTGAATTTCATATGTGGTATTCATTTCAATGCGTCATCTTTGCTAAATCTGCTTTGCTTTCATACCTCAATGATACAATCTACTTGTGCTTGATCTACCAATTATCAAGTGTTACCTTTTCTTATGCTTATTGGCATATACATTTATTTTGTGAAGGTTATTCTTTCTGATGCTAATGTTCCTGGCGAAGGGGAGCACAAAATCATGTCATATGTTCGCCTACAGAGGAACCTTCCTGGATATGATCCAAATACACGCCATTGTCTTTATGGTTTGGTATGTGATCTCCTTTTTTTCTCCTGCAAGTTTGATAATAGATTCTTTCTCCAATGTTCTTAATTTTAACCCCCTGTTTTCATGTTCTCCCATAAAACAGGATGCAGATTTAATCATGCTGGCTTTGGCTACTCATGAAGTTCATTTTTCAATACTTAGAGAGGTTCATTCTCTGCACTTTATTGGTGGTACACCGTACTTTAGGGGACTAATACTCATGAAGTTCATTTTTAAATACTTAGAGAGGTTCATTCTCTACACTTTGGTTGTTGGTACACTGTACTTGAGGGGACTAATCTGTATTGTGATTTTGAGGTCTGTGTACGTTTATTGAAAAGCTCTGGTTATGTGACGCGAGCCATTTTCAATCAGTGTGAAATCATGTTTTATTAAATGATTTTCAGCCATATCTTTGTGTATGATGGTTATGCAGGTGTGTTCTTTATCTTCCTGTGCAGTAATCTTCATGGTTACTATAAATTTACTTTCAGGTGGTATTTACTCCTGGCCAACAAGACAAATGTTTCCTCTGTGGTCAAATGGGTCATTTAGCTGCAAATTGTGAAGGAAAGGCCAAGAGAAAGGCGGGGGAGTTTGATGAGAAAGGAGATGAAATTGTGGCCAAGAAACCATACCAGGCTAGTTATCTTTGCCGTGGCAATAATTAGAATTTGACGACTGCTTTAGAATATTTTTTGCTAAATTTTTTTTCCCAGTTTCCTTATCTGGACGCCTTTTGCAGTTCCTCCATGTGTGGACTCTTCGAGTTTTCTATATCTAGAGTATGAAATGAGAATTCCAAATCCTCCCATTGAGATTGACTTTGAGCGGATTGTTGATGATTTCATCTTCTTGTGTTTCTTTGTTGGCAATGACTTTTTGCCTCACATGCCCACTCTTGAGATTCGTGAGGTGTGTTCAGCAATGTCTTATTCTATTTATTATTGCTTCTATCTTCAATGCACATTAAATCCACAATCTTTGACCTAGAAATTGATATAAATGCGTTTGCACTCTGATTTGCCAGAAGCTTACAAAATTAGAAATTTGGAGTTTGTCGTGTTTTTTATTCTGAAACATATACGAAATTTTGCGTAAGCTGAAACTGCGTGCTGTTTCCAAGCAATATAGTGAAACTTGACTTGCAATTATGAATGCTTTCCTGTACTGGAAAAAACCTGTAGGATAATGAATTAAGGTAGAAATAATTGGTCAAACAAGATTCTGGCCTATATTGGAAAAAAAGAAAGAAAACGTGTCATTTCCTGATAGCTTAGGAAAATAGAAAAAAAAGGAAAACTACAAAAGATGGACCAAAAAAGTAGATTCTAGCAGATTTGGAGAAGAACTAATCTAGTCTCGGGAAAAAAAAAAGATAGAACCCATGGAATGCCTATAAAATGCATGGTAGGAAAATTGTAAAAGATGTTTATTCAAAATTTTTCATGTTTTTAAGAGTTTTGAGGAAAATATGGAGTTCTTAGAGATTGATGCATTTGGAATCATGTTGTGATGTTAAATTTTTTTGTTTTTTTATGAAATTGTTAGAAGATGATTTATATATAGATGCTGAATTAGGATGTTGACATTATTGTTTTCCATTCAGCAATTTTAATATATTAAATTCTTGTTTTTGGTAAGTTGATACAAAATTGAGATGGATTTCTTGGATGATCATCTCACTCTTTTTTCTCCTCCCATCTAGTGCTAAATTTTCATGTGTGATGGGAGTAACCACTGGGCATACTGTACACTCAGAATCTATTAATTGCTGCTCCTTTTGTACCTTTGAGATGTCTTATAAATAGGGTTAATATAATTGTTTTCTTAATTGATTTGTGCTGTTTCACATGAAGGGTGCAATTAACTTACTGCTGGCTGTTTATAAGAAGGAATTTAGGGCTATGGGTGGGTATCTGACCGACTCAAGCAAGGTATGCATTTGGGTGTCGCTAAGTCTGAGTTATCTTAAATTTGATGTGGACCTTTCTGTTATTCCTGATATTCCCAAACTTCTTTCTTTTGTCAGGCAAACCTGAGCAGGGTGGAGCATTTCATTCAAGCTGTGGGATCATATGAAGATAAAATATTTCAGAAAAGAGCTCGGCTTCATCAGGTATATTTTGCTTTAGTCCTGGCATTGTATGTTATCTGGCTTTATTGTGAATGTTGTCTTTTTTGTTTTCTGTAATGTTGAATCATTTATGTGTTGGTATTTGGAAACTATGTAAGTTGGAGTAAACAGACTTGTTATTGAAAAACTGTTTGGGGCTGTTTGCTTAGTGGATCAACATTTTCTTATTGAAAATATTTTTATCATGATTTTTATGTGTTCGTACTTTGTTGTAACTGAGTTAATTGAAAAATCAGTGTGATCCACAAAAATTGTTTGATAATAGCACTATCTTGTGTTTTGGACTTATGGGAAGGTGGATTTTTTCTCTGTTTTTTTTTTTTAATTAATTTATTTATTTTTACTTCTAAGTTCAGGGTGGAAAATTTCTCTTTCTCGATCAGGAATGTGAAACAAAGCTATATACTTTTCTTTGTTTTACAATGGAAGTGGTATTATTCTTGTAAAATTAATGCTTCTTTTTTGTTTCAACTTGGTCTACTTGGTTATTGAGTGAGATTTTCTGCAGATTGAATGAAATAGATAAATCTATGCTTGATTGATCAAAAATAGGTTATAATTTAGATTTTCTATTAGAGTGATAGTTGTTCTTCCATTTCGCTTCCAATTTCCAGAGACAAGCTCAAAGAATTAAGCGTGATAAAGCTCAAGTGAAGAGAGGAGATGAACAGATTCTGAACCTCAAGTTCAGCCTGAATCTCTTGTCCCGGATTGGTCGATTCAAAGGTTCTCGTCTTGCTTCAGGTCCTTCTCCTACACCGTATCAACAGCCTGGCTCGTCAACATCTCGTAGATATGATCAGCTTAAGAAAGCTACCTCAACTCAGTCTGGGACATCTGATGACAAGCAGACTCATATCCGGGCCAAAAAAGTTGCACGTTCAACTTCTGGGGCCACTATTGGTGCTGCAATTGTTGAAGCTGAAAATAGTCCTGAAATTGAAGTATGTTTTCCTGCTTTGGGAGAAGCATTTTTTTGTATAATTCTTACTCCAGCCATTCTCTGAGAACCTCGAAGCATTTGTTAACTCCAGCAGTTATTTAGGAGTAGATTCTATTACTTGTACTAACATTAGATTACAGTGAGTTTTGCCTTTAGGTAGTTTATAGTGAGAGCTCATAACTGGACTATAACCATTACCATCCTGTTCAATTATTAACAAGCTTTTCATTTGAAGTTGTCCTTTTCTTTAGAACATAATAGATGTTTTCCTTTTCTTCTCATTTTTAGGTCCGTGAAAACAAAGAAGAACTCAAGACGAGATTAAAGGAGTTACTTCGTGAAAAATCTGATGCCTTCAGTTCAGAGATTCCTGAAGAAGACATGGTTTGGTTATAAAATTTGCATTTTCATTCACTTGGATTAGAACGTAACTTTAGGCACGTGTCTTGGTTGAACATATCACTCCATCTATATAGGCTTCTGGTTAGGCATTTCTGTTCTTTAGAAGGTTGCAAAATCATTTGACTGGCTATATTTTTTCAGTAATTTGTATGAAGTTTGAAGTTTGTGGCTACTTAAATTTCATAGATGATGGGCTTGAGACTTGCTTATACAATTGATTATGGCTGACTATTGCTCTATCGGTCTCTTGACAGGTTAAACTTGGAGAGCCAGGATGGAAAGAGAGGTATTATGAGGAAAAGTTTTCTGTTAAGACTCCTGAGGAACTTATTAATGCAGTGCGGGAAGATGTCGTAAGTTATTAACCATAAAGAATGTGTTGATATTTTGTTGAGAAGGTTGGATAATGAGTACCTCCCCTTCTCTTAACCTCATTTTGACTAGTTACATTTTTCTTTATGACTTTGCCTTGAATGAAATGAAATCTAGATGGGTGCTAATTGTTATTTGATAGTTGGTGTATGGAAGAGTAAGTTTGTGTTGTATTATATATCGTCACTGGTGTTTCTAAGTATATCTGGCAGCTTCAGTTGAATAGGATCCACTTATTGAGATAGAACATAGATATTAATTTGTTTCCATTATAAGGGGTTGCCTGTTGCATGGTGGCTGTATATTCTGATTGTGAACATTAAATGTCATGCAAACTATTATCAACTACCTTCGTGGTATTTTTTGGGACTTCTGAATGCAAAGTTTTTGCTGTTGTTTGCTTAGACATCTTCCTATGCACAAACTATACGTGAAGTTTTTGAAAAAAAATTTAAACTGTTATGCGGTATATAAGAGCATTTGTTGGTTTATTTTGATGGAAACTGGTTTCCTCAACTAATTCCTAGTGCTGATCTTTCCTATACCAAGTAGATGTCCAATATCTCATATACCCTTCCATGTGTGGTTGTTCTTTTGTGTGGTTCTATTCTAAGTTGCTCTTTGAAGGCCTATCAGCTGCATGGTCCTCTATGTTGATAATTAGGAGTTAATTTGAGGTTCTTTCCTTCTAATGTAGGTTAGGAAATATACTGAAGGCTTATGTTGGGTTATGCACTACTACTATGAAGGAGTTTGTTCCTGGCAGTGGTAAGTTTTTCTTTCATATGTTGCTACTGGAGCTTTTTCTGCTTTAACGATCGTTATCCACCTGTATGGGTTTATATGTTTTACAAGCCTTTAATTTTTTGAATGTATATTATGCACATGATGATTCTTGTAACTGGTAGCAGGATTTTTTTTATTTATAACCACCCTTCCTCCTACCCCTTAGTGACTCGAACTCATAACCAATAGCTCTCATAGGGGTTGCATATTACCGCCTAAGCTGCAATTCGTTGTCACAACTTGTAGCAGTATGTTTAGTCATAATTCATTTTTGTTTTTGCATTGATAGTCATTGTCTTCTTGCATGCGATGTATTTACTGGTTTGTAGTCTTGTAGATGATGCTTTCCTGGAGCTTATTTTTACGGTTAGAAATTATCTTTTCAGGTTTTATCCTTATCATTATGCACCATTTGCTTCAGACCTCAAGAATCTTGGAGACTTGGATATAAGCTATGAATTAGGATCTCCATTTAAACCATTCAATCAACTGTTGGGGGTGTTCCCAGCTGCTAGGTTATGGCTTACCACTTCTACATTTGCTTTAGACTATCGTGCCTTGTGGATGCTCTAACTAGGTTTATCTGCAGTGCTCATGCTCTTCCTGAGAATTACAGGAGATTAATGACGGATCCGAACTCTACGATTATTGATTTCTATCCCACTGGTGTGAATAGATCCCTAGTCAATACAAACATACTAGATTTGATTTTTATTATTTAAATTTATTTTTTCAAAAATATCTAAAAAAGCCATTTTAATATATCAGATTTTGAAGTGGACATGAACGGGAAACGGTATTCTTGGCAGGTAGATTTCGATATACTAAGCATAAGTTGTAAGAATTGCTTGCAGATACTGGAATAATCATTTTAACATCATTCCTAATGTGAAGGGTGTAGCAAAGTTGCCTTTCATTGATGAAGCCCGTCTTCTTGCTGAGGTTGCAAAAGTCGAATATACTTTAACGGTAAAGTTGACTCTGATTCTGATACATGTTAAACTATCAGATCTTTTTGCCTTCTTTACTAAGGTAATAACTTCTCTGCAGGAGGAAGAGGCACGGAGAAACAGTGTGATGTCAGATATGCTTTTCATTTCTGTATCACATCGCCTTTCTCCATATATTTTTTCTCTTAACGATCGTTGTAAGCAGCTTACTGACAGAGAACGAGTTTTAATTAAGGAGCCACTCAATCCTGAGAGCCAGGTTTGTATGATATTGTTGGTTACTGTGCAAAAGTTCTATTCCTGGTGTTGTTGCTGTGTTGCTTCCTAATGTCTGTTCATAAAACTTCAGTTATCTTGACGTGTATTTATTCAGTTTAAAATTCATTGACTTTCCCTTTTTCACCCATTTCATTGCTTTTTTCTGCTGTCTTCATCCACAGCTTGCCTATTTATCTGGAGCTTTTTTTAATTTTTTAAAAAAAATTTTGTCCATCACTTTCCTGAATGTGGTTGGGGGAAGGGATTGGAATGATTTTCAAAGTGTGAGATACATAACTACAATGTCTCGCGACTCTTTATAGCATTCATTCTTCTAGCTACTTCAATTTCTTACCCCATGTGATCTTTCCATTGACTTGTGCTTTGCTTTTGGAAGATAATGGCACTTAGTTCTCTTTACATATGTATCAAGATGAAAATGGAATCAATATATTCTCTTTTGCTTGCTCTTCAATCAACCCATATTAGCATGGATACCTTGATCTATCTGATTTTATTAGGGTTACTACTTGCAGTGGTGGGATGAATGGCTACATATCCCTTTGTGCTGGAGATCCTTGTCCACCAATTTTTAGATCACCTATCGAGGGAATGGAAGATGTCATTAACAATCAAGTCATGTATGTTAAGAGCGTCTAATATCATCCTTCATTTGGTTTTAGGAAATTCATTATTTGGTGTAGAACCTTTCTTTGTTTTCTGTTGTCTTTGACTATTTATGTCCACTTCTCTCAGATGTGCCATATATAGACTTCCAGACGCTCATAAGCACATTACTTGGCCACCGGCTGGGGTTATTTTCCCCAAGAAGGTAAGGTCTTTTGATTTCCTTTTACATCAGCGATTGACATCTTATATTTTAGTTCAATTCTGTAAACTTGTCTTTGGTTCATTGGAATGCCTTATCCTTTGATCATGAGGTAATGCTTAGTGCTTGATCAACAAGGAGGTTATAAACCTAACATATGTTCAACCAGTATTCTATCCCTGTAGCTTGTTGCTAAGCTGTTTCCTTTTACAGATCGTAGCAATAGGAGATCTGAAACCTGAGCCTGTACTCTGGCATGAGGATTCTGGGAGGAGACCTTTGGAAAATGGAAGGTATGCTAAGCTTGTTGATCTATTTAATTCTACATTTCTAGAACCAACTCTTGATATCAAATGTATTAGAATTTTTTGCAAGTATTCTGTTTCATTTTGACCATACTTTCAGGCATAACCCAGTGGATGTAGTTTCGGGTCGGCAACTTGGAGAGGCTGCACATCGACTTGTGGCGAATAGTTTACAGGTTAAGCAAGATAGGAATGGTTTTAATGATGGAATGTATGTCTCGCCTCCAATTCATTCTGTTGCTTATGGCCCACCTCGCATGCCCTACAGAAAGGATAAATACCATGGGCAGGAACCTATAATGCCGCAGCACAGTACAGGCTATTCTGCTCAGGGTTATGTACGAAGTCACCATGCTCATGGTTACAGGCAACCGTATAATAACCCTACTTCTCCGGCTGCTCATAGTTACAGCACTAGGTCACACTCTCGTAATGAGAGGAATGACAGGCCTGTGAATGGTACTAGAGACTATCACCAAAATGGGTATTATCAGGCAGGATTACAGCAAAATGGGGGTTTTGGATACCCTAAGCATCCTCAACATGTAGGCCAGGCTCCATTTCCACCAGGTGCTAGTTTTGATCAGCAGAGTGGTGAATATAGAAGTTATGAAAGCTATCAGCCTTATGGGTCTGGCAGCTATAATCATCGGGGTGGAGGTTGGGCCCCTCAGGTTAATCCTCCTAATGTTGGAAGGGATCATAGTCATCCTCATCGTTCAGGTAACCAATTCTCAGCTTTGGATAGGGGTTCTCATAGGAGACCACCAATTTCTGAGCATCGGCACTAGAGGTGTTATTTTTGCCTCACTATGGTGACCAACATGATTGTTGTATTAGTAAAGTTTTAGCACCTAAATAGTCCTGACATGGTTTTTATTCTTTAGAGCCTATACATTGTAGACCTGAATCTTGAAAATAAACACAAAAAAAAGGGTGAAAGGTAAAATAGGGAAAATTGGAAAACAAAAAGATCATCAAATCATGTAACTTTTTTTATTCATCAGGGTTGTTGATATTCTTAAGCTCTTGCATTTTGTTTTCTATTTAGTTGCCACATAAAATGGACAAATGTCCTATCTGCCTTGATTTACAGTAGAGCTTTATTGTGATGATTATTTAGTTCTACACTTGTTTTATTATCTCCATATGATTTATGGATATTGTTCCATTGTCATGTTTATCTTTTCCCCACAGCTAGAGAAGAATTTTCATCATGACATATTGTACCCAGCAGGTAGACATGATCCTGGTGTTTGTTAATGAACAATGCGGAGTTAATTTCCTGGCAGGGGTTTTTGCTCCAGCTCCCACAGAGGCAGAGGGTTGTGCATAAGCTGATGAATAATATATGTTTAAGGGCCAATTAAGTTGGGGAATGAGTCGTGTAGAACAAACAAAATTTCAAAGTATAATAAACTAGGGTTATCACTAAACCCGAGTTTTTTGAATCTCGTGGTTTGTCGGCTTTGCTCTTTATGAATGTGGCATCCAACTTTTTCAGCAATCAGTTCTCCAAAGAAAGTCGGACTAGAAAGTTATGTGACAGTTGACAAGTCGAACTGTCAAGCTTTGGTTGCTGTATCTGTTGTTGAGATTGCAATAACACAGGAGAGCTGAAAACTCTTGTAGAAAATTCTACAGAAACCGTGTGGCCCTTTAAATTATTGACTCTTTGTTGTGTTGTAGATGATGCAGTGAGTAGATGGTCAAAGGGAGAATGGTGGGAATTCGGGGGGGACCTCTTTCCATTTTTTTCTTTTGTTAGTTGAAAATTTTTAATTCCGTTTGCGGTTTAGCTTAGACTTATGTGTAAAGAATTTTGCAATTCCACTAAGATTTTAATGATTTAAAATACCTCGTCACATCAGAAATTAAATAATACTTGAGGTAGATGGCTAGCATGACACTTCTCACATCCTCATACATGAACGATTAGACTTTCAATATCAGGTTAGGAAAATGGTTTGATTCGAGGGGTGGTGAGGCAGACAAACATCATAGGTTTCGTGCTAATATTTATAAAAAAATGAATTATCTTGGGAGAGTGGTTGTTGCTGAATGAATACCTTGGATTTTGGAAGATAACCTCAAAGAGTTTCGTTCATATTAACAAAGCCTTGTGTGCACACGTGTGGATTATCCATTACCATTAGGTGGGAAGTCCAAATTTCCATAGCTGTGGAGAGAGACTCTGATTTCATATTACTACTACAATAATTCATCCATTTAGTACTAACTACTTGAAGCTAATTCTATGATACAAAAATTAGATATAATTATAATTTCATTAAATGAGTCTTCTTAACAAATATGTAGTTGTTCATTACTTATTCATTGATCATATTAATTAAAATTCCTATGAAGTAAGCATTTCATGACGCGTTGAACAAATTGATTGATGTTGATAATTACAATTAGAGGATGAAGTCACCAGTGACGGATTTTTCATCATGAACTACGTAATTAACTGAATCATGAACAAACCTTTGACTCACAAGCTGCAACTAACGTACTATGATGCAGACCAATGTCCAATTCTTCCAAATTTAAGTGATATCTATTGCATTTACGTCATCAGATAAATGCTAATTGGATAGGAATTTGCAGTATTAAACATTGCTGTGATCTAGCTCATGATCCACAAACTATATATGTGCATACATTCACATTGGGATACCGGATGTGGGACCCAATAGTTGAATTTTGGAAGCAAAAATTATATATATATTTGGAGAGATAATTTTATAATTTTGTAAAATTTTATGGGATAAAGTCTATATTTTTTCAAAGGAAGTTTACTGAAATTTTTAAAAAATATCAATAAAAATAATATATTTTCACAACTGTTAGGGAATAAAACTCTATAAATACATACATAGGAACACTTTTTTATATTCTTTAAAATTTTTGGAGATCTACAAAATCTAATTTTTATAATAATATAATAATAATTTAAAAAAATTTAAGAGGAGAAAAACATAATTTTAAAAATTTTGGAAGAACGACAACCCCTCCCCGCCCTCTTGGTCCTCGCTCGAAATACATAATGTTATGTCGCACATGTTAGTATACACGTATCAAATATTGAATCAGAAAATGAAACAGAATATCCATAAGGGTCTCAAAGTGACTTAACATGCGTGATGGCGAGCAGTTCATGCTCCCGTTGAAGCAACTGCGTATTCAGATTATATTCAGTTTACTTTTCGGGAGCATGATTTTACGACACTAAAGCTAATCCTCTTTCTTTTTTGATTGGAACAACAACTCACTAATAGTACACCATTTTAATCAATCAACCCCTTAGTACATATCCACAAAATTTTCCATAATTTTAGACTTGTCAAGTTCTTGATAATCCAGTCATACAATTCGGCTATCCACAAAATTTTTAACGCAAAAGAGAAAAGAAGGGACATAATCACATATAAATCAATCAAGATGATCATAGAAATTCCTCAAGAAAGTAATTTGTTATAGCCTCCTTTTAACAACCAACACGCCCCCTAAAGAGGAAAAGAAATGGGATCCAAGTTATGAATACAAATAAATAATTTACTTTTCTTTGGGTTGGTTGGGTTCTTGATTTCCTTCTCGGATCTTCCTAATTAAAGTTGAAACCACTTTGCAAGTTTGAAGATGTGTACTTTTGTTTACCACTTAAATGACATTACTTAATCGTTGTAATTTACTTCAAATGATGCATTTGGAATAAAAGATTATTAGTCAAAAGACTCACAATCGACCTTTTGTGGAAAGGAAAAGAACAAGTTTGACATAAAACTAGTTAATTGAACCAACTCGTCTGACAATGAAGTACAGTTTGAATAGTAAGACTTTTTTTTATAATTCATTAATCATGAGTTTGAATCATTAAAAAGTAAAATAAGAGATAAAATTTAAAAATAATAATAATAATTAGTCATGATTAGGATAAATTAAAATATCTAGATATCAAAAGAGACAGATAAAAGTGTGGGAATATATATATATATATACCTTGATGCTTATGCATGCCACTGACATTTTAAGCCAAAGATGCAAATCGAGTTGAGAAGTTAAAGAAGGGAAGGAATAATAATATTTAATTTTAAGTGGATGTGATATTGGAGGAACTATTTCAGAGTATTACTTGCTATTTTATGAACGACGTAAGAACCACCAAAGTTCTCACATAGTAATATAATTCAGTATGAGTAAAAGTTAATTATGATTGGATAAAAATTAGTAATAATATTATTTTAATTCAACTGAAGCAGACCACTCAAGATTTATGAGAAAAAGAATGATTGGATTAAATTGTTTATGGGACACGGCTGGATTAGAGGAAGCAACATCAAAAATGAGAAATGGATACCACCACATACACTCTTTTAATCAAACCCCACTCACTTAAATCCCACCAAGTATTCATTAGTGGACCATTACCGCATAGTGAAACATGGAAAGAAAAAAAGAAAAACAATTTCATATTAATCATTTTTAATATTCGGCTTAAAGTCGGCAATTACATTTTATTGTACTAAAATTGTAGTAATTTCTTTTAAAAAGATTCAGTGGATCTATATAAAGTGTTAAAGTAACAAAATTATTAATGTATTATTAAATTCGAAAAAAAAAATCAAAATATTTAAAATGAAAGAGTTAATGATATAATATAATTTGATACGTGGTGTGACATTGACAGCTAGTCTAAATTGTATGCTATCTACTTAGCTCTCGCATAGGTAGTTATCGGATATGCATTTTTCTGTTTAAAAAGTATTGTCAATTAATAGGTCTAAAGTCATGAATTCCAACTTTAAAAAAATTCTCACGTGATTCGAATCTATCTATTTCACTTATAAAAAAAAAAAAAAATTCTCACGTGATTTCTTATATACTCAGTTGGGGGTCTTCATCTTCCAAAAAAAAAAAAAAATCAAAATGAAGATTATAATAAATAATTTAACATGGGGAAATAATCATCAAACTTTAGTAACATAATAAAGGGTATACTACTGAAAATTATAAAAGTTGTCTTTGATGTATTTTAGGAGACGAAAGAGTATGAATTTAACTATTTCAGATCTGAGGACATGTAATACGTAATTGCTGAGATTCAAACCCGTTTTATCGGAAAATATTTTCTAATATTTGGCATCAAAAAAATTTCTAAAAAATATTTGTTTAAAAATATTTTCAATCCAAACGAACACACTTTTTATTGTACTAGAAATAGACAGTCTTTATTCTCATACACGGGGTGGTTTTAGTTAGAATAACATTCCACAAGTCTTGTTAGGAGTTAATTTTGTCTATTTATTCTATAATGTGAAGTGAATATAACAGCCGTTGAAATGATTAAAAAAATATATATTATTTTTCAGTCATTCAACAATCTGTAATATTCAATTCACAATACGAAATGAGACTCATCAAAGATCCCAAAAATGGTATCAATTTCGAAAAGGAATGTAGCCATAAGCCATGGGGATATAGAATTCAATTCTAGCAATAATGCAACAAACACCGCATATACCTCAGTCGTAATTACGTATAATAGTAATATATGGATCATATCTCTATCACATCTCAGATAAACTAATTTATATATGGGAGCCAATAACTATGTAAATAATAATAATAATATATAGACCACATTACATCATCTTTTGAAGGTGATTAATATTAAGCAATTGTAGAGAATTTTTCTATTCTTGTTCTTGACCAGACCAATATTAAGTTTTGGATATTTGAATGCGTGACGCTACCACATATTCTTTAATCCCTTATGTTATTGGATAATGGTAGTATTTTGTATGCCAATTATATTCAATTACACCAATTTTAAATTTTAAATGCGACCATGATTAGTCTATGAGAATGCTTGCAAATTCATTTTGAAACTCAAATTGGATTAATTAAGTTAGTAGGTACTCAAGCATAAATATTTGGTCTGACCTATCATCCAACTTTTATTTTTATTAAGCAAAACTCCAGACACTCATTATTTTTTAAATAATATTTTATAATTATTTTTTAACATATTTTTCAACTATTTATTTACCGTACATACGTCTTATTTCAAAAATTATTACAATAACTTTTTCAATAATGTTATAAATAATATTTTAAATAATGATTGTCCAGACAAAACAATCTCGCTATTGTAACAGTTAAAATCTTGAATTTTGATCAAATAACACTCCATGCATTCAACTCTTGTCAAATGTGATGATCAAATAATTCGTTCTCAAAAAGTTCGTTTGACAATTAAATACCCAACTTTCCTTGTTTTCCATTCTTTCTTTTCAATTTTTTAGGTTTGGTCTAACATTGTCAGAGTGTGGAAAAACTAATAGTCTTTGAAGTTGGAAATTTCACGAGTGATGGATGGTTTTCCTTGAACGAAGGGTGTGGGTATGGCCCGATAAAAGCACTAGGTCAGGACACGTGCGTTTTCCCAGTGGATTCTTCCCCCTCATTATTTAGCTAGCCCGGCCCAGCCACTCACCATCATCAATTCTTTGGTCCATTACAATTTTACGTCCTTGGAAAATAGATCCGATTTTTGGTCTCATTTATAAATTTTATAATTAAAATTAAATTTTATACAATCTTACTTATATCAACTGATATCATAAATTTTATAGAATTTAAATCACATCACAAAATTTATAAGTAGAATCAAAAACTGAATTTATGTAAATATTATTGTGGTGGTACTGCTTTCCAGTCGCTATTATTGTGGGAACTCAGAATTCCGATGCCATTATTTATCGTTTTTACGCTGTAAAATACTTTAGAAATTTATGACATCTCATTTTTACTCTTTTTTGGAATTTTGATGAGGAATACGTATTTTCTACTTTCTAGTACCCCAGTACAAACATTGTCACGTGATGTCCACCCCTCGTTTGTTTGGAGAATTATTAGTTACTACAAAATGTCTCTCATCACTGACAATGTTTATATCACAAATTTATAATTACTCGTCAAATAAAATTATATAAGAAATTATTTTTAATATTTAATAGAATTTTGTTTTTTTTTTTTTTGTAGATCTGGTGATAATTTTTTTCCCTATATATAAATGCATTGTTCATTTATTTTGAAGTTTCTTGCAATCAAAGATAGAGATACATAGTAACAATTTCACAACTCAGACCAAAAGTGTATTTCAAAAAAAAATTAATAATAATAACTCGAGCAAAGTAGTAGTACCAGTAGTAAATTTCAAAGTGGGAAATTGGGAAAATGAGAGGGACCCCCAAGCCATGAGGACGAACCGATCGTCTATTTGCCTGTCTTGAAACTTTTAATTTGCCTTTTGGTTGAAAACGACACCAATCTCCAAATTTGAGTTGAAAGTTTCAATTTTGCCAAGTGTAGGAGAGGAATTGGATGTGTACTTCGATGGCATATATAGTCACCAGAAAAATACTTAAACTCGATTCTTAACTTTATTTGTATATCTTAGGATTGTAGTTAAATTTTAAAAAATTTTACTTATATAAGTCAATATCATATAAATTTTAGTATAAAATTTAATTTAAACTATAAGTTCTATAAATAAAATCAAAAATTAAATTTACTTAAATATTAATAGCTAGTATAAAGAAATGAAGCCAGCTACATAACAAGAAGACCTGGCTGGTGTGGTGGCTACTATAGTTCCATAAATTAATTTCCATTCCATTCCAATCCAATATCCCTTCATTCTCTTCATTCAATTCCCGTTCTTGCTTTTTTGGCTGCTCACAACTGTTGTCAAAAAGAGGAAACTTTGCTGACTTGATCAACAGCACATACCCACCCACCCACACAGTACACACACCAGCTTCAATTCTCTCTATAGGGTCCAATTCCTATACCCAACACAAATCTTTTTTGGTGTTTGCAATATATATATATCTCAACACAACAGGTACGTAGCCTTCAATTCTTCTTGAAGTTGGAGCCCTCAGACAGTTTCCTCTTTATGGAAAAGGATAACAATCATCAGCCCACCAAATGCTCAAGATTCAAGCGGATATTTTTGTGTTTTTTGTGGCAGCAGTCCTGGCAAGAATCCCAGTTACCAGCTTGCTGCTATTCAGCTAGCCAATCAACTGGTACGTACTATATCTAATTAATTACCTTGCTATAGCAATATATTTCTCTCTGCATATATATATATATATATATATATATATGCATACTGCCATTAAATGTCTTCATGTTGTTCACATAATTAAATTTGATACCTAGGAAAAATTCTGGGCTTGTGGAGTCCCTAACTAATCGCATGACTGTTTGAAAATAAAGGATTTTTCATATTTTTCTATAATCTTACGGCACAGAATTACTTTTCCTTACAACCAGGCTTTAATTTTCAATATTTAGTACAAAATTACTCTCTTAAAACGAGGCTCTAATTTTCACTGTTTACTCCATTTTCTCCTACTAATATTACTAATAAAAAGAATATAATTATGGTTCATTTGCATCAATTTCTTTAGGCATGTACAAAATTATCATGGCTATATATGTATAACTAAGTGGGCATGTATAATTTGATCACGGGATTTACCCACGCGTTTTAGTTTTACTTCTATGGAAAATATTACTCCTGTCGTTTCTTTTTATGTGTTATTTTTAAAAAAAAAAAATTTATTTCATTTTAAGTGTTACTTTAAAAGTCTAATGAATCATATTTTTTTTTTTTTGTTAATTTTACCCTTATCTCTTCCTAATCACATTAATTACTCATAATTTTAAATTATAAGATAAATTTTGTTCTGAAATTTAAATTATTCAACAATAATTTTAATTTCTGTGCCAAAACTTTACTATGTTTTCTTTCACCCCCATGGTATGTGTCTCGTAGGTAGGACTCTAGAGGTTGGATGAGTTGGTATGATGGTGTTATAATTTGGGAAAACAGAAATGTTCATTATCAGCATGATTAACGTGAAGTATTATTCTTTATGGATTCACGTTGAAATTGATTTATTTGCGTGTTAATGCAAGTAATTATGATGCTTATTGTTTATTAGTAACAAATAGCTAGTAGCAGTATTACTAAAAATTAATTAAATTGGCAGGTTGAAAGGAACATTGACCTAGTTTATGGTGGTGGAAGCATTGGATTGATGGGATTGGTCTCCCAAGCTGTCTTTAATGGTGGTCGCCACGTGTTAGGGTGGACACATTTTATCCTTAACTCCTCTCTCTCGTATTCTTTGCTGTTATTATTATGAAAAATATTTAGGTAAATCCGATCTTTTATCTCATTTGTAGATTCTGTTGTTAGGATTAAATTTTAAAAAATCTTGTTTATATTAGTTGATGTCATAAATTTTTTAAAATTTAATTCACACTACAAAATTTACAAGTAGAGTTAAAAATCAGATCTACCTAAATATTTACCTATTATTATTATTTTTTTTTTCTGGAATTGTATTAATATAATTAACTAATAGCCTCTCTCTATATATATATTTTGCAGGGTAATTCCAAAAACGCTTATGCCCAGAGAGGTAAATGGAATTGTTGATTTCTTATAGAAAGTCAAAATATGGGACATTTTGGTGTCTAATTCATATGTACCATGCATTATCCGATCGGGTAGGACTTACTTTTAACCTGTCATCCTATGGAGTTTGAAGTCGGTCAAAGAGGCCCATACATAAATAATAAATTAGTTGAAAATTAATTAATTTAGTTCTTTATTTTTTTTCGTGTAAATTAATTTGATCTCTTATGTATTATAATAAATTAATTTAATTTTTTATTTTTTAAAAAAATTAATTAATTTAAGTTTTAAGATAAAAATTATAAACAAATTAATGGATCAAGTCACATGATAATCACGTAGCCATTAATTTACAATAGATGTATTTTCTACGACTTTGTTATTTTATTCCATAATTTTCGTCACAAATCTTAAATTAATTAATTTTTTTATATAAATAAAGATCTAAATTGATATTTTTAATAGATAAGAAACTAAATTAGTTGATATCCTAAAAATAAGATACTAAATTAATCTTTTTTCTATCATTATTATGCGCATTAAACTATGCTAATTTTTTTTTCCTTTCTACTTATACACTAGATTTCTTTGAATCTTTCAGTTATTTTTAAGTTAAATCATTTTATTTAATTTCTTAATTAAGTTTCTTCAATTGCTCAATAAAAGAAAAAGAATATATGATAATCTAACTGGTTCAACAAATTTATTCATTCAGATAACAGGAGAGACAATTGGAGAAGTGAGACCAGTGTCTGGAATGCATCAAAGAAAAGCTGAAATGGCTAGACAAGCAGACGCATTTATAGCCTTACCTGGTAATTAATCCCACTTATTCCACAATTTCACTTTCTTCTTTTATTAAATACTTGACTTGAAAATGTTTTTAGACACAATCGTTCATGACAAATTATGTGGTCTGCTTTTAGAACAACATCAAACTATTCTTGAACGATGGACATTTAATTATGTACTACATTTGTATTTTTGAATATTTGTTTTTTCTTGACAAAAAAATATTATACAAGATTCTCAGAATTTTTGGGTACGAACAAGAAAATAATTAGCGATGAGACTCGCTATCCCGTGTACAAAACTCACCAATTACCGCTAATTACTAACACTCCTTTGCTTCACTTACTTACTTTTTAGTCCCCGATTAATCCTGATAAAAATATTATTAGAGTCGAGGATGACAACGAAATACTGTTTAAATGATTAAAACGTTTTCTTTATGACTTATTGATCATAAATTCGAATTACTATAAAAGACATTCTTTTTGTGACTTATTAATCATAAATTTGAATCATCAAGAAGTATTGGTGTTTTAAAAAAAAAAAATTAAGGACAAAAATAAGGTACAAAGTTGTTATCATAAGTCTTAATTTTGGTTTCGTAACAATTTCTAGAAGTGACAATCCATGTATACAACATTTGGATAAACGATAAGAATTTCTCTATCAACTATACTGTGGCTTAGAAAGTTGCCACAAATGGGGAAACAACTATGCAATTAATCCAATAAAAAAACACTAATTATTGTCTTTATATTAACTCTTTAATTAAATTTGTATACTGCGCAGGTGGGTACGGAACCCTGGAGGAACTCCTAGAAGTTATCACTTGGGCTCAACTGGGGATTCATGACAAACCGGTAATTATTCTTTAATTGTGGTTAGTAATCCATCTTAACTAGTCTAATTTTGTATTTACTGAAAGAATTTTGGGATTAAGCTCCGAGGCCCTTTTGAGCGGAGAAATTAGAGTCCAAAATGGAATCTTCTATCCATTTATAAATCTGAGTGTTCTAGACACTATTACAACAGTATTTTAATCAAATACTTATGACTTGTTTAGAAGTTAATATTCAACATTTAATGGAAATGGTTTTGTGAATGTTTTTTCAGAAATAATACTTTCCCCCCCTTAAAATAATTGTTATTTTATTAAAAAATTAAGAATGTATTAAATGATATTTTTCTATCTTTTATCCTTATTAAAATAATTGTTATTTTATTAAAAAATTAAGAATGTATTAAATGATATTTTTCTAACTTTTATCCTTAGTAATGCATTAATGGATGGGCTTATTATGAGTTAGGATATTAATATGAACGAATAATTTTGTCACTTTAAACTATTTTTTTTTAAAAATTGATACAATTTAATAATTTTATAGAAAATTTTACAGTCCCGTTGAGTGAATCATTTCCTTGATTTTAAAAAATTGTTTAGTACAAGTTTTTAAAATATATAATTTTGTACTGTACAAATTTTAATGAATAAGAGAATGATTTCTTAAAAAATATCATAAAATTTTCTAAACTTTTTTTAATTAATATATATCAATCAAATACGACACTCATTTTAAAACCGAATGACTATTTGTGCAGGTGGGTTTGCTGAATGTGGATGGCTACTACAACTCTCTTTTATCATTCATAGACAAAGCTGTGGACGAGGGCTTCATTAGCCCCTCTGCTCGTCATATAATTGTTTCTGCCCAAACTGCCCATGAACTCATGTCCAAGCTTGAGGTACAATCCCTTATGTAACTATTACGACTACTTATCATCTCAAATGTAACAATGTACATCTACTAATGTTTGTGGGGCAGCTTTAAATTATTTAAATACAAAAACATATAATTTTCTTATAATTCACACATGCATATTTATTTAGTGGTAAAATTATTTGGATGTCGGTTTAACTAATTATACGGTTCATGAATCGATCAAACAGGAGTATGAACCAAAGCATAACGGGGTTGCTTCTAAGGTGAGCTGGGAGATGGAGCAACAATTCGGTTACACAACAAAATTGGATATTGCTCGCTGACCGTCTGATTCCGGTCTAATCCTTACTCGCATGTTATTGACCGTACATACGAATGATCGAGTTGAATCCATGACTCGAGTCCAGAGTCCGGTTCATGGTCTAATCCTTAATTAAAAATCAGTACTAGTAGTTTTTTAGGCCACAGATGTTTAGATTCCTGTGGATATTTACGTGAGGTTTTATTCAATTTCTTTGTTTTTTTTTTTTTTTATTGATTTGAGGTTATTAGTGCTAACCTCGTAAGTTGAGAAAAAAAAAGTTAAGTTTGTCAATTAAGAAAAATGAGTGTCTAGAGGATTGATTGGTAGTAATATTTTGTATATATGACTCTTACAACTTTAGACTTCAATGTGCTTGCTTATTAGTCAATGCAAATTGTCCAAGTTCTTCTAAGTTTGTAAATTACATAATGACGGATTGTAAATTTATAAATTACACGGGTATAATTTAACTATTAATTAAATTATATAAATATTTAAAATATAATAATATTAATATCTCAATAAGTCATAAAATTTGTCAATATTTTACAATAGTAAAAAGTATCAAAATTACATCATTAATGAGTGAATTGATAATTGTATATTTATGGATAAGACAGAGGAACGAAAATTTTGCCAAAGAGTACAACATCATCTTTAATTGCAGGACCAAAATGGGATCTTAGAGTGAGACTATAGACCGCGTTCTTACAAGTACCAAAAATGATAGATGGACTTAAAGTGGTTGTGATGCAGATTCCATAGTCCATCGTCCATTATAAAAAAAAAATTTTTTGCACTTACTCATTCCGTAATATAAAATAAATATTATAAGTGGTTGAATAATTAAAAAATAATAAAATAAAATAAAAAATTACTATTCACTTCATGATATAAAATGAGTATTACATATTGAAAAGTAAAATAATAAGACTTTTCTGCTTTTCATCATTTCAACAATATAATAAATATATGGCTGTCTCTTATACACATCTAATGTGTATAATTAACACGGACTGGCCTTGCCTTTCCTTTCCTTCGACGCACAAAGTACAAAGTACAACACATGAATGTGTGCTTCGGCTGTTTGGATGTACAACATTGTTGTCATTTGTAGGCTTGGACCGCACATGTGCAAGTAAGACACTTTAACCAGTCAAACGTACATCTTATCTTCAAATTCTGTTGGTACATTAATTCTATGAATACCAACAGGAATTGTTGTGAAAATTGGATTAGTTAACTTTACAGAAGTGATCGAATTTGATGTGTTTCATTATAACACAGAAATTTCTGTATAAAATTGTTCGACAATTAATTTGAGTTCGGAAATTTTATAATGACATAATGTTTTAATCAAGTAACGACACTTTCATTTTTTGATGGTACCATATCAATATAGCAGTATTTAACCAGCCTATTTAACCAGCCACATGCAATATGGTACCAAAGAAAGGAAAAGTCATAGAAACGAGCGGTCTTTGCTAGTCAATTTATAATACTGAAAAGTCATAAAAACGAGTAATTATTTAATAATTACTTTATAATGCGAAGAGACTAATATAAGTGTTGGATTATTCTTAAAGTAAGGGACTTACTGTATGAATAATCCAACAGTTATAATTAGTTAACTATTAAAGAATTTTTCCACGGAAAATGCCAAAGAAAAGTGAAAGGTTGAGAGTGTGCTGGAAAAAGAATACCATGAAATAGTAGTAAATATCTTAGTCATTTACTTTTCAAATTCTTTAGCAAAAGGTAATTCAACTATGATCCAGAAACAGTTGAATTTTGGCATAATAGTACAGACCAGTTTGAAAAGATTACATAATAAAGAAAACCTTTCTAGTTGAGAATAACAAAGGCACATCACTGCCTCAAAAATTTAATGCCAGATGCAGACGTATGTAGATAATATAGATCACGGTTCAATAACAGAGCAGTCATCTGAATATGGCAAACTATACAAACCAGGAAATAGAGAACTTATATTTCCTCCTGAATAAACTACAGTATAATACAACAACTTCCCGTGAATCCGAGTATAAACCCTAAGTGAAAGATTGCACCACAGAAGATGTAGTAACCAAACCAGAAAGAAGGCCAACGATAAGGGCACTGTTGTATGTAGTTGGTTCTGCTTGCATGGAATTGTTTCTTGAATCAATATACGTCTCGTTCAGAAAAGGTCCACCAACAAGTCCTCCAACTGCAACATTTGGATTCGGTTTATCTGAGTCAAGCCACTGAAAACCATCCTTGCAGCCCGTATTTGAATCCGTAGGAATTGAGGCCCCTCTATGGTGTACGAATTTTGGGTATGTTATCACCATAACCCACAACATAACTCATCTTTTCAGGGTTGTTACCCAATACATAATCAGCCTACAAAAAAAGCAGAAAAATCATTTGGATACTTAGGTACTAGGCCATTTAAGGGAAAACTTATGGATAGGAGATGCTCATTCACTGCATGCTAATGCAAGCCATAAACTTTTGATCTCCATAGATGATCAAAACAGCAGGTGTACCTGTGACATTGCAAATTTGCGTAGATCAGACGGTGTAAAAGAATCACTGTTGCAGGATATTTCAGCTGTCCGAGATGATAGC
Source organism: Cinchona pubescens (assembly GCA_025175665.1). NCBI lineage: Eukaryota > Viridiplantae > Streptophyta > Magnoliopsida > Gentianales > Rubiaceae > Cinchona > Cinchona pubescens. The sequence goes on from JANKKI010000233.1 coordinate 223,841, forward strand.
ATGTAATCACTGTAAACAACTGCTAGAAATGCAGATGCCACAGGATGCTGCAAAGCATTCCATTCGCTGACCCATATGAGACCACCTGCATTAACAAACTTCGATTAGCAGTAATAGAATTGGAAGTCCTAAGCTGGTCAATTAAACATTATAAGGTTGCTCAGGCAGAATGCACAAGGCTTTTCTTCACAATGAGCATCTTTAGCACTCTTTTCTAGATAAGATTAGTTGTTTGAAGATCGCAATTATAATTAGATGCTCCATTAATTGTTAATTCTGTTTGGTAAATATGCTTTTATCTGGAGAGTTTGTGCAAGAGAGATAGCTAACAATCTATTGCACACACACTGTTTCTTCCAAATGCTAAAATGCAAAGATGTCAGCAAAGTGTAGATGGGTGTACCTGTTCATGTGTGAGATACATCTTGTAGCACAATTAGGAATTTGGAAAAAGAAGAAGAACAAAAGTATAATTATCAAAGTCAGAAGGCAACTTACTTTCTGTTCTGCTGGAGGTGGCTGATGGAGATTTTGGGAGAAGGCCACACACGACAGCCTCTGCTGAATCCCTGTACTTCTGGAGAATCGCAGAATTTGAAGTATCTTTTGAACCAAAGAAGCTAATCCTGGACAACAGGACCTGCGGCAAAAGTACAGAGTCTTATTAAAGACAGGTCTGGTTAGCATATCTTCTCATGAACTTTTACACTAAATATTCTGATTAGATATTAGATTGTAATCCTCCACATTGACCAATCATATCCAAAATACATTCACATTCCCTAACTCCATTACCAATGTTCCCACCCTGTCTAGTTTGATAATCAGCCCTCTAACTTATCTACACTATGTTGAATGGTTGTTAGCAGGCATAAGTTTGGAGGGAAAGAAGGAATAAGTTAAGATAAATAGGCAGGCTGAAATGGCTTATGTCATAGAAAACATAAAGAAATTTTGCAACAAGAAAACCAGATTATGCGATGACCTTCTGTATCCATTGGACTAAAGACAAAAGTTCTGAAAACCTGTCATAGGTTTCATATATCCATAATGTCAACCACTGAGACCAGTTTGACCCTTTATACTAGGAAAAACTAAGTCTTTTTTTCATGAGTTCCTCATGATGAAGTTGAATAGGACAATTTTGATTACATGTACGCGTGAATTCATTTAAACATTGAAAACTCATCCTGGATACATCCAACTTTCAAGAAGGAGAATAGAGAACACATGTAAACTTGGTAAACTGAGTTCCATTATTCTTTCAAATCCCAGGAACTCCGTACATAAACCAATAAACAAAAAACATTTTATAAGTGCTTAAACTCCAGATAATGAAAGAATGAATATATACCTGAGTACCAGCTAGCTTGTTATCCCAGCTAAACCAGGTAGGACTGCCCCAGTTAGCATACTCTTCACCACTTTTTCCAGTCACATAATTGAAGTATGATATATCCCTCGTAGCATGATAAAGCCAACTAGCAGCCCACAAGAGCTCATCTCCATACCCTGTTGAGTTGTAATATGTCTGGACTTCGGGAATGCTCATGCTGTAATAACCTCTATAATTGTCAGCAAAACTAAACAACTGCTTAGCGTGCTTCAGAAGCAAGCCTGAATATGTAGAGTCAATGGGCTTAAACACCAGGGATGCTGATGCCAGAGCTGCTGCAGTTTCTCCTGCGACATCACTTCCTGGGAAAGAAGTGTTAACCTGTGTGAGAGGCCTTATTTCTCAGTCATGTCTTCTGGCCTGTCCCAACATTTATGGTCTGCCACAGGATCACCCACCTGCCAAGAGTTCAAATGTGCAAAGAGCACAATTTAGAGGTTTGTTTCCAATGACAGTAATTTTTGTATTTGAGGAAATGCAGTATTATCTTATATAAGAATTTATTTAACGTGAGAGCTACTTAATCACCTAATTATGTTAAAGAGAGACTGGAAATGAAGTGTTTCTAATTTCTTCAGATCTCTTTATTTGCAATACAAGAATTAAGGTAAACTGAACAGAAATCAATATTTTCTACAGGAACAATCTTCATACAAAAAAACACAGAGAAGACAAACACTGCAATAAGCATGAGTGTCTATGAAGGTCATCATGATGAAATCAAGCAGTCGGAAAAGAAGCAAGATGAAACCAACCTGAACAATTAGAACATTGTCAGAAATATGAGCATTGATAAGGTAGTCAGTGATCCATTTAAGTGAGTCTTGAGCAGGTTCCATCTCACTGATTCACCGCCTTCATCTGATCACCATATTCAAGAATACTCCACGACAACACTGTGGCAGTGAAAGCCAATGGGAACCCAAACTTCATATGGTCCCCAGCATCATACATTCCTTTGGAAAGATCCACTTTTGCAGGACTTCCATCATCAAGAGCTGAATCCCCTCTCCAAGTTATTGTGTTATCGACCAACTTCCCCGCTGCAAAACACAATCAGAATTCCACCATGAGCAGAAATCATCACAGTAGCTAAATAGTAATAAAGAAAATCATAGGACTGAAGCTTCTTCGTAAAGCCCCTTACTGGATCTGGAATTCGCATTATCCGATTCCTTTGAATTCAACAATAAAGGCTTACTAGAATTTCCGTAGGCACACTAGATAAGTCATGACACAACATTACATAGCTAATTAACAGACAAATCTTTAGTACCAGATTTTAATTGAATTTACTGCTCCTAATACATTCTGTTCCAATATGATTAATCAAATATAGACTTTAAAAAAAAAAAAATACTGAATATGCGAGCCACTTCATTGACAAAATCGAACCTTTACCAATGAATTGAATAAAAAATTTTAAGATTCAGATATAAGCTCAAGCATCACATGGATCAAACAAACAACTAAAAAAATGCATAAAAATCATACAATTAAGCATAATATAAAATATTAGCATAAGCTAAGAAACTAGCAATACTTAAAATTTAGCTTAAAAGAAGCAGACCACGTTGAACAAGCAAATCAAGAAACAGGGAAAAAAAACAAAGAAAACAAAAAACGATTTGGGATTGGAGGAGTTTTTTATATACTACATTTTTGAATGTCAAAGAACTGCATTGCAGAATCGAGAGCATCAGCATATTTCTTGGTAACAGCACCAGGAGGTCCCGGAACAGGGGCAGCCTTTGCCTTGGAATCGTGGTGCTTCTTCTTGATGGTTACAAAAATCCCAAATGCGATTGCAGCTGCTACAATTAACACTAGCAACCAACCCCACCACCCCCCATTTCGACCTCGACTTTTCCCCCATTCTCTCTATCCCAAAAAAATGTTTTTTTTTTCTTTTTTTTTTTGTGGGATTTTGTTCTTGTTCAGATCTAACTTGGCTGAAAGACAAAAACTTGGTAACAAGATAAAAATCTTTAAGGTTTTCGAGCAATGCCAGGATACATTCAATCCCAGATACCTTTATTCTTTTTTCTTTTCTTGTTTTTAAAGATAAAGAGCAAATTTTGCTTTCTTTTTTCAGATGGTTTTAGAATTTCTGGACGGCAAAAAGGAAAATGCTAAATCTGGAGGGGGTATTTGGTGAAGGGTGGAGAGAAAGAGAGGTTTTTCTGGGCAATGTGGTTGATTTAGTAACCCATTTTTGAAGGAGGAGGAGATTGAGAAAGAAAGGTGAGGAGTCTGTAAAAATGGTTTTGTTTTTTTGGGGATGGTAGAATAGAACAGGGCACCGACAATTTGCGAGGACGATGTTTCCGCTTCCTGGTTTAAGTCAGGTTTTTTTTTTTATGGAATGACGATAGTAACCTTAATAGTTGTAAATTGGCCGCGAGATCTGCGCGGTAAGGTGGAGAGTCTTGAGACCTGTCTGGTAACACATCTAAATGTGTACTGTCCTAGCATTAGCATATACATAAAGACAAATATTTTGATACATTTAATTTATGATTCAATTATAAATTTTATAATATAAATTAAATTTTATGAAATAAATGATATTAATTAATATACGATTATAAAATTTATAAGTGAATTTTTAGATTGAATCTACTTAAATATTTTTTTTACAATATAAAATTTAATTCTTACTATTCTCAGTACTTTATTTGGTAAGTAATATATCACTTTGTAAGCAATATAGGCAGAAGTAAAAGTGATAATTTATACTCTATCCGTTATATTTTATTTGGTATGGTCAAATTTGTACACAATTTAAGAAAATTAGTGTTTGACCTACTAGTAAGATTCTTTTTTTATATTTGTCCTTTAATTAAGATACATAATTTGTTAGTTGATGTTTAGAGTTTAAAATTTTGAAATGGCTTGTGAGAACAATTAATGTTGAAACATTAATTTAATGCTATATCTTTAGAACTTGCATGAATGATAAAATATATAAAATGACTTTTAAAAATTTGTCATTTTAAGAAGTGATAAATAATTTGAAATAAATTAAAATAAAAAAGTGACATATAAAATGAGAAGGAGGAAGTATATATTTCTACAAAACTTTTTAGTACCAAAAAAAAAATGTTTTTTCTTTTCCATTCGAGTTGGATCTAATTAAAAAAAAAAAAAAAATCCATGTTTTAATTCTATTTTTTTTTTTTTTTGGTGGGTTTGAACTTTATTTGACATCTGCAAGTGAGTTATGAGTGATGAAGACCTTTCACCCGTCAAAAGAAAGACACAATTAAGGAGGGCAACTTTGCATTTGCATTTGCATTTGGTTTAGATCTTGGAATTTTTCTTTGTCTTGATAAGTCTTTTTGGTAGAGTAATCAAATATATATTCAACAAACAAAACTTACTTATGTGAAGCTAGTTTACTTACATATGCGTGAAACACAAGTCCTACCAACTTTTTTTCCAAGGTTTAATTTAAACAATTTACTAGTAGTATAACTTAGTGAAACACAAAAGAAGATGCTCAAGCATGATTGCAAATCGTAGAGATACTAAAGATTCATGGAGATATTACACTAATTAATTTACGCTATGTCGACGTGCTTTTCCAAATCTAATCATGTAATGTTTCAATTGAATAAAACTCTAGGAGGACACCACGTTTCTATGATCATGTAATGTTTCAATTGTTTGTACATTTCAGGACTCATTATGAGTTGCTGTATTTGTTCAAGAATGAGCCTGAGCATAAATTAGTATGTCACAACTTAAAATGACGATCAATTTGCTGTATTCATCAAGCTGGCTGCTTTGGGAGGCCAATCATCTGGTGCTCCTAAATATGAAATTAGTAGGATAGGAATACACAGTACCATAAATTTCTAATTGTTTGTAGCGTTTTTCAAATTTTTATTGGTGCGACCTTCTCCCCATCCACTAATTTAAATTATCACAGAAATGTTGGATTAATAAAAACAAAATTCAACGAGGTGATATAGAATATAAGATCTTCTATCTTACCCTTTATTTTACAGTCAAATAAATTAATAATATTTCTTATAAATATAAATGAAATTTTTAAAAGAAGAATTCTAATCTTTCATTAAATTAGTGAGATACAGAATTCTTTAGCGGTATGATAAGTCTGCATTCTCCTATAGCATTTGTTTTACTCAATAAAGAGCAACAATAAATAAATAGAGAAGACGAGATGGAAACTTTTAATTGTTTCTGTAAAGTCCTTTTTTGTTCTTTTTCTTTGCTTCTTAAGCTTCAACTCTCAATTAATTTTTTTTTCCAAATAAACTCTCAATTAATTGGTATTGGTATTTTTTTTTTATAACAGGAATCTTTATATAGCTAGACTTGTAGCAGAGACGGCATCTAGGCATTCTGTTACGACAACCCCCAAAAAAACAAAACAAATAAATAAAAGACTAGTCATCAGTACACTACAAACATTATTGTAAATGTCATATTTTTTTATTTTATTTTTTTGTATATTTTAAAATATTGTCATCTTAACAAAGTCAAAGAAATTTTTTATTTTTTTTCAATATTATCTTTACTTTACTTTTTAGTAATGTTATATTCAAATTTAGAATTTAAAATTTGGGGACAAAATTAAAAAGAAAAATATTAACATCACAACCAAACAACTATTGTTAAGTAGTTAGATTTTCGAAATGTGATGAAAAAAATATGACACGAAGGAATAACGACTTAGGTAATGACTAAATAAGAATTAAATACTCCATCCGTGTTTTTAAATATCACTTTAAAAATATTTTTTGTTTCATTTTAAGTGTCACTTTAAAAATTCAATGAAACATTAATTTTTTTAAACCAATTTTATTCTTATTTCTTCTCAACTCCATTAATTACTTAACTTATGATTGTCTTTCAACATTTATCTTATACACTTTTTTTTAATGTTAGGACTCTTTTAATTTATTACTTGTCAAAAGAGCAATTTAATCATATACAATCAATTTGGCCTAAACGTTAAATTATTTAATAGCAATTTTAATTTTTGTATCAAAACCTTATCGATACTTAAAAGGGAATGGAGGAAGTAATACTTAATTACTAACAAAATAATAGTAATACTTAAAAGAGAATGGAGGAAGTAATACTCAATTACTAACAAAATAATAGTGTATCATTGAAGAAAACTTTTAAAAAGAGGTATTATTGAAGGATTCTTGCGTAATTAGTGATGATTAAATAATTGCCGACTTTATATGGCCATTCTGCCAATGAGCAAAATAGGTTGCTCTTTTTATTTTTAAACAAAGTCATAAATTATTTCGTGCTCTTCCCTCGAAAACCTTTTTTATTGTTCCAAAGTTTGTATTAAAATTTTTGCTTTAATTTGTTATAATTTTTATCAAGTTTGATTAAGAATCATAGGTGTAGTTAACTATTTATTTAATAAACATCATAACATCATATAAGTTGACTGACATTATTAAAAAATTAAGAAAAACCATAATATGAATTAATTATAGAATCATTAGTGAATAAAATATGAATTAATTATAGAATCATTAGTGAATTTGTTTATAATATCAAAAAAATTTATTTACAGTTAAAAATTATAGTCGTAGATTATTCAATATAAATTATTGGAAAATTTTACTGTCTTCTTTAAAAAATTATTCTATTAGCTTTAAAATTTTATACAATATAAATTTTTAAAATATATGATGATGTACTATATAAACGTTTAAAGTACAAAAAATAATTCGCGAAGAGAGACGGTAGAATTTTCCTATCTAAAAATTTAGTTATAAAAATTTTACAAAGCTAATAAGAAAATTTTATAATTCAAGAACTACATTGGAGGTAATTGTAACTATAAAAAACTTCAGGGGCTTACCATAATTTATTCGACTGCAAAACTACTAAATCCCACCCTAATTAAACAAAAATAAATTAGTCCCCCCCAACTTCCATTATGACGTTTTTTTTTTTGGTTCTTTTAATTTATGCCTATATATTAAAATTATTAAGCATATTTTTGTAGTGTTTTCATGAAATACGGTCAATGCAACAAAATTAATGGCGAAAATGAAGCGTTTATATGATAATGTTATTCTTAGGGTTTAACGTGGTGTGTTAATAACTTAGCTCTTTATTTGCAAATTGTATGGATGATTTCTGTTTATTGCATTGGAGAAAAAAAAGAAAAGAAGCAATGTTTCCCCAATGCTAATTGGAAGTAATACCTTTTATGCGAATTTTATGTTTAGAGAATCAGGTTTTAGAACTCACAAATAAACAGATCACTTGCTTTTTTAACTAATTCACTCTCTTTTCTGTGCACCTTATCAAAGGTTTGCTTGAAGCATGGTTATTTTCAAATGAGAATTTTTCTAGAATAAATCATCAAATTTAGAAGGAACTTTAATAGGTTAGCCAAATTTGATAATTTTTTAATTTGTGAGCAAAATGAACCTGTAATGATTGATATCCCATGATAATTAGTTTCTTGGTTATCTATCAATTCAAATGTCCCAACAGAAAAAAGGATATCCAATGGTGATTAGGTGTTTTTCTATTTTAATGATTATAATAGTATTCGATTCAGTGTTTGAAGATTATATTTGTCATATAGGTTAGCCAAATCTCTCTCTCTTTTTTTTTTTTTTTTGCCTGAAACAAATTTTTAGTCAGCGTATGTGTCTAGCTGTCATAGTGACTTGATCTCTGAAGTTACATATTCAATTGGGGAAGTTTCCACATTGATATATTTGGTGTCCAGGTAGATTGTTATTCTATAAATATTTTGTGTTGTTGATTGAAAAACGTATAAAATGTACTATTATTCTAATATTTCCAGTTTCTTTTAGACATAAATTTTTAGTTTATGAACTTTTTTCCCAATTTTAGCACTCATGAATATTCTTGTAAACCCATTGGTACGAGGAGGGCTCGGAAATTAATAACCTAGGTTGGCATTTCTTACTCTTCAGTCAAGATCCTTTCTACTTTTAAAAAGTTAATCCGATTGACACTTCTATAAAGCTTCCGTGGCAACTCCTGGTATCAGTTGGTATTAGCCCTCATCTGATGTCTTGGGCTTTTCAACCATTGAATCATATGTTGCAAAATGAGATTGAACTCTTTGAACATCTAGTTGTTAAACAGGTCAAGATGCCGTGTGCAGCACTTCAACAGTTACATTAATGCTTTGTTCTCTTAAACTTCTGACTTTTTGGTACTTTATGATGTATTAGGCATTGGTGAAGTAGATATATAACTGAGAAAGTCTATTGAGCTGAAGAGATTACTAAAGACAAGGTTAGCTTGTTTCATGTTATGCAATCACTTCACACAAATAATTTAAAAAAAAAAAAAAAATCAGTGAGATAATTATTAAAGGAAGGCAAAAGTTATCCTATGCTGTTGATTTCTAGATTATTGACTGGAATCCATTGCTTGACCAGACTGATGGATGGTGAAGCCAATGAACAGCTGTCCAAACAGGAGCGTTCAAGGACAAGATGGACAGCATCCCTTGATAAGATTTTTGCTGACCTTGTTGTTCAACAGATTCAACTGGGAAACAGACCAAATGATGTTTTTGACAAGAAAACATGGAATCAAATACGAGAAGAATTTAACAGGCAAACAAATCTTAACTTCAATAACAATCAATTGAGGAAACACCTTGACATTCTGCGGACACGTTATTGTAGTCTGAAATCTGCCTTTAATCAACGGGATCCCATCGAAGATTCTTGCTACATTGAGTTTGACCTATGGGAAGACATTGGAGTATTCTTCTTCTTCTATGGGTCTCTCTCTCTCTCTCACACAGTTGGATTATAGCTCCTGATTCTGTTTTTCTTTTCGTTATATTAACAGGCACAACATAGGCCTCCTGAGACTTCCAAGATCAAGGATTGTCCTATTTATGACCAGTTATGTGCAATTTTTGCGGATTCAGGTGCTGATGGAAAATATGCTCAATCAAGCCACTATGAAGAGCTGGACAAATCTGTTGGGAGGTATGCCCAATCCAGCCACTATGAAGAGCTGGACAAATCTGCTGGTACAGATCCTTTATGTCCAAAAAGTGGAAATGCCCTCCCTCAGACCCCGGCCATGTCAAGACCCGAACTAGGAAATGCATCTTCTCTGCAAAACACAAACAAGACTACAGCAGAAAGAAAGAGAAAGCATCCACCAGAGACAAGCAGGGGATCAGGAGGAAGCAATATGGATGAAAAATTAGGCAATACAATGGCCAGAGCGTTGTTCGATATGATCGCTGCATCAAAGTTGCGATCAACTGCACGAAAAGAATGTCTAAGATTGATGATAAATTTACGATTTCTAACTGCATAAAAGCTTTGGATGAGATTGAAAGGATTGAGGACTGGCTCTATTACGCCGCACTGGATCTCTTCGAGGATCCCAGTTTACGGGAGATGTTCCTTTCTCTTAAGAGCAACACAATAAGGTTAACATGGTTGCAGGGGAAGTGTAGTCATTTTGCCTCCTAGTTTAGTAGACTGAATTTTGGTCTCTAATTTATTGGTGCAGATAACACCCTTAATAAGCTGCTTTTGGTGGATAATTTGTTTGACTTGCTGGATATGTACAAAATGTTTACATGTAGCCTCGTAGGGATGCTAGATGTTTTGGCATGAACAAAGGCATTGAAGCTTAGTAATTGATGAAAACTAGAGACATGTTCTGTTTCTAAGAAATGCAGTCTTTGTATATGAGAAAAGTAAATACGCAGATCTGCAATACCCTTATAACTGCTGTATAATTTTAGTACTCTTGAACCTTTTAAGCTTGCAGCATGGTAAAACAGAATCATCCAATATGAAGCAAGATAGAAACCTGAAACCAGGCTATAGCCAACTAAAAACCGAAATAATGCAAGATATAAACTATGAATACAACAGCCATAGTTGTACAACCCTCTTGCTGTACAATTAAAAAAAATCAAGAAGCTTGGCCACGATCTTTTACTAGTTTATAAAAGTCTAGCATTTCTTCTTCCACTGGGTGAGTATCACCGACTATCACAAGGCAATGCAGCGGGGGACCAAAGTCAACTTCTAACAATTGTTTCATTGAACCTGCAACTACTAATTGATCTTCACTACCAAGTCGAGCAAAACCAACACAAGTAGTGTCTTCATTGTACGCTGCAATTCCAGACAAAGCAAATCTGTGATCAAACTAAAAAGAGCATCTTATGAATTTGCTGGTTGAACATCAACTGATGGAGAGATCACAGGGGCCATAATAAGTTAATAACTCAAAACCAATGCAATGTTACCCCTAAACCTACCAGTTTTCTCCACGCACTTGTTCAACCTCCAAGAGTTGCTCAATTGCAACATTTATAGCCATAAACCTTGGGGGCTCATATTGCTTTTTCCCCCTGAAATGAAGAATAGAGGATATTGCAAATTGTTCAAGCATACAATTTAGACACAAACAAGCATCAAATGGAACTTTTTGTTATATGGAAGCATCAAACGACACACTAACACTGAAACCAACCTGCACAAAGACTCCAATGAGGGTTCCTTTACTCGTATATCTGCAATAGCAGAATGCTCAATTTAGAGTCCCATAATTGCGGAAGGATTTAAAGAAAAGGGCTAGTTACAACCTTAGAACTTTCAATTGTAACAAAGAAGTTCGACGGAGATATAAAGTGACGATAGAATTAATATTAGAGAAGCCAAAAAATAAAACATCGGATAGAAATTCTCATTGAAGTTTAGTATTCTGGCCTCATATCTACAACCTCTGGGACCATAAGAGTGTATTCCACATACATAATGTCCGACAATACAGTATACATTAAAACCAGGGACAAGCAAAGGCAGTTGTTATCAAGGCTTTCAAGCTCATTAACAATATTATTTAGCTTGTCCAACAAAGATGTCAACTTTACCTAACAAACAGAGAGTATGCAATCCCAGCTTTCGATTTCTTTGAATCTTCTCATAAAAACTATCAGGCCTCCAAGTATCAGTGAAAAATGGAAGGGAAACCGTCTCTCCATATCGATAGAGTTGTAAACCACAAACTCCAATTGCATTCATGACTGACGCATTGTGTACCACCTTGACATCCACACCCAATTTCTTCGCTCTAACAACAAGATCAGTGTGTGTCGTAGCTCTGTGACCAATCATACCATAAAAGTTGCAAGAAAAACGAATTAGCGCATGAAATAGAACATTAAACTCCTTCACGGATTTAAAAAAAAAAAAAAAAAATCTATCATGTACTTTGACAGATACCAAATATTCTTACATGATTATCTCAACAACCAAGTATCTCCATATAGTACACATAAACACAGAGAAACAAGAATCGAAAAGTTGATTGCTTCAGACTTCCAAATGTTTGCGAATATATACTAGGGAATAAAACAATGTGATCATTACACAATTAACAAGAAATGTATAAACCCAATTCACAATTACTACAAAAGATTGCAACTTTACAAGAAATTGAAGAGTTGAAAATTGAATATATAGTAGTAGATTAGATTACCCAAAAGGGTCTCCGACAACGAGAAAAGCAACGTCGGAGGAAGTGGCTTCCAAGAGTATATCATCTGCCTTTTCCTCTACCATTTCCCTATCTGCCACTGTAATGGATTTCCCATACAACTTTTCCTGTAAAAAAGATTAACTATGCTGTATTATCAACCTTAAAAACAACTGTTTGACATATTAGGAAAAAAAAAATACCAGAGTGGAAAGGCCATTGGAGGAGAGTCCAAAAGAGAGGAGAGAAGTGTAAGCTTCAATGAATACTTTTTGGGATTTTTTAACAGCTTCAAAGTTAAAAAAGGCCTCTGAGAGTGATATCTTTCTCATCTCCCAATCCTAATCCTATCATATACAACATTTTGATTGTTCTTCTCCTTCCTCTTCTTCAAAACTTCCTTTTTTTAAGGTTCTGATTTTAAGCTACAAGTAGTCAGGAAATGCTGTCAATTATGTATGAATAAACAAGATCTAATTCCTCAACTGATAAAGCTTAAACCCTAAACCCCTAATTAATTGATTTTATATTTTTAAACCAAATCACTAAAAGCGTCGATATGTCCGAGTGGTTAAGGAGACAGACTTGAAATCTGTTGGGCTCTGCCCGCGCAGGTTCGAACCCTGCTGTCGACGTTTTGTTTTTGTTTTATTATTATTCCCCTTTCCTGTGCGACCGTGCGTTGTTGATTGGCTCTGGCTCAAAGAGGCAGGAGCATGAAATCTTAATGCCCAATCATTTTAAGCACGATGAACATCCAATAACACTGTGCACTCTGGACTTGCTTCTCAGTACTTGCAAATTGCTTGTCCAGATAATGCACTACGATCTCACCGAAAATTTGAGCCTCAAACCGTGGTGCATGCACAAGTATTTGTCCTCAAAAAGGCTGTTGCCTATGGTTGCTGTTGACAAAGAGGCAACTTTAACACATGGTAGTGAGTATTTGCAACATTTTTGTTTCTGCTACATAAGCTTCAGAAGTGGCAAACGAACACCTTCTCATTTTGAGAGTTCAAGTGCGCAGATGGACTTCTGTCGGTAAAAGATGATCAAATTTGCTATTCTTTATCTTTAGAATGCAATGCAATTGGTAGTTTGCTTTTGCTTATATTGTACATTAGATACATCAATTAGAAATAAAAAAGAAGGGCAAAGGAGATTGTGTACAATAACTTCATTGACAACCACTTGTTAGCCAATACATAAATGAATGCCAATATAAACAGTCTGGCTCAGCTAAAGAGGGAAAATTGAATTGTTATTCGCGAATAAATGTGCGATTGCTCCATGTTTGAAAGACTGAAAAGCTTGGTTCACCAATTAATGACGAACCACAGTTGTTCGAACAGATCCTAATCATCATCTTTGAATTCTCTGTTTTCGGCATAAAAAATACACTTCCAATCAGTATAACAGACTAGCATGACTCATCAATGAGAACATGGATAACTGCATACCTGCGATCAAGGTATCGAGGTTGAATGCCACTGCCTTGACATGTAGTGCACGTCAAAGAACCCGCACCATCACAATTGATGCAGCTGGAGACTTCTTTCTCACCCGCACCAAGCTCTACTGACACACTGCCAGTCCCCAGGCAAAATCTGCATTTCTCTGGTAAAAGGTCCCAATTTAATATTTTGCAAGATGGGCTAATTCTCATAATTCTGCAAATATTACTCTTTAGAAGTAAATAACAAAACGTTTTCTTGCAGTGGTATGGAGCTAGATAGCTGTCTGTGGCCAAGTTCATGATTCTCGTTTCTAATGGTTCTAATTGAAAAGATCCAATGAAAGGTGCATTTTAAAGATTTAGCTACTGAAAAACTCGTATACCATAGATGTACATAATCTATCAGAATAGAGAGATGCACAACACACACATCACACACAGGCAACAATCATTTTGTAAATATGGTTTGATTTATGGTGAGGGTTCGTCTGCAATCTGTGTTTTCTATAATCTTGTCTCTTCTCCACAAAATGCGCATAAAGACAACAGAATGCATCAAAAACACAACTTACAGAACCACTGACCAGCTAGAAGTGTTATACATCAATATTCAGAGAACCTTCACATAAAGAACATGATGGTTGCGAAAAAATCAACCGTATGCAGCTGCAATATGCTGGTTAATTATCTAAACACTAACAGATAACATAACATTGTTTTGCCGGCCAAGTTGATCGGTGGCATTGGGAGAATACCAAGTTTCAATCTTTGGAGAAAATAGGTGTAACTCCTATACACTAGATATTGGACAAAAACAAACATTTGTGTATGTAATGTAACCCCTTTAGTCAATACACAATTTATTATCATCTCTAGTTTTTGTACTTCTAAAGCTTCAGACTCCACGAAACTATTCAATCAAAGAAGCAACTAATGATGTCAGTTCACCAAAAAAAAGGAAATCTTACGAGCACCAGAGCCATTGCAGGGAAAGCAGGGCTGTGTATTCTCTCTTTTGGCCTGCATCATACATATAAAAAATGATGGAATATATCCCATCAAAAAAAGGTACTAAGAAAAGATACAAAATGGGATGGCCGTAAATGCAATTTTCCACTAGAAAAAAGAAAGATTGTAGTACATTAAGCTTAAGGACTTACAGCATTATCAATTTGAGTTTCGTAGAAAATTGGAATTCCAATCCCAATTGCAACGCTTGCCACCCCTACCGTTATTGCCACTATCTTCACCCCAAAAAAAAAAAAAAAAAAAAAAAAAAATTTTTTTTAAAAAGAATATGAAAAAAAGAAAGAATGTAACAAGGAAAGAAGAGGGGCACCGTGTTCTGATCAAGTTCAATAGCTACACTAATGCATGGATAAGAAGTTGGGTAACGTGGCATTCTAATTGATTTCTGTGCAAGAAGAGCAGATGATGTAGAAGAAGAAGAAGAAGAAGAAGAATTCTTGAGAGGACAACATATGAATGGAGAATGAAGTCTTGAAAGGGAAGGTGTAATTGTCATTCTTCTCTTCCTAATTTTGTTTCTCTGATATCTAAGCTCCAAGGATGTTGTTATCTCTGAGGAAGAATATTGATGAAAGAATTAGGAGCCGTGGAAAAATGGAAATGTGAGCTCAATGGAGGACTTGGATTTTGTGGGGTCATATTCAATCTTAACCACAGAATTTTCTTGTAATTTGAGACCTCCTGATGTCGGATTTTGGGCCCCGATATTGGGCTAATTGGGTCGGATTCCAGCAGCTAGCTAGTTAATTATCCAGTCCGTTTATCTTGGAATAGACCAGCTCCGGAACTTGGACTTGACCAGTAAAAAGAATCAATTTTGACTTTTGGGCCTTGGCTGTAATGAATGGCCTTTGTTTGAACAACACATTCTTATCCAGTCTCAGCCTACTCTTGAATCTTGATTGCCCGAGTGTTTAAGAGCTGCGTTAAATGAATGAATTCTGTTTAGAAAATACAAGAGTTGTTTCGATAATTAAACATTTTGAGGTTACTTATCATTTACTCTTTTCCAACATAAATAATTCAAGATTACAAAACGAAAAGCAAATGAAAGCTTGGCTATTATGAACAACCAAGAATAGACCCTTTTACCTAAAAACTCCATACCGATTTCTCTCATCAGCGTTTCTCAAATCGACATTATAATATTTATACTGTAGTATCAGAATAGAGGGGCTCTTTTTTATTAAAAAAAAAACATCATGTTTTTGGAATTTTAAGTCCATCCAAGAATATGGATTTTCCACTTTAAAGTGGATAAATAAATAGGAGTATCTGATCATGCATGTTACTTCCATATAATATTCTCAATTGGCTATCAATTCAACGAC
Source organism: Cinchona pubescens (assembly GCA_025175665.1). Lineage (NCBI taxonomy): Eukaryota > Viridiplantae > Streptophyta > Magnoliopsida > Gentianales > Rubiaceae > Cinchona > Cinchona pubescens. Next base: position 239,568 of record JANKKI010000233.1, read on the forward strand.
TTCCTCATGAACACTTCACCAAAAAGGTATAAAAATTTGCATTTCATAAACAAGGAATTATTTTGATGTTTAGGAGAGAAAAGGTAGCTTTGAAATAAGGTGGCATGTTTCACTTGATTGGGGTTTGTTGTGAAAAATTTTTGCTACTTATTTCGCATTGTAAAATAAATATTATAAAACGTTTGAATTATTAAAAAATAATGAGACATACTTACTTTTCAATTATTTTAACAGTTATCATACTCATTCTACATTATATAATCCTTGGTCTCGCCTTGTCGGCTAGCCGCCTGCTTCCTTTTACCTTTTTCACCTTTTACCCCCTTGCTACCCACTTCTCGAAGACTTTTGCATGTACTGTTATTTTCCCGACCAAAGGAGCAATTTTTTCCTTTCTTTATGGCCCCCCCCAACCCCACCAAAACAAAACAAAAAAAAAAAAGATAGGTATCCGAATGAGCCAGATGGTGATATCTACAATATTTCTCTCAAGTATTTCGGTTGAGAAGCCAAAGAACTATATCACATTGATTTCCTAACTTAATTAGTATTGTGATCAGACGACGAATTAAATGTACACTTATTTCCCAAAAGGGTTCTAAAATTTATAACTATAAAATGGCCATAGGACCAGAGAGAAATCAGTTAACACTCAATACTTAGAATAATAAGTGGGTAGTTACGAGAGTGACAAGCCAACAACCGCAGCCACCATGATTCATGAGCAAGCATGTGAGAGAGTGACACTCTCCCTTCAACGAGAAGAGCATCATGGCTTTGGACTTTGACGTTTGCCTTCTTACTATAATTAATAATGGCCTTTGTGAAACGTAGAATCCAAGGTTTTGTAATCTTCCCTCGTTAATTGAGTACCTTTGTTAGCTAGAAAAATTGTTGGTTTTCAAAAGATTTATGGCATTTGAGCAACAATGCATATTTTTGTTACACGATCAATATTTGTTGACTTCAAAAATTCCCGGATCATACAACGGTTTGCTTTCAGCATATATCCCATGCATGCGTGTTACCCTTTTTTAGGCATTTGCATTGGTATGTTTTAGATTGCAAGCACCAGTGTTGTGCTGATGCCCATTTGTCTATTGAAAGCAAACATCATAGTGTAGCTAGTAATTAGTAAATGAGGTTGTCTCGTACAATAAGTAGGCGATCAAATCCATGAAGGGAATTTAATTCAATTTTGGTTACCTTTAATCTCTTTTTAGTATGCGATATTCGACTCTAACTGGTATCAACTCCTCTTTCTTGAACAATATATAACAACTATAATAAATCGCTAAAATATACACTGATAGTCTCTACATTGACCCTAAAAGAACATGATAACCTACTTTCTCCTTCAATTTTACTTTACTCAAAAAAAATATAAATGTAGCCTGTAATTCTAATATGGAGACCTCTAGGTCTAGGCTTTGTTAGGATGTTAACTTGTCATGTGCCTCAACTAACTAAATGGCTTTCTATTCTCTATAATATTTTAATTTTATTAGTTGTATATTTAATATCGACATTATCTAATAAAACAATTAGTTACCGAAATTACAGATGAAAGTCATCGTTAATGCAGTGTACATATTGTCAATGAGTAAATGACATTTGTAGGACTATAATTATTTGGATTGATGCAGAGTAAATATTATACCTTCTTTTTAATTTACTTGTGTTTTTATCTCAACGTATAATATTCTAGGATTTACCATAGAGCTAGCCGTTATGCAAATTGCAGTGGATATCTTAATCAAAAAAGTCGTTGAATTCTACTATGCACGTCCACCTTTGTGGAAAAAGAATCCGACAAAGTAAATCATATTTTATTAACCTGCCAAAAAACATATGAAGAAAAAAATATATAAACAGGAACTTGGAACTCATTCAAGTCCACGAAAATAGCCAATATAATCAAAAAGGTTTGATTTAATTAACTTAAACACATCGTAATTATCAATCAAAAAGTCCTAATTAGTAGTAGTAGGTTAGTATTCTTCAAAAAGTAATGCATGCAATAAACTAAGATGTAGTTAAGAGAAAAAGCAAAGACAACAATGTTAGTAATTTACTCAAAATCTACTAAATTATTCCAAGCTTTGCTAAGTAATTATGCAGATCTGATTATAAACAATCCAATGTAGTGTAACAAATATGCCTAGTTCATTTTGTTGTTATCTTGTTTTGAGGGATTAAATCTGCCTAATTATAAGCGACAAGTTAGAACACCATTACATTAATTTTGTGAACTTTGCTAAGGATAATTAATCGTAAAGATCTTTTGTCCCACATTTTATGTCATTATCAAATGAACGGTCAAAATTATTATATTAAAATTATTCTATAAAATTTGAACAATTCACTAAAAAGTGTGACAGATGATAAAACAGGACTTGGAACAAAAAATTCTGTTCCGTAATTAATAGTAATTTGATTTTTTTTTTTTTATGATTTGGTGGGGCGGCTCCCCATGTGTAATATACTTTGCCCGTTATCCATGACGATTAGAATAGGAGATAAAAGTACCATACCCCTACATTTGTCCAGCAACGGCAGAAACCAATTCCTTCTTTTACTTTGCACTTGTCTGGGATCACCGGCCTGTGACCCCTGCTCCATCACCCCAGCGGCGCATTAGACCAAACTTACCGCCCCGCAGAAAAATTTTATTATAAGAAAGTTTTATCAACTCATATGTCAATTGATATTTTTAATTAAATAAAATTTACTATTTAAATAATTTATCAATTTATTTTATTTTTAAATTTATTACTTTAAATAATAGAATCTTATTAGTTTAAAAATATCATTTAACATGTCATTTAATAGAATCTCTTCTCATAATAAAGTTTTTTCATCATGCATATGAGTGTAAGTTAGGGACGAAGTTAATACCCGGTAAGAGGCAAAAAAATTTTAGTATGTAATTATGGCAAATATTGTATTAGTAACAAATATATATATAATTAGATAAATTTGTAACTTAGAATTTAATTAAAGTTATGGTAAAAATAGTTTATACTAAATATTTAATTAAGCTAACTATAGAATTATTATGAATAATTTTCTGATAAGCAAGTTTTTTCTTTTGTTTGGTTAATATCTATAAATGTTTTGTAATAAAGGGGTAATTTAATATATTTTAACATTTTAGAGTGCAATGCATCAATAAGACCAATTATAAGAAATTTAAAAGGAGGCAAATGAAAGGCAAATTTGAAAATTTATAAAATTTTCAAAGCTATTTTGTGATTTTTCCAAATTTGAGGGGGCCAATTTCCCCCTCAAGTGCATGTGGCTTCCGTCTACACATTTGCAACTTCTATATTTTCTTAAAAAGAAAAATGTAAAAAATCTATTTATAGTGAACTACATGTTCTAACCTTTTTTTTATTTAAAAATTGTGCTACAAATTAAAGTAATACATTATAACGAGATATTGGATTGGATTTTCTAAAGGCTATTATACTTTTACTTTAAAATGCTCTTGACTTTTCACACTAATAGAAAATTTCGAAAGAAATCAAACCTATTACTTCTCTTTTTGACTAAATGGGCACTAACGTTTTGTAATTACAGATGTTGCAATAGTTCTCCTAATCCGAGAAAAAAGTGTTTTTATTTATAATTATTTGTAAATAATATTTTAAAATTATATTTAAACATATTTTCAATAAATATTTTGTTTTACATATATTATATTTTAAAATTTTGTTATAATACTTTTTTCCAAGGAAAACTATCTAAATCGAGGCCTGAGTGTGAGAAAACAGAATAGAGAAGTTTACTGTAAATTTTGTCTTTACCTTAGACGGGCAAAATTGTAAAAGCAGCCTAGCTGCGTCTGCGTGATTGTCATTGTGTACGCCGCACGTGACGCTAACACTTTTCCCAAATTACATCCCAAAAGTAAGTACGTAACCTCCCAATAAGCATATTAAACGTCGATCAGCGAGCGCAACACCCAAACTTCCATATCCAACCGTTCAATAACGAATCCTCACGCTATACATGTGCTCCTCCACGCAGGGAATTCCCCCCAATCTGTTCCGAACTCCAGTTGCATATCCAGACACCGAGTATATAAACCCACACTCGATTCAATAACTAAAATTAGATAATTTCAAAAAAAATTACGCCGTGAAATTTCGGTGATCAACTCCGCCGACATCGCACCGGTTCGCCGTCGAATAACTCCGGCTCTGGTCTACGGGCCGGCAATCTCCTCCGAAATACCTTCGCCGCTGACTACTAACGGTCAGTTTTCTATTGCAACGGTAATTTTTTTTCTTCTCTTTAGGATTGTAAATTTAAATTTTGATTTTGCTCTAGTTATTCTTGTATTTTTCTTGTTAATAGTTAATCGATTCGTATTATGGAGGTTTTAACTATCTATCCTTCTGCCTTTTCTTCTTCTGTAGTCTGTGGGAAGATATTTTTTTGAGATATTATTGCTGATATTAGTTTTTTTTTTTTTTAAAGGTGATGCTTTTGATTTTTGTGTCATTTTTATGTGTAAAATGAATTATGTTAGTATTTATTTATTTATTTTGTATATTATTGGAAGTATAAAGCTTGAGTGGAATTATCATCAATAGTTGAGAAATGGTAACCAGTGTATCCTGTGCCCTAGTTTTTCTCCCTCCGAAGCAAATGAATTTTCAGTTAAACAATCGCTTGGAGACTTTTTATGTTATGCATTTTTTGGTTTATTTTTGTCTTTTTTTTCTTCCCTGTTTTCTGGATATTTTATTCAAAAAGATTAGTGATTAGACCTTAAAATCGTTAAGTGATCAGGGTTAATGCTCTGACTTATGGTTTTCTAGGTTATATTAGATTTTAGTTGGGGTTGGGGCTCTAGCATTTTCCTAGAGTCTCATGTCATTCTCTGTGTACAGCATTTTTGTTTTCGCTATACAGAAGAGCAGGAATATGTAACTTGAGCTGGATTGATGTTTTGTTGTTGTTTTTCCACTAGGTTGATACGTTGTATTACATTTTTATTAAGGGTAGTTAATAGTAGGAAATATACAACGGTTCTACTTTCTTTCTGCATCAAAATTCACATTTGGAATGTCTGGAAGTGAATTAGGCTCTTTGTTGCATTAACCAAAGTTGGAGCATGGAATTGGGAAAGAAAATAATCCATTTTTAATATGTTATCTGAGATCTGAATCCGAAATTTCCTAATTTCCATCAGATAAAATGGGTAAAGTTTCTGTTTTTGTAGCTGATAGCCTGATATGTTTTTCCCCATTTCAAAAGTTGTTACTAATTCCAGGCCTCTGAAGATGTTTTAGTTGCTTACGGGTTTATGAATCCTTTTATTTTTCAATATGCATAACTGAACTTATAGCTTTTTACTTTTTTGTTATAGGAAATCAAGATGATTGGGTCTTTTCTCACCAGAGGACTTGTGTGAGAACTGCATTGCCTTCTTCAAGAGAAAAACTTTAGTAGGCTTCTGTTTGTCCTTGTGCAAGTTTCTCATTCTCTTCACTTTCTTCTGCAGAATGGTGTTTGGTTATGCTTATCCTGCTTATGAGTGCTTCAAAACTGTGGAAATGAATAAACCTGACATGATTTGAGCAACTTCGCTTTTGGTGCCAGTACTGGTAATATACCTTTTATGTATTTGCCTTCGCTTTTTCTTTTGGCCAAAAATATCTCTGTTAATTCTGCCTTTTCTCTTCATTTTAGGATCTTGGTTGCGGTGTTGACAGTTTGTGAGAGGCTTGGTGATGCTTTTATTTCATGGTAAGTATTCCAAAGTGTACAAAGCTGACTTGCTTTTTATCTTGTTTTCTTCATTAACTGTTTGTGTTTGTTTCCTGTACCTCTTTTATTCTCTTTTTTCCGGTCTTGAAGGGTTCCAATGTACAGTGAAGCTAAGTTGGCATTCTTTATATACTTGTGGTGCCCCAAGACTAAGGTCTCTACTTTTTTTTTTCCCCCCAGAATTTCAGTTAAAAGTTTTCTGCATTTTTCTCTCTCATTTTTGTCTAATTTTTTTTTTCTTTGCTGCTAAAACTATGTCAGGGAACAACTTATGTTTACGATTCTTTCTTCAGACCAATAGTCTCAGAACACGTAAAGACAGACATTGATCGTAATCTGTTGGAACTGAGGATTAGAGCTGGTGATATGGTAGTTTTGTATTGTCAAAAAGCTATTAGTTATGGTCAGACAAGAATATTTGATATCTTGCAGTATATTGCTTCACAATCAACTCCACCTCAGCCTGCTCAGGTGTGAATGAATTAAGTGTTTTATGCATCTTATCCGATCTTCATGTCTCTATCATGACTTTGTTCACATACTTATTTGTCTAATTAACTTGCTCAATTTATGAATTTGTTGACAGTACCTAGTAGCAAATATTCATCCACGAGTTAAGAGTTGCTCATTTCACGTGCAACTCTTTTAAGAAGTATGTAAATCTTGAGTACTTTAGACAACTTAATAAAGACTTCACGATATACAAGAATTTTGATATCCCTGAGCATTTTGAACAACTGGCTGAAGAAAGCATGATATATTAATGCTGTCACCATGTTTTGCAGAGATAAAAGCTTTTGTGCTGCTTTCTTTAGCGCAGACGAAGAACAATACGTCTTTGTTTGCATGAAAAATGGCTAATTAGCAGACTTTGGCTAGAATTCATTGACCATAAGATTCCAGTTTTTGTTACAAACAAGTAACATACTGGTCTCTCTTGTTTGTATGCATTAAGCATGGTATCCTGCTATCTTTCTAATAGAAAGACGGTACTCTGCAACCTCATTATTTCAGTTGCAGTCTCTATAATTTGTAGGGATTCAAAATAGGGACCCTGTCATTTTATCAGATGAAGATGTTTTTAATAAGTGATGGATTCTGAAATTGGATATTGACATCTGGAGGGCACTTAAGCCTTGAGGACATTATACTACCTCTACCATTTGTTTGTTATTAACTTATGATCGATGTCTATCTGGAATTTATCTATGTTCATCTTTTGTTGTAGTTGTCCTGTGATTGAATCTTATGTTCCTGAATTCTTTTTGTTCCGTAATTTAGAAAGTTGCTATGGTTATGCAATTTGTTTTCGAATAACAGAAAGGCAGACGCAGATGCAGACACAACAACAAGCTCCTAGAGTTAGACAAACCAATGCACCACAGGGTCGTAAACATGCTGCTACACCAGTGGCACAGGCTGAAGAGCCACCTTCTCCAGGTTCTAGTACATCTTCAAGTGAGAACCAAGATGATGTACCAGAGGATGTGGGGCCTTCACAAGCACCTATTGCTGATTCTTCTGAGGCTGCCTCAAATGCATTAAAATCAATGCCAACACCACCACTTACTGAAACCTCTAAACCTCCAACCTCAAAAGAAACAGAAGTAGTGGAGATTGATTCAATTTCTTCGTCCGCGACTGAAAATGCAAAATCTGGGTCACAAGAGACAGTTATTGAAGAAGGTGTTCGAGTCACACGAGCCAGGTCGAGGAGAACAAGAACAAACACTTCATCTAAACGTTGAGTAGTGGTTCAGGTTGCCCATTATCCTAGTTTGTGAACTGTGAGTACTTAGGCAAAGGTGAAGAGATGACAAACAATGTTTATGTACATTGTTCTTGTTCGACTTGATTTGTTAGTAATAAATTTTCATCATTTTTTTTTGTTGATCGATTTTGAGCGGCCAGTGAAAGCTATAATTGCTTATTTTAAAGGCCAAGGATGTTAGCTCAAAGAGAAGATATAGGGAAGCAATGAAGAGGCCATGAATGAAGTGCACCAATTGATGTTTTGTTGCAAATCTGTTGGACCAGGCCCAACGGGTGCATCATGGCACATGGACCTTCGTGTACCCCAAGTTTCTCTTCTTGAATAGAACAAAATGCATGACTGTCAGTGTCATGTATGTTGTGGTCTTCATTGATTTAGATAACTCATTTTATTTTAAAATTCTAAGTTAATTTTTTTTTTTGGATTATATGATTAATTCCTGATCACAAGGTGTTTATACTTTAGTGTACTCAAGAATGTTCCATATTGAGGCTATTATGAAAAAATATATAAATATCAACACAACCATTATCACGAATATATCATTGTGTTTTGTGTATAGAGGGATTTGAGTAAATTTGATTTGAAATTCTAATTTATAATAAGTTATCTAAACAAGATAATTTACTTAATTATAGATTTGAAATCCATAAACAAATAAGAGTTTGATTTTAATAATTAAATGAGTAAATTTAAAATTCACCTAAATTCCATATCATTTCAAATCTATCCAATTAAATTCATACATTTCAAATCCTTTCTTCGAATCAAATCCTCCCATCCAAACATAATATATCGGAAATGCAGGTCGGTGTGATGGACTGTTTCTAATACTGCTGGCTAGCCTGTTGGAGTGGAATGCAATGTTAACCGGGGAACTGAATGAACTATGTGATACAAGTCAAAATATATATCACTTGACGAAAACAATTTCAGTTGTAAAGGGATCTTAAAACATCAGTAAGGAAAAACAAAAAAAACAAAAGGAAAAGGAAATAGTAAATGAACCGACCAATTATTAGTATCTACTATCCCGCTATGGATTTACACTTGTAGAGAGCGGGAATGTCAATTGCGAAAGACATTCAAGGAAAACTATATTAATCAATTTCCTAATAACCAACCTATACTTGAAGAGTATGTTTGGGAGTTCCGTTATGGGGAAAAAAAAAAAAGAAAGGGAAAGAAAGTGGAGATTTTCTCTATGAATTCCAGAGTTTTATGTTGACAAAAAAAACAAACAAAAAAAAGAATTAATAATAATAATAATAAAAAGGAAATGAAATGATTGGAAGGGAGAAGTTTAAGTGCGTAGTAGCCAAAATTTCTCTCCAAATTGAGATGATTTGGAAAAGAAGTTGGTGGAAGCTTGAGATTAAAAAAAAAAAACCATTTTGCTCTTAAAAGGTAAGAATTCTAATGACTAGTGTGTCCAAATTCTTTCCAAAAATCCAAACAAGATTGAAATCCCTTATTTTCTCCTCCCTTCTCTTCTTTTCCCTTAAAGCTTAAGATCTCTCTTCTTTTCTTTTCCCTCCTAAACTCCCAAACTAAGCCTAAATGCTATAGAATATAAAAATTTATATACAGGCTGAAATGCATTAATCTGTTTTTCCTTGTTGGTTTTCATCCGAAACTTGTATCACACATGGCTCACAGTTTGGCAGCTAAGGACATTGGGTACCCCATAGATCTGTAGCAGTGACCTCATTATCTGATAGCAACCAATAGTCATCATTAGCCTGCAAATATTGAGCAAGTGAGGTATTAGAAGGTAACACTTGTGACAGATGAAGTGAAACTTATGTGGTAAAACACTTCCCTATAACTTATTGGTTATCAATTTGAGTGACTAAGGGGTAAAGGGAGGTGCCTCTTTTTAAAAAAAAAATTTTAAAAAAAGGTGACAGATCCTTTGCATTGCTGTATTTGCCAGGTTAGTAGAAAGAGAAGTTTATGAAAGCTACACCATTTGAATGGGCAAGTAAACTTACAGAGCCATTGGATGCAATTATTTTGTGAATTCCAGATGTGTCAGAGCTCTTTTGCAAAACTGAAGAATCTGAATAATCTGCACAGTGTCAACCCCATGTCCGCAACCATTTATAGCTGATGAATCCAATGATTTTCTGCGCTTGATCTTCACATCCTCATGATGCCGTTCGTAATTGCTATAGCCATGATGATTAAGCCATCAGAAATTGAAATACATACATGCTTCTGATTTTGAGATTTGACAAATAGGAACTTAGGAAGTGGAATATGCATGGTGTCTCTAAATTTATAGAGTAGTTTATCCGTTAATTGCTAAATGTCTTTTGAGCAAAATGTTACCTCAAGAGATACAAATCAATAGGTCCAGTAGTGCTTCTAACAATAAGTCTGTACTGCCTTTCTGGAAATCCAATATCCTGTTCAGATGCATAAACGATCAGACTATCAGATTCCAAAGACTCCAAATTCCCACAAGAGAAACTATCAGTTCTGCCAGTACAAAACACTCACCTCATCAGGATCAGGAACTTCAACAGTACTAGCATGTGGAGCTTTTACGGCGATAATAATTTGATTCTACAAAATCGACATGGAGCATAAAACATGTCGAACATCAAGGGAGCAAGAAATAAAATGCAAAGAGAAGCAAATTTAACGAACCATGAAACATGGCTGGTTCATGATATCTTCCTGAGTCAAATAGAGGGTCCTGAATTAGTCGAAGCAGACAAATACTTAGATAAGTTATTCATCCATTAATAAATAAAAACGTAGGGAGAACAATGTTTACCTCTGAGAAGTTCCAGCATGCTCCAGGGCACTTATCTTCTCATGCATTTTCCTGCAGGATAAGATGTAAGCCAAATATTTTTCTTAGCAAACATACAAGAGACCAGCTTCCATATCATGATTACCAAACCTTATGCAGTTATCAAGCCTGAAATCCTCAGCATATAAATATTCAATTTCAGCCTGTCATGGAAAAGAAAAGTAAGATGATGTCAAAGCCGTATCACATATTTTCTTGTAAAGGAAAAAAGTTACCTTCTCAAGCAATGCTTCAGGTTGGATTTTGGAGGAAGGAAAGCATACCTTTGAAGGAGGACCAGAAAAAGGAAGGCTTGGGTGGATGGAACTAAAATTAGTTAAACATACCCTTTTCAACTTTTCAATAGCCAATATGTTTCTCTTTTTCATACCAATATTTATTGCATTTAGTGTACAGTTCTGAAGCAAACTATCAATTAAGGCAACTGGCTTACATATAATCCACTTTGGGATTGACCAAATTTTGTTTGAGGCATTACCTCTGTTTGACGCCTTCAGAATGCTTACTATCCCTTTCTTCATCTCCTTGTTCCTAACATTTTTATTCTATGGGGTGGGGGGAGGTGGAAGGACGGGTTATTCAAAATCCCTTTTATAGCTACAGGAACTAGACATAATAAACTATGCATCACCATACATGATGGTATTAGAAGTAATAGAAGCTATGTTCAACCTCACAAGTTCCTTACTAGAGAACTTTCTTAAGAAGGGTGGTTTATTCCTGGCTTTGCCAATTTCAGTATAAGATGAAAGATAGTAGTTCAATATGTGCCAAGTATTTTGACTTTAATCTCGTTTAGTTGCATCACTGTGTAATGAACAAACTAAGAAGGGCATACTGATTTATCACAATACGTGTTGCACAGCATTTCTTTTATATAACATCCATATAAAAAGAATGCTAAGCCAGCAGAACACCTTCAGAATGCTTGCTGGGGCGTTCATCTTTTCTGGTCCAAACATCTCATATCCCCTGATATAGAAATCATAGTATCAGAAGTATATAAAGACAACAAAATAAAACCAACAATGGTTAGCAACATTACTTCCAGCGTATGTGACTCTTAGTAGTTTTCTCAATTAATCCTATTCCTTCAAGAACATTTGTGATATCGTATATTCTCCTCTTCTGTACCTGTAGATGGAAAGTAACCATCTGAAATATGAATATATGCATTTGGCATGAAGTGAAACAAATTTAGCTGTAAAAGAATAACAACTTCTTACTTAAAACACCAGTAGATTAAGGGTGGAAAAGATAGTTATTTCTAGAGCAATTAGTCTTATATTAAACATTACCTCCAAACGATCTGCAGCTTTATTGAGATCAAGGCTTCCATTCTCAGCTTGCAGTATCAAATTAATGAACTTCTTTGTCAACAAACCTGTCAGACAACATTATACACAGACTTTCATAGCTTTTAGTTCAAATGCATGGCTCAAAAGAAGAAATAATGCATCAAATCTCACATCCATGACTCTTATTAGCATTGCCTTTGACATCTAAATTCTGAAATCTGACTCACCTAAAGAGCTGTCATATCTGCAGCTACCAACTAGGCTTACGTTGTCAAGAACCTCTGCAAGATGAAAATCAACAGCAACTCAGTGGCAGTAACAATAAGATTAAGTGTAATTAGGTCCAATCCAAATGATTTGCCATTAACCTGAATTTGGTTCCAAAGTCCCTGGTTTCACGTGTTTTGAACGTTTTGCTTTGCTGCCTCGTTTAGCTTCAATGAAAGATGCAGGCTTAAATGAAGCAGCATTTACTTTTTGCAGCTTGATCAACATTATGAACTGAGATAGTTTCAGTTATGCCACTATTATCTTCAATGATTCCATGCTCATTTGTATGCTGCAAAAAAAAAAAAGGAAATGCAGTGTAATTAAAATACACAGGCACAAGTTAACAACTGGTATTATTAAATTTTGGAGCGATCCAAAATGCATTCATTGAAAATAATCATCTGGTTTAGGACCACAAATGTGTAATGACATATTGCAATATCGTATCCAACATTGTAGAAACAATATTTCCTTGCAGTATTTACCCTCAAACCTCTCAAAACCACAAACTCATCAGCCAAAAATTATAGAAAATCCGAAGGCAATCATTAATCATAGGGTACTTTACAAATGCCCATTACTTGACAACTATTTTACTTCAAGAACTCGAGTCTTGTCCAATCAGGAATCACTTGCCACATGATAGTTAAATTAACTTTCTGACTCCAAAATAGTACTAAAGAAAAAGAACTACAAGAAATTGGAAACTATGAAGGAAAATGTTTTTATGATTGATCCTTGAACTGTCCCAATTCAAAATTTTTACTCCCCCCCCACCCCCCTCCCCAAAAAAAAAACAAAAAAAAAAAAACCAAGAAACTGACTTCAGACTCTAATTAAAATTGAAACTTCTCCTTAATTTCTTATATAATCTGTTATAGTAAATTTGAACCCTCAACCATTAAATTGCAAATTAAAAAGAGAGAGAACCGAACAACATTTTTAAAAGACTCATGGAGAGCTTGATCATCACATCAAAATCCCCACCCCCCAAAAAAAAAAACCCAACCCGAAGGGTCCTCATACATTCCCATAACGAAAAAACCAAGAAAGTTGCAGGGAAAAAAAAAAGAAGAAGAAGAAGAAGAACATGAAATCAAGAAACAGAAAGTTACCGGAAGACGGAGAGGTGAAGGTAGTGAAATCGAGTCGTTACATTGGATATGAAGAAAGTTGGATGCTGTTTTGGAGAGATTGTTAGTAGAAGAATGAGGAATAGGAGGAGGCAAAAGGGTTTAGCCGTTTACAAAAATTGGGCGGTTGCACCTCCAAACCACCACCGCCTGAGGCTGAGAGGGATAAATTGTTGAGACTTGTGTCCAAATCAAGATTCATCCTATCATCACAAGTCGACATCACTCAAGTGAAGTGAAGTGAAGTGAAGAAGACGAGTTTTGAAAAATGTTTGTTTCGGGGAATGAGCGGAAAAGTAAGTGAAATAGCGGCCGGATTGGTGGGAGTGGCAAGTTTAAATACATCAACATGATGATGCCTTAGCGGGTGAACGGCCCAATCCTCCCATATTTGGGAAAGTAGGGTAAAAAAAAAAAAAGGACAAATAAAATTACGTACTATATTACTATATAAAATTTGTTCAATATTAATCCAAAAAACAATCGAACCAAGTTGACGTGGACTGTCAATTAGGTTGGGTAGACCCAAACTCAACTCATTCGGTTTGAAAATAATAGGTTTGAGGTTTAGATAAAGTAAGTTGATCTTGATTCTTTCACATTAAATTTAATAATTTATTTAAGATTCGATAAAAATCATATGTGTATTGAATAGTCATTATATAAAAAATGTTTGGTTCGTATTCAAAAATTGAAATTAGAATAAGAATCATAATTCTCACTATTAGTATTAGTTCGTGTCAATACTCCTTAATTAATTAAAAATTCAAGTAATAAGTGAGAAATGAAAATAAATATTTTCTAACACTTTCATTCTCAACCAAACAATATCTATGAACATCATTATCTTTAATTCTCATTTCTTTTTTTTATACCCATAAACTAAACACCTCTATAATTGTTTTTTTTTTTTTTGTTCATATTAAGTAATATTGCTCAAATAAAGTTATACTATATATTTAAAATATATAAAATTTTATGATTTTTTGAGAGAAATATTATGAGTTTGAGTTGGCTCAATTTCAATCTGAAACTCTTTTAACTTTGCAAGTTGAGCATAAACCTCATACGCGTGAGCTTTCATGTGATTTTGAAATAGACAAAAGTTAAAGTCTCATATAACGCGATTTACATGGGTTGAGATAGATGAGGCCTAAGGAGGAGTTTGGGCCGAGTCATAATAGACATGAAGGGCAACAATAAAACTTGGCTATCGGGTAGGACTTCTAATTTCTCCTTTTAAATTACCAAGTTCTGCAACTAGACCTGGACCAACAAATTAGTTTGTTTCCCCAATTGATCTCTGCATGATCTTGACTGAAACAACTAGGGTACTTTCTGAGCCCAGAAACAAAGTTCTACAACAGAATGAAGGGGAAAAAACTATATAATTGGCTTAGAATATACACAATTCTAAATTTATCTCAAACATTGAAAATGTCTACAGAAGAAGCAGACATCAACTACATAATGGTACAACAATATCCATAATCATTATTCTCAGGAAATACCGAGGGGTGGGAAAAAAAACCTGCATATTCTATTGAAGGAATAGTTAAGATACAACAGAAGGGCCCAAACTAGTTAGTACACACAAACTTGCTACTCAAAGCCATGTATCCTGGTCCCGCTCAATACATACCCACCAGATGTACTCATTTGCATGTGTGGATGGGTTCGGGATGGAAGGACCTGTGTATGTGAAATATGAGTAGACTGACATCAAAAGGTGCTGGAACAAATTGATGGACACATGACATGGTAAAGGATAAACAAATGCGCTAGAAAAATCAAAGATTGATGGAAGCAGCAAATATGCTTTGAAAGGATAGTTCCATAAAGAAACTTGTAATTGGCAACCAACATATTCCATCTTGAAGGAAGCAATGATCAATAAGGAGAACCCAAGAAGTAAAACAGACCTGATATTCACGCAACCAGGGTTCAGATATTTGCAAGCCAATTGCCATTTTCCCAACCTGCAGATTGTGCATGCACAAGGCAAGCGGCTGCAATGAAACAGAATGAGATTGTAATTGATTTTTCAGTATCTAGTCCACCGAACAACAAAAAGAATCAGAAATAGGAAACTGAAGAGAAACAGAAAACTAGGTAAACTTTGGAGACTCGAGCAACCTGCTGATACTGGTGATAAAATGCAAAAGGGGCTGAAAATGACAGGAGAGGAAGAAGTTCTTTGACCATGCTCCAAGCATCAACTTGTGGAGCAGCAATTATTAAGCTGAAAGTGAAATAAAAGTCAGATCATACAGTCAAAATATTATGCAAAACAGAAAACAACTCATTCGCATGGTACAGTCAACCTGGAGAAACCATTTTCCCTCCATGAGTTAATAGCATCCGGTGGTGCCTTCTGACCATCTAGATTGTACCTTTATATGGTTTAAGAGCTGGAGAAGCAGATGTTTCGGGACTAATTTTCTGTGTGTTCCCATCTTCAGAAGGTATCATGATTTCTCCTGTGTCCAGAGTGAGCAAAGAAGAAGGAACTTCTCCCTGCAAAAAACAGCCATTCAATAAGTTAAGAGACATTCAAGTGAAAAGGAATGAGAAAAACAAGCAAATGTCACCTACATTTGATGTAACTGGATTCTGGTGTCACAGGCATCTTCCAGCTGGTCGCTTGATACGGAGGTTACATTTGAAGATGAGCATAGCTCTGTGACGGAAGAACTTACAATCCTGGAGCAAGAAAATAGCAGTAGCAAAATATCATTCTTAGGAGCAAGCAAGCTACAAGTTGAAACAACCTATAAGCAAAAAGTAGAATCTTGTTTCGAGTCCAGGAATCCAAACTACTAACAGGTATGAATACCAAGCTAGTTCTTCTGACAGAAATATACCTTTCACAAATCTCTTTACCAAAATTGAAAATCCTGACAATATCAACAGGATATGGTGTAGTTCCACGAAATGTATTGCAGACATAACCATTACCTCTTAAAAAAAAAAAAGTAACAAAACTAATGACTAGTAGGAAAATAAATTAACAGTGACTAGCAGTTGGTATTAGAAGAACATTTAAGAGTATACTATAAGAGCAAACTCAGTTTGATAGTCTGCTTTTCATACAAATTACTATGCAATATAGTATGAACACAAACACACAATAAATCACCAATATAATCCAACTAAGCCAGACAATAGAACTAATGAAACCATGCCAGAGATGTAGAAAATAATAGAACTTCATGGTCTCAATCAAGCTTGCAAGACAGGTGCATGATCAAGAATAAAAAAGCCAATTGAGCAAGTCACATACTGCAATAGCAATCATGTGAAAGTTAAATGATTAAAACCAACAAAGGAGACGAGAAGAAACATAAGAATAAAAAATAGCGGTTTAGTTGATCACTTCATCGAATTTTTCTTTCCAACCCAAGTTGGTAAAAATATTACCGAGGTAGAAAACAATAAAACTAAATTTTACCAACAATCAAGCTCTACATGCACATGTAAGATGCTAAACTGGTAATTCACAAAAACTTGTAAATTAATTCTCAGATATAGATAACCAAAATCTCTACTTTCTCAAACTTAAGTTTTCAACCCAATTCTATGAAGTAATTTCAACAGTTTTAGGGTTATGCCAACATTTTTATATGCAGTTCAAAGTCCATGTAGCATCCCGTGCTCATCATTGAAATCATGAATTTAATTTAATTTTATAGGTGGCTATTACCTTATCATATGCCAGGGATAATAAATTCAATCAGAAACATAAATCTTTAACTAAGAAACAAAAGCAGACCTCCCAACCTCTCTGCCACAGCACCAGTAAGAAGTCCACCAATCATATCCACTACAAGCACATCTGAATGTGAAGTTACATTAGCCATGGATAGCAGAAGAGCTAATGCATCCATTCGCAAAAACCTAACCATCACATACTTAATTTAAGTCACAAATCATAGCAAAAGAAGAGTAAAAAATAGATCGTGATGACATCATTACCCTATTTGTTCCGGCCGCTTTTTAAAGTATGCCTCACATATGCTGCAGACATAAAAGCCAAGGTACAAAAGGTTAGCAAATAAAGACAACTATTGAACAAAACAAATATGCTGAACTTTTAGAAAGGTAATTTTTATGCTGGAATTCATTGAAATAACTAGCCTCAAGAGACCCACCTAACTCAAGTTCCTATTTCAAAATATACAAAATTCAAGGAATGAAATTACTAGAGTACTGAATAAAGGGGTTTAGTTTAGTACTGAATAAAGGGGTTTTCCCCTCAAAGGCAGAACAAAAGGTGCATTAAGGGAGCAAATAGGAGTAAAAAGAAGACAAGATACCATATTCAGATATCTGAAGTTCAAGAGAGTCGAAAAATTCTCATGTTATCAACTTAGTGGTAAACATTAGCTAAAAAAAGTTTCCGATCTCACAATAATCTTTGTAGAACAAACAAGAAACGGCAATACACTATGAACCTACTAAACTTTTCGTTGAAGTTGAGTTAACCATTTGCAGAACACGGTTTAAAGGCAAAAAGGGAAAAACCCCCAAATTGAATTGATTAGAAAAACCTCCAGTACTCAGAGATTTCACCATTCAGCTTCAATCAAGTTGAGAATAAATATTTACTTGGAAAACAAGCTTTAGCAGCACTAGCTTCTCCCTGAATGGAAACTAATTCTGCTCATTCAGAACTTATGTTCATTCTAAAGTCTTGAAAGCAGCTCAAGCAACAGTTAAAAATTAACCTTCGTGCAGCAGGACGCCTTAAAAGTACTCTGGGTGCGTACTTCTTCTGCTTCTTAAGACGATATTTTTCCTGCATATACTATGAAGTTCAGCATATATTCACAGATACCTCATTCTTAATAGCATATAAGCCTGGCTTACTTGTGAAAATGACGTCTTCTTCTCAAATGTTGCACTATTAGTGATGAGCGCTTCAATTATTTCAACCCCACTAGCACCCTTTCTGCATTAAAGTGATTAACTTTATTTATCTAGAATGTCAAAGGAGGTTAACAAATAGCTAAACAAACATAAATGATTCACAGTCTCCAAAGGTGGCACCATTTACAAAAGAAAGCATCTATAGACAAAATTGAATCCTTGTTTATGATTACACAAAATTATGATAGTTTTCTATGTTTCCTCAAATCAAGTACGACAGTATTTGGTTAAAAAACAAACGAATTGCACACTGTCAAAAAGTTCTAACCTCCGCATCTCATCTATATCTTCCCCTGTAAGAGACTGGGCTGTATTATTATCAACCAATTCTCTGTTGTCTTTGGAACCATGAATTGTAGGAGATTCCTTTTCCTCTTGAAGATCATTATTACCTAAAAGTGAAAATTCAAGAAAATTCTTAACACAGTATTGGAAAAGTTTGCTAAAAGAGCAGGGTAGGAAATCAAAGATTAGGAGGAAAAACAGAACTTCTCTCCTATTCGCCTCCAAAACGCTAAATTAGAAGGAGAGACCAAATTTTATTCCCTCAGAGTCTCCCTGTTTACCACACTCATTGCGGATATAAAAGGAAATACCAGAATTCATCTTTCATTGTGCTCGCCCTTCTAATCACCCAATTCTATAATGATCTCTTAAATGTATATGCAAAAAGCAAATTTTTTTGGGCACAAAAGACTACTTCTTGGGGGCCTATGATCTGTCAGCTTATACTAGGAAAATTGGCACGAAAATTGCCCTCATATTCAAAATGACTAAAATGGCATTTGTTTATGTCAAGCATTTAGCCAACATTTTATGCCCTCGAAACTAAAAAAATTCCACACAAAAGATTCCATTTTTTTAACAGGACAAAATAAATAATCCCCGAAATAGCAACGGACTATTAGAGTGAAAATAGGAGGTCATTGAATTGATGTTAAGATAATTGAAACACAAGTTAAATGAAACAAGTAAACCTTCTAATGTGGGAAAAATGCGAGACAAAAATGACCCATCTGTTCCATTCTCTACTCGAAACAGAGACCCAAATGGGCAACCAATCAAAGGCTGAAGAGAGAACTTCTTATTTCCAATTTTCAATGTCCTGCAAACAAAACCCAGAATAAAAATATTCAATTAATTAAAACCCAGAAAAAAAAATCCTTTATCCAATATTTATTTATTCAATGTACTACTAATTGCATAGCTAAGAAAACTCACGCCGCGGCCTTTAAAGTCAGTCGTTCAAAAACCATTCTTTCGCCGTCGTTGATGTCGAGCAAGACGCTGCAGCCTTCCGAGGTCAATCTATTATTATTTTTGTAGGAATTTTCCTGGGTTTTATTTGTCGACATCTTTGTGTTATGAAAAGTAAAAAATTACAAATTCGAATCTTGAAAATTTGAAAATTTTATTGAAAAGAAAAAAAAAATAGGGATTTGGACTTTTTGGAGGGTAAATTTTAGGGAGATCAACTCAAAGATTGAAGAACTAAAACCCTAGAAAAGTTAGGGTTTAGCTGACGCTGGAAAGGCTGGAAAGACTGGAAAAGGAAATTGCAGTCTGTTGTGAGGTTTGGGCTCCTCTTGGATTGTTGGGCTGTTACATGGTCTTTCACTTGGTCTAGTTAGTGGACGGTTTATCAATGTTGGTTGGCCATTGGGCTGGTGGCCACAGCCCACCATGTTGATAATTTTTAATTTATACATATATATATTGGTAGGAATAATTTTTTTAATAGTTCTGTTGATATAAAAAAAACGTAGTTTTGTGACTTTATCTAATTGGGTGGGAAGAGGATAAGCGTCTATCTCTAATTATTTGATGTTGTGTTTTGATTAATGGATTTGAGCAAAGGATTTTGAAATTCTTCATTTGTTGGAGGGATTTATGAAGTTAAAATGGATGAATTTTAAATTTATTTAAATTAAAAATTATTTGAAATCCTTTATTTCACACTTTTTAATTTGGGTGAATTTGAAATTTATCCATTTCAATCTTACAAATCCCTTCAAAAAATGGGTAGATTTCAAATTCTATCCCAAATTCATCGATACAAACACAACACGAGAGAATTTTCTAATACATCTTATATAATAAATTTATTTTTTTTTTTTTTGAAATCATAATGGTTCATGACATAATTTATTGTATATGTTGGTTATACATAAAATTTGAAAATAAAAATATTATTTTTACATTTGATTAAACGTTTAAATATTTGTTTTCATTTTAACGCATCTTACATCATCAGCATAAATGTTTTGGACAAATTGAGTGATAAAATATTTTTGAATATATTTGATTTTAAAATATGTTAATATACTCCTCAAAATAAAATTATTGATACAATTGGATAATCTTTAGGAATTTTAGTTATTTAATATAAATGATCATTGGAGGGAAAGACACTGGATAGGATCCCAATCCGAGGATAATAGAGTGTTTAGAAATATGGAAATTTCATATTAATAGGCCTTTTTAAACTAGGAGTCTGATATGGGAACTACTTTCGTAAAGTTGATCTTTTAGTTTACTTGTAAATTTTGTGTTGTATATTAAAACTTATAAAATAAATGATATTAATTAATGTAAGTATGATTCTATAAAATTTAATCCGAATTACAAGATTTATATATATGTGAGGTCCAAAATCGGTCTACTTAAATATTTTTTTGTCTAATATTAAGTCATAAATAAATCCTTTCAGGTAATTTATTATTTCAAAAATTAAAAAATAACTTGTTTTTCTGTTACTGTTAACCTAGCTTTAACATAAAGGAAACTTCACAAACAATTAAAGACCATGCATGGGAAGAAGCATGTGTAATTGTATGAATCTTTTTGCTTTTGAAGCCAATGTGTTAGTGTTTGGTATGGTATATTTGTGGAATTAAGAGTAAGCTAATCATGATCAATTTGCTACCAAAGGAGTACCTTTTCCTTTTTTTATTTTTTTTAAATTACTTTTCTTAGTAGTTTTTATGATTCAAATTCATAACCAATTATTGACGGTAACTGTTGACTAATTGTTCAGGTGATATTGTCTTTTGATGGATTAGGTTTTAGTTAGATACATTGAATACCTTTTGGTTCACATATTAATGAAACCAAATTAGGAGAATTAAACATACATTTGTGTCTGTTTTTGTGGATATAGTTGGCCGGAACTAACACCTCATTAGATTTGATCTCTAACTGCTCTGATTAATTTACTCTTATTATTGTTAAGACGATAATGCTTGTACTCAACAACAAAGATCACGTATAATATTTCATTTGTATAAAGAAATAAAAATGATGTGGGCTGTGCTGTGGGCGTGCTGCTGAGCGTTGACCGCGTATAGTTGACGAGGAAAAGGCATATAGTTGGGAGTTAATTTTTCGGTGTAGAAGATTTTTTACACAATTAACCGTATATACTAATAAATGATATTAAGTGTTTTTTTTTTTCCTGGGTGTCTAATAAAATATGTAACATCAAACTCCACTGAATCAATTGAGTTGTAAGAAGTGAATTTGTTTTTCTTTTATTTGGCATATTATTTATTCATGATTCTAAAAGTTTTACTAACTAGTTAATAGCCGATTCTTTAATACAACTGGTACTTTGTGTTTGCGTCATGACTTCAATTGGCTTTAGAGATAAAGAGTCAGTGGGTGTAGGTTGAATTGTACTATAGACTATATTAGAGACTATTTAAGCTTAGCACGTTGTATATCAAACGCTAATTAAATGATATTATTGAAAAAGTTTCGTCCTGATAGAATACGAACCCAACCAGTTCTTTTTTGGGGAAAGGGGTATTGTTCTTGTACAATATTGAGACAGATTGGTTGAATTAGATGTACCAAAATGGTTGTCAAGAAGACATTGAATATACATGCAAACAGGCCAGTAAGATCAGAAGTGTTAGAAAAATTATTTGTTAATATGATAATTTTTGAGATAACTAAAAATCAGTAAAACTCTTCACTTTTTAATAATTCAACATTCTATAAATAATTTTATATTTACATTACGAAGTGAATAGTCAAAATTTACTCCACTGTTGTTCTTGTGTCGTTGTATTGTACCATGGACGATGGATCTCGCTTTGGCTCTTGCACTTTTTTCGTTTGCTAAATTTTGGAATCTAGATGCGCACTACATACATATGAGACTCAAGTTGCTTCTAGAGTTTATATTTGCATGCATGCCCAAAACACTAAATTTCTTTTTCAAGGAAAGAAGAATAAACGCATAACTAGTACGTATAAATTATTGGCATATAAATAATTATATTTGCGTAAATTTAGACAATAACCATGTTCCAAAAAATTGAGATAGATGTGTTGTTGACGGTAGTAGGAGTACAACAAGGATTTTATAACATTTAATGTATATCAAAGTTTATAAATAGAATCAAATAATATATTTATCTAAACATATATATATATATTTTGTCTTTAGGCCTTCCAGTACTTTTTTTTCTAGAATGGCACAAAGAAAATGACAGAATGCCTTTTCGGCACAGGGCAAATTGTTTTATGCTTTCTTGCTTCACCATTTTATTAAAGAGAAGAAAATGGATTAAATTAAACCTGTACAGAAGGTTACCTGTACTGTACGCACGCACAAGCGATGATGGGTAACTTAAATAGAGTATTCCTTACCCTGGCACTTAATTATGAACTACAGTATATATTGACTTGGTCTCCCCAAAAAGTCAAATCTCGTGAGAGCAAAGATTAGAAAGCAAACACAATTAAATTAAGTGATTATGAATTAATTAAAGTAAACGAGCATATTGATTTTCTGCTCATTGCATAATGTAAAAAGTAAATATAATAACTATTAAAATAATTAAAAAAAAATTTATTATTTTTTTAATTATTCAATAATTTAAAATATTCCAATTAAGAGTGAGTAAAATTTTTCGTTAATGCCGCGCTACTGCGTTCAACTTCTTCTATGCTAATTATTCCGGTGCTATTAATAATTTCGACATTCTAAGTGTTGAATAACACAAGAAAATTATTTTAAAAAAAATAGTGAATGGTTATAATTTAATATATGTGTCAGTTATTTATTGATCAAACTAAATGTCAAAACTCATGTGGAATCCGTCTACACCATTAATTTCCATTAAAGACCTGTCCCCTCTCTCTGTCCCACAACTCTACAAATTTTCAAAAGAAATTTCCTATTACATTCTTTCTTTCTCTCCATTCCATGAATGAGAGAGGTCCCTCCTCTTCATTATCGCTCTACTCTTCTCTGTAGCTCTACTTTTCATGGCAATACTCACTTCCTCACCAGAAACCACGGAAAACATCCTCATCAGAGAATATTAATACAAAGAAACAACATCCATCAAAACGCAGGAAAAAGCAACAACAACAACAACCTCAGAAGAATCCACCACCAACTTCATCATGGGACCAAATCAAAAACTTGCTAACGTGCAAGCAAATCGAAGGGTCAAAAGTTCATGATCCCTCCTCAACCTCAATCTCAAAGTTGGGGTCCTCTTGCAGTTCAATATGCACTTTCAGGGATGTTGTTGTTGATGGGAACGTGGCAAGCAGCAACAACAGGGTGGTTCACAGAGCTGATAATTCTCCTGAAAGTAGTAGTAGCGTGGGGGGTCAACAAACACGACATCTCAGCAAGAAATCTGCTCATGGATCCTCTTCGAGGTCCTTGAGTAGTTCGATCAGATCATCAAAGGGTAGTAGTAGTACAACAACGTACAACAACGGGTCGTGTAGAGGGATGCAATTCAGGAAGCTCTCAGGATGTTATGAGTGCCGCACTATATGTTGATCCTAGCAGGTCGGTCTTAATATTACTTAATTAATTATCTGTAGTGATTTATTATTATTTGTGAAATATTCATGTTAATTAAAATGAGTACCATGAGAATTTTGTGTATTGAAAATTGAAGGAAAAATTGTATGTATAAATATGCAGATATCCTTTGCCAAGGACAACTATATGTGCTTGTTCTGAATGTGGAGAGGTCTTCCCAAAAATTGAGAGCTTGGAACATCATCAGGCAGTCAGACATGCTGGTATTCTTCATCTTTCTTTCTATAATTTCTATTTTAACTGCATACATTTGCTAGGTTGACCCTCCTAGAAGGCTAGATTTAAGTGGAGATACCATGCTTATCTCAACTCGGCATTCTTAATGCTCTAATAGTTTGAATAATCATTTGCTGAAACGTACACTATGGTAAAGTTGGTAGAATGAGTTCATGACTGCGACGTTAAGGGAAAATACGGCTCGATTAGATTCTATAATAGAATTAAATTTTAAAAAGATTTTATTTATATTAATTGATATCATAAATTTTTTGAGATTTAATTTATATTACAGAATTTATAAATAGAGTAAAAAATTAAACCTACCTAAATTTTTACCATAATTTTTTAAGAAAAAAAGTAAAATAATATGTACTTACGTATTACTTTGTCTAGGAAAAATTCTTGTATATACCCTCTGATAAGGACACGATGATGAATGTAAATTTGTCATTCAAGGTTGCAAATTTGTTATACATCATTACTACAATTATATCCATTGGATGCCTCAATTCAACTCAAGTCTTTGATCAATAAACCTTGTCAATAAATTAAAACTGTTTTCTTTTTAAGCAACACAGCCTTAAATACTTTGCAATTCCCCAAATTTTGGATGACCTTAAACAAATTAAATTGAATCTGCAAATTTTTTTTTTTTGGTGGGGGCCTGAACCGTTACATTAAGTGCTTATTTATGGCCATATTAAAATTGATGGTACGACTTTATGGTACATGCATTAGGGGTCCCTCATTGATTCTTTGCCTACCCTTTCAAATAGTGAAAAAATTTTATATTGAATGAAACTGGTATCATGAATTTTTTAATGCAGCAAATTTTTAACCAATATTACATCACTCAACTACTTCATCACCTTCATTGTATTGTGGTCCTTGTGGACCATCTACTACGAATTTACAGTTGCCCCTTTTTCGAAATGTACTCCACCCCGCCCCCATTTGTTACGTGGCATATTTTTACTGGACAACCAATTATTAATTACTATCTGCTTCCTCAGTTGCTTGTATGCTGAAAGTACGAAGCGTTGGTCAACGGCTGATTTTTATACTAAGAAAATTATTTACATAAATATTTGCATGTTACAGTAGCTGAGCTGGGCCCCGAAGATTCAAGCCGCAATATTGTGGAGATAATCTTCAAATCAAGCTGGCTCAAAAAGGATGATCCAATTTGTAGCATCGAACGGATATTAAAGATCCACAACACCAAACGTACGATCCAACGGAGTTCGAGGACTGCAGGGATGCAGTCAAGATTCGCGCAAACAGCAACAACAAGAAAAACCCAAGGTGCGCCGCTGATGGAAACGAGCTGCTAAGATTCTACTGCACGAGTCTCACGTGCTCACTCGGCTCACGCGGCTCCACCAGCTTGTGCGGCTCCATCCCGGGCTGTGGAGTTTGCACTGTCATCCGGCACGGCTTTCAAGGTAACAAGACTACTGGGGTCCGCACAACAGCTAGCAGCGGTAGGGCCCACGATTGTCTTGTGGGCACAGACATCGTCGGATGTAGTAAGAGAGCAATGTTGGTGTGTCGTGTGATAGCAGGGAAGGTGAAGCGCATGGCGGATGATGCGGCGGCGCCGGAGGAGGATGCTGACACGTCGGCAACTGGCTCGTTTGACTCGGTAGCCGGGTATGCTGGGACCTACTCGAATCTCGAGGAGCTTTACGTATTTAATCCCAAGGCTATCCTACCTTGTTTTGTAGTTATCTACAAAGCTCTAAGATGAATCTTAGGTTTGGCGTTTTCCTAGGAAGTTTTATGTGTCTCGTTATAGATCCAATCTATTTAAAATTTTATTTTACATTTTTATTTGGATTTTAGAAGATGAGTAAGTTTTGATTACTTATTTTATAAATCAGAATAAATATTCACAGTCGTTAAAATAATTAATTAATAAATAAATAAATTTTATTATTTAATGGTTTTCACGTCATATATCCCAATTCCAAATTGTTGTGCTAACGAATTTAGGTTGGGAAAATTAAAAAGTTCCAAAGGCGGGGGGAAGAAATTAAACAAGCAAGAAGAAGAAAAGAAAAAAAAAATGAATGTTGGACAAACTAAAACCACTAAGATGGGATCCCATTTAGGAACCATCCGATGATCCACCAAGCAGGGTCTTTACTTTTTTAATGAGGAAAATACTTAGGTAGATTCGATTTTTATCTCTATCTGTAGATTCTGTAGTTAGGATTAAATTTTAAAAAATTTTGTTTACATAATTTTATGTCAAAAATCTAGAGTACTTTTCTAAAGTTTAATTCACACTACAGAATCTACAAGTGTGATCAAATATCAAATCTACCTACATATTTGTCATTTAATAAACTCACTACCAGGTGAACCATATGACAGTGGTGCTAGTTATTCTTCACAGTGTAGTCAAATGACTACTGTGCGCAACAAAATATTTTGAGTCTGTAAAAATTGAACAAACAAGAAATATAATGATAAAAATATGAATATATGAAATCAAAGATTACAATCTCTAGGATATTCTCTATATGTAGAGAAAATTAAGAAGATTGTTCACTCAGACAGACTCAAAATATTTTGTTTCGCACATAGCAATATTGAATTCTTCTGTCTTTATACACATCTAGATCTGTATAAAACACTTGATGAAGATATACACAACCTTGATATATGGAAGATTTGAAGAGAAAATTTGAAGACTCAGAGCTTCCACAGCTTGCAGACTTCAGAAATATGTCTGTATGTGTATATCTCTCTGTCTTGAACCTCTGAGGGATGACCATGTGTCCTTATTTATACATGTATGGAAGGGAGCAAGGTAGAAGACTTGTAGTGCATGTGTAACTTCTTACTTGCATACCAAGAAACAAATTCTTATCTCTTTACACACATAAGAGATATTAATACATAACAAGTACTTCTTAGATATGCATCAAGAATGACAAATTTACATTAAGAAAAGAGATCCATGTCTCTTCTACATATCTAGATTAGCCAAGTCTTACAGACATGTGACATGTGTCAATTTAATTGGATCATTGACACAAACACATTTAATTGGTCGAACTACCTCATTTTGACATGTGGAACAATATAATTGGTTTTAAATTAACCAATGTTCCAAAATATGTGACATATGGCATTATTTAATTGGACCAAAAATATGCCAATTAAATTAATTTATAGACAAATGATAATTTTACTTGAAATAAAATTTCATTGTCTACAAATGCCCCCTTCGAAACTTGTTTGCGAATGCCGAATTTTGGATGTTACTGAAATACAAGTCTAGATGATCTTCTTGGGCTTTCATCAAAATATCTCAAAAATTTAATGTTGAATGAAGCCATGAGCAAAAATATGATGCTCATGTGAATTCTACTTGAATTTCATCCGCCGTAAATTCCAATTCTCATCTAATTACACTGGAATCTTGAAGCCGAAATTCGCCGAACTGAATTGAAACAATTCACATATCAAATTAGACTTCCCAAGCTGGTAAACAAGAACTCCCAAAGAAATTGCATCCTCATGTTGTATGAATTTCGAAACCCATTTATTACCAATTTCGAGGTAATTTGTATTAACAATTAGTTTCCAATTAGGATTGAAATTAAACAAATTTTTGAAGGCAATTCCCTTTTGAACTAAACTTGAGACAATTCCTTGTCAAACTAAACTTCCAAAGTTTTGTGCACAAACGAATAAAATCCCCATGCCGCATGGATTCCGAAATTAATAACAATTCTAAGAGTTGTATGAAATCCAAAAAGAACAATTCTTTCCATGGAAATTGTATGCAATTTTTGAGACAACTCTATCAACTATAAATAAAACGATTCTAAGCCTTGTTCCTCATCGAATTTATTCTCGAGAAAGGTTCGATGAGGAACTTTTGTTTCTTATACTTCATCCAGATTGTGTAAGAGACAGTATCTTTGAATTATTTTTCTTCGCTCCTGCTGCCGCCGCTAACGCCGTTCTTGCCGTTCTTTTTTGCTTTGCCGCCGCCGCCGCTGCTGCTGCCGCTGCTTTGCTTTTGCTTGCCGCTTCTTGCTGCTTGCCGCTTTCTTGCCGCTGTGCGCCGCTGCTTTGCTTTGGCTGCTACTTCTGCTGCTACTTGTCTGCTGCTTAGTATTGCTGCTGCTGCTTCTTTGCTGCAGATTGCTGCTGCTTGTCTTGCTGCAGATTGCTGCTGCTATTTTGCTGTTGCAGTTGATTTATGTAATATTTTATTTAAATGTCCCAGAGTAAAATTCATAAATTATTTCAACCCTAAGGACTTTATGCTTAATATTCGAATTTTATTCGTGATGCAGCCACAGCAACCATGCAAATCAAGAACTATGATACACCGTTACCACACATCTCTCTCTTCGATGAAAGAGATGGCTCTCGGTCCAAGAGTTTGTCGTTGTATATCTGGAAGCCAGCCATCGATTCCTTAGCACAACCTTACATTCCTCTTGATGAGTCGCTACATCTTAAAAATTGGACAATTAAGCCAAACAAAGAAACAATCGCTGCATCGTCATTTTCTAAGAACAAGGAGTTCTAACTTGCTCATACTAAATTCCTCCCTCATATCAAGGAGTCGAGTCTTGCCAAGTTCTCACTTCCATTTTTGAGTTCTAATCTTGGTAAAACCACGTGGAATGGGCCTTCCTCATATTTTGGTGAAGCAAGACATACTTCCAACTACTGAGAATGGTCGGAAGACGTGCTCGTGCGACACAAGGAGACACTCTTGAGGGCTCATGTCTATGATGCTGTTTACGCGTCACGCTACTCATATGATCGTTGTAATAACATCTTGCGTGTTTTCTGTAAATATTGGTGCCCCTCAACAAACAGTAAGAGACACTTCCTGTAGCGAGCTATCAATTTTCCTTTGGGATCTTTATAAACTTGGAGGTCTTCCTATCTGTGGCTCATTTTATGATGAGGTTGTGCCAACAGCCAAAGAACTTCTCAACATTAATGGGGATAAAAAACCTTCACTTCCAACAAGTTGTAGACACTTGTTTGCGGCATACTACAGGCTTACCAAAAATGGTCGTGAAGAAGTTCATATTAAGGACTGGGTGCAGTTTTGGTTCCGAGGACAATCCAGATATCGAACTCCGCCTCCAAGGGGTCAAAGACGAAGCACCAACACAAAACCCAAGAAGACTTTCAACCCATGTGGAAGTGTGGACAATTCTTATTTACTAAAAATTAATAACGAACACATTCCATTTGATACGTTGAACATCGAAGACTCTCTAAGGGGTGAAGTATATGTGGGAGCCTTTCTAGCATTAAATATTAGGCGGCTCTTACCACTTAGTAAGGAGATGGATCACATACGTCCAAGTGTCTTCAAGGTGGCAAGCTTAATGGCAACGGGAGTGAAGTTTTCTCTCGCAATCTCGGTACTTGCCAGCATCTATGATGGCTTAAGAAAGGTCGTTGAAGCTCCAAACTTACGAGAATGCCCAGCTGTTTTCCCATTTCACTATGTCTATGCATGGATCGGTCAATATTTTGACACTTATCACATAAATGATCGAACAAGCTGTCTCGCCCGAATGACTAAATTTAGTGGGGAAAAGATGGCACAATTCTTCAACACTACGGACGCAGAAGATATCATTAAAAATGTGAACCCATCAAGAAAAATCTAGACTACGCATGACCCAAGAAGAGGAAAAGTCCTCATTGATGATGGAAATCTATCACCGCAATCCATGGAATATTTCATCAGTCAACGATCATGTTTTTTGACCTTTCGACGGGACAATATTTTTATTATCGAATTGTATGATCCGTGCAGATTCAGCAGGCAATTTGGTATTTTGCCAAAATATTCCAAACAAGTTGAAGGAGATAACTCATACTCATAAATTGGGAGAAATTATTCAGTTGTGGGAATGTTCAATTCGTACATCAACTCATTCTATCCTGACCATACCTCCGCAAAGAAGACATCCATTAGTTACAAAAGAGTATGAGACCTGGTGGTCGATGCTATCGAAGAGCATTCCAAGCACAATCATTAAACTTAGCGTCAAGAGAGCAAATGAGGATGAAACTCAAGATACGAGAGTGAGAACACCACCATCAAAGAGATCCAAGCACGATACCTCTCCAAAGTGTTTAAAGTATGAAAAAAATGACTATTATACGATTAAGAGAAAGGAAGCCACGACGAATCCTAAAAAGACTACAAAGACAAGGATAGACAAGGCTTCCCAAGAACTCATAGTAGTAGACAAGCCTCCTTCAATGAGGCAAAAAGACCAAAATCTTGCATCAACTGTCTTGAGAAGAAAGCAAGTAACGGAGATAGGACGACACAACTTCGGTCAAACCCACAAATGTTGAGGCTCTTAAGTTTATCGAAAGTGTATTATTGAAAGGCATCGAGACAGCATGGAGATAAATATCAATATCGTATCTCCAAAGAATCATGAGGTCCTCTGTAACTCAACTTCTTGGGAAGCATCAAAAAATAATACGATCAAGATATTGGATGATAGAAAATTTGTTCAAGTAGAGGGTGAACAGATTCTCTTCGAAGTGTATGGAAGACAGGGCGAGACTCAGGCATATGTCTCAAAAAAGATCAATCCGGCTCTTATACACATATTTCTATTAACTCATTATTTTCCGAAACAACACCTGCCTCAAAGATGTCACCAAAAGAATTGGCTGAATACGTAAATATACGTCATATATTTTCTTCATCTTTTTTTTTTTGATGCGTCTCGACATTGCTCTGACTCTCTTTTATTTATTTATTTTTTTTTAGTTCACTACCATTGAGGTGCCCGTAGAAGGAGTTGGAGACCATTTATTCAGTAATCAAGATATTAGATCATCAATGAGACAAATATGGATAGAGAATTACATGAGAATGTTACTGGCAATCCAAGTATGCGTGAATCCATAACTGATAAGCCGGCAGAGGATTATGCTCCATCGCCGATACCATTGAATCACCATGGAAGTCTTCACAAGCAAGTTAGAACACCAATTTCTGAATTTCATGGCCGCAAGGTGATAAAATCCTGCCAACGAAAATATATACAAAGCCTGTGGGAAGAACTTTGCAATGATATCTCAAACACTTCCGTAGACCAAATCTCTTCTTTGAAGGAATGTATCAATGAGGTAGTTGAAGAAATATCAAGAATAGATTCTTCAATTGCCCTTCCTCTAATAGACTCTTTAGCAGGCTTACTCACGAAAGCCAAGAAGTATGACTCTTCAAGAGCTTTAGCCTCGGAGAAGATTTCAAGAGAATCGTATGCAGAAATTCTCTCCAAGGCAAATGCACACCTTTCAGAAGTCAAAGCAATGGAGGAAAAGGTAACCAACCATCTACAAAGTCTTCAAGGAAAGCGGGAATCTATTGAGGATAGAAAAATCATTCTTCAAAAAGATCTTGATGATTTGGAGAAGCAAAATATGGAAGTTAGCTCGACCATTGACCGAGAATATGAAAATCTCAAGCAAATGCAAGTTGAAGTATTAAGAGCACAAGATCAAATCTCTTCTATCCAAAGCACTACCCTCCTGACAGCCCTAGAGGCTCAGGGAGCTTGAGAAGATGAGTTTTGTCCCTGAAGCGAGCAAGATAGCTGTAGTGGACTTCAAGTTGTATACATTTGAATCATATCAAGTCCTTTTTTTTTTTTCTTAATTTCACTTGTTTGGACACTTTTCTTTCAATAATAAAGACATTAATTACTTTTTCTTATCTTACGATTTTTTTCAAAACAAGTAAAGTAACTAACATCTATGAATTTAATTTGAAATATCACATTTTTCTTTAAGAAAAATGAGTTGGTTTTAAGGGGTGTAACTGAACTTAGAAGTTGTCCTCTAAGCTATGAGGCCTACGTATCCCAAAAGGGAATCAAGTCACACGTAGTTCCTTTTTTTTTTTTTTGGGAAAAAAAAAATATGGGGGGTTTTGCCGTTCACAGTTTAATCTCTTGCGGGCCAGGAGTATCTATTTGTTTACCACCCAGAAGGAAGCTTTCGGCCAGCAGATTTAACCACATACTACACTATTGGTGGATGCCGTCCACGCTTTTAGCTCATGTGGGCCAGAGCAACATGCAGTTTAGGATGCCCGAAGGAGCATCTAAATCATGCGTAATAGTCTGCTTCAAATATTTGCCATTGATGGGGCCAATCTAGAATCCATCTTCAACAATCAATTTGTATAGAAAATTTTGATGAAACTTCTTGGACAACATAAGGGCTATCCCATTATGAGACAAACTTCCTTTGACCTCCATGTGCAAGGATGATTGGTCTTCGTGCAAGGACAATATCGCCAATTTGAAAATAGCGCAGATTTTTTTCTTTTTCTTGGGTCTGTCTCTTATACTGATAAATTCATAATACAAATGCGTATGGAGTCGCTTTTGTAGATCTTTCGAAAATATTGTCCTGTATGCCCAAAGAGCATCACCATGTGTATAAGAGACAGGCTTTAAACACTTTGGAGAGGCATCGTGCTTGGATCTCTTTGATGGCTGTCTCTTATACACATCTGGGCTGAAGCAATTACACTAAGCAGCATAGTACATAGAAGAATTATGTTGCTTAAAGCCAAACTTCTCGCAAAGCTTGTTCATTGCAGCATTGCAGAAAGGTTTTCCATTATCAGTGATGATATATCGTGGAACCCCATATCGATAGATAATGTTCACGCGAATAAAATCGACCACATTAGAATATGGGGTTCCACGATATGTCCACCAGAAGACTTTGGCAGTGGTCCTACTATGTCTAATCCCCAAGCATCAAATGGCCAAGAAGAAACGGTAGGATGTAACGGTTCTGGTGGTTGATGAATGAAATTGGCATGAAACTGACAAGCTTGACATCTTCTTACATAGTCTATGCAATCCTTCACCATGGTCGGCCAATACCCCATCCTTTTAATGCGGAAGTGCAGCTTAGGGCCGGATTGATGAGCACCACATATTCCTGAGTGAGCCTCTTCTATTGCTTGCATAGCTTCATCCTCACCGAGACATCGTAGGAAAACTCCATCAAACGATCGCCGATAAAGAATGTCAGGAAGAGTATAGTTCGTGCACCGAATTTCTGTTCTTCTTTTTGCGTCATCAGGTAACTTTTCATAACTGAGATAATCAATTATTGGTTGACGCCAATCTTCCTTCTCCACTTCATTAAATAAATAGAAACTACGTGAGTATTTTCCTCTTTCACATTGTCTCCTTCTTCAAAATGAGGAGGCACAACCCAACTTTGACATATGGGGACTTGAACTTGTTGATTAGGCGAGATGAGCATTGAAGCTAATTTTGCTAAAGAGTCAGCTTGTCTATTGTCCCTCCTTAGAACATGCTCTATAGTCACATCACCTAGCCACTCCATTAGTTGCCTAGCATAATTATAATATGGCCACAACTCAGGTTTCTTGACTTCGTATTTGCCAAGGAGCTGATTGACTACTAACTTGGAATCTCCAAAAATTCTAAGTTGTAGTTGCTTCATATCAACCGCCATTTCGAGACCAAGGATGAGTGCTTGTTACTCATAGAGCATATTTGAACATTGTCTGTTAAAGTGAATGAATATGTGAACATATCATATTTCATCTTTTTGAAGAATGATTTTTCCATCCTCCAGCGCCCTCTTATGTAGACACCTTCAAACACTTTTTTATCCATTGGTGATTTAATCCAAGGATTCAATCCACCTTGCAAGACGATCTGACAACACAGGCTTAGTCATGACATACTTGATCGGATTTGCCTTGGATATCAAGCGGATAGTATGAGCTTGAAAGTAGTGCTTTAACTTTTGAATGGCAAATATGAGAGCCAAACACAACTTCTCAATCGGCGTATAGTTTAACTCATTTGGTGTCATCATCCGGCTTAAATAATATAGTGCATTTTCTTTACCCTCACCATTTTCTTGGGCAAGTAATGCTCCTACAGACCGTTCCTGTGCAGCAATATAAAGAATTAAAGGCTTACCAGGAATAGGTGCAGCTAATACGGGTGGTTTCGTGAGATATATTTTTATGCTTTTGAAAGCATTACTTTATACATGCTTCATCCCACTCAAAAGGTACACCCTTCTTCATCAAATGGCTAAATGGTTGACATTTCCCAGCCAAATTAGAGATAAATCTTCTAAGATAAGCCAATCTTCCTTGCAAACTTTTCAACTCATGGATGTTGTGCGGTTCGGGCATCCTCGAGATAGCATCAATTTTGGATTGATCAATTTCAATTCCTCGGCTATGTACAATAAACCCAAGAAACTTTCCAGAGGTAACTCCAAAAGTGCACTTTAAAGGATTCATCTTGAGTTGGTATCTTCGAAGTCTTTCGAACACCATTTTAAGATCTTGGACATGGTCAATTTGTTTCTTCGACTTGACAACGAGATCGTCAACATAGCACTCTATATTCTTGTGAAGCATGTCATCGAAAATCTTTTGCATGGCCCTTTGATATGTGGCCCCTGCATTCTTTAAGCCAAAAGGCATGACCTTGTAGCAATAAATGTCTTTGAGAGTTCGAAAGGCAGTAAGTTCTTCATCCTTACTTGGTGCCATTCGGATCTGGTTGTATCCCGAGGATCCATCCATAAAGGATAAGGTTTTATAACCAGTTGTGGCGTCGACCATCAATTCAGTAATTAGGGATGTGAGGAAAGTCATCTGTCGGACAAGCTTCATTGAGATCTCGAAAATCAACGCAAACATGAATCTGTCCATTCTTTTTCTTCACGGGGACTATACTTGAAATTCACGTTGGGTATTTTACTTCTCGGATGAAAAGAGCTTCTATGAGCTTGTTCACCTCCATCACAATTAGATGGGATCAGAATCAGGCTGTTCCTTTGGGCTCAAAGAGTTCTTGCACCTCGCTTAATGGCCAAGTGATGAACAGCAATTTTCGGATCTAATGTCAATTTCTTTGTAATTCCAAGCAAAAATATCCTTAAATTCGAGCAATAGCTCAACATATGCTTGTTCCTCTTCAGGAGTCAGCCAAGTACCTATGTAGATTGGGCGAGGATCGTCATTTGTGCCAAGGTTGATTTCATTGGCACTGTCTCTTCAACTCATCAACGGTTGTCTTCATGAGACTTCTAATTCAGGAGGAGCATCTCCGGCATCTTCTTCTTCTAAAGGCTCTTCGTTTCGAACAGTGATATGGTTGCAGGAGGCAATGCTTTCCTTGTCTTCCTCCTTGGTGCATATATCAATGATGGTTTCCTTTCTCACATTTAACAAATCGCCGTAATGTATGAAAAGGTTAGTAACTTGTCTTCTTAAACTTCCATCATTGCAGGAAGTATTGTTTCCTTTCGTATTAAAAATATACTCTTGTGCCTTTGGAAAACTCAACCCTTCATGAATAGGTTGCTTCATCAAAACTCTTCCTCGTGGGCCAAGCCTATCAAACACCGAAGCACGTGGTGTAACTTTTCTCAATCTATCAAAGACTGATCGCCTTGAACCTTTCAATGCAGTTTCTTCTTTGATAGTGATATGATGCGTATTAGCCCTTTTTATTGCTATACACACAGGAAAAGGTGGTTTATACCCAAGTCCCAAGTCGACAGGTTGTTGACAGCATATCCCTTGTCTTTCAACATCTTTTGGGTAGAAGTCATGCCATGTGTCTCTTCTCTATTTATCCCTTCAGGAAGCTAATGCCCAAAGTCAACTAAGAGACTTCCTTAGGATCGTAACCAGCTTTCACGAGCAACTTGTATGTATTTGGACCAAATCGCTCGTCGGTTCGTGTTTTAGATGATGAATTGTGCTCTATTTCGGACTCCACCTTTGGCCGAACAAAGCCTTCAAGAAGAGTTTCGCTATGCTTGACCACCTCAATTTTGGTGAGTGGTACAGTGAACTCCTTTAATTCATCGCTTCCAACAAAAGGAGATTGACCTTCTCTTCTCTTTGACTTTGGAACATAGCGTAAGACATGTGTCTTAGATTTTTGACCATCTTCCTTTGTTGACTCTTTCTTTGTGTTACCCTGCAGGTAGAATTTAGCATCAGCAAAGTAACTCTCAGCTTCAGTGAATGGTTTTTCATCAGCAACTACTTTCTTTATGACACTGGCACTTGCGTTATGGCAATACTTGAAACATTGATGAAGAGTTGACGGTATAACATCATTCTCGTGAATCTATGGTCTCCCAAGAAATATATTATAAGATGTTTTTGCATCGATAACATGAAATAGTGCACTTGAGGATAAATCGCCAATTAATAAATCAAGTGTTATAAGACCAATGGCTCTTTGCCCTCCTTGATTGAATCCTTGGATCATAAGACGGCTTTGTAAGAGTTCATCGCTTGTGATTCCAAGCTCCTTTATTGCACGTATCGAGAAGTATCCGATTCACTTTTTGCTTACGTGAATATCCATTTACGAACAATGGTCGATTGTGAGCTTTCGTCCCGAGCAATAAATCTTCATCATCAAAAACAATCGTTGTGGCACATTCCTCAAGGACTTTATCAGTCACAGTGAGTTTCTTCTCAAATTCTTCATCAACTTTATCGGTGTTCACAACATGGCAAGATGCAAGGACGTCGTCATCTTTCAAGTATCCTCTTGGCATGGAATTCTTTCAAAGTAATAGGTTGACGAATATTTTGAAACA
Organism: Cinchona pubescens; assembly: GCA_025175665.1. Classification (NCBI taxonomy): domain Eukaryota; kingdom Viridiplantae; phylum Streptophyta; class Magnoliopsida; order Gentianales; family Rubiaceae; genus Cinchona; species Cinchona pubescens. The sequence continues at coordinate 276,322 of JANKKI010000233.1, forward strand.
TCACACCACTTGGAGGGATTGATGACGAAATTGCTATTCTTCTAGACTTTCTTTTTGCAACCCGTATTTTTACCATCCGAAATTTTGGATGCAGATTAGTCTTTTGCGTTTTAATTTTTTGGGTTCTTTTGCTAGTGACGAGTGTCCATCCTTCGTCTGACTGATCATTTGTGGCATCATCATCCGTCAATAATTTTTCAATTTGCCTTTCAAAAGGTACTTCACCTTGTGGAAAGAGGTTGTTATATAATGGAAGGGGATTGAAATCTCCAAATTTTATTGTGGGCTGTATTGTTCTTATCTTCGATGGAAGATGAGTATAATACTTTACCATTTTTCAACAAATTTTGGGAGTCAGAAATTATAGTGGTGTGACATTACACTTGCTTTATCTTATCAAGCAAATCTCTTACCTAGTTACGGGCTAACTCCATCACCTTTTCTTTGAAAACAAAACACTTTGTGAGGGAATGATTGCTACCAACCAAGCGATGGTAGCAACAATAGTTTGGATCATTAACTCGCCTAGCTTCCTCTGGCAGTTTCATCTCGGGGAGTTCAATGAGTTCGGCTTTGAGTAGATCATCGAACATGCCTCAAAAATCGGAGTCGAGAAAAGGATATTCTTTCTCTTGCATCTCTCTGAGTGTCGGTTTTCTTTGTGGCTTACCTTGCGCAGGCTCTACCTTCTCGGACACCTTTTGATTGACTTTTATCGCGATCTTAACAGGTGTAGTATTTGTTGTCATAACTTCTTTGTTTCCAGACTTGGGAGAAGGCTTGCCCCCTTTCTTAAAGTCCTGTTTTACTTTATTATTGCGAGGATCAGGAACAGGCGGTTCTTGATTTCCAAGGCCAATTTCAAGACTATGAGCTTTTGTCGCCAATTTCTCAAATGTCGGAGGTTGGATGCCTTGTAGGATGTAACGAAGTCCCCACTTCATGCCTTGAATGCACATTTCGATGGCGGACGTCTCGGAGAGTCGGTCTCGAATACAATTAAGGCTTAAGGTCCTCCATCGATCAATATAATCAACAACTGGTTCGTCTTTCCACTGACGGGCGTTGGAAAGTTCAGTCATAGAAACAGTCCTCTTAGTGCTGTAGAACCGGTTGAGAAATTCCCGCTCCAATTGTTCCCAACTATCAATCGAACCGGCATCAAGATCAGTGTACCAGTCGAATGCGTTACCTTTTAGTGAGTGGAGAAATTGCTTGACCAACAAATCACCATAAGTTCCGGCATCATTACATGTCTCGACAACCACCCCACATGCTGTTTCGGATTTCCTTTGCCGTCAAACTGTTGAAACTTGGGTGGTTGTTATCCACAAGGTGCAAGACCTGTTGTCGATTCCCTCGGAATAAGGCTTAGCGTATATAGGGTTTGATTTTGAACCATCTTCATATCTCACCTTGATCATACCTTCAACGAGCTCCTTCAATTGATCGAGCATGAATCATTCCATCAGAAGTCATAGAAACTTCTTTCGCCTTTCCTTTTTGTGAAGTTTCACTTCTTGATGTCGCAGTGCCTTTGAATTAATTTGACTTCCTTCCACGGTACTGTCTTTCTTGTTGACGAGTTGAGTGATGACGGCATCTTGATCTTGTATGCGCTTCATCATCGTTTCCATCATTCTAGTTAGGTTTGCCATTTGATCCTCTAGAGTTGATGTTTGCGTTACCATAGCAGGCATAACAGAAAATGCTGTAGAAGTTGCGGAATCTTCTCGAACAGGAGATCTCATATGTGGAGTCCCTTGAGAAGATGTAGAATCATTACTTGATACGTCATCATCATGTTTTGAAGCTTTGGAATTAGAACCTGCTTCGAGCATTGCGAGGGTTCAAGTATTGAAGCTCAACATCTTCTCAAGGGACTCCCAACATATGAGAAGTGATTTTGGATGGTGTCGAACCAAACACGGGAGTTGATGCAGATTGCACCTCTGGATGTACTTTGAGACAGGGCCATCGTCATGCTTCTTGTGGTTGGACCAACAATTCTCTTATACATTCTAGAATCATTTGTAGATCCCATAGTAGTTTTTGAGTCAGCAACATTAGAACGAGCAGGCATGGATTTGTCGTTCTTTGGAGCCATTGATGTAGATTTGCAGTTGAATATATATGAAGCAAAGAGATGGAAGGTAGAGATGGTCCCACTTTGTATAAAGATCTAGATGTGTATAAGAGAAATCTTTCGAGTCTTCTACCTTGAACAAACCTTCCATACATGATAAAAATATGAATATATGAAATCAAAGATTACAATCTCTAGGATATTCTCTATACAGAGATAATTCTTTCGATTCTTTACTTCAGATGCGATTGAGGGCTTCACAGCTTATTCCCGAATCAAATATTGAATTCTTCAAGTGATATATGGGTATTCCTGAATTAAACACTTTGAAAGTATTCATTCGAACCTTGATCTATGGAAGTCCTTGATCTTAAAAAGGAAGTGAGACTCAGAGCTTCGTAACAGCTTGCAGACTTCAGAAATATGTCTGTATGTGTATATCTCTCTGTCTTGACAACCTCTGAGTATATGACCCTTATTTATACATGTATGGAGGGAGCAAGGTAGAAGACTTGTAGTGCATGTGTAACTTCTTTCTTGCATACCAAGAAACAAATTCTTATCTCTTTACACACATAAGAGATATTAATATATAAGGACTACTTTGATATTATCTCCTTATTTTAATTTATTAATAAAGAGATAAATACTAGAGTACATATCCTTATTGGCCAAGTCTTGCAGACATGTGACATGGCACAATTTAATTGGAAGAGCTACACAAACACATTTAATTGGTCGAACTACCTCATTTTGACATGTGGAACAATATAATTGGTTTTAAATTAACCAATGTTCCAAAATATATGTGACATATGTCATTATTTAATTGGACCAGAAATATGCCAATTAAATTAATTTATAGACAAATGATAATTTTACTTGAAATAAAATTTCATTGTCTACAACTACCACATAACTAGCTGATGCAGATGGTTGATGATAAATAAATAGCAGATGTTTTTTATGATGTATTAAGGGTAAATATGTAATTTAAGTACAGTGGTTCAAATTTCACAGCAATTCGAATTGGTAGAGAAGATCACATCAAATATAGTCCATTCGGATCTCGTCACATGGGTTCGGTATAAGATCGGGTTCAGATGTGTATATGAGATCGGATATAAAGGCATTTGGTGTCAGGTCGGATATGAATTCTTGGATCCCTCTAATCAAATCACTGATCAAACTACTATTAGACTTACCTCTCATTAGTGGAAGGACCCCAACATGTATATCAAATACAATATATATCATAATTAGTTCATGATTTTGCCAAGAGTTATCCAATCGCACGCTCTTCTTGAATCCGCTCTATGGAGTATGGAGGAATCCAAGCATGTCATTAAGCCCAAAATCTTTATCAATTAGCACCCAGAATTCATAATAACACATTACATTAGTTGTACCTCAGACCTCAGTTTCATAATTTAATGAAGATTGTACGTTCTCTTAATATTATTATGTTGCCAACCCCCTCACGAGTTCCTAAGTAAGCGGGCCAATCGTTTAAGCTCTGGCCAAATGGGCTGTGGTGGGATGAGTGACCATCTTGGTACGATTAATATAGTTCAAATAACCATGACAAGATGATGAGTTTGACCAGAGACTTAGAGCAATTAAGCTAGCTCCTCCTACAGATCCCTGAAAGAGACCATGCATGCATGCATAATTGTTATATCTCTACGAGAAAAGATATTATTGGCCGCACATGCATTAACAGCAAACAGCATATACGATCAATACATTAAATTAAGAAACTACCACATAGATTTTGAGAGGTTTGGTACGTCCTTCTATGTTAATAGTACTATAATACTGTATATAGTATATCACTGTCGGTCGGAGAGTAACATGTAGCTGGTAGTGCATGAATTTAGATGAAAACTATGATTAGGTTTATTAAATTAATTAACTTTATACATACATCACAAACTTCCCGAACCGTTCTAACACATGGACAATTGACTGGCCTTGGTTTGTGCAATAGCCCAATAAAAGGGTTGAGCTAAAATAGCTTATTAAGCAAATTTGGGCCAAGAAGGACCAATTACATTCTAAGTAATTGGGCTCTCTTAACCTTATTCTTGAAACCAAATGGGTACAAAAGAATCAGAATAGCAAAGACTTAAGCTACGCGTATGTAGGACTGTGAATTGGGCTGGGCTGGCCGCAAAGCGCTAAGCTACGCGAATGTAGGACCAGCCCAGCCCAAAAATAAAGGGCCGAACATGTGTAAAAGTGAGCTGGGCTGAGTTTGGGCCTAAATATAGGTCCGATTAAATTGTGAGTCGAGTTCGGACTTTATTAGGCTCGGTTTGATTAAAATCCGATCCATATATATATATATATATAATACTAATTTCATCCTACACTAAATAATACTACTTAATTTTATGTGAATAATGCTTAATAATTCTAGTATTCTATTAACTTACGTAAACTCGGGTAATTAAAAATAATAACCTAACATCATTAGTCAATTTAGCAAGGTTGAAATATTGTGGCTCAATGATATAGTTAATAGTTGTTTATTGACCTAAGTAGTACATACTATTCCATATTAAGTTGACCGGGTGCAAAAAAAAAATTTTTATCAACAAAAAACTATAAAAAAATTTTATTGGATAATGTGAGTATGGGCCAGTCTGATTAAAACCTAAAATCCGAATAATTTTGTGAATTGAGTATGAACTTGACCTTTGTGAGATTGGCCTGACCCGATTAATACCCGAAACTCAAATAAATTTATGAGTCGAGTTTGGGTTTTACAAAACCCGACTCACAAGGCCCAATTGATAGTCATACTCGTATGTCCCAAACTCTTTATATTCTTGTCAGTGACTTGGATTTTTTTTTCCACTTTTATTTCATATTCTGTGCTATTCTATGTTATAATACAAAATAAATTGTCAAAATTACTTTATTAAAATTATTCTACAAAATTTGGACAAATGTTTTTTTAATGTGGCGGCTTCTTGAAACCGCACAGGTCATTCGAACTAATCAGAAAAGGTAAAAACAAAATATCGCACAGGTCCCGCATGTAAAAGATTTCATTTGTTTAGTTATCTCCGAAGAGTATGTAGTACATCATTAGGAGATAAAAGAATCAAAGATGGTCGCTCATTATTTATGTAGGTAGTAAAAGTCCCCGTGTTATATTAGATTGATATCTTCTTGACAACGATTCTGGATAAAGGTAGCTTGTCTCAATTATTTGCCTCTGGACCATTTATTTTTGTTGTTTGTTAAGGGTGAGGCATGCAGAAGCAAGTATGCATGACATATGCGAAAATATATGGTTTAAAGACTCAAGCGAACGAGTTATATTTAGTACGGTTATTTCTGATTCGATATTTATTAACCCTTTCAGTTTTATACATCTTATAATATTATGAATTAAAATTGTATTACAAAATTATTTCTTGTTATATAGTTAATTTTTAAAACTAATGTACATATAATTATTTATGACTTTATCTTATTTTATATAATTTTAAATAAATCTTATATTTCAATATACTGATTCGATAATATCGCAATCGATATAGAGTGATAAATTTTACGAACGCGATTAATATCTCGACTTTGAACCACGAGAATATATATAATTATACCAAAGTCAGTAAATAATACTACTAGCAACTATAATTGGTTCGACTTTAATTCTTTTGAAGTTTGGAGTTTAACATATAGAATGCTTTCGATTGAAGATTATGTCAGAAACTCATATTAAACTATAGTATTTGGTAAAGAACCATGTAAATGATTTAGTCACATGGTTAAGACAACATCTTTTTTTCTTCTTAATCAATCTGCTCTCCCCTTCACTTCACTCATCATTTCAATTCCCACATAGAATATTTTGTAGAATAAAACCAAGCTTGGAAAACATCACCCATTTATGTGTTAGACACATGATAGCTTTACATTTCCCGGAGAATATCCTCAAACAAGTCTAAACTAGAGAGAATGCTTAGGCCACAAAAAGAGAGTTTTGACTCTCTGAGACTATTGAAATACTTGGTGGTGGCGGTGGAGGCCTTCAACTTCCAAACCATAATAAAAAACCTAGGATTTCTCTTTCACAGCGTTTCCAGTTATCCACCGTAAAAATGAAACTATTTGATCGCTTTCGCAAAAGTTTAATGCGGTTTATTAATCTCTGTATCCCTTCTTCGTATTCTTCTAGAGGTTCGCAAACAACGAGGTCGTCAAATTCAGCACCTAGACGTAAATCATGCGACATCAGCAGTAGTCCTGATCCTCCTAAGACTTCATGCAGCAGTTCATATTACTCTTCCATTAACTCCCACCACAGTGAAGCCGTTGCCGATTGCATTGAGTTCTTAAACAAGTCCCACCAGGGCATCTTTTCCGGCGGCCGGAAGTCTGATTTTATGGTGTGATGATTGGATATCAAACGATAATACACATCATGGCAGCTGGGACAATTAATTTCTTAATGAAGTTCTGATCAGATTCTTCATTATATTGTGAGCTAATGATGTCAAGCTTGCAAAACAAAAAGTGAAGTTTTACTGTGTATGTACGTCATCATAGTATTAAAGGCTATTGTAAATCAATTGTTTGGTGTATGAACGTGTGAATTGTGACCATGTTTGATGTGGCTGTTAGTAAATTTTCTTCTTTTATTGGTTTTGTTCACTGACTTTTCTGTTAATATAAATTTAATTCGACTGTGACTTACAAATTCAATACTATCATTCTCTTCTATGTACTTTCGAATGCTTCAATTTTTGCTATTCACTCCTTAAAAGGTTAAGAAAATGGACACTGGAAGAGATTTATAAGGTCGGTTACCATAATTTTACCCAACTTTTCTGTTGATAAAAATATTGTATATTAATTTTTACAAACTCATGGTGATGTTTTCTTAAGAAAATTTAGGAGAAAATATTTGATGTAATTTTCTTCGAATTTTACAAAAGGAAAGTTGAATTCAATTTTCTCGTTCTTCTATGTGAAAGAAAATCCATTTGCACTGTAATCAATCGCTATATATACGTATATCGCAAAACAAAATTACAATGCTTCCATGCATGGTTCTTAAACCTTATTTAAGATGTTTGCCAGGAATATAGTATAAATTACAATTTTAATTATCATCTTATTTCTTGTTGATCGATCAATTGGCATATTACAAAGTTGGATGATGTTTTTAACCTTGACGAGTTGAAAATCAATTAATATTTTCTTCAAAATGGCATAATACCATATATATATATATATATTTTATGATCAAGCTCCAGCTGGTCCCACTCCAGAGCTGCCTTTCTTCCTAAAGATGCCCTTGATGAGAGGCATCAAGGGCTTCTTCAAACTCTTTCTAAGAGAAGGGTGCCTCTGCAGTACAGCATGATCAGCTGGTGGTACAACAACTTGAGCTGTCAATGACGGTGGATCTGCGAAGGTTACATATCTTTTCTTTTGAAACTCCACTTTTTCTTCATGAAATATTAATGTTTCTTTCTTGACTTGAGAGTCTTCATCATCTTTTAGGCAAGAATCTTCAACAAACTTGAGGTCTTCAATCTCTAATAACTCCCTCGCTTTTTTTTCTGATGATTCTCGTTCTTTAATGTGTTGGAGTTCTCTTTTTGTCCGCTCAAGTTCTTCTTGTAAAGAAGAGAGACAACTAGCCATCGCCATGCTTTCTGCTTGTGTCTTTTGGAGACTTTGCTTTGTCTCCTCTAGTTCTGCTGTGATGCTTCCGATTCTTGAAATCGCATGACCATTCTCGATGGTCCCATCATCCATCTGTTCGATCAAAATCAACAAATAAAAAGTATGTAATGATACTAATATATAGTAATCCGTAGAATAACTATAAATAACCAACACACTTTGATATTAAAAGGGGAAAAAAAAAAAAAACTCTCCCTTAACCTTAGTGGTTCTAATTTATGATCAATAAATTAGAAAGAAAAAGTTGTACCATCTGAAATGTACATCATTGTCAAATGAAAATTTATTTTATTAACATAACTTTTCTTTTTTATTTTTTCAGAAATACTCTAATATTGTTAGAGGTTATAGTAGCCAATGATGATTGGAAAATACTTAAGTAGATCTGGTCTTTAACTCCATTTGTAGACCCTGTGGTGTAGATTAAATGTTATAAAATTTATAATATCAGTTGATGTAAGAAAAATTTTATAAAATTTAATTTTAATTATAAAGTTTATAAATAAAATTAAAGGTCGAATTTATATAAATATTTTTCACGATAATTATTGTCGAAGTCAGAAAAAATCTACCTGCAGCAAAAATTTAACCCACTATTGGTAGGTACTCTGACCGGAAAAATGCTTGTACTCGTTTTGAAGCAAACTTGTACTTTCAACTAGATGCCAAGATTTCTCCTTTGTTTTTTTTCCACAAAATTGATGGTAATACACATAAAAATAAAATCGATCAATCTACTTCATACTTTAATCAAACTCGAGTCACTAAAAAGTGGTCAGTAAAAATTCATTTAAGTAGATTGATCCAATATTTTTAAACGAAAATAACAGATTTATAATATTTAAATTAAATTACAAGTAATTTATGATTTAAAATATTATAAATAATATAATATTTTTTTCTATTTTTAATGTGAGACGAGACAATCACAGATTTAATGCTGCATATACTGATTACCTCTTTGAGCTTGTTGGCATAGACTTGACCAGCTAAAATTCTCTCGCCGAACAGCAACACAGCTTCCTGAACAGAACCAAAAGGCGCACTTGTATCGATCTCTGCCTTTCTCATCATCACTCCTTGATGATCATCTGCACCTTGATCCATTCTTGAAATTAATTAATTTTACTAATCTAATGGTAAGAGAGAGAAAGAAAGAAAGAAAGAAGCGTCGGAGTTATTTGTTGAAGCCTTTTAATTGAGTGTGAAAAATAATTACTAGTAATATACTTAATCATGTGAAGAGCTTCGTTACTTGGAGTCTACTTCACTGGAGAATTGTACTCTCTATTTTTGAGGCTGAAGCTTGAGAAACTAGTGGCTGTTGGGCTTTCTAGTTATCAATTGTGTTCTTGGTTCCTTCGGTCCCATATTAGTTTGGTACGAATAGAGCTATACGCCCCCAACGATTTGGCCCACCAATTTTCATCCACAAGTTTGTCCTAGCATGGCCATTAATATTAGAATTAACTTTTTTACACCGATAATGTATAAATTTTTTTATACCATCGAATATAGATATTCGTCACGTATGTATTATTTAAATTTTAAATATTAATTTTACACATGTTGTATGTATCTACATTTGATGATATAAAAAATTTCTTACACTAATAGTGCAAGAAAGATTAACTCTTAATATTATTGATTATTCTAGCATAATCTGAAAAAAATTTGTAACAAACTTGTTTGGTTAAAATGGTAATTGGGCAATTTAATTACAAGAGGACTTGGATGGCAAAGCAATAATGAGGGGTGAAATTGACGTTAAACTAAATTGGGAACTTTCTTATGAGTCATATGTTGACTTTCTTTTCTTTTTTTTAAATTAAAAGTTTAGGAGTTTGAAATAAAAAAAAAAAAAATTTTCAGTCGAAAATTGAGGTAACGGAAGTCAAAGCTCAATATTTTGATGATATATTAGCTTGTTGACTGGCTACATATTCTTATCAATTTTAATTTTTTCCTATTTTTTGATAGAAAATGGAGTTAATGCATATTCATTTCAATTGCTTGGTAAAATATTTTGCATTGCAAAATAAAGATAATCGCGTGCTACGTTTGCTATATATGAGTATTTTCTTCATATTTTTCTAGTTTTAAATCTTATATGTTTAGGATGATGTATCATTTTATTTTTTTTTTTGGGTAATATACGAAACTTGTTCGGAATAAAATTAGATTAAGAATTTCAAATAATTAAAAATTCTTTATTACTTATTCAGAATGCATGCAGAATAATAATTATAAACTGTTGAATAATTAAATAATTATTAAATTAACTTATTTTTTAATTATTTTAACAATAATCATAACTTAATTTACATTAGGAAATGAGTAATGTAGGCTCACTTACAATATGCCATTTTTCTCTCCACGCATCAATCCCTTTTTTAGCAGTACTTCTTAATTTTTTATGTTTTGGATTTGGATGTCAAAAAAAGAGCCATTGAAAAATACTTGAAAGGAATTATTTGTACATTCAAACAAGAACTAAGTAGAGATGATGTTCTGTCAACATCGTCTTGTCCGCCCAGCTGTACCGTACCCTCAAGCCTGTCTGAGCACTGGTCCCACATTCAGCTAAATCCCTTGTTTTCACAAACCCCACAAAATTATTTTAACTAATCCATATCTAAATTATCTCAACAAAAACAAAATGGCAACCGTGGAAGTAACGACCAGCTCTGCTGTTAGTTAACTGCGCCAGACTTGGGAAAAAAAAAAAAACCAAAAAAGGGAAATAAATAGCTTTACGTCAACTCTTTTAATTAAGCTATATAAATTAAATAGTTTAATTAATTTATTAAGCTCCCTTGTTACATGAATAACAATATTTAGAAAAATTTTACAATCTTTTTTAAGAAATTATCCTCTTAATTTTAAAATTTTATATAATATTATTATACTATATAAGTATTTAAAATATAAGAAAATAATTTCTTAAAAAAATTAAAAGAGACTGTAAATTTTTTTTATTATTTAATATATTATTAAAATACTACTTAAAATAAATTATTAATAAATTTTTAAAATATAATATATATAATTAAATACGACATGATATTTCACAAAAGTATACCAAAAGTCTTATTTATGTAATAATAGACATTGTATTGTTACATAAGATATTATCTAGGAATATACACTATATAATTAGAAAAAAATAACTTATACATGTTACATTGGTAATAATTTGTTGCGTTTATCCAAAATTGTGTATTTATTTTCAAATGTAATAGTATTTAATGTCGTGACAATATTAATGATTTCCACAAATGTATGTACAAAACAAGAAAAGAAAAATCTAAAAATGTTCTTGTTTTGTGTCCTCAAATTTAATTTTTCAAACTTCCCATCACGAAATAAAAGACTCACGTAACGTTCACTGCTTCAATATTTTAAGCTCATTATTAATTACTACCAAACTCTTCTTCTGAATCACATATTTCTTGATCTCACCAACAACAATGTCAGTCACCGTCAGCTCACCGGGAGTCCGATCCATTTATGGAAGTACACGATCACCTAAATTATTGGGTTCACTTTCATGGCCCGGCCGGGTGATCATGGCCGTCCAATCTAATGTGATTTCAGTTGCTCCAATCTTAACTAAGTTAAAGAAAGACTGTGCTACTCCCTTGCCAGTCTTGCGCCACGTGGCAGACGCCATGGCCTCCGACATGCGAGCTGGGCTTGCCGTCGAAGGTGGCAGCGATCTCAAGATGATCCTCAGCTATGTTGATAGTCTTCCCACTGGGTATGTTAATTGGATCATTTTCTTGCCTTTTTTTTTATAAAAAAAAATATATTAATATTTTGATTTTGTGTTATTTTTTATTAATTCTTAGGTCATTTTTATATACATTCTTGGTTGGTTTATATAGGTATCAGTATAGCCATGAGCCAAACATATTTGATAAATATAGATAATAACTAACATATATAAGAAAACAGAGGCAAAAAATGGTCAAATTAAATAATTAATGGTGAATTTTCAAACTTCGAAGTTAAAGAAAATGACTATAATTTGATAATATTATTAGGATTTTGGTGAGAAGGGTCCATTTAGAAATAGCATATATAATATAAGAAAATGTACTTTTTCTATAGCTCAATCTTTTAAATTGTGTGTACTTAGAAATGTGAGATTGATAATTAAGCTTGGCCTTTGTTTTCTTTAAGAAATGAGAAGGGGTTGTTTTATGCATTGGATCTTGGTGGTACAAATTTTCGGGTGCTGAGAGTCCAGTTAGGTGGAAAGGAAGAGCGTGTGATTGCTACTGAATTCGAGCAAGTCTCTATTCCACCTGAATTGATGTTTGGTACCTCTGAGGTTGGTTTGATTCTATACCACTAATAAGAATGTGCTTGTCAAGAAGTCATTGTTCTTTGTAGTACTTGTTTAGCTAAATGTGTGACACCTTTTAGGAGCTGTTTGATTTTATTGCATCCGGGCTCGCCAAGTTTGCAGAAAAGGAGGGTGGAAAGTTTAATTTGCCGGACAAACAGACGAGGGAAATAGGATTCACATTTTCTTTTCCAGTGCAGCAGACTTCTGTTGACTCGGGTATCTTGATTAAATGGACCAAGGGTTTTGCAGTCTCTGGAACTGTTAGTATTTCTTGACTTATATAAGCACAATGCTTATCAATGAATGTGTTCTTAAAACTTCTATATGCTTTACTCTAAGAAATGATTCCATTCCCCTGTCATAAGAAATATGTTTATAACACTTTCCCTCTGTAATATCCTCCCTCATCCATTTAGTGAAGCTTTATACTTGGGATTGAATCTTACTTTTCATTTAAATTTCCCAGTAAGAACAGTTATGACTTCCCTATTGCAAATCAGAGAGTATGCAGGTTGTACACTTTTGTGTTTCTCAACTATGAATTTATATGTTAAAACTAATATCTGCCTCACTAGATCAGTGAATTCTTCATATAAATAACAGCGAAGGGCTATTTCAGCCTACGATAAATTATCTTATGCATGAGTGGATTGCTTTAGTTTAGTTCTTTCACTTTTTACCTTCATCATATTTTCTAAGACAATCTTAGCTCATCTCAGGCAGGGAAGGATGTAGTTGCCTGTCTGAATGAAGCTATGCAAAGGCTGGGATTGGACATGCGGGTTTCTGCTCTGGTACTTTTTCATTTCCTTCCTTTGTTCTCTTGAAAGACAGTGATAATTAAACTATGGAAACTTGAGCAATTTTTAACTTCTTTTTGACAATGTTGTCTGTCATCAAGCTAGGTCAATGATACTGTCGGAACACTTGCTGGAGCAAGATATTGGGATGATGATGTAATGGTTGCCGTTATTCTGGGAACTGGAACTAATGCTTGTTATGTAGAACATATTGATGCTCATATAATTCGTAAGCTCCAGTGCCATAACTCAACTTCTGGAAAAACGGTCTGTCGATCCCCAGTTAGTTAAAACAAATCCCCAACACAATAATCTAAAACTGCAAGCTTTATTTTCCGTAGTATGTTTTCAGATCATAAATACTGAGTGGGGAGCATTCTCAAATGGCCTTCCTTTGACTGAGTTTGACAGAGAGATGGATGCTGATAGTATTAATCCCGGTGAGCAGGTTAGCTTGAAACCTAGGTTATTTTACATGGAACATACTATCATAGCATCAATTCATTAGTCTGCAAGCTATCTTACAAAGTGTACCGTTTACTGGAATAGATATTTGAGAAAACAATTTCTGGTATGTACCTCGGTGAAATTGTAAGACGAGTGCTGCTTAAGATGGCTCAAGCTGGTGAATTATTCGGTGAATCCATTTCAGAGAAACTATTGACTCCATTTATGCTTAGGTAAGTCATTAACTTATGTTTTAAACAAATCATGGTTGTCAATTTGAATTATTGTGTTTTTCCATGCTTATAGGTGCATTAGATACGCTGTGACATGGTCTTATATCTTACAATAATGACTCAATAAATAAAAATTTAATTGAAGTAGTGTTTGCAACATTAAACCTATATGATTTTTGCATTTTGCAGTTTTCTGTGCTTCCCCTTCTACAATGGTCACTTAATTAGTTCTTGAATTGAATCAAGTTAAACTTTATTTTTGTACCCAATATTCTCTGCAATGTACATTGTAGGACCCCAGATGTTTGTGCCATACAGCAGGACACTTCGAAAGATCTTGAAGTTGTCGGGTCATTCCTCCGTGATGTAGTTGGGGTAAATATTCTTGTCTCCATTACTCGATTATCAATTTTTTGTCATTATTTACATGTCACAAGGACTATACACTTGGAAAGGACCTTTGTTAAAATAAGAGCGAAGCAATGAGCCAAGGGAAGGGGGAATGAAGCTAAGAGTGACGCATATCTAACGCAAGCTGATTATTCTTTCCGGTCATTATGACAAACTAAACAATACGAAACTCTTGTGCTTAATTTGTTTCAGTAGTAAAAATGCAAGATCCATTACATTTATTTCCTGCATAATCACTAATTCTTTTAAGCTTTATGCCTGATTTATGTTTCTCATTCGATAAGACCGGTAAAGAGGGGCAAGTAGACACATGAACTTCTATCATAACTGCTGATCCTCTCACTGATGCTAATGTTATTAAACAGTAGTATTTTTCCTATAAATCTTGACATCAGGTAAGTTCCAAGTTGAGCGCCAGGCAGATAGTGGTAGAGGTATGCGACACTATTGCCAAACGCGGAGGCCGACTGGCTGGTGCCGGAATTGTAGGGATTCTTGAAAAGATGGAGATGGATTCAAAGGGTCTTATCTTTGGAAAGCGGACAGTGGTGGCGATGGACGGAGGCTTGTATGAGCATTACCCACAATACAGAACATATCTCCAGGAAGCTGTCAATGAACTTCTCGGACCCGAGATCACAAAAAACATAGTATAATTGAACACACAAAAGATGGGTCTGGAATTGGTGCTGCTCTATTAGCTGCTACAAACTCCAAATATGGACACAATTTCTAGTGCAGTGTTGTTTTCATTTCCATTGAACCGATTTATTTGTTTTCTTTCGCAGCATTTTACTGTTCAGTCAAGAATCTATAAAGCAGTATTTGTAATTTCCTTCAGATAAAAGGGATTGCAATAAGGTGCATCACTTTGTACTATAGTTTAAATTTCATTTTTATAAGGATGTAAAACATTTTCTTTTGGGACTGGTTGGTATTTCTATTACTATTTTGTAACATATGGAACTCAATAATAAATTCACATGTCTTTTTTTTGTTTTTTTGGTCAATAAATTGCCAAATTAGTACCCCCCTCGGCCAAATTGTACTATAATAAGGAAAAGAAAAACAAATACTAACAAATTTATTTATTTATTTATTTATTGTGTGTAACCTTGAATTTGATCATTCTGTAATTCTATTATACCTTTCTCACAACAATTAGTTAGTTAAAATGCAAAAAAATAGAAAGAGTAATTGATCTAGAAAATTGAATAAAAAAACCAAGAAAATATAGATAAATAGATATACGACTTTCTGAAATTAGTATGGATTATTAATAGGTAGTTGATTTATCAATTTAAATGTGAGTTTTACTCTAATTTATGTTAGTATTTATTGCACTATTTGTATGTCTTTATAATGTGCTTATCTTTGCTCTTATTGTATTAATTTTTCCATTATGAAATTATTTCAAGAAATTTTTATTGAAGTTTAAACAGAAAGTGCAAGAAGAAAAAGCTTATATCAAAAAAGGGATTTGTTTTTTCTTCTCTTGTTTTGACTTTTATTTTTAAGAGCCATATTTATATATACAGGAATTCTATAGTTTCGTTAATAAAATTATTTTCTTGAATTTAAGCATTTGTATGATATAAGTTTTTAAAAATCATATATATATATATATATATATATATATATAAAAGGAAAGTTTCGTTGAGGAATCATATTCTCTGTACAAATTTTTAAAAGTACAGGAAAATAATTTTTAGAATTACCATAAAATTTTTCATAGATATATATCCAGGTCAATAGTCAACCGTCTGGGCTCTGGGACCTTGGACTTTGTCTTCCCAAAAATTTCCATTTTCTCAAATTGCTGCGGAAATTTTCTCCCTCCGCCTCCTCTCCGTCGCTCTGTTGCTTCTCCAGCTCCGTCCAACATTGCCCAACCAAAAAAAAATGGTAACTTCTTTTTTTTTTTTTTTTAATTTTAAAAATTAGGGGATGAAGAAAATTGCATTCATCAAACAAATCGGAACTGATTAAAGTTTATATTGTTTTGAAAAATTGGAAAATGGATCTAGATCCGATTCATACTCCTTCAGAACAGGCAAGGCAAAACTCGTCTGGCCAAGTACTACATTCCTCTCGAGGAATCCGAGAAGCACAAGGTCGAATACGAGGTATTTTCTCCTTTTTTTGATTCACTGTCTTTTCGAAATTGAAATTTGAATTTTTTCAGGCATTTTCAATTTTTCGCTTAATTATGTTGATTTTTTTTGTAAATATGATCCATAGGTTCATCGGTTGGTTGTGAACAGAGATCCGAAATTCACCAACTTTGTTGAAGTAAGTATTTTTCGATCCATCTCTGCATATATTTGCTAAATTGATCCTGAAATTTTTTATCTTTTTAGTTTTCAGCTTATCTTTTAATATTCCTCTAATCAATAGATTATAGATCTCAAAGGAGGCTGTTTTTACTGTTTTACAGTGAACAAATGTTTGGCCTTTACTCGGAACTTTTTGCATGAAATGCATATACTTATCTTGGGAATTAAATTACCTCGCCTTCTAGATACATTGATGAATTCTACATGATTTTTGCTCACAGTTCCGCACCCACAAGGTGATTTACAGGCGATATGCGGGATTGTTTTTCTCCTTGTGTGTTGATGTAACAGATAATGAATTGGCTTATCTGGAGTGCATCCATTTATTTGTGGAGATACTTGAGATATCATTTTTTCAGCAACGTATGTGAGCTAGATTTGGTCTTCAATTTTCACAAGGTTTGTTGATTTTCACAGTTTTGTCATTACTTTTGGTCTTCAATTAGTTGTCATCGTTTGGCTGATTCCATTTCTTCTTCTGAATGCTGCATATGTTTCTGAAAATGTCTACCATGATTTTCGGGATTTTGGATTCTGGACGTTTAATTTTTTAAAGTAAATTTTATACTGGCTGCAATCTTTTCCAAAATAATTGTTTAGTAGGTGAAAAATCTTCTTGTGCTTTCCAGGCCTAGGTTAGATATTTTCTTGGGAAATTGCAAATAAAATTGAACTGAAGTAGCAAATACCACATCGCTAGTTCGAATAGGATTAATTCTCTTTCTCCATTTTGAAGGTCAAGCAAATGATTAATAGACGGTTGTACATGTGTATCATTGATGTCTCATTATCATTAGTTCCTTGCATCTTATTAAAAATTATGGTAACCTTTCAATATTCATGTCCAGCTTCATTGCATGCCCAGGATGATGGTCATGGAATTGAAGTACTTGATGTTTTGGAAATTTTAATTTAAGTTTGTAATGACCTTACAACTAGAAAAATATCATCTGATTTAGTTATAGACTACAAGTCTACAAGGCCTAGTAGAATTTTGCTAGGTTTGTGGCATATTTGTGCTTAACATACTGATTACTGCTTCTAATGTGAAAAAAATATGTGCAATGAGACCAGCCAACAAAAGAGAATTTGAATCTTCCTGAAGTGCAAGTAATATTACCTGTCCAAAGAATATACAAGTCATAATCGGGTGGAATGTAAACGTATTTTGCTGTCAAAATTTACAATAGCATTATTGTATGAGATGCTGATTGGTTGTTGTCTTTGAAGGTATATCTCATATTAGATGAGTTCATTCTCGCCGGGGAACTTCAAGAAACAAGCAAGAGGGTAATTTCTATTCCAACCTTCCTTTCATTTTTAAGTTTCTACACTAATAATCAATTCTATCCCTGCCCCTAACCCCCCCCCAAAAAAAAAACAGAGAGAGAGGGAGAGAAAAGCCCTCCTCAAATGCATAACAGTATTTAACTTAATAAATGAAGTCGTGGATCAAGTCAGGCAACTAATTTCATATTTTATTGACTGCAGGCTATCATAGAGCGAATGGGCGAATTGGAAAAGCAGGAGTGAAGATCAATTTGTGGCACATTTTCCATGAGCTCAAGAATACCGTCTCTCCCTTTTGTCCCCCAATTTGCCTATACCCCCACCCCCCCTTCTGTCCTCCAATATTTGTCTTCTTTTACGAATTAAAGAATAGCTTCTTTTTCCGAAGATCAAATTTTAGTCATATCTTGTGAATAGCATGCTTGTTTTAGTCTGTTGCTATGTCTGCATTTTTTTGTGGTCGTCCAATGTAATCCTACCACTAGGTAGTCTGAAGATATTTTGAGGTTGCTCATTTATCTCATTACTCATAGATTGCAAAGTTCCCGTTTCTTTGTTTCTTTGTTTCTTTGTGGCTTAACGTAATGACATTCTCCTGATGGAGTGGAAATTGTTGTCTATGAGATTGCTTCAGAGTATACATGCATTTGTTACTTTTATTGTAGTGCTTTGCGGAGGAGCTTCGGAATCCAATTACCTTCTCCTTGCTCTGCCGAGTAAAGCTCGCCCGCATATAGCAAGATAGCAGCAAAACTACAAGCCTTTGGTTTTATCTCGACCGCATTTCAGAAAGTCATTAATTAACAGATTTTGTTGGGTTTATCTCCTCAATCTTCATGCATGTGCTTCCTTTACTTCTTCATTAGAATTACTCGGGACAAATCGAAGCCAAATTAGTTACTGGTCGATGTAATACTGCAAGCATAAATATGAGCATGGCCATGATGGAAACAAAGAGCCGGTTTGTCTTTCAAGAATTTCCATATCATGCTTTAATAATGTTCACAAAGATAACGAATCATCTTATGTACAAAACCCAGTTGGGCTCTTTGTCACAATAGATTCAACAACTTCAAATTATGTATGTCCTATCTATGAATTGAATTATTCAATAGCAAATTTTGTTAACCCTCAAGTCTAGCAATTAAATATACGGATTTCAGATTATCCGCAATGGTACATTTTCAGATCGTACCCCTCCTTTCTTTGCTTCATACACAGAAGGGATATGATGATATTGTCCTTTCACTGTTGGAGAAGGCTGTTGCAAGACTGGAGCGCATCTGGCGCCTGTAGTTCTAGAGAAGACAGGGAAGGTGGATAAAGAGCTTGTACATTCTGGAACAAAGGAGGAAGATTTGGCCCTTCAGTGTGCTTATTTGGTATACCTGGTGATGCTACTGTCCTGGACTTGTAATGAGCCATTATCAGAGCCCGCTTTTGTTGTTGCTGCTCTTGCTGCTGTGATAAGGCAGTAGCAGCATCCATATGGGTTGGGCCAAATGGTGAGCCGCCAACATATGGAGACATCTGGACGTGTGACAGATCAAAACTAACATTGGTAAAAAGAGTGAGTATGTAACAAGAAAAAACGGAGAGCTTGTGGCAGAACTTTGAGTAAACGATATAATAGTATCTGAACAGTCGTAACACCTTATGCAGTGCAGCTACTGAAGGATGACTACAGAAAGATGTAGATGGGTAACAATTCTGGGGCATTGGAAAAGGAATAGTTGGTTGCTTCTGGGAGAGCAGACCAGGAGAACAACGTTGTGTCAGGATTTCTAGACCATTTTTTGCTCTATTATTGCCATTGCTAGCTTCCAGCTGACTAGTTCCAGCCGACAAAGATAAGAATTTTAAGCTCTGTCAAAGAAAATAACAGTTTATAGAATTGTGTGGTTTTGGGGGACAGTGGAGGAGGATATATTAAAAATTAAAAGACAATCCGAAGTGACAACTAGAGATAAAAGCACACCTGGTTTTGTGGAGTGTAGATCTCATATGGCGTATAAGCCTGCTGTTGATCTTGAATGAGCCTCTTGTGCAAAAGAATAGCATTTCTGACTTCAGTATACATTCTTCTCAGGAGTAGAGCCACTACAGCTACTGGAACAAACAACTCCAATAGTATCATCTCTCTCCTCAGTTAGGTCAATGACAGTTATACGAGCCACTTGGTTTTGTGCTTCATTTGTTGTCAGTGCAGTAGAATGCATCATCGACCTGTTTTTTCTTTCAGTAATTTGGAAGACCTTAATGAATCGGCAAATGTAACCATGTGTTGTACATCTCTTCCATGAATTCTTTGAATTAATAGCAATTTGATAATCCTGCTTGATAAAAGTTCAATAAAATGCCTGGTTATCTAGTGTGGATATTAGTGATTCAGAAGGGTGTATGCTCCACATTGAATGTTTGAAAAAGCAAACATCTTGAGCTCATAACAGATGTTGTTAAGTACCTTTTTAGCTACGATACCACTTTCCAATTTTGGAGATTGTGAAGAACAATTAGCAAGGCATGACCTAATATAGTCTTGATATATCAGTAAGTAAAAAAATACTATATTGTCAAATAAGTAAATTGTGCAGAGAAAAGGATATTACTGTAAGGGAATTTCCAGCCCGTGACTATCACATGATATTGCTGAAGACAAGTCTGGCCTCAAGGACGAACCTACTTCAGAGGATCAATGTAATGATCAATAATCATTGAAATGATTGATATCTTTGACTACCATTAATCCTACCAGGTAAATATTTATGAAAGAAAAGGTAGCAGAGATATGTGAATCATACCATTGTTTCTGGTTTCCTTGATGTGTATTGTTGTACGTCAGCCTGACTACAAGTAACTGCAATCTAAAAGACACACCAAAAGTCACAACTTTTTCTTATTTGTCTGGTAAAGCAAAACGTGTCATTATTCATATGTTATTGAGTAGAAGCAAATGAAGCACTGTCATTAATCATGTTAATGATAGAAGCAATTGACACAAAATTATACCGGTGCCAATATTGGTTGCTTGACGGTTGCTGGGCTTTTCTCAAGATTTGAAAATTTTGATCTGCTCAATCAAGAATTGAAGAATGATGGATTGGAGCCAGAAATATGAACATGCTTAACAAGAAAAGCACATACCTTGTCTTGCTCAATTCAGTCCAATTACCAGAAACAACAGAATTACATATGGCCTTTTGGATGGTATGTTCTTTCTCGGAGTCAAAAGCTGTCGAGTGAAGATTTACTTCAGCAATATCATCATCTGATGCAATGGATGCCTGTTTGCCAACCGAGATATTAGGCTGTGTAGGGTCATTTCGACAGTGAAGCACGACAGATTCTCCAGTTGAGCATACTGGATTTGACCAATGATTGGGTGCCTCATCTACATAACTTATTGTCTTAGGCTCCTCTTCCACCTCACCTTCTGCTATCTCTACTGATAACGTTAAAGTTCAAATAAGAGAAAACAAACAAGCAATGATGAATATGAAAACAAAAAGAATGGAACAAACCATCAATTGGAGTTACAGAACTCTCAGCTTTTTTCATGTTAGAAGAATTCACTCCCAATCGCTTGACCAACAGATCTAGTATTATCTGTCTTGACAGTGTTAGACAAAACTCCTGCCAAAGCGAACAAGGCCTCAGCCACTTCTTCCTCATCCTTGGTGACTGGCTCTTGTGTACCCTCTGTGACACAACCTCGTGCTTCACTCTTTTTCTGCAAAACCAAATCCAATTGTCAACGACACATATATAGTCATCCAAGAGGTTTTCCCCTATTTGTGTGTGTTTTGGGGGGTAGGGAAATAAAAGTAGTTTTCAGACATTAACGTCTGACCATTTTCAGCTTGGATTTCAAGGAACCATCTATTCTTAGTAATTCAACTCCATCAGCTACATGATTCATCTTCTCAGAAACTGCTGTACGGCTTCTCTTCTTCATGGCTGTAAATCAAAAACATTGGTTTTTGATTTCTGGTAAATAACACAATTAATCTCAAAGTTTAGCTGGCAAAGAAGACATAGTAAGTGAGCTCAAATATCATGCTAATTGCTGATACGAATAGTTCAAGCACATGTCTTCAACCTTCAAATTGAATTGCAATACTAGGAAAAACAACCCACAGAATCTCTGATTGCTTGAAAAGAAGGAAAATTGAAATCTACCACATCTAGTTATATAAAAGATCAAGAAACTTTCACTAGATAGAGAACCAATTAAAATATAGAACCAGTGGGCTCCAATTCTAATTCCTGTAATAAAATGTAAGCCAATAATAAGCAATAACATAACTACTGTCTACTAGTATCAAAACATCCAATTGGTGACTAATAAAACAAACCTGACCGTAACTTCCTGGGAACAGAGACATGACAAACAGCACTGCTGCCATCTTTTCTAAACTGCAAAAAGAGATCCAAAGTTTTAGGAGAATAATCAACTTTTTATTTACACTAAAAAAACAGTTTTAAGTAAATCAGAACGAGTCTTTATGTGATTGGTTGGACATGGATTAGATTAACGAAGAATTTGTTCGTATGACCAATTAAAATTTGACACATACATCACTTTAATGCTCGGGATCTCTTACCCTTATAATCAGAAACATCACAACTCATCAAAAATGTATAACCATCTCCTAAACATTGAAATTTAATATTTTTCTCCCGTAAAATAAGGAGTATTTGAAGAATTTAAATCTAAATTAAATTGTTCATGCACTGTATCTAAACAAAGACTTAGTTTGGATAAACTTGACAAACATTAAACTGCTAAAAAAAATATAAAGAACAAAACCCGAAATATCCCAGAGCTCTGTCTGAATCAGAAGAGAAAATAAACAAGAAATTTATTTATTTATTTATTTTTACCTTTTTGGGAAACTTATAGTATCTGTTTCTGGCAGTACTTGTACTAGTGCCGAGACTAAGCCCATCTTCACTAGTCCGACCCCATTCTGAGCTTATGTTTCATTGTTTTCTCCAAAAAAAAAAAAAAATACTTCCCCACCTTCAAAACAGAACCTTCGATTCAGAAGAAAACCCAACAAATAAAAAGAGGATAAACAGAACCCAGACCGTGATCCCGAGGCCGTGTTTAAAATTCTAATGGAGTGAGCAGATGAGATGATGATAACAACAACATTACTGACATGGGATTCTACTGAAATGAAATGAACAGAACTGATGATATTATTCAACCCAGAATTCAATTAACATTAAAATATATACATAGTACCACCTCATAGCAAGTGTGTAACCGAAAAAGGTTGACCCTATAAATTTGGTGGCAAGTAATAGTCTCCCAGCCTTTAACGGACTAGATGTGAGAAGAGTAAGTCATTACTAATTACGTATAATAATAATAATTAAAATAATTAAAACTTCAAAAATTTTATTATTTTTTATTTATCTAGCTACTACTTGTAATATTTATTTTACATTAATACCGAAGAATTTTTTGTCAGAGAAACCAAAAACCACGATAACACACTTTTCCTCTCTCTTCTCATTTTAATGACACTTACTTGCATTATTTGATGATTTTTTTTTAATTATAACGTTTTAATCTAATTTACTTTATAAGAAGAGAAGCACAATTAAATACTATTAAAAGATTAAATTTTTGCGAATTTCAGAGTAATTAGAGAAAGTAAAAATATTTTAATATTTACTTAAATTTTTACAATTTTGAAAATTTAAATCTCAAATGTTTCAAAAAAAAATGAGTTGAAAATTTAAACCTCATTTGATGATGGGACGGTTAAAAATTTGACTCAACTCTTTTAAGTCGCCCACGCACATAAAGACAAAGCGCACCTCTTTGATCTTCTTCGTTGGCCACGCTGGTTGACGGCATTCATTCGTCTTCCTTTCTGGCTTCTGCTGCAGTGTCATGCATGCGTGGGAGTTTGATATGGGCTAAGTACAGTTGTCTCATGGATCCAATACTCAATTTAATTGACCGTTTTATCTGCTGGCCCATGGACTATTTATGCTTAGTGAGAATTAGTTTGTAACTAGGGAAAGATTTAAGTAGATTTAATTTTTTATCCTACATGTAAATCTTATAATGTAAATTAAATGTTATGATAAATCTATAACATAAGTTGATATAAGTAAGATTTTATAAAATTTAATTTTGACGCAGGATCTACAGGTGATATCAAAAATCGGGTCTATATAAATATTTTCCTCGTAACTATGTACAAATCAAATCCACATTCAACATGTGCTGCAATGCGAAAGTTAAATTTATTTATAAACTAGTTTGTATATAAAATAACTTTGATATTATTTTGATAAAAATAAAATATTTTAAAATTATTTTTCAAAATGAAACTATTAATATAATATAGATAGTTATTTAGATAGTGATTTTTTTTTATATGATTTTTAAACAAATAAATTTTAAAAAGTTGATAGTTAAAAAAAAAAATCAAATTCAAATAAATAAATTTACAAAAAAAAAGTTATGAAGAAAGACCACCATTCTAACACTCCCCTTTATATAGAGGGAAAATACTTACATAGATCCGATCTTTGACCTGTAAACCTGCGATCAAGATTAAATCTTTATAGAATCTTACTTACATCAACTTATGTCATAGATTTCATAATATTTAATCTGACTGTGTATAGGTATAGATATAGGTATTTAATTGGATAAATTACAAGAAACTCTATTTAGTTTGGTTAATGTTGTTCATATTACATTTATAGTTTGCAAACTTACAAATCCACACCCTTATGATTTGAGTTTTGTTAAATATTCTTTTGAGAGATTACAAAGGACTAAAAAATTTTGATTTAAAGAGTTATTTTAATCATTTAAAACCTTCTAATTAAGTTTTGATTATGTATTTTTTAACACAAAACACAATTCATCCCTCCCGATTGAGAGGATATTTTGGCAGTGGAGAAGTACTAGACCAAGAGGTATTTCTAATTTTTTTGCACAAAATCGTTAAAATTTTAATTCTTTATTAATTAAAAAAAAAAACCCAAACCACTACAAGACTAATTATAATTTTAAAAAATATAAAATGATAACTAAACATTAACCAAAACACAAATCGATCATAATTTATCCTATTTAATTATTTATACATTAATTTTAGTCCAAAATATTTGCTCCGCCTTATATAAATCATACGAGGCTTGAGTTGAGACCCTTAACTAAACCAAAATTTCCTTATTTATTATCGGTGGAACAAAAAAGAAGTTTCCTTATTACACCTTGCCTAACGAATTAAATTTGGGAAATATTTAGATAGATTTGATTTTTGGTTCACTTATGAATTTTATAGTGTGGATTAAATGTTATGGAATTTATGACATAAGCTTATGTAAGTAAAATTCTATAAGATTTAATCTTGACCGCAGGATCTACAGGTGGGGTCAAAAACCTGTATAAGAGACAAGTATTTTCCATTAAATTTAAACAGGAGTATTTAGATCTACTGTATAATGGAAAATGTAACATGCAAAAGATCAAATCTGTCTCTTATTACATCTAGATGATTCGATTCGAGACAAATAGAAAATATAGAGACATAGAACCGCATTCTAGAAGCAGGTCAAGTAGAGGATTGGGTAGCATGTCACATTTTTGTGACCCGCTGGATAGTTGACTTGAAGTCCATTTCAAAAATACTTTTGTAAATTTGATTAATAAGCTTTAATTAAAAATTAATATTTATTAGAATTATCAACCTTTTATTTCTCTTCCTCGTGAATCATCTCTTTCCTTCCTTTTCTCGCATCATTATTCCTCACACTCTCGTCTATTACTATTGGCTTATTGTTAATTGTTACTTTTTTACTATTGGGATCTAATATTTGTGTATTTTACTTAAATTTAATTATTGTTAATTTAATTATGAAATTAACTTGTCTAACTATTATTATTTAAATTTTTTTATTTTGTTACTAGGGTTATGACTTGATCAATTTGACCCTCTTTTGCAAGTAGGATAGGTCAGATACCAGTTTTGTATGAATCAGATAAAAAATCCAAATTTTCTTGATGCTATCAATAAAAATCGGATACTTTTTACCACACATACCGGATACCTGAACATCCCCACACCCCCGGTAACATCGGCTTCGGATATAAATATAGCTGCGTCCTCTCAACGCCTTCCTATTCTAAATTCTGCCGGGCTCTCCTTCTCTCCCTCCCCAGACTCTCCCCTCTTTAAGAAGAAACTTCATTCGACTCCGGCGAACTCATCTCCGATTTCTCCCCTCTCTCCGAACTCCGAAACCTACCTTATTTTATGGTCAGTAACACCACACTGGCACTGCTTATTAAGTTGTTTCTTTTAAAACTATTTCGTATTTTTGATTGTTAGTGCAGTTTAAGGAAGTGAGGCTGTCGGATTGGAGTTCAATCAAATAAAGATGTTCAGATTGTTAGTTTCTCTCTCTCTTTTCAATTTATTTCAATATAATCGTTTTCTTTATTTTTTTTTTTTTTGGGTTTTTGCGTGCCTTAGTGTACAGGCCCAATTATGTTTCAGTAATGATCGAGAATCTTCAATCCTTAAGAATTTGGGGAACAAAGTAAGTCTCTTGAAATTACTACTTCAAGATAAATGAAAAGTTCTTGCATTAGTAATTTTTTTTCAGCAAAAAGAGGCTATTGTGTGATCATGTGTTATTATTTAGTGGATTTTGTGCACTTTGGCTTCATTTCGTGACTTTGGTGTTTTATTTATTTTGTTAACCTACTCATGATAGAAATAAGAGGAGTACTGAAAGTATAAAATTGCCACTTTTTGTATTAAAAAAGATTTTATACAAACTTGCTGCTCATATTGATATCTTTCTCTAATGTTTGATGTTTTTCTGTTCAGCCTTTCGATTAACATTACCCGTCTTGTTGAAATTTCGGGTGCATAAACTCAGTGATGATCTCCATCTTAATGAAATTGACTGTGTTCGCTTACTTATTTCTGCTGAGAGTTATTAATCTGGTATACAACCTCTGCTGTTCTTATTGACAATGAGGAATATTGATACCAGGATAATATTTTTCTGTCTATTTTTTTAAAAAAAAAAATAATAATAATAATAATTGGTTTGACCGGATGTAATTCATGATTTATGGGATTCTATAGTCATAATAAAGTGATTTGAAATTGATACAGAGATGGCTTCGGAATTCAGCTCTAATTTCAATACTGAACCATGGAAGGACGTAGTGAGATTATCTTATATACATTGCCACATTTTTCTTAGTTTTTGTACTATTTGATAACTTGGATTATAATAATAAAATGCATATGCTGCAGGTCCATGTTGAGGATATTATCAAGACTCATCTGCATGATTTGTTGACCAACACTGATCATTGCAAATCAATGATGCTGTATGGATACCTATAAATAAGCTCTTTTAAGAAGTTACTTCTATTTGATAAATGATTTTTTTTTTTTTCAATAAAAATTATTTACAGTGAGTTTGATGGTAACCTGCTTGACTACTCGAGGCAAAGAGCTACCCTTGACACTCTGAACAAGCTCTTCAGTTTAGCTGAGGTGAATTTTTATAATCATTAATTTCTCTTTTGGTTAGTTAAGTTATATGCAATGTACTGAAAAACTTTCTGTTTTTGCATAATGCAGGCTGCACATGTTAAATAAAAGATTAACCGGATGTTCAACATGAAGAGCAGGTAATGGTTCTTATTTATTTGTCTTTATAATGTCCAAGTTTAGGCCTTGAGTAACCATTTTTTTTGCTGTAGGAGCTACTTTATGCATTTGGTTTCATATATAAATCTCCTGCAACATATGTTTGCGTATTAAGTGATAAATGCCACATTGAAATAAATTGAATCTGCACTTAAAAAAAGTCTTTTTTGTGTTCAGTCTTTCAAGTAACATTACGTGTCTTGTTGAAATTTCAGGCATAAACTCAGTGATGATCTCTGTCTTAATGAAATTGACTATGTTCACTTGTTTCTGCTAAGAGATGGAATTTCTCTTTTTGTTTCTCTGATAATTTTTTGATATTGAGAAGTTGAGATGTTATTAATCTGATATATCACCTCTCCTGTTGTTATTGACAATGAGAGGATAACATTTTTCTGTCTTTTCTTCCTGTAATTTGAGTAAGTAAATTGAGATGTTGAACTCAAATTTGGCTGATAAATGACATCTTTTTACCATTTCTATTTGAGCTTATTAGGAAGAGATCCTTTAGAAATTTTGCACGTTGCAGCAGGACTCTGGTATACTAGGGAACGGACTCTACTGCAGGTATTGAAAACCTTCTTTATAAGATAAACAGGCTCTTTTGACTCTTACCCTTTTAATTTTTCTTCAGATATAAAATTTGTGAAGCATCATTTTGCTAGTCGTTTGCCGGCTGTTGTTCTTGACCAAGGGCTTGAAGCTGATCTTTTGGCTGACATCCAGGGATACTTGGAAGATCTTATTACTGCTGATTTAGACAGCGGTTTATATCACTAATAAAGGCCATTCTTGAAAAGCTGTTGATCTCTTTATAAACCAACAATTTTGTAGCTCTCTCATTGTCTAGGGATTAGCAGCAATATATTGTAGCATTTAAATTATATAGCAATTCGTTTAGTTCCTTCAAATAATGCTGAATTATGTAGTTGTGATGACGATTTAGCCTTTCACGAGGCCTTTGTTAGCTTTCTGTCTTGGTAAATGGCATTGAATTTTTTCTTTTTTGACAGGTTTTGGTTAATCTTGTTGTGACTGAGCAAATTGAAACAAATGCTAAGGTATTTTTTGCTTTCTCTTAATCTCAGATGATGTTCTCTTTTTTTGGGATAAAATTGTTTTACTTAGCTTTGCTCACAAGTCCATGACCTTATTTTCCAGTTGTCTAGCTCAGTCTCTTTGAAAAGCAAAGGGCTTAAAAGGGGCTTGCAGAGTATGGAGTCATCTGACTATCAGATGAGTGAAATTGGTATGATCTTTCTTGTATTTTGAAGTAACTTGGCACTAATTCCCCATTTCTCTTGGTCTATGAATAAGGTCTAAGCAAAATTGATGTTCAGAGTGAATGTATGGTTAAATTCATGTTCTTCACATATTCCTACCTAGACTAGCAATCTAATTTCTTTTGGGGTCCATTGTGACACTAAGCAGGTGATTCTGAAGATATTGATGAAGAATCAGCCGAGTGGAGCTTACCCTTCTTCCCAGATCCTATGGACAAAGAGTTGAATGAACTAAATAAACGCTTAGAGCAAAAAGGAAGTACCTCTCTATTTATTAATACTATTTTGGCCATTTAATTGGCAAGAGGCAATACAGGTGTCTTTGTCAATTCTTTATTTATTTATTTATTTGTACATTTGTTGTTGGGAATATGTAGATGGCCGTATCTTGATACTTTTAGGACCTATTTCCTTGTTCTTTTTTAGTGTTGATAATATTAGATTCTTTTTCCTTTTTTTTTTTTCCCCCTCTCTCTTTGTAGTTTTATTTCAATGAGGGGGTGGGGAGGGGCATTTATTATTATCCTGCCTTCATTAGTTTGGATGATGGCTATGGGGTATTGCATTTTCACTTTGTTTGAGAAAATGTATTCATGTGATCTTTGAAAAGAGCTGTGTACAAGAAATTATCCAGATATTGAATTTCTATTTTTGTCATGTTAACATCAGTAGTTTGTAATTTACATATAACAATGAACATTGCTTGGTTTTAGCTATTCTGCCGACATCAAACTGAGTTCCATTGGTGTTGATGTACAATGATATTTCTCCATTACATTGATTTCTGTAATTTGTTAAGTATTCAAGTGGTGATGATCATACTCTACTTTTTTACACTTAGTTTGAACTAGTTCATGAGATGATGGCTCTTTCTTATGATACTTTCAAATGACTTTTGCAGTCTGAGATGAAACTTTTTGGAGGATTATATGCAGTGGCTCTTAAACAACATTTTGGTAATGTGGCATCTCCCGAATCAAGGGATTTATACATCAGCGCATGGACTCGGTCCAAGCTAAAATGTCCCGTTTAGTCACTCCAAATGAGTTATTCCAATTGGTTATTGGGAAATTAGTAAGTATTAGTAATTGTTTATTTACTATCATAAACCTTGTCTTTGTTGTAACAATGCACCAAGCACCTCTTTAATAACCAAGCACCAAGCACCTCTTTATTACTTACCTAAATATGGTCTGGTTAATACATAAATATAAGAAAACACAAAATACACCACCACAAGTGAACTTCTGAATGAATTATTATGCTAAAAACGTTTTGGTTCAAGGGCACTTGTGTTTGCCGCCATGAGTGGTCATGTTGGCATAGCAGGGACAAGTATCCTCATTGCCGGAGGTGCCCGGAGGAACGCAGTGGCACCGGTCACAGCACGTCCCGCATGCTCTCTTACATATTTTTATCCTCTTCGTTTCTGCGCACCTTGCATCACATGCAGACCCACAATCTGATCCATACATTTCACTAAATTATACCAATGTTTTTAATTTCAAGAAAGATCATACATTATTCTGAACTTCAAAATATAATGTTGAAGGCAATTAGTAATAGGAAGATCTAGAGTCCCGTTAAGGGAATTGTTTTATTGGTTTAGAAGGCTTAAACATTATAAGTTTTTAAAGTACATGATATTATATTGTACAATTTTTTAAAGTATAGCGGTATAATTTTGTAAATGGACTGTAGAATTTTCCTAGAAATAATAAAGTGAGAGAAAGAAGAAAACCTATATCATTATTTTGGAGTAGAGATCGGCCAACTTTGTTGTTGTCAATCTACAAGAACAAGAATATTATGATCGTTCATTGGAGAAAATAAATGTGCTCAAATTTAAAAAGATGTATATGTACTGGTATAATTTACGTACCATTTCAGTAGCCTGAGCAGTGTAAAGGAGCAGCAAAAGTGTGAGAAGGGCAGCAATGGTCATAGCCTTGGGAAAAGCCATGGCTTTGCAGACTTGCATAGAATTTGTTTAATTTGATCTGTACGAGGTTTAAGTCTTAGAAATTCGTTGTCTTTATAGAGAGAAAAAGATTAGTGAGAAAAAATGGATAGAGGGTTAGGTGCAACTGTGCGTGCAAAGCAATGCAAGAAGGATATTGAATTAATGATGTAATAGACTATACTAAGCTTTGCAGAATTATATAGCTGCTCAAGAATTGCTACTCTTATACTACTAGTAGAAATTTTCCAACGCGTAAAGCTTTTATTTACCTTCCGATAGTGTATAACTGATGTCTTCAGAAACCAATAACGCTAACTTTTTTGCCCAAGAAAAGCACTTTTTTTTTTTTTTTTTGATAATTGATAAATTCATTTAAAGTAAGACACCGTTGATGTAAGTCTAGATGCATGACAAGTAAGTATTATTTAAATTATAAATATTTTTTATTTTTCGCATTAAAAGATATTTTTGGCTGATAATTATTCCAAAAAATACGATCAATTGTCTAAATGC
The DNA here is from genome assembly GCA_025175665.1 of Cinchona pubescens. NCBI lineage: Eukaryota > Viridiplantae > Streptophyta > Magnoliopsida > Gentianales > Rubiaceae > Cinchona > Cinchona pubescens. The sequence continues at coordinate 307,463 of JANKKI010000233.1, forward strand.
ATGAAAAGTAAGTATTATTTAAATTTTAAATATTTTTTTCTAAAGATATATATATTTAAAGACATTCAATCTTGTTAAGAACAAACGTTCTGTAGAATATATGATTTATGCTCTTTTAAATTCTTTAAATTCCGTGGATATAGTAGTTATCGAGATTAATGCAATTAATTATGTCTCTAGAAGTTGATTAGCTACCTCTAATAAACTGAACAAGGCTAATTTTGGAATGACTCACCAATTTCCTTTTCTTTATTTACATTGCCTGCATTCGGTTGCAATCAATGATCCATCAAAAAAGCCTTCTCGTTGCTTTCTTAGTGGTTTAATCCAGCATATATTTACACAACAAAATGAGTTGTCAAGCATTAATTTATCCACGTCAAAGATTTGTGGTTAAGCATGGTTTTTCCAGATATTTTGGCCTACAGAAATAAAATCAAAGAAAATGCCAATGCAGCAAATGTTTAGAAAATCAGGAGTATTTTGAGCACTTATAAGTTGTTATAAATCGATATTGTGACATTGTGAGCCATTAGCCGTAGGAGTTAATACACTGTTGTTTTATATCTTTCACTTCTAAGCAATGCAAAATGCATAATCAAACTAAAAGGAATTTATTACCAAAAAATAAAAAATAAAAGGAAATGTGTTCATGTATGTAATTGATAGCTTGATACTACTGGAAGCAGGAACTATTGCTTATTAATTAGGAATATTTTTTTTCAACCAAAAGAGATATAAAAAAAAAATAGAATAGAAATTCAATTCGTCAATCGAGAAAACACATCGTTTTGGAGCCAATGTATTCCTAAATAAAAACCTAATTCAAGCAGGGGTTTGCTTTAACATGCACAGTTGTGGCTATTGCATGCTTTCTCATTGCCCGAGAACTTGTATACAATTTTTCGTGAACGTTTTCGGTACAAAATTATAGCACTAATTAATTATGGAGACACATGTAATTAAAGAAAAGGATTAAAACTCATAAAATTACTTAGCTTTTTGTGTGTATATATATATATATATATATATATATATATTGAGAAAAGAAAACCTTAAATCAACAGCATACTAAAAAAGGGCGGGCGTCATAATTGTTTATTCAGAATTAACAATTAAGCAAAGGAAAAGAAACATCAAAGTTCTTATCTGATTAGTCACACAAACTGATAATATTCAGCATCTATAGTTTGTTTGCATGCATCATCGCCTCATGGGCGAGTGGGCCGGTGAGGACTGTGCATGCATGGAAAGGTTTTCTCATGCCCTATTTTAATAGCGGGGCTAATACTTCATACTCCATTGGAGGAATCAATTCAATTTCAAGGTCCATTCATTATGTTGACCGTTAAATTATCATATGGGATCGAATTGTATAATTATGATACTTAACACTCCGTTTTTGCACCAATGACATCAAATATTCCCTTAATCAAGCATTAATGCAACTAAAAGAAGAGTTTTATCGGTGTGGCTTTATTCATGAAAAAAATAAATATATTGGTAACTTTTTTTTGTAGGTAAAACATGAGTTAACAAAACAAAAGGGTTATTGCAATTTGCACATTTCAAATATTATTGCCTTTTAATTTACACCTTAAAATATCAATTGCAATACTTGAGTACCTTATACTTTTATTAATATGTATCATATTAACCAAATCGGTTGAAAATTATTAAATTTTCATAATTATTGTTTAATGAAAGAACTAATTTAAAATCAATAGATGAATAACAATATTGTAGTAAAAAGATATAAACTAAAGACATTATAGATATTAAAGTCTTTTTATTTAAAAGTAGCCTAAAAAATTTGTTTATTTTTATTTAATTTAAATAATGGCCACAAATTGATAGTTTAAGGTAGATAAGTGCTAAAATTTACAATTAAGGGTCAAATACAAATCAGTAATAATTTAGGGTGCATATCACAATTAACCCATAAATAAAAGCTCCTAGTTTTTAAACCGTTCTAAATTGTGCCGCTTTACTATATCCAACGGTCACATTCTCTCTCTCTCTCTCTCTCTCTCGCATTCAGGAAAAGAAAAAAGAAAAACTCTGAAACCCTAGTCTCTTCTTAGCATCAAATTCTCAACAATGGCGAAAGCCAAAAAAGGCGCAAGCGATTCATGGGACCGTGAGAAATGTAACAAGATGTTTAACGCCATGGTCCACTTGTTGCAGAATCAGCAGATTCAGATTCAATATCTTGCTAAAGACAGAAAGCTTCTTGAAGATAGAATTAAATTACACCATGAACGTTGGATTTCTGATGTTAATATGTTAAAAGATAATATATTTCAGGTAAAATTTTCATTCTCAATTTTGTTCTTTTTTTTTTTCTGTCTTAATTGTTGTTGGAATTTTTATCAATTTAGGGTTCTTAATAAAGTTTAGATTTTTATTTTTTATTTATTTTTTTGGTGGGTTTGAAATTGGTGTTGCAGATGAAAAGGGATTTTGTTATTCAAGAGATGGAACGCAAGGTTGAGGCTAATAAAGCTGAAATGGTTGTGGGCTTGAAGTTAAGGGAGTCTTTTCTATACAAGCAAAAGTTTGGTTTGTTCACTTATCTTTTTACTCTGCAAGAATTGAATTTTCTTCTTTTTTTCTATATAATGTTGGAAAGGGAATGCTTGTATGTATACTGTTTTATTACAAGTAACGCAGCAAAGGGATTATGCTCCTGTGGTGTGTTATTTGTATTTTGCTTCATTCTCGAGGGATTATTTTAGGTAAGAAAAGATTGTTACAAGCTCAATGTTTAAATATGGACATTAAAATAGAGTACAGAAGAGAAACTGTGAAAGTTCTGTGAGAAAGAGTGATGTTGCGTTGTTCTAGTGCGTTTGATGGTATAATTCAATGGGGAATTTGCCACCGTTGCCTGTATATAGATATTATGGAAGCAAAAGAGATGAAATAGTATGTCCTCTATGGTTATTAGTTTTGGATTATTTTTTTTTAATCATGCATCTACTCACGAATTTCCTCTTTTTTGGTGCTTTTGAAATGCAGAAAATGCAGACAGTGAATTGGCTGATTTTAGGGAATGGTTTGAGTACCTAGTTGGAAAGTGCTTTGGAGAAAATGTACTTTTTTAACCCCCTTCTTCTAGGAGCTGTAGTTTTTATTTGATCCATTTTGTTGAATATCTTTTTAAAGTGGCCTCCTTTTCATTTTGATTTTCAGGATACATCATCTGATTTCGATAAAAAAGGAGAAGAGCGTCGGTATAAAGCTCTGGAAAGTAATTTGAAAAGGCTGAAATGTGAAAATGAGAAGCTTATTTTAGACAAAAATTTGGAGGTTTCTGCTCTCCTGAATGAGAAGAATTTTATCTGGAACCAGTATAAGTTAATGGAGACCAATTTCAATGATCAATTGAAACAGAAACATGCTGATGTTGAATCTGCAAATGAGAAGATACAGGGGCTGCTGTCCAGCATGGAAGAATTGCAATCTTCTACTTCTCTAAAGGATAAAATAATTGCAAGATTAAACAATGACATTGCTAAGCTAAAATGTGACTTGGTTAAAAAGGATGCCGAAGTTTTCAGACTATCTAGGGAGCTGGAGGCATTAAGGAAGTTGAGAAATGATGCCTCAACCCCTATATTACGTCAATGCAGAACTGGATCTGGGAATACTCAATCAAAATCCAAAAGTGGAAAGACAAAAGCAGAGAAAGAGTTTGATTCTTCGCATACCCTTGAAAAGGTAATTCTGTTTCTAAAAATTTGCTGAGAACAGAAACACAATGGTACTGATTTTACATTATGTCCTACTATTCTGTTTATAAGATGTTTTACATCCAGTAGTTAATTTTTATGACTATCATTGACATCTTGCAAGCTCCTTCGTCTATATTTGGAATGAATTTGTGCTTTTCTCTGGTCATATAAAGTTCATATTATAGGTAGAATCTTTGGTCATACTTGTTCTATACGGCTTACGTTTTCATCAACAATTTTGGAGGACAAATTGGAATTTAGCCCGTGATATAATCTCCTTTATATACAACTATTCCTAGCAATATAGTATAATAAAATTTCTTTTGACCTACAACATAGTAAGCTTTAATTTCTTCCCCTTTAGGAGTTGAGATAGAGTCTGCCAGTAAGTAATTCTTTAAGTGTATGCAAGTATTAGAAAGATAGAAGGGTTAAAAATCTGAACTTTGGAAGATTGTGACGAAGGGTTTTTACAATCTTGTTGCTGTTTGTACATGCTTATTAATATTGAGTTGAATATTTTTTCTGCTTTTGCATTGTGTTTTTGAAATCTATAATTGTTCTGTTTATTTAAATTTGATTTCTGTTTGGAACAATTCAATTGTGGTTGAAATTTTAAATGGCATATTGAGGTGCTGCACTACTTATAGTCATGATCCACATGCTGAAGTCTAGTTGAAACTTTGTGGGTGAGGTCATGATTTGAGTTATATTAGAAACTTTGTGGGTGATGTCGCAATTGGAGTTATATTACTTCTGAAAAGCTCATAAACTCCAATATGGTGTTTGTAGGGATGCAGAAGTTCAAAGAGGAAAGCAGTTGACACTCTTCACATCTCTGCCACCACAAAATTGTTCACGTCCTCGTTTAAAGTTCCTAAGCTCAAAAGTTCATCTCCAGCTGTGCATTGACCTCCATCACCAGTTTTACCTTGAAGTTGTTTTTGAAGGCCAAGCTGTTAGTTTGTGCATAGATGCCATGCATAGCTTTTACAAGTTTCGTTTATTGCTTTGCTAATCCTAGTGTGCATTAAGTTAAAATGATTTCTAGCTGAAATCAGCAATGTATCTTTGTGTAGTGTATGATCGTGGAGTAGTTGAGTAAGCTAAGTTTTAACTCTGTAAACTATGTCTCCCCAGCTGACTAGGGGAGACCGCTGCCAAGACACAGATAGTTGTGTGTGGCATGTAATGCAGCGTAGGGTGTCTGTTTCGTCCCCAAGAAATTGGGAGCTTCATCATTGATTTAGGGTGCTGGAAAGGGGAAGGGCCTGAGGATGGCGGTGGCTGGAACAGAGGAGTGGAGAGATAGGAAAAAAGATACGGCGGTGCTGGTTGGGCTGTAAACGAAACAGAAGTTGTATGGTGCAATTGTTTCTTTTGGGCTGTGGGTTGTAAATCTTTCTTTTAATCGTCAATTACCCATTCTGAGTATCAGAGATTATTGAAGTTTTTTTACTGTTCATTTATCTCAATCTTTCCCTCTCCTTGTTAACAAATCAGATTCTACGTACCAAATTTTTTTAGTCCTAATAATGATAAACTATCTACGTACCAAATTTTTTTAGTCCTAATAATGTATCTACATGATAAACTATCGCGTGAATTTAGAATTATAATCTTTTTTTTTACTTATACTTGATATTTTTGTCAAAACTATTCATGTGCTGTTATATTATTGATAATATTGAATTAGTACGGGGTAATTTATGTAAAACTTATTTATGTCGTATGTATGTCATATCAAAATTATCCACGTCATTTCATATTTTTATGACAATTGAAATGGCACGGGATAATTGACATTTGCGGATTTGATTTGCCTTGTATTACTTTCTCTTTTAGATTTGTAATATGCGTACATATGCCTAAAAATACTTGTTGGTTTAGTTATATATATGGATCTTGTGATTATTTACAAAAACGATATAAAATATATAATTTCAAATAATATCTTTTATATGAAGTATAATGATATCACATGCATATTACATAATTCATTTAATATTTTGAATGATCACAAGATTTATAAATATGAGAGTATGTAATAGAGATTCGCAAATTCTAACTCTATTTTACAGCACGAACTCATCTAAAATTACAATCAATTCTAAAATCAAGTGACTCTCCGAGACTCTTATGAGTAATTTGTTGACGTTATGGTATATGTTGGATTTTGAATTTTATCTATAAAGCTTATAATATAAATTAAATTTAATAAAATAAATGATATTAATTAATATAAAAAATATTCTATGAAATTTAATTATGAGTATTATTTTCCTTATATATATATATACATACACCTAATACCCCTCCCCAACATCATCATTCAACAGTTGAATTAGCCAATCTTTGCAACGTTCATTTGCTCTTTTTTCCTAGCTACAAAACAAATGGCCCCAGCCACCACACCAACGGCGTTAGCAGAAGAGGAAACCTTGCAAGAAAAGCTCATCAGAGATGAAGAAGAGAGACCAACGGTCCCATACAATATATTCAGCAACGAAATCCCAGTAATATCTCTCGCCGGGATCAATGAGACAGACGACGCTGGCCGGAGATCAGAGATATGTAAAAAGATTGTGGAGGCGCATGTGAGGATTGGGGTATATTTCAGGTAGTCGGTCACGGTGTCGACTCTGATCTCATTTCAGATATGAATAGACTTGCTCGTGAGTTCTTTGCTTTGCCACCGGAAGAAAAACTCCGATTTGATATGACCGGCGGCAAAATGGGCGGCTTCCTCGTTTCCAGCCACCTGAAGGTATAATAAATTCATCTGGGATTTAACTTAATCTTCAAGATAGATTAGATTTTGCAGCCATGAGTAATTATCGGCTAACTTAATCCTCTACTCTATAGTGTCATTTCTTTAAAATAATGACACTATTAATTATGCTTATTAATATAATCATAGTAAGGTGGGACTTCTGGTTTCTATAATTCAAAGTCGGTTAACGTATGAACAAGAATTATTTGCTCCTTGTGTCACATTACTCTACGAGTTTAATTCATGGCTAGGGATGGTAATGGGTCGCAGTAGCCCGTCGACCCGTTCGGCCCATTTCTTCAATTAATCAGCTTAACCCGGCCCGACATGTTAAGATTGGACTAGGCCCGTAACCGTGCACTGGGTTGGATCAGGGTTAGCTTTTCCCAATGCGTGAGAAAAGTCAACAACCCGTGGGTTGGCCCGTCAACCGGTTGACCAATCAATATTTTTTAATTTTTTTTTTTAACATTTTAAATGACTTTTTTTTTTTTTTTTTTCTAATAACATATATTTATTTTTCTCTCTTGAACTAATATATAATAATTTGTAATAATAAGTAATGAAAAATAAAGTACTGATTAATAATAACTTCAAATCCAATAAGTAAAAATTTGGATTAGTTAGTAGCAATTTAGAATAAAAAAGTAATAACTACAATTACTAAATACTAACTTCAAATAAAATAAGTTATAATTTGTCATAATAACTTGGAATATTATGCAATGACTTGGTTTAATAAATAGCAATTTGTTTCCTTTTTTTCATAGTTATATATTACTTGTACTAATAAGTAATGACAAATGAAGCACTAATTAATAATAACTTAAAATAATAGGCATAATAATTTGGACCATTAAGTACTATTTTTAAATAATAAATAGTAATTTAGTGTATTGTATTAAGTATTAATTTGAAATAAAATAAATAATAATTTGATCTTATTTCAATTAATCGAAAGTGGATTAATTTGAGGGTCAAGCATGGGATCATCTTGAGAGCCAACCCGTGGGGCCGACTCGAGGACCAACCTAAGCTCGATCGTGGGCTTGGCACAGAGTCTGGGTCTGGGCCAAATATTTAAAATTCTTGACTCGACACGGCATGCCCTATATAGGGAGGCAACCCAGCATAACACGTCCAGCTAGAAAGTCTAACCTGCTGGGCTTTTAGCTTGACAAGGCCCACTGCCATCCCTATTCATGACTAACAAGTTATAAGAGTGACGTCTTACTACATAAGATGCACTTTGTCGTCTTCATAGTCACTAGTTATAATTTTTACAAAAGAAATTTTTATGTTAATTGATAAGTGTCTAAAAATTAGAAATAAAATAAATTTAAAATTTAGGGAGCTAAGAGCGGTAAGCATGAAAAAGAAATTTATAAAATTACAGTTTTAATTTTCCTACTTTCCAGATTTGTTATATAAGTCAAATTTTTTCATGTGTTAGGAAATATCTTTTGTTTATATTTTCTTTATCTTGTTGTAAATAACAAGAATTATTACGTTAATCCAGCTGACCAACCCGCAGTAACGGAGATGTATAGCCAGAAATTGCTGGGCCTAGTCTGGAAGTTGTTGGAGTTTTTCTCTGAGGGAATGGGCCATGAGAAGGAGGCAATGTCTAAGGCTTGTGTAGATATGTATCCGAAGATACTAGTCAATTTCTACCCAAGATGCCCACAGCCTGACGTCACAATAGGTGTTAAGCGACATACGGATCCGGCTACTATCACTCTGCTGCTGTAGGATCAGATTGGTGGGCTTCAGGTCACGAAAGATGGCGGCACGACTTGAATTGATCACAGGCCAGCCCATAGAAGGAGCTTTTGTAGTCAATCTGGGTAATCATGCTCATGTGAGTACTAGCAACCATTTCAATTGGTTCACTTTTACCTTTTTGTTTTGAAAGCAATTTGAAAGACTTGGATGTCAATCACAAGACAAATGGATGGTAAATAAAAATTCTATCTCTAATAACTAGGTTTGTACTAAGCAAATATAGGAAAAATAATAACGGAGTAAGACACATCGTACTTAGTAAATAACATTTAAACTGAATTATTGATAACATGTATACAAAGTCTCTTACAATATACATCATTATATTCTTTAAGAGTAGGCCTGAGCTCAAGGTTCACCAAAGTCTTTTAAAGTGCCTATCACTTGTCTTCCGACATTTACATTTCAAAAAAATCATTCATTAACACATAGACAATAATGAACAATTGATACATTACGAACAAACATATAATTTATAAACGTATTTGTATGTGTATAATATCATAAATTATACTTACCTGTAATATCAATTATTCTATGATTACAATACCAATCATATACAGGGTATCGATAAAAAGGTGTAAACGTTACTTAACTCGAAAATCGATTTCGTAGACGTATCTTAATTTCGACGATCTAAAACTCTAATCTCAAATCACCTAAATCAGAAGAGTGTTATACCATTAGGATAAAAATTGAGATAGGGATTCACTTTTGGGCATCACTCAAAATCTCAAATTAGTCATTAATTGAACACAATTAAGTAAGGATTGATTTAAATTTGTGAAAATAAGATAAAAATATAAGAATTAGGGTTTATAATTTCAAATATCTCACTAGGTTAAGAATTGTCAAATCCTAATTCAAATCTCACAAAAATAATAGTTAAAAAGTCATTTCAAACCATAAATTCAGTCCTAATAGCTCATAAATAATATTTGGTAATTAAATCAATTCATAAACAACAAAATTAAACAAATTAATTTCCTGAGGAACTTGAAATTTAACATAAAAATCATACAAATCGTAGAAGTAAAACTTACTTTTGAAGTTGGATTAAAGTTTTACGAGAATTCCTGGATCACCAATTTAATTTGAGAGTAAATTTCTAAGCTACTTAAAGAATTGGATTTTGAATTGTAAGGGGTTTGTAAACTTCTTCAAGGATATGCTTCTACCGTGAATGAAATGGGTTTGGCACTTTAAAAGGAAAAGACTTTGAGAAGAAGTCTTATAAAATTTTAAAAATTTACACCTTAGTAGCTCAAATTTTGTAAAATTATATTTTGACCCAAAAATTTTAGAAAATATTTAAAAAAAATAAAACGATTATTTAATAATTAAAAATGATAATTATAGATATTGAAAAAGATATGATATACAAAGATACGTGAAATGGAGTGAAAAATGTCGAGTATTACAAATAGACATCTCACTTGTGTAATTAAATTTTAAAAATTTACGACATTATTAAGATTTTTAAAGTTAATTCGAACTTAAGTATTTTTCTTATTTTTTAACTCACTTCTTTCCAAATCGTTAGTGAATCAAAACTCACAACTTCCAGCAACCATTAGTGACAGCTCCTAGGAAAAAAAAATGACTAATAACTCATACAAAAAATGTTTTATCACCCAAATTATACGTCATTATCGAAAAATCTTTTTTAAAAAAAAAAAAAACTTTTATCTCAATTTATGTTGAGGGAACTGTTTGTATATTTTAGTAATACACATCTATAGAAAACGACTGAATAACTAAATCATTGAGTAGATTTTTTTTGTTAAAAAAAGAAATGAACAAAATTCAACCAAATATCAGAATTAGATGTTGATGATTCAATATTATATTGTCATGTAGATTGGATTCTGACAAATAATTTTAAGTTTGTTGTCTTGTAAGTGATTTTCTATTTCATGCAAGTATTTTGGAAAATGTTACAAACAAATTTATATGTCTCTGCATTATTTGAGAGCAGTATTTAAGCAACGGGCGGTTAAAGAATGATATTCGGATCACCAAGCAGTGGTTAACTCGAATTGCAGCAGAATTTCAATTGCGACATTTCAGAATCCAGCACCAGACGCCGTCGTGTACCCGCTCAAGATTAGGGAGGGAGAGAATCTAATTGTAGAGGAACTCATTACATTTGCGGAGATGTATAAGAGGAAAATGAGCAGCCATATTGAGCTTGCCAGGCTTAAGAAACTTGGTAAAGAGGAGAAGCAATTGAAAGACCCCGGATTTCAAGCCATTAGGCCTCGACGAAATTCTAGCTTAATTCATTTCTACAGCTTGAAATCCATGTTCTTCTTCTGAAAAAAAATCATAATAACCCTTTAAAATATAAATGATAGTACCTACCAATAAATATTCATGTTAGTCCTGTTTAATTGAATCCACAAGGTGTCAAACATTGGAAAAATATAAAGATCTTCTCATAAATCCTCCTCCTATGTCTTAGTAATAAATATTGGAAAATTACATAGTATCGTATTTTATACTTTTGTACTCTAAATATTTATACAATACAATATTATATATTTTAAATAATTGTACACTATTGATATCATAACGGGATCATAGAATTCCTTAGACAATTTTTTATACAAAATCTTTGAGCAATATTTAAGCTTAGTTAAGTATATGGTTAGTTAATCACTAATCATCAATAAAATCCAAGAAACCACACAAACCAAATACATTTTTCACATTAGCAAATACATTAGGATTTTGGAGTAGAATTAAAGTAAAACCAAGAAAAAAAATGTACAACACACTAGAAACCAGCTCTTTTGCTACTGAAAGGTGAGAAATTCTTGTATGGATCTAAATCATAATATAGTGTTATAAATATAAAGTTCTACGTCATCCACCGGAGGTGATGTGGGATGATAGATTTTTTGACGTCGACTCGGTTCGGATAAAAATTTCCCCCTGAAAAGCTAGATTTTTACATCGGTCGAAACCAAGTGGACTGAACAGAGGAGTTGGATAGTAAACCAACACCAAAAGCAGCAGCACTACCAGCACCAGCACCCAAGGAGATGAGCTCCTACTAGTACTACCCTCTTGGCTCGTCGACTGCCAAGAAACCGGTCTTGAAAAACCTCTAATATAAAACCACCTGTTGCTGACCACCACCAACGAATGAACCATCAAAATCAGCAGCAACGGAAATAGGAAAAGAAACAGCTTAAAACCGATCATGGTACGCTCCACTTTTGCTCTGTAGTCCGAATAACTTGCCAGATTCATTAACAGAATTACCAGCCCAAATATGACCATCAAAGGCATAGGTGGTAGTGAAATTGATGCCAATGTTTGGTCTCTCCAGCTTATTCCTCTTCTTTCTTTTACCAACCAATTACCCATCTTTCTTTCTAATGTCTCTCTTTTCTTTTCTTTTTCTTTTTTTTTTTTCTCTTCTCGGAATGAATTCTCTCAGCTTTGTGTAGTAGTATTATTTGTGGAAGCCAGTTATGAAGAAGTTGAGAAGAAGAAGGGGTTAATTATTATTGCCTAGAAGAAGATCATCAAGTAGCTTTAGTAGTATGAGTTATGGGGTTTTAGATTCTATTCCCCAACTGACTTCTTTTTTGGATGCATCCAGCTAAGTTTAGCTATCTGTAATGTTCGATGCTAAAGTTTGATCATATTTTGCTTTCAAAATACAAAAAGACTGATCCATAAATTAAGGGATCTTAACTTTTTCTATTGTCCTAACATTTATATATTAATAAATCAAGCTATACGAATTTAGCTTAATGGAATCTCATCTAAAATTGATTTAAAGAATAATTAAAGCCAAGCTTAACTACAAGTTTAAGTTATTGTGTTTAGGGTTGTTCAAAAGTCAATCAAGTCAAACTGTCTAGTCGAGTCGAGTGGAAAAAAATAATTTGACTTGACTTGTCCGACTTTCGATTTGACTCGAAGTCAAATTAACTGAACAACTTCTCGACTCGATTTTGACTTCAACTTCCAAGTCAAACTACTAGTCGAATACCAATCTACAGTTTCACTCATTTGACTGGTTTACCAGTCGAACAAGTCTTCAACTTTGTCGGTCAAATATCAGTCAAATAAGTTGAACTATATATATAAAAGATGATTTATAATTATAATAGTATATTAATATATTTGTGTACATAATATTCTTAATTATTAATAATTAAATATGTTAATAACTAATAATATTATTTTTCTTAATACTTAAATATCTTTTCTTTATATAATTGTTAGAGTGATGAACATTTTATGTACTTATATACTAATATAAGTGTACAACTTATTAATGTAGCACTTTTTCTTCAATAACTAATTAAATGGATTACTAATTTCTTTTTAATACATATAAATACTAGAGTTAAGTAATTATATATAATTAACTATTTATTAAAATATTTATATATAATATATCTATACATACATGTTCTTATGTTCATATACTAAAATTTGTATAACTTATAATTATAATAAAAATATATTTTACATAATGTCTAATTTATATATACAATTTTATTATACTATGTAAATTTTTACTATAACATTTTTATTATCAGTAAGTACGTTAAATGTATTATTAACTTACTATTAGTATAGATAGAGTTAAGTAATTGTATATATTCCTATAAACGTATAGGATATAACTTAATTGGTATTGGTGATTCAATAAAATTTTGCTATATGAATTAGTTTTGGTGAATGGTTCTTAATTTGTGACTTTGTAAATCATTTTAATAGCTATACATGATATATACACTAATACACATTCATATATTTAGTTTTGTATATACACTAATACACATTCATGTATTAGGATTAGTATACACACAAAGATATGTGTGTAAATTTGTACATATAATCTATTTGAAAATTGTATATATCATATAGGGAAATTCTACAGTCTCTTTTAGGGAATCATTCCCTTGTACTTTGAATGCTTGTACAGTACAACACTATGTGCTTTAAAAGCTTATAATGTACAAGCATTCATAGCTAAAGGAATGGTTTTCTAAAAGGTTCTATAACTGTATAATTCCCCTATAATATATTATAAATAATAGTTTTGTACACATATTATATAAAGATGATAATGTGGAAATTAAAATAATTAAAATAAATAAATTTCTTAATAAAAATATGCATAAATATAATATAAGAAAATAAAAAATAAAAAAGATATTTTGAATTTGTATAATGATATGAAATTTATAGGATGATGTACTAAATTTTGGAATTAGAATACGAAATGGAAGAAAATTTATATTCGACTCACTAGTCAAACAAGTCGAATTTAAACGACTCAACTTTAATTGATTTTGAATTTATACGATTTGACTTTTATTTTGAGATTTTCAAGTCGAAAGTCAAACATCGGTCAAATGAACATCTCCAATTATGTTTGAGTCAATTACGCTTCTTGTTGTACGCATAAGTATTGTTTAGAGAGAATCTAAAACTTTTAAATCCTGCCATAATATCATGATCCAGCTAGGCATGGTTACGGTTTCAAAATTACTGGTTCCAATTAGACACATCTGAGGAGAGCCAGAACTAGGGATTCTAGTTGAATCTCTGATTCTGTCTGGTTCCGGTCTCAATTTCTGATTTCGATTTTTTAATAAAACAACTAAAAAAATTACAAATTATATGACTAAAAAAATAAGACAAGATAAGATAAGAAATAAAAAATTATATTTTATTTATATTTCAATTGTAAACTTTATTTTTAGAAAAAAAGTATACTATTACATTATTTATTGAACCATTAAAAATTAAAGTAAAAATATACATGGGAAAATTCATACATTTTGAGAGTATTTGAGAGAATTATAGAGGATTAGAGAGATCGAGAGAATTATGTGTTTAAATTATTAGGGGAAGGTGGTTATTTATAGGTAAATTGGTAGGGAGAGAATTATAATTTATATATAATTTAGTGTTGTTAAATTAGAGAGATTTTTTAATTAAATAATTTAGTGTTGTTAAATTAGAAAATTGAGAGAATTGGTAATTTTATTTTAGTTAGTTGTATTTGCTTGTAAGTAAATTGCCTATAATTGGAAAAGAGATTTTATTTATAAGTATATAAAGTTGACTTGATATGAACCTTTAATTTTTGAGGTTTTTGGAGGAGTTTTTTTTTTATCACACCGATTCGTGTATCCGCGGGTCCCGAACAGCTTCAATCGGGTAACTGGTCATCCAGTTACCCGAAATATGTGGACCGGATACGGTTCAAAAAATTCGTGAACTAGTAAGACCGATTCGGATCACTCCACAAGTTCATGGACGGGGTTAATGGATCCATGAACACCCCTAGTTATATTTTAATTTTTTTAAATAGCACACACATAGAGTATGCCAAAATCACTAGTCTTACTATATATAAAGGGAGAGTCTCATTTGGTATGATTCCTAATTAGTTAATTTTAAATTTAAAAAAATAACCACCATCAAGCAACAAAAAAGAAGAAGAAATAACTACCATTAAAAAAAAAATAACCACCATCAAGTTAAAAAAAAGAAGAAATAACTATCACCAAGTATCTAAAAAAAAGGTTTAGAAAACTACCCAATTCTTTAATTACTTATAAAAAATTATCTCTTAAATTTATTTAAAAAATCTTTCTAATTTAACAATACTAAATTGTTTAATTAAAGTTATATTCATAGTTTTTTTTAAATGGCACACTCTATTACAAATACTATATGGAGAGCCCAATTTGGTATAGTGATCTCTCCTTTGCTTTACTATTTAGTTATTAAAAAGAGAAATTTTAAATTTTAAAAAATAACTACCATCAATTAACCAAAAAAAATGTTTAAAATTACTTAATTCGTTAATTACTTACAAAAATTTATGTCTAAAATTTATTTTAAAAAATCTTTCGAATTTAATAATATTGAATTATTAATTAAAGTTATATTTATAATTTTTCTTTTAAATGCCACACATATAAAGTGTATCAAAATCACTAGTTAAGATGATTTGGGAAAAGGAAAACGGGAAGATTACAGAGTATGTCTTTTAATGCTTATCTCTTATTTCTCAATTTTAGGTTGAGCCACACTCCTTAGATTTTAAATACTCATTTGTTAAAATATTAACTCTCCCACAAGAATTATAAATAGTGTCTGTAACTTTAAAATTTAAGTTAATCTCACTTCTTAGATTTTAGATATTCATTTGTTAAAATATTAATTCTCCTACAAGAGTTATAAATAGTGTTGTAATATTACATAAATATTATAAGTTTCATGGACAATTTAATATTCAGTATATGTCATTTGTGTTCTTCGAAATAAATTAACAAAACTAAGAAGTGCAAAAAGGGTTTTGTTTAAAGGTTTTTATTTAGACAGATTACTTATTTACAAGATTAGGATAAATTTAAGATCAAACTAAAACTTGTATGTAATTATTTTATATATTTTGAACCACTTTTAGTGCCAAATTACCCCCTTAAAATCTCTTAGTTGAATATTAGCTATTTCATGCCTATATAAGACCAAAAAAAAAGGAAAAAACATGAAAAAAGAAAAAGGGAAATCTAAGGGAATATGGGAATGCGTTTGTTGGGAAAAAAAAATGACATAAAAAAGAAAGAAAGGAAAAACTTTTTAAAGAGTCCCTCTGAGCCTGGACACAAAGTTGTTGTGATGATATTATAGAAACTGGGTAGGAATATACATACATGTCTTGAAGCTTTCTGGCATTGTTAGTATTACACTCCTTATAAACTCGTGGTTCCAACTATTCCCGTGCATTATTGTTTATACTACGACTCTTTCCTTTTTTTTTTTTTTCTTTCCTCGTTGAATCTCCATGGATCAACAAAACAAAGAAACGAATAAGAACTCCATCTCCCAAGAACCATTATTATTCCAGGAGGAGGAGGAGGAGGAGGAGGAGGAGGAGGGTTCCCTTAATAATATATATGAATTCTCTAAAGAAGAAATAGAAGTTGCAGCAATATTACTGGAACTTCCGGAGCTTATAAACAATGATCCTTTCAGAATTAAACCAGGATTGCTTCACAAAATGAAAAGGTCAGCAGTTAAAGTTCTTAAAGCTCCACCAAACTCTCCCTCGAATGAGGTCAGTTTGATTCTTTTGCCCATCAGTTTGTATAACCCCTTCTTGATTTTCTTGCTGCTTAATTAATTTGTTTCTTTTTATTGGTTTATAGATTATGGGTTTTCTTGGTAACTGTTTACTATCTAATTCTTGTGTGTGTATGTGTGTGTGTTTTTTTTTTTTTTTTTTTTGGTGTTTCCGGAAGCAAAATTTTCTTCCAAATATTACCTAATTAAGATTTTTCGGTTTCGTTAATTCTGACAGTACATGTTTTGCAGTTTAGTGAATTGAAGGAGGAATCACACGGTTTAAATAAATGGAAACAAATATTTATACAGGTTTTTTCTTTATTGTCATCTAACTTTATTAATTTTGTTCAAGAAGTAGAGTTTTTTTGAACTAAACTACATGTACTTACTCAGGAGATAGGGAAGATTGAGAAGTACCAAGGAAGGCTTAGGAAATTCTGTAAGCTGCTGAAAGAGAACACGGAATACCCAGAAAGTGGTTGCAACAGGTAAATTTCTTCTTGTTGGCTTATTAAAATTTGAAAAATAGGAAGAGTGGGAATGGTAAATTCTTAATAAGTTACAGACTCCAGAAATGCTTATATCCCATTTTTAATAAATGGATATCTTTTTTAAAAGGAGAACAATTCGAAAGCCACTGTTTTGGAAAATAATGATCATCAAGTTTTGCAACTGGGTGATGAACCATCATCATCATTACCCGAAGCCGAAGCCGAAGCTCATGATCTTGATCAAGAACTAATAATTGCGAATGGAATATCAAAAAGTTTGATAACTTGATTTAATCCTAAAAGTGAAACGTTGCAATTTGAATTAATCATTGAACCATTTCCATCAGCGAATGGACTAATAGATGGTAATCAAAAACAAGGGCTGCTATATGTTGTCCATGAACCATCATCAGCAAGAGTAGAAGCAGATGATCAATATGAAGGGCTGATGTGTACTGAAGAAGGATTAGAAAGTCTAAAAGTTGATCAAGATCAAAGGGCTGCAATCTGGCAATGAAGCATCATTAGCAGCCAAACTAGAAATTGATCAAATTGAAGGGCCATCATCACCCATCAAGGCAAAGCGTGATCAAGGACTGGAATCTGGCAATGAACCATCATTAGCAGCCAAACTAGAAATTGATGAAATTGAAGAGCCATCATCATCCATCAGGGCAAAGCGTGATCAAGATGATCAAGAACTGCAATCTGGCAATGAACGATCATCAGTAGCCAAATTAGGAGCTGATAAAATCGAAGGGCCATCACCATCCATCAGGGTGGTAAAACCTGATCAAGATCAAGAGCTGCAATCTGGCGATGTACCATCATCATCAGCCAAATTAGAAGCTGATCAAATAGAAGTGCCATTATCATCGTCATCCATCAGGGATGTAAAGCCTGATGATCAAAATCAAGATCAAGGTCAAGGTATGTGAAAGTGGCAATGAACAATCATCAGACATAGCAGATGAGCCACAAATTAAACCTGTGCTGCAGTTATGTATTCTAAAATCACCCCAAGTGTGATTTTGGAGTGAATAAGCCAGTTTCATCTCATTCATTATTTCACGAGTCCAAGTCTTGTGAAAGATAATCTGGAGGAGATGAACATTTTGAGTATAGTTACTAGGCACCATTTAATTGATGGATACTTATCTAGGTTGTTAGTAATAGTTAGTTAGTGATTAAAGGTGTATGAAGGGAGAAATAATTTGTCCCACATCCAAAAGTTGCAAGAAGAGTTGAGTATTCATAAGTATTCTTGTGAATTTTGAATAAAAAATTGATTGATAGATGTTTGGAAGGAAAATCACTATAAATTAATATAATAATTCATAGTCAATGATGGGCACTTGTTATGATTATTATTTTTTTAAACATCTAATTTTAAATTTAAGGGATGTCTGATAAAGAATTTACAGTGTGTCTGATGAAGGGGTATGTCTCTTCAAGACACCCAAAGAAAATCTATAAGTACCACCGATAAATTCCAATAAGAATAAAATATCGCATCATTATCTTCTCTTCTGATAATAATTATAACTTCCTCTCTTAAAAATATTCTAACGTGCTCTTTTGAGAAAATTCGGATCGGATTTGCTGTCTAAATTCTCTAATTTGGTTTTGTAAAATCCTGAAGGAATATTGCAATTCAATTCTAACAGCAATCTAAGTAGGAGCAATAATTCCTTAAGGATAGTGAATACACTATCAAAACCATCCTTTATATTTAGTTTCTCTGATTATTTTTCCCAACATAGGTAATCTAGTGTCACGAGTTCTTATTCAATTCTTTGTATTTTCATTGCTAAACAGAGTACCATGTGACATACGTGAAATGAATTGTGTATGTGTTTACGAAATTGACTTGTTATCAATCTTTCTCTCGTCTTTAATTCATAATAAAGGACTATTCTGTTAATGTTTTGAATGTTTGTACGTTATATTGTTTTAAAGCACAATACTATAATAGAAATAATTTTCTAAAAGAAAGGTAGAATAAGATAATATTGATATGATTTTGAGGATTCAATTACTAGTAGAACTCACAAACATTTAATTTTAACATCTAAATAAACACGTCACAACTTTATTACTAATTTATTTATTAGTAACCATTAAGTAATGTCCATGAGATTACTAATTGTCCTATTTTCTTTTTACTACTTTATTACTAGATTATTTATTTTTGTTACATTGTTTGAAAATTAGTTTTTTTTTTTTAACTAAAACATAGAAGATTTATTAAGTTGTTGTACTTAACTTTGATTGGAAATACTAATTTAACTTGTTTTAATAGGTAGATAGATTTCCTTGAAATGGAAAAAAGAAAAAGAAAAAGTAAGTAAAATTTTGTCCCGAGGTAAAAGAAAAACTGTAAAGGCATGTTTGATTTGCCCACAGATATTAGCACAAGATTTCCTTAACCGTGCAAAAGCCTGTCAATGGTTTCGAGTCTCAAACCTGTTGGCAGTTGGGCTAAAGGTTTCCATGTAAACTAATGCTGTAGGTATTGTACGTTGCAAGAATTTGTTAATAAGAGTTCACTAACATTTTCTTTTTTAATTTTAATTTTAATTTTAATTTTATTATCCTAAAATGATATGCAAATATACTCATAATTTGATGTATAAACTAAAGATAAATTGGTAATTTTACCAAAAGAGTTGGTCCAAGTTCTTTGCACAAATTATCATAATAAGTATAAAAACAAAAACAATATTAATATGCCTTACAAAGCACCGAGAAGGTTTATGGTAGTTGTTGAACAACTAGTGACATCTTAATAGTTGTTCAATAACTAATTAGGGAGTTATTTGTATAGGATAATCCATTTTATTATAAATTGGGACACCATATTTTGTTTAAATAAAAACTTTTTATTGATTTTTAAACAACTATTAAAATATCAAATAATTGCTCAAAAACCACACCAAATTTTGCCGTAAAGCACCAACATGATCTATCAAACTATCAGTTGTAGGAAGAACTCATCACAAAAATCTATCCGTTATGATATTACGAAGGTGCAAATTATAAATATTCAATCAAATTTCATTATTTCTTTTTTAAATTTAACGATAAATCAATATTTTTATTAATTTGTATAAATATATTATAATCTATTTTTTTTCCTTTGTTTTAGATAATAATTCGAGACAAAACAGTTATATAAATATGAGGGATGACCACAATAAATTTTACATTAATACGATTGCTAGTACACAAAAAAACAACCGGTGCGGTTTTGACTAGTACTAGTTTGTCATTGGCTATTTTTTACTTTGGGTTGGGAAGAACAAGTCTTTTACCACTATTACATTGCTATCATATTTCTTATCCAACCAAATCTAACAAAAAGAAGTAATCTTCAATATGAAGAAGCGTTCAAGTATCACACGCCTTCATAGCCCATCAAAATATACATTCTAGCATCATAAACCCTAAATCTCTACTTAAATGACACGTGGCAAAAGCCAGCCACTCCTACAAAAGATTTCACCAAGTATAAGGAAACTCTCATTTTTTCCAAGAAAGAAAAACAATTCATTCCAACCCTTTACGAAAAAATATCTCCAAAATCAAAAATCTACTTTTCTTCTTTTTTCTTTCTCTTAATTTTCTGCTAAATTAGTTGAGAAATAAAGAGAGGAAAAGGATTAAGAATGGAACAGAACAGTAACATGCTAATGATGAGTACAGAGGAGGACGAGGAGGGCTTATATTGTGAGTTTAATAAGGATGAATTGGAAGTTTGTGAAATATTACTGAATTTTGCAAATCTATGTGAGTTACAACTTCGACAACCTCAGTCTCCTCGAAAAGTACCATTTCTGGTCAGATGGGGTATTAGGAAAAGATTAGTATGTAGGAAAAAGGGATTTACTACTACTAAAACTTCATCTCCTCCTAATAATCTTGCACCACCACCACGGCGGCGGCGGCGGCCACTTCAAAATCTCCATCTCTGCAAAACAACACAAGTGGTGATGGTCAACGAGAAGTCAAAGTCGTCGGGGCTATGTTCAAGTCCAAACACTCCTCTGTGTTTCTCAACTAGTAGTACTGAATCTGATGACAAGTCCTCCAAGAACGGGGTAGATTATTTTTTTTTTCCTGATATTTTAATGATATTTTCTTGATGGGTTTTTATTTTCTCGGAGTTTTATCAAATGGGTCGTCTCTGAAAATTTGTTTCGGTTCCTAAATTTTCTGCCTTACTGAGATTTTCCCCTGTTTTGCGGCTCTGTTTTAGCTTATCCAGTTAGTTTTATTTATTTCCCTCCATTTACGTGTTGATATTCTTTTATTTCAGAAGACGAATGAGGAGTTGAAAAGGAGTATAGAAGGATTGGCTGAATGCAAAGAAGTGCTATTAAAGGTTAGTTTGCTAATTTCGTGTATGAAATTTCTCTTATTTTCTTTTTTTTTCCCCCTTAAAGTACACATTATCTTCCTGTATAAATACTTTTTTAAGAAATGATTGGTTTTCTTTTTAATAATATTGTTTTTTTTTACTGTGGTAAATTGAACAGCTAGATCATCAACTTGAGAATGTGAATAGTTACTATAACGAGCTCTTGGCTTACAATGCAAAGTTAAAAGCAAAGAAACAACAGGTATGTATGGCTTTTCTGATAATGATGTTAGATTTTCTCCACAAAAGAAATTAAAAAAAAGAAAAAAGAATTGCTTTATTGCACTTTACAAAATGTTCTCAAAGTATTTTATTTACTTGATACAGGTGCTATCTAGTAGTACTTGTTGCCATACAAGAGAAGAGCCCAATTTGGAAGTGAACAAAAGCATGATTGTTGGATCCAATTGTGTCCAAAGCTACCAAATTGTTGGCATCCCAAATCAAGAAATTGCTATGGAATCAATAAGACCAGAGCAATTACAGTTTCATCACCCATATGGTCGTGGCCGAGTGCAAGTCAATCAAAACTTCTTGTTCTCATCCAGTTGCAGATTAGGTAAGGTCAATAACGTGGGCCCACTACACATTCCTATTCTCAATGTTGCCACTGAGGGTGGTACTTATGGCGAAGGCTGGCCTCATTCCAGCCTTGGGATTATAGCAGAGTTCTTGAACTTGATAATAATAATAGAGCCAAAGCTGCTGTAGCTAGGAGGCATAGAAAGATGCTAAACCAGCAAAAATCCATGCTGAAAGTTAATTTTCAGGGAGGTGTAAATTCTTCTGGTACTGCCGCTGCAGAAGCTAGGAGGTATAGAAAGATGATTAACCAACAAAAATCTATGCTGAAAGTCAAATCCAATGGGGGTGTAGGTGTTTCTGGTAATGGGATGATGATGATAAAGCCTCCATTTAGCAGATAATTTTAGCTTTTTTCTATTTTGTAGTGGTTTTTTTCTTGAATCTAATGAGTAATAATTATCTGATCTGTTACCTATGTTAAGTCAGGCATCTCCAAGTGTAAATAAGAGAATCATTGTTGTGGTCCATTGATTTTTTGCAATGCCAGACATGTCTCGTAAATTCTTGATATTATCAAATATAATTTCAGTTATTTTTATTTTTTTCAAATCTAAAGATAATATTTTGTCTTTATATAAATGAACCGTTCTTATTATTTCTCCCTTCTTTTCTTTTTTGAATACTAAGCCAAGCCAAGCCAAGCCAAAGCCGAAATCCTCTAGTGAATTCCTGTATTATGATTGATCAGCTACATAAATGGGCCTCTCTATCTGGGCTCATAAAGCATTGAGATCCATATAGGTCTCCGGGCCGTCTAGCATTTAATGATTTGAGATGGATGGGCCGCTGATCCTAAGTACATTGTTGAGGAACCATTACGTGCCTCTCAACAATCTTCAAGACCCAGCTTCACTTGAAGCCCAAAGTGGGTATTTCCTGCTCAACAGCGTCTCAAAAGTACAGCTTGAATAATTTACCTTGTTGCTTAAGCTCTAATCCTCAAAACAGGATCTAAAAGCAGTTCAAAAGGTCTATAATGCTAAGATTTTCATTGATTACTTTCCACGCAACGTTTTGCAACAATAAACCTGTTCCAATTTGTATCTGACTGATTACTGAACCATTTAAGGTTTCACAGACAATGTTACATCAAGTAGTTCTCTCTGCAATATATTCCACTCATAACCCCCTTGCTAGGATTGTAATTTACTCGATGCACGGAGGCAAGTAGAAGAATTATTTGCAGAGTATGACAAAGACCAAAAGGTTCTGAAATCAAACAAATGAAAACTAATAACAAGGACAGACGCATAACCTGTAAAGTTTCAGGAGAATGGAAAAAATCTGCAGAAAGAAACAAACATCATCCACTTAACAGTAGTAGATAAACAAAGCTCAAGTTTCTCTCTCATCTGTACTTAGGATTCATACTGCTCTTCCGCACCCTCATCATAATCTTCCTCATCCTCTGCAGTGGCATCCTGGTACTGCTGATACTCAGCCACCAAATCATTCATGTTGCTCTCTGCTTCTGTGAATTCCATTTCATCCATTCCCTCTCCAGTGTACCAGTGCAAGAAGGCCTTACGCCTAAACATGGCTGTGATAACTGCTCGCTCACTCTCCTGAACATTTCTTGAATTGAGGTTGAATTTCCAATAAAAGTAGAGGCCATTTTTAGTCCAGTAGGTGGAATATCACAAACACTTGACTTGACATTGTTTGGGATCCACTCCACAAAGTATGATGAATTCTTGTTCTGCACATTGATCATCTGTTCATCCACCTCTTTGGTGCTCATCTTGCCTCTGAACATTGCCGAGGCAGTGAGGTAGCGCCCATGGCGGGGATCAGCTGCACACATCATGTTCTTGGCATCCCACATTTGCTGAGTAAGCTCTGGCACAGTAAGTGATATGTATTGCTGCGATCCATGGGAGGTAAGTGGTGCAAATCCAACCATGAAGAAGTGAAGACGCGGGAAAGGAATCAGGTTCACGGCCAGCTTCCGCAAATCCGAGTTAAGCTGACCTGGGAATCTCAGACAGCAGGTAACCCCACTCATAGTTGCCGAGATCAAATGGTTCAAATCACCAACTACAAGCAAAGCTTCTGTGGAACAGCCATAGCATTCACTAAATAAAAAGGTTTTAGCATTCACAGCATAGTTGTACTCTTAACGGAAGAAATGAACAATTTACTCACAGCTTGGAGTGCTAAGTTTCAATGTCCTGAAACAAATGTCATAGAGTGCTTCATTGTCAAGGACCATGCATTCATCTGCATTCTCCACCAACTGATGCACTGAAAGGGTAGCATTATAGGGTTCTACTACAGTATCAGAAACCTTTGGTGAGGGGAACACTGAGAAAGTGAGCATCATTCTGTCTGGATATTCCTCTCTTATCTTTGAAATAAGGAGGGTTCCCATGCCAGAACCAGTGCCTCCTCCAAGTGAGTGACACACTTGAAATCCTGCCTCACAAAAGGAAATGGAAGGAACTGTTAAGCAAACCCAACCAAAGTAGAAAGTCCCGGTATCTGATCAGGACAACATTGTCCTCCACATTGATCACTGACGAAAATATGATTCACAATATTGGGGGAAAACTTATTGCAACTATATCAGCCACGTTGTTTTTGATAAATTATTTGGCAAGACTTTTTCCGTATGAATGACATGTACCTTTTGCTCGTAATTTTACTAAATCCACTAAAGCTCAAACCGAACAAGTAATAGTTGACCAAGAATCAAGTAGATCTGATATAACAATCATATAGTTCTGAAAACAAAGAATAGAACAAGAAGGAAATGGAAATGGATCCATGATGACTGCCATTACTATGGTAAAATTTCTCATCAAAGCAACTGTTTTAGACGGTTAGTGGATATACTGTAAGAAGTGTCGGTAGATCCATTGTAGTTCTACAACAATTGCAATTAAAAATAAAGCCAGAAGTCAATTTTGAACAATCGATTACTAGTAGTAATTCATTGTAGCATGGAGATAATTGTCCTAATGACTTGTGCGCGGACCCAATTAAGACAAAAGTGGTCCCACCAACAGTGTCCTATGGCAAGTGGCAAAATTTATTTTCAAAAAAAAATGAGGGGTATAACAACAAGAAATTATGCAATCTTATCCCTCCTAATCATTATCTTACAAAAGAGGAAAAATAATCCCCAGATCAAGACAACAATGAGTAATCTTTTTAAGCTTGTGCAACAAAAGTCACCCATTTACAATTATTCAAAATTTACAACTGGATTGAGCCTACATCATTGGTAGATAACAAAAAGTAGTTGTAGCAGTACTAAATCTCATTTCCAAGACAGCTAGCAACTTTAGTGCCTTTTTGCACCAAATTATGAACCAACAAAAAAAGAAAGGTGATTCTAAAAAGATCCAAAAAGACCTCAGATATTTCACCACCCCAATCAAACACAAGAATTGTTGGCTGACCGATCTTCAAAGAATCGAATATTAGATGTCTACAACAAGTAAAAATGTTCAATTCACCTAAATTGTTTTGCCTACCACAGATATGTATACATCAAAAGTTCAATGTCTGCGCAACATAAAACGAATCTACACCATCCATTCCTCCTCCTACCCACCTAGAATTGTTATGTGTACCATAGATATACATATATATATACCCTTAGTGACTCGAACCATAAAGGTGATAGGAATCCATCTAATACGCATTTCGTTGTCTCCAACCACACCCCAATCCATCAAACAAATAGGAATAAAAGAACATCATAAACATGCAACCACTATCATATGTTCTGGAGATCTATATCAGATTCTAAGGCCAAATGCTAATACCATTATACTAGGACATTATAAATTAAAACATCACAGATCTCAATATGATTTGGACAGGCTTTTTTTTTTTTTTTTTTAAATGAATGGGCAGGAGAAATAAACCTTGCAAGCAATCACAATTTTCAGCTTCTTTACGAACGACGTCGAGAACGGCATCGATCAGCTCAGCACCTTCAGTATAATGACCCTTAGCCCAATTATTACCGGCACCAGACTGGCCAAAGACAAAGTTGTCGGGCCTGAAGATCTGACCATAAGGGCCGGATCTGATGCTGTCCATTGTACCGGGCGTGAAATCGAGATCCATGAGAACAGCCCGAGGAACATACCGGCCACCGGAAGCCTCATTGAAATAAACATTAATGCGTTCAAGCTGAAGATCATTGGACCCATCTCCCTTATAACGTCCGGTTGGATCAACCCCGTGTTCGTCGCAGATAACTTCCCAGAATTTGGAACCAATTTGATTCCCACATTGCCCTCCTTGGATATGCAAGATTTCCCTCATTTTTTGTTTCTGGAATA
This sequence comes from Cinchona pubescens, assembly GCA_025175665.1. NCBI lineage: Eukaryota > Viridiplantae > Streptophyta > Magnoliopsida > Gentianales > Rubiaceae > Cinchona > Cinchona pubescens. The sequence continues at coordinate 333,667 of JANKKI010000233.1, forward strand.
CAGAAAAATGAAAATGTGATTGGAAGAGGAAGATAGTTGTTTGGGTTTTTTTTTGTCCTCCTTTTTTCCTTTTTTGTTAGATTTGTTTCTCTTCAGGGGTGACGAGGAAGATGAGGGGGTGAAGATATTTGTAGTGGGAGAAAGAACTACATACGTATTATTTGGGGGGTTGGGCTGCGTGAATGGTGAATAATTTTGTGCGTTTGTTGTTGAAAATGGTGGTGCAGAGAAGAAAAAACTAATTTATTATATTTGAATTATTTAATTAAAATAAAAGAAAAACGATTATTTTTTAAAAAAAGAAATGACGATGGTAAAGTCTATTAACTTATGTAAAATTTAGAAAATAAAAGAAAGAAAAAATTTATTACAATTTTGTTATATTTTAAATAATTATATAATATAATATCATGTGTTTTAAAATATATTATATAAATTTTAAAATTAATTAATGGTTTCTCAATGAAATGTAGATTTTTTTTTTTTTTTTAATTGGTTTGTAGAACGGAGGGAAAAGGGGAATGAGGGTTGATATGAGGTGTGAAGGAGGGTCATGGGGATGGTCATGTGTGACAGCGGGAATACAGACAGCATAACCGCCACATCCACACAGTGATGGGGTATGTGGGTCCCACGGGCTCAGGCAGATCTGATTTTATTTCCGACTGTTTCATTGCTAATTTAGTACCAATAGTTGAGTTGTGGGCTTACCATCAATAAATTTTGGCCCGTTAAAATATTTAAATTATAATTTTTTTTTAAAATAAATAAATTGTACGCTCTTCAGTACTCATTGATTTATGCGTCTCTATCTCAACAAATATTTCATTTATTATTTGATAAATTTTAATAAATTACTTTATCATGATTAAACGAACAAAAAATTCAGTCCATCTATCTCTCTTCAAGAATTTTGCAATATGTAAAAAAAAAAAATATATATATATATATATTAAATGATGTATGTTTGATGCGGTAATTTAGTTTAACCGAAAATGAATGAAAGAGATACATAGAAGTATTGCTAATATTGGTAACGATAGTACCATTTAGTTCGGGTAGCACGTTGAACATGTAGGTATGTCTGTTTCTAACTTGATGATTACACTTCAACTATTTTTCTTATTGTTCATATTTCGTTTTCTTTGAAAACAAAATTAAAAGTACAATTTATTGGGAATCCATTTTATTTCGTCTCATTTATAAAAAAATTTTAAGGTGTATGATCCCCTGTCATACACTTTATATTCTTTATTTATTCACATAATTTATTTTCATTTTTTAAAATTCTAAGTTAATTTTTCTATTTAAATTATGTAACTAATTTATGATTACAAGGTGCATACATCTTAGTCTACCAAAAATTTTTCCTATTTATGTGTTTTGTATTAAAACAGAAATATAATGTTGCGTTGTTGGGCTAGAAAAGCCCTTTGAAGTTATTTTTGTCCAGCTAACAAATTTTGGCCCATATAATCCATCAAACTCATTTATCCAACTCAACAAGTGTTGGGTGGACAAATTCCTGTATCTAGATTAGTTTTCACGAACACCAACCCATTAAGAAGCATCTCTTGGGCCGGTCGAGGGCAAGATTGTAATTACAGTACACTGGTGGAAACCCTAAAAACACAGCGCCAGTCACCTTAATAGCGCAGATGTATTTGCCTCCACAAAGCCGAGGTACTATATATGGTCTAAGAAGAGCTGAATTCCTATTAATATTAGTTCTTTCTACAATTTTGTTCTCTCTATTTATCTTCTATATTATTATTTACTTGCATATTTATTTTTTCTTGTTTTTCCGGTGGAGTCAAAGGATGAATATTGGATTAAAATTCTCACGACGGTCGTCTGAGACACCCTTTTTAAGTGTCGTTGTTGATGCAATAATCCAATTCTTCTGATGCTCTGATTTATTTGTTTGTTGTTGAAATTAATATTTATAGTGGCAAATAGCAAGCATGATGATGATGAATTTGAAAACTATTCCGATTAAATTCATGAAAAGGAATATCAAACCTCCTACTCATTCTGAATGCTTGCTCTTTTGTTACTATCATTTTTTTTTTTTTTTTTTTAGAAAATAATTTTTGGATGCCGTTTGTACTGAAAGTATTTCTAGGATGTGTTGGTGGCACTATGAGGATTGCTTTTGGATTGAGATCGGAAGATCTTTGATATTTTTCCCATAATAATTTACACAAAAGTCCTTTTCATTCTGAGTGCTAATCTGGGTTTAAGGATTTTTTTTTTTTTTGTTGTTGTATGAGCAGAGATTTAAGTTAAAACGTCAAATAGTAGTTGAATTGAAGAAGTGGTTGAGAGGAAAAGATGGGAAATTGGGGCTGGAGTTTGGCCCTTTGGCTGGCAGATATATTGCTAGTGCCTTGGGGATGAATGCAGCACCCAATAATAATATCACTACTTTCCTTCTGTTGAATTTAGATAGGTTGTTTTGTATACCTATCTGAACATCTTCCAAGGAAACATAATTTTTTTTGGAAAAAAAACACACACACATATCGGAACATGAATATATGAATCTTAGTATCCGACAAAGCAAATATCTTTTGAATGGTCAAGAAACCTTCATATCCATTGACAAAATTATAATATCGATATTGGTTGAGAATCTGATGTTTATGTTTTGCAACATAATTTTCACAATATTAATTTAACACATCTAGTGGAAGCACGCATGAGATATCTACCAGTACTTTTACTTTTCCCTTCAATCATTCAAATCTCGAAGCAAAAAAATAAGGGTTAAATGCAAAAACACCCTCTAAATTTACACCTCCTTTGTAATTTTATCCCTCTCAATTTATTTAATAAATACTTTATCACTTATCCCTTACTTTTTCATGTTTTGAGTCAAAATTATTCTTATTATTTTAATATTTTTTTATTTTTTTCTCTTCTTATCAATTTATTTATTCTCTTTCATATTTTTCTTTTTATCTTTTTATCTATTCTTTCTTGGTACTCTTAAATTATTATATTAAGAGTAATTGGTTAATTAAAAATTCTTATTTTTTTACATATTTATAAATAATTTATATATTAAATAAGTTTGTTTAATACCAACAACATATATTAAACAGTATAATATAGATTTTATGAGTTTTACAAATGTTATAATTAACAAATAAATAAACTATATAAAATAGTTTTCAAAAAAAAAATTTAAAATATATATTTTAAGTATGCAAACAAAAATATACCCCTAGTTGTAGTAGACGAAAATGGTCACTTAGGATAGGCAGACAAACCTGAACCTTAGAAGGATAGGCAGACAAACCTGAACCTTAGAACTCTAAGGTGCTGTCTCTTATACACATCTAGATGTGTATAAGAGATGACATTTTGGTTGAATTTACAACTCCAAGATCCCTGTTATATTAGGCAGCCGTAATATTTTCTTACTATATTTTTTTTGATATTAAATCGTAAATAAAATGTTGTATATATTTTTTCATTCTATAATTTTATTTGTATACTGTAAATTTTTTAATTTCCTCTAGTTCAAAAAATTTATTTTTTATTTCTTAATCTTACTATTAATAATTAATCACAAACTTTATATTACAACAAGGTATAGTTATTGTATTATATTTATTGCATTAAAGGATGATTAATCTATAAATTAAATTATTTAGACACATGTGAAAATTTTGAACTTTAATTAATTAATTATTAAAGTAAAGTAATTATTTAGTAGTAGCAAGAGAGAATAATAATAAAAAAGAAAAAGAAAAACAAGATACTAGAATCACACTGAAAAAAATAAATAAAAGAAAAATAATAATAATTAAAATAATAAGGATAATTTTGTGTCAAAACATAAAAGATGGTGTAAAGTATTTATTAAATAAGTTGAGAGGGAGAGTATAAATTCAGGAGGTATTTTGCATTGAACCCAAACAATAATATCATAAAACAAACAATTGGGCCAATACTTAGGTATACCTGGTTTTTGGTCTCACTTGTAGATTCTGTAATGTTGATTAAATTTATTTGTAGATTTTAGATGTTGATTAAACTTTGAAAAATCTATTATATCAGCTGATGTAAGTAAAATTTTTTAAAATTTAATTCTGATTACAAAATTTATAAATAGAGTCAAAAACCGGTTACCGGAATATTTTCCAACAAATGAAAGTGCTATGGTGTATAGATGGCCACTTTGAACTAAAATCATCTTCTCTACCCACTGAGCCCACACCAAGTGGGCCTCTTTTTCTCCGCGATTCAATACATCTCAGATAACTACAGTCCAACAGCAACAATTTTATAAACTATTTAGTATTTTTTTTTTTTCTTTTCTTTTTTGGCACAAAGTGGTGACTAGTGATACACCCCTATTTTGTATTTACATAAGTGGAGTTAGCTAAGAGATATCTGATAAGATATTTATTACTGTGAGAATTTGAAGTTTAATATTTAAGTTTTATAGAAATTTAAATAAGTGTCAAAACACTCTCCTTACTCCCTTCAATCTCATAATAGTATTCAGTTGAATCGGAATCTTCTCTCTTTCTAATCTTTTAATAATATCAAGTTAAATTTTTTCTTATAAAATAAGTTAAATTACCCTATTTTGTATTTACTGAAAAATATCTTTTCATTATTTTGTTATTAATCTTGGCTAGTGGTAGCGGAGAATGTTAAACAAATAAAGGAATCCAACATTTTATATGTGGATATTGTTTTATTCCCTTTCAATACCTATCCCATAGTTTTGAAATATCAAATGCCTTTTTCTTCTTCAGTGTTGTTGACAAAGAATTTTACCTATCACAATAAGTCATCAAAAGATATATTCATCCCCTTCCAAAATTTTATTAGCCAATGTATTATTCAACTTTTCTTACAATAGTACGTTTCAATAATGAAAGAGGTCCGATTAATTTCCAATTTTAACCTCCAAATTTTTTATTTTTCACATGAATGTGTACAAGACAGTCCCTTTAAGGGATAGGATTGGAAAAGGAAGGTAGCCAAAGCTATGATGAGATGTTGCAAGAAGGAAGCATAAGCTTTCTTTTTCCTTTTTTTTTTTAAAAAAAAAAACACACACACACATATAATAATATTTGATTACAACCCAATTCAGAGCAAGCCTTCTCAAGCCCAACTCTTCACAATAAGGCCCATTAGGGCACTCGATGAGGAAGATTCCGGAATCGAGGCACGTGATGCTTTTGTTGGGCCCACAGACCTCGGCAGTAACTAACAAAGAATAGCGCATGACAAGCACGTGAAGTAACCTCCATTATCTCTTATCGATCCATCCTCTCCTATCCCCCCACATCAGCTTACCGACACGTGTCCCGATTCAACGGTCAAGATCAAAGAGATAAAGATATTTCACCAGCCCACGGCAGTATAAAATCCCCTCGCCGCTTCAAACCTCCTCGTCTCACTCATCTGTACCATTCCGTTTGCTGACTCAGTGAGTTCGATTCCCGAGTTCAATTCAACCTTATCCTTTTAATCATGCCAAACCCTAAGGTCTACTTCGATATGTCCATCGGCGGAGCACCCGCCGGCCGTATCGTGATGGAGCTGTACGCCGATACGACTCCCCGTACCGCCGAGAACTTCCGAGCACTGTGTACCGGCGAGAAGGGCGTCGGAAAGGCGGGCAAGCCGCTGCACTTCAAAGGATCGAGCTTCCACCGCGTGATCCCTGGATTCATGTGTCAGGGAGGCGACTTCACCGCCGGAAACGGCACCGGAGGGGAATCGATCTACGGATCCAAGTTCCAGGACGAGAACTTCGTGAAGAAGCACACCGGTCCCCGGCCAGGCTGGAATATTGTCCATGGCAAACGCTGGCCCCAACACTAATGGTTCTCAGTTCTTCATCTGCACCGCCAAAACCGAGTGGCTGGACGGCAAGCACGTGGTGTTCGGGCAGGTGGTGGAGGGTTTGGATGTTGTGAAGGTTGTGGAGAAGGTTGGTTCTTCTTCTGGAAGGACCTCCAAGGCGGTGATGATTGCCGACTGCGGCCAGCTTTGTTAGATTTGGGGTTTATTTGGTCTTTTTACTTAAAAGTGTGGGTCTAAATATTTTTATGTTGCTTTTTCCTTTTTTTTTATTTATCCGAGTTTTAGTTTTGGGTGGATTTTGAGTCCTTTTGTTTGGGACTCAAATCGGATCGGAAGATTGACCCTATTATTATCATCGTCTATCTTTTAAACTACTACCAGTTAATATGGTTCTATTAGTATCACTTTCCTTTTTGACTTGTAGTCAAATTGGAAATTAATGCTTGATTATTATGCAATAATTGTTTTCTTATTCTTTTTAATTGCCAACCATATACTGTACTATTGTGGATTTCGCAAGAAAATTCTCTATTATTCACTCTGAATCATAATAGAATAGAAATAGATCAGAATAGAGAGGGTATTATAAAATTTATAATTCTCTTGGTAATTTTGATGGGTGGGTTAGAGTTGAATAAGAATTAAAAGTTAAAGATATTAAAGATAGTCTTAAAGAGGTTTAAGTAAATTTTTTTTCCGGGGCTGTCTCTTATCACATCTTTGCACATAAGAGACATGAGTATTATGAAAATTATTATATAAGAATAAAATTGTTAAAAAATATTTATCTTTATTTATGGCATGAATTTTAAATTAAATAAATTATTAATATAATAATTTTTTTTTTTTATTTCAAACCAAAGCAAATGATATAAATTTATATTATTTCAAGTCAAATCTAAATTATATAAATTTATATTAATAGTTGAGATTTATGATTTTAAATTGTGATTCTTAATAATGAATCAAACATTTCCTAATTCTAGTGTGTAACTTGCTAGCATTCGTGATGGGGTAATTCTAGTGTGTAACTTGCTAGCATTCGTGATGGGGAGCGAGTAGTTTCGAATATGGACCTTGATTCTTAACAAGTAGTTGGGCCTATTTCTAGGTATGTACTATATTGGGCCTGGCCTGATTAAAAGAAGGGAGAGGCTATGACAGAAGAAGCTGGATTCAAACTCAGACATCGAACTCATGTAAAATATATAAACAAACAGTTTTGAGTTTGAGTGAAGCTCTTTATCATTCATAAGTCGAAAAGGAAATGCTTCAAGTTCTATATAGGGAAAATTGGCTTAATTGCAGTTTGTTTTTTTTGTGTAAATGGTAGACATAAATTGTCTTTTATATTTATTTTTTGACGTTTAATTAAAATTTTTCTAGAGATGGTAGTAAAATGTTATGGTTGTCTACAGTATTTTTACTTATACTTTATGAATTTCTTTATTAAAATTTTTTCTTAAATTTGACAATGATAATAAATTAAATTAATATTATTCTATTTTTTTTCTTTTTTTTAAGGTAGTATGAGGGAGTGAATTAGTTGATCAAATTAAATTTATTTAAAATATATATTGACTTTATTCTCAACTTAATATTTATTTAAATAATTTAATTTTTTAAATACAAGGTAAGGAATTAATTATTGATACTAGAGAAAAAAATAAGAAAACTAAATAATGTGATTAAATAAATAAAATAGTTTATTCTAGATATAAAATAATATATGATGGCATGTCAAAAATGGATGCGAAGAAGATAATATAAAATAGTGTATTAATTCATACAATTAATATTGAACTGGTTTCTTTTTTTTCAATAATGTTGGATAAAAAAGTATTGTTACTTATAGTGCAACTCCTCTAATTTTATAGCGGTTTATGCAATTAAAAATTGGATAATTATGACATTTATTATTATCTTTAGATGAAAATTTAAATTCATTTAACCTTGGAAGAATTTATATATAAAATAAATATATAGTGCAAACTATAAATATATTTTATTTATAGGAGATAAATTGTAATTAAGTCGAAAAAATTATATGTCTTTTTTTCAACGAGATTGCAGAAATATGACGGTTTATCAAGTGAGATTAGTAAATTATTGACGTTTCTGACAACAAAAAATACCAACTTGAAGTTTGAGAAATTTCCTCAAAGATAATGAAAAGAAAGGGCAATAAATTATAGTAACTTTCAAAGAAAGGTCAAAAGATTTTAAAGGTTGGAAGTGCACTTTACTATATTCTGGTCTGGACCATGGACCGAGTCATATTATAACAGTCAAACGAAAAGGAAATCTGGACCAAGTCAGGTTACAACAGTGAAACGAAAACGAAACACTTAGATAAATCAAAATTTTGGTCCCAAAGTTATATGAAATATATTTAAAGGGAATTTTACAATTTTTTTCACAGAATTATTATTTTTTATTTTAAAAATTTATATTATAATATTATAATATAAATATTTAAAATTCAAATAAATAATTTTTAAAAAAAAATTATAAACTTTTTTTAAAATTAATCCTCATTATAATATAAATATTTAAAATTCAAATAAATAATTTTTAAAAAAAAATTATAAACTTTTTTTAAAATTAATCCTCATTATAAAATTTATAAATAGGAATCAATACCATATCATTTAATTTTGATTACGAGGCGATTTAGTACAATTTTTATTTGCCATTGTATCAATGTATTTGGATGTGTATTGTGTAGTTTATTCAGGTAGTACTACTACTAGATTCCAAATGCTTGGCGTCCCCGTTGAGTATATGAGAAATTTTATAATGGTAGAGAGTAATTATTAAATATGAATAATAATTATTATTCAACAAATAGAAGTTTTTAATTTAAAATGAATGGTTTATATTTTTTAAAATAAAAAATCTTATTCTATTAAAAAAATAAAATTTAATATTTTAAATGACAGACTCTTATTAATTTAGAAACAATTACTAAACTCCTAACTAAAATAAAAATTTCCCATAATTTAATGTAGTTGACTATGAACATATGGACCAGTTAGAATAAGACTAATCCAATTGAAAGTATAGACGTGGGCAATTAATCCTTCTCACAATGTTTTTTTTCGCAAAAATCTCTATATCACGACATAATGAATAATCAAAATTTCTTTTAAATATAATTATAAATTTTAGTAGAGAATTTTTGGTCATTTATTAGATAATAAGATAAGAAGTGAGATGGAGAATCGTTAATAATTTTTTTTTTGTTAATTTTCTCATTTAACCACCAGTTTAGCACTTTAATACAGCATTTTCCAAATAAATCCTAAAAAATATTAATAAAATTTTTAAAACAAAAGTTAAAAAAACAGGTAACTTCTGATTAAGATTACAATTCAGTAATTCGATATTTGAAAAATATGATTGTCTAAATAAAAAATAAAAAAAAATGAGAAAGAGGAATGAACAATTTTCATCCATTCGAAAGGGAAGAGTACGAAATTACTTGTTGTCATTGTAAGAGCAGTTGACAGCATAATAATTGTAGTAGTACTCGGCTTTGGCTTTAGTGGGACCCTCACAACTCTGACCAATGTAAATGTTGCTTTCCTCAAACGGACCATTATATCCCTTGTCTTGGATTTGGTCATTTTACATTAAGCAAAATGTTTGGAAATTGAAATCATTTACTTTTTCAGATAAATTTTTATATGGATCCAATCTATTATAGATGGGATGGATTCTTTAATCTACATATTCTTTGATACACATTAATCTATATTATTCTAATTTATTAAAAATAAATTTTTTTAAGGTGATATAAATAAATATGGACTAAAAAATCTATTTCACCTATCATTTATCGAATCTATATAAAAATTTATCTATTTTCTCTACGAGGACAAATGGAAGTAAGGGAATGTATTGATGAATATATTCAACCTAGTGGCTAGACTTTGAAGAAGACTTGTTAATTTGAACATTTCAATTAAGAACAACTTATAAATTTGTAACATTACATTAGTAAAAATTTATAATAAAATATGCGAAGGAATAGAAAGTGTAAGGATATACATCATATAGACAATACATTTAGGCCTGTTTAAAATTGTGGTGACTTATCATAAAATATATTTTTTGGTATAATTATGAACAAAGTGCTTAATAAGTGTTTAATTTTTGTTGTTTGGGTGTAAATGTGTAAAAGTATTTTTTTAATATTTGGTAATGTATGATTTTGAATTTTAAAAATATTTTATCTTTATTCAATTATAAATTTATGACAAAATTATTAAAAATTATCTTTAATAATTTTAAAAAGAAAATCTAATCCAAAAGCACTAATTTTTAACTTATACTAAAAGTGCTTTTGAAACCAAAAGTTCTACTTGACAATATTTATCAAACACTCAAAAAAATACTTTTACAATCTAAAAATACTTTTTAAGTAAAAGTATCGCAACCCCAAATAGGACTTTAGTCTACTCTACATACTTATTATAAAAAGTCATCAATAATATATGATTCCTTTATAGTTAAATACTAGTGGTTATGGACTGTGTTATTTGTTATTTATTATTTTTCAAATATTATAGTTGAATCATTTTACGGTATTTTTTACTTATATTTTATTTTTCAAAAATTTGTTATAATAATTATTATGAATAATATCTAGAATAATAATTGTTCAAAATGAATCAATTATCTTAGACCCGTTTGGGGTTGCGGTGCTTTTGCTAAAAAATTACTTTTAAATGGTAAAAACATATTTTTGAGTGTCTGGTAAATACTATCTCTAAATTTAGGGATAAAGTTTGGGAAATAGTTAGGCAAACCTAGTCTTTGACCCCACTTGTAACCATGTGGTGTGGATTAAGTGTTTGGAATCTATGATATAAGTTGATGTAAGTAAGATTCTATAAGATTTAATCTTAACTGCATGGTCTACATGTGAGACTAAAGACCAGGTCTCTGATGGTATTTTTCATAAAATTTTTGGTCTCAAAAGCACTATTGGCAAAAGCTTGATGCTTTTGAATTATTATTTTTTAAATGATTAAAGATAAATTTCTGATATTTTAATATAAATTTTAGAATTGAATAAGAATAAAATACTTTTAAAATTTAAAGTCATATATTGCCAAAAATTAAGTATATATTAAGTATTTTTTTCAAACCTCTACTTAAGTAAAGTATTTTGTGATAAGTTACTGTAACCTAAACAGAGCTAGTAGTTGTCTAGTGCATAATAAAGAACGAACTCAAGTAGAAGATATTATGCCAAATTTGAATTCTTTAGTTTGACATAAAAAATAGCCACAAATTGTGCAATTCTTATCTTATCTATTAAAGAGACAACCAAATTTTTTTTGTTGAAATTTGGATGGAAATTCTCAAGATACTAATCCACAAGATCTATAATAATACCAACCTTTTGGTCAAGACAATTACTGGTATTAAATGAGTAAGGCTCAACTAAACTGAGAAGACTAAAGAAAAGAAAAACTCAAAGGGCAGATTGGTAAAACAGCAAGTCCAAGATTGAATGTGACATCAATACACTCCAAAACCCAAAAACCCCCAACAAAGTAGGCGGGACAGGGCTGACTGACTTCACAAATCCCTTTCCCATCCAATCCCCCACCCTTTCACACTCGCCACGGCCACCCCATCCCACCCGACCCGTCCCCCAACAATACTTTTATATGCCCACAAAAAAAACTTCTTCTTCTCCTCCATTCCGTGTTCGCCTCCTCTAATTGGTTGTTCTTATTCTACTTTATCAACTCACTTGCTCTTTTCAGTTACTTCAATTCTTGAATCTCGATAGACCTCAATGTTTGCTCAATTCCTTTTTTTTTTTTTTGGGAATTCTTTAACATTTTACCCTTTTTTTCATGTTCATTTGCAATCAGTAGGTCTCAGCTCTGCCATTTTTTTCTGGTTGCTGACAAGTTTCTGTTATTTCTCTTATGATTTTGCAGGACTGCAATTGGATAAAGATTGTATTTTTTTTTCTGGGGCAGAGTGAAAAATGGGTGCAGTGTGCTCATGTGGGACTGGCAAGAGGAATAGTTATCAAAACGGATGGAAATCAGAAAAGAAGATATGGGTTTTCAAGACAGAGTTCAGGGGAAAAGAAGCAGAATAAGATTGATGATTCTTCCTATGCATATCCTGATTTTGATGCTTTTGAGAAGACTTCTAATCTCTATGATTCTGGTGAATTGAAACCTTATACGCTTGCAAGGACACCCACAACTGCCAAGGTATGGATAAAATGCTTTTTTCCGTATTTAAATTTATTTCTTTTGTTTGATTGAAGGTAGTTATGTGATCGGAATTTAGTTTTGAGAGAAAAAAGAATCCATTGATATACGGTGACGATGGTGTACTAATGTCAGCACTTTGGTACTCAATGGATCAGTTGGCATTACTCTTGATGTTATTAGCTTTTGCATACCATATATATGAATGGAGAAAGTATGTGTCTCGAACCGGTTAACACGGATTAGTTCACACTTTTTTATTTGAAACACTATATACTTACCAATTTACCAAATCATAGCCAACCGTTTTTAAGCTATTAAATTTAAAGTTTTTGTAGTTTTACCATTTCTAATACTAATTTGGTTTCTTTTACTAATTCAAATACTGTTTGTAAGTTTAAAAATTAAGTGCTTTAAAAGTTTACTTTTACTTACATATATAAAATTCCTATTCTTGCTTTTTCTTTCAAAAATATTATAATTGTCACGAATCAAGTATCCCTCGCACAAACTAACAAAATCAAGGTCAAGTATACAAATTACGGATTAATTTCATAGTAATTCAATTTGATATGGAGTCAATTAATTAGACTAATACTTTTGTTGATACTAATTACAATATTATTCTAACAAATCTGAATAAGTCTATACAAATTTGTGTGGGATTCTAACTTTCGTTAAATGTAACATTAGAACATACCAACTAAACTAATCAAGTGTATTACGTACCAACTAAGTCTACCCCGGTATATCACATTTTTAACAATGTGACGTATCGATCCGTGCCCACATCCGTGCTGCATACCAAAGAGTACCGTGAATCTGGTAACTATGCTTCTGCAACGATCACTATGAGTCTCTGGAAGCCTTCTCCAGCCATTGCAACAACAGAAAGCCTCATATTATAGGGAACACAGGAGCTAAAGCTCATATCCCCACATCTACATTTTTTAATTGAGCATATCTTCCGGCATTAGTTTAAAGTAAATTTTGGGTGCTTATACAGGCATCCAGAAGATTTAAATTGCATTCTGTTGTTTGCTGCAATTAAAAGCATAAGATCTATAATGGTTCTAAATTATGTGGAGTTTGTGGATACTGGGAGGAAGATACTGATGGTAGACTTATTTGTCTGAAATTTATGAGGAAACTAAACAGTTTAGTTGCCTGATATAGGCAAATGAAAAAATTAATATAAATATTAAGCCTTTGGATATGCACCAAGAATACCTATGCAAACATGGGAATGAATGAATGATATACTTCGAATAATTTAGGAGCAACAGCTTTTGCTCTTTGATATTGCTACTGTGCAAATGCTGGAAATGCCAGGTTGGTCAAAAGTCTGTGACTTGCCGGAGCCTTGTAATACTATGGCAGTTCATCACAATGAAAAAGAAAATGTCTTTCTGGGGTGCGCTTTTAACAGGAATTTTGATATACTCTTTAATATGATTTTTTTAACAATAGTTTTTGAACTAAATAAATGTGACTGTGAGATTAATTCCCATATCTGATGCTCACTGTAACAGGGGCCTCAAGTGAGCTCATTTCTTGGAAAGGCTGGCATAGCAGGACTAGAAAAGGCAGTCGAAGTAATAGATACATTGGGTAGCAGCATGTCAAATTTAAACAACAGTGGATTTATTGGTGGTATGGCCTCAAGAGGGAACAGAATAACTATCTTGGCTTTTGAAGTTGCTAATACTATTGCCAAGGGAGCAAATTTGTTGCAATCCCTTTCTGAAGATAATATTCACTCTCTGAAAAAGGAAATTCTACATTCACAAGGGGTACAACAACTAGTTTCTACTGACATGAACGAGCTGCTCAGCATTGCTGCCACTGACAAAATGTTGCTACCATCTCTTGGATCTCTAGCCTGTTTCTTTTTTTCTTTTTTCTTTTTCTTTTTCCCCGTATTCAATATGGTTGTGCTGTTGCCTGCTCAAACAAGTTCTCTAGATTTTGGTTTTTGAACATTATTCTGAATCGAGCTACAAAGATACTTTCTTATGTCATTTTCGGCTTCTGCACTTCATAGGGAGGAATTTGATGTCTTCTCTCGAGAAGTCATTAGATTTGGAGATCTGTGTAAAGACCCACAGTGGCACAACCTGGGACGGCTCTTCTCAAAGTAAGTTGGATGGCTCTAACCTTTGGTAGGGTTGCTCTCCTTTTGAAGGTTTGGAAGTTTGTTTGCTAATGTGGTCTTAAATCTTAATATGTTAGGTTGGACTCAGACCCTTTGAATCCTAAGCAACCAAGAGAAGAGGCAGAAATGACAATGGAGGAAGAATTGACGTCACTGGCTCAGCATACGTCTGTAAGTGTTCTTCCTGTTTTATAGTTTTATACTTGATTACATGGTTGTTAAGTTTTCTTTGAGGGAACTTGCCAAATCTTACTGTATTGCTACTGCTAACCGGATGTTATTGCTACTAAATGTGTTCTAAACACGGTTACTCTTTGTAGTTTGGTATTCTTTTCTTTGACATGCTGTTGGACATGAGTCATATGAACAACATGGCGGACATATTCAATATGGGTGTGCACTATGTTATTATGACAAGTAAACGATCTGATGTGTATGAACCAAGTTTTGAAAGATTATTTGATGTCAAAAAATAAATTGTTCGTTGAATGTTCTCTGTAACTCAACCATATAAAATGAAAGAGATATGTTGAATTGTGCCTAATTAATAAGTAGAAGTCTATATATCCATCTAATTTTGAGTGGTGAACCTATTTGTTTGCTGCAGGAATTATATCATGAATTCCATGCTTTGGACATGATTTGAACAAGATTATCGTCGGAAGCTTGAGGAAGTTGAGTCCTTGAACCTTCCTCAGAAAGGTTTGGGCATGTATTCTTTTCTCGATTAATTTTATGCCTTCCTTATCACTTGGGTTTTTTACTTAAAATTCTTTTTTCCCCCTTTTGGGTGGGTACCAAGGAATGTAAATCGAGTACTTCTTGTCCTTCTTCAGTTCAATGTATGTAATTTTATGTACAGAAATTTTTGCATAAAAATTTTTGTGTTTGGACTTCTGAATAAGATAACTCTTTATGGAAATATCATATCACCTGATTATCAAACAAGAGGTTTCATGGATTATGTCAACAGTAAGATGGAGTAATTTTGTTCTGTGGATTATGTGAGGGAGTAACTGAAGTTTCTCACTAAATTATATTAAAGTTTAACTTCCTACATCTGGGGGTTGAGAATTGGATTGATGTTTGTCGTTTTGGATACACCTCTCCTCTATAGTTTAGAAGCAATAGCTTACACCTTCTCGTTTTCTTCCTTCCATCTAATTGATTCATTGTACTGCTTTTTTTCTAATTACCATCAAGTATAATGTTTTTTTGTGTAATTATGAGAGTACATCTGTTGTATATTACCTGTCC
Source organism: Cinchona pubescens (assembly GCA_025175665.1). NCBI lineage: Eukaryota > Viridiplantae > Streptophyta > Magnoliopsida > Gentianales > Rubiaceae > Cinchona > Cinchona pubescens. The sequence continues at coordinate 349,165 of JANKKI010000233.1, forward strand.
CAATTGTTTTCCGTTACCAGTGCTGATATTGCTGTTGTAAAATTTCTCACAGGGGAAAGTCAAATGATATTACAAAGTGAGCTAAAACATCAAAGAAAACTCGTCAGAGGCTTGAAAAAGAAGTCTCTTTGGTCTAAACCTTTGGAGGAGGTACTTCACTAAAATCACACTATATTCTCTGTTGAAACCAACCTTTCAGGACTTGTTTCAGATGAGTGTGATATTATTTTCTTAAATATTTTTAGCTACATTGTTTTTTCACTTTCCTTAGATTTGACATCAGCTATTCTTCCTTGTACAGATGGTAGTGGACATCTTACACATTACTATACATTTATTGTTAAAAGATAACAATTGCATATTGAAAATGCTTATTGCCCCTGTAGAAACTGCATTTATAAAGGGGGGAAACTCCATGATAGTTTGCTTTCACTTTTTACTTTATGGTGCTAATCATCTGCATTTTCTTTTTGTGCTGTATGTTGCCACTGTAGGTTGTGGAGAAACTGGTTGATGTGGTTACATTTATAAATCAAGAGATTTCAGACACATTTGGAGATAATGGTATGAGAAATAAATTGGTATTTGCTCACTTTCTGTTGTGGAAATAATTCATGCTAGTATGCTTTTATGCAACATTTATCAAGAAGAATCATTATATCTTATCATTTCTCTTTGTTATATTTTTCTCTCCTAACTTTCCATCGTACTGCAAACTGTGAGCAGGGTTGATGTCTGGTGGCAGAGAGTCAAAACCAGAAAGACTAGGTGTAGCTGGTCTTGCTTTGCATTATGCTAACTTAATTACTCAAATTGATAATATTGTGAGTTTTTATCTTCACTTGTATATTGGTGATTTTTTTTTTTTTTTTTTAACTGCTATGTACTTTTGACTATGTTTATTGGGCCAAGTGTTCTTCTAGTAATGAAACTTATTTTGGACTCAGGCATCACGCCCAACCTCTCTACCTCCTAATATGAGAGATAATTTGTACAATGGGTTGCCTCCGAGCATCAAGACAGGTCTTCGTTCCCGGTTACCAGCTACAGATGCCAAGGAAGAGGTTTTCCTTTTAGACCACATTCCCCAATTTTATTTCTTTTCTTCCTTATTCATGTTTGGTGCACTCACTTGAATGTTGAAAACTTTGCATTACCTTAACCTTCCTCTGCATAATTGACTTATTGTTTTGCAGCTTACAATTAATAAAATTAAGGCCGAAATGGAAAACACTCTTCAATGGCTTGTTCCAATTGCTGCAGATACTATAAAGTATGTAACAGCAATTTCAAATGAATCCTAGCATGCTACATTATCAACTGCTTTGGCAGTCATACTGTAAACATTGATTTTCAATTTAATTTTTTTATTAGTATGACTACTTCAAATATCATGTCACTAAACTCCTTAGAGGTAGACATCACCAATTGCTGACGCATTTTTCCTACTCCAATGAAAACAGAGTGCATCAAGGCTTTGGATGGGTTGGAGAGTGGGCGACCACAACAGGGTCAGTAAATTTTTATATGAACTAGTTTGACTATCTGTATCAGTATAAGGATTGAGAAATACATAGCTGTTTGTTTCTCTGGCAGGAACGGGTTTGGCAAGAACATGAACAAAAATCCCAGCCTCATTCGCTTACAAACACTCTATCATGCCGATAAAAAGAAGATGGATTCCTACATCCTAGAATTGGTGACTTGGCTTCACCGTCTGATCACCGTGGTAAAGTACCGAGATAGTGGACCCAATGCTATCCCAAGCCGGTCCCCAACTCGCAAGGGATTGAATATCCAAGCTGAGATATTAAGCAATAATAGTAATGTTCACAGAGCACAACTTTCCTTGGAAGATAGGGACCTGTTGGAGGAGGTGATGAAAAGGACAAAACTAGTTTCTTGGAGAAGCATCTACTTAAAGCCAGGAATTTGCCAAGAAGGGGAGAACAAAGGTCTGGGCACTAAGTAGGAGCACTGGAAGCTCCCCAAGAATCGAGTTGGGACATCATCCAAATGCTAATGTTTTAGACATACTAGACGGGTTAGATACATCATTTTCAGCTTCTCCTTAAGTTTCATTACTCATTTTTTATTTCATTTGATGCTTCTTCTACCTCCTGTTTGTCTTAAAAGTTCTTGTATATGTAGTCTTATTATTAGCCGTAATATATCGGATGATGTGATCATTATCATGTAAAAGTTTTGTTGGAGAAATAGTGTTTTGATGCCCATTTGAGTTTTGTAAAATTGTAGTTTTTGTATTATACACACATTATATGTACAAGTAATGCAACTATGTCCAGGTTGCAGTTTAGATTTTGAGTGGTTATTGTGAACCAATGAAGGCAGCATTGGCTAAAGGGCTTCAAGGCAAATCTTTCTGTTTTAAGTTTTAACCGGTTGATTCTGCCTCAGCAGTATAAACTGTAACACTATATAATGTTGAACAAACAAATAGTTACCAGGATTTAATGGAATCTAAAAGATGCATTTTCAAAATGTGCAAAAGTTTCTCTTGGAAGATTCTTAACCATTATATGGAATCAAAATTTAACTAATTCAGGAACAAAACAGGCAAAATCAATTAATTCATATAAAGTCTCTTAAAATTGTTTCCATTAATTCAGGATACATCACACCATATTAAAAATGAGACTGGGATTTTTGGGAGTTTTGGCAGAAGGGATCAGATTGGTAAAGATGAGAATGCTCAAATTGTCGTAACCAGGCTTTGGGCCGAGCACCCATCTCGCATGTTTAAGTGCGAGCATTGACCACTCATCACATCCCCGTAAACTGCCTGAAGGATCATGCTTTTCAACGTCTTTCCAACTTCACCTTTTATAATCTCCGCATCACCAGCATGCTTCTTCTCTTGTCGGTGTGGGACTAGCGGCACGGAAACTTCTTTTTAACCAAATACTCTGACACCCACATTTCGAATTTCTAACTCATAATTTCTTTTATTCTTGTTGACAGATTTTCTTGACGATATTCAGCTCCTTTTTTTTTCACGCATTAGTTTCTCATAAATGAAAGATAATGAAATAAAATAATATAAATAGCAATAAAACGTTTGTAGAATTAGTTTAACATTCTTCACCATAAATGATCCATATCTTTGCATAAAGTAGTAGTATATGTAAGTCAATTTCACAATTATGGGAAAAGCCTCAAACCAATATATATTAAAAGTCTAAATCTTCCATATGTAACTTTCTTTAAACCTCAACCACTCAAATGGGTATGAGAATAAAATTTACAAAAACCCACAACTCCATAAATAATATAATATAAGGAGATTTTACAGTTCCGTTGACTTGATTTTAAGGACTTATACAATACAAGTTTTTAAAATATATTGTATTGTTAAATCCCTTAAAACACAAAGGAATGATTTCCTAAAAGAACAGTAGAATTTTCCTATAATATAACATAGGATGTCGTTCTTCTCTACAGTTTAACTTAGAAGCAAAACTGGTTTACCTCTTTTTGTTTTGTTTTTTTCTGTTATTAATAAGGGAAACAAGAGCAAGAATATCATATTTATTTATTTATCCTTTTGTTCTACTTTGATCATGATGAAATCGAAATACAAGTCACATTTAGGAAGGGCACGTTTTAACACATTTTCATCTTGTTGCGATGATTAAAATACTAATTTATCTAACAACAGGTATTAAATAATCAATTTAGTATTCATTCCGGACCATAATGTATAGAAACGAAACATTTTCTTAACCTCAAATAATAATGAATTTATTGGTGATCATGTCTGGAGATATTGATCTATATGCTCTCTAAAGTATTTTAAGGAAAATTAATTTGGAAACACAACTACCCGAATCTATATTTATTTTTATTTTTTGTATTAAAATTTAAAGAAGAAAACAACTCCATCTTTTAATTTCACAAATGCACTTATATATTGTAAGGGTTGCGAAGAATTTCTGGATTAAAAAATTATACAAAAATCCCTTAGTATTAATTATAAACCTTTATGGATGTGCATAAAAAAAATCCACAAAATTTCAAAAAAAAAAAATGGATAATGGGTGGAAATGCTAATAAAAGCTTAAAAGGATAAGGAGAATGAAAGGTGAAAAGTGAGTTGTCATTATTAGTAGTTAATGAAAAAAATATAAAGGGAGTACGGAAGTTAAATTTGATAAATTATAAAATGATGTAAATTAAAATTTTTTATGGATTTAAAAAAAATACGAATTGTAATTATAATTTGAGACAAACCGTTTGAATCATTTTCACCAATGGATCAGTGAAGGAAAAATTATATATTACTCGCCGTCAAAATTAGATAATTAAAAAGCATAATGGAGTCAATAAATCCAATGCACGGCTGACTCAGCATTAAAATCCAATTTATCCCAATCCAGATAAGTATTCTCCACGGTATTCATAGCGCCTCCGAAACCTTATATAAAATGCCGCACATTCAACCATCAACTCAGCATTAGATCCCAGTTTCCCCACCGTTCTCATTATTCAAAGCAAAAAATCAAAAAACGGACAGTTCTTCCATGGCTTCTTCAATTGGCTCCACATTTGCCCGCGTTGCACCGAGCTGCATTATATTCCAGCACCAACAACCACCGACTCGTATTTCAGCCACTTATGTTCCTTTCTCCCAGACTTCGTTATACCAAGTTCTGGGGATTCCGATGGGTGCCACGTGTCAAGAAATAAAGTCCGCGTACAGGAGATTAGCTAGAGTATTGCATCCTGACGTCTCATCTCATACTGGTGGAAGCGAGGAAACGTCAGCGGCTGATGAGTTCATAAGAGTTCATAAAGCATATACGACTCTGTCGGATCCCCAAAAACGTGCTGAATATGACCGGACGTTGTTGTTCCGGCGGAGACGCCCGGCTTATGTATTGTCCGCGACGGATGGGAGTTCCCGGTATTACACTCGTCGGACTTGGGAGACTGATCAGTGTTGGTAGCAGAATCCTTTATCCATGATCATGATCAATCATTGATTAGCTCATTAATTATGTTTATACACTTACTTTTGGGAATTAAAATAAACATTTTAATTTGTTCAAATAGTTAGTACTCTCCAGGAGTATTTTAAAATAACTAGACAAATTATCTAATTATCTGTCACCTTAAAAAATCAAGAATATATTTTTCTAACTTTTGCCTTAGTCCCAGTTTAAGGGTGTAACCGAATCGAGCTAATCACAAATAGTTCGATCAAAAACTCTAACTCAATAGCCATGTTCCTACAATTTTTTTGAGTATATATATAAATTTTTTTTAACAATTATTATATATAAAATTATTAAAATATCTGTACTCTTTACAAAAGTTGAATCCACATATTAGACTCTTCTAGGATTCTCCCCTTCACCGCCACCCAAAAAATATTTAAATAAGAAATATCAAGGGGCTATTTTTAGAAGGACCCAATATCATGAATTTTTTTTGAATCTTTTTTGGGTAATCTCAATGTCATTATATAAAGTCTATACATGGAAATATCGTTTATTCTTCAACCACACAATAAAGATAAGGCAATAGAGCAAGGAAAGGGCTTGTGCCTCCTTCTTATGAGCTTAGATTTTGCTATACATAAATTGCCAATCATAATTTTGTGAAAGTGAGATCCCACCAAATAATATGGGTAATTTAGTTTGATGATAAATGTGTTTAACAAAAATGATGATTAAGAAAATATATCCATTAGTGTTTCAACTACTGATCAGCCACTAATCCCAGAAAAAAAATATCCAAACAAAAATTGAAACAAGTTTGATATTAGCTACTTTTGTACAACAGATTTTTTTCTAATCAAAGATTTCTTAGCCTAAAGTGAGTTTAGCAATCGAATGCTGATCAAACAATATTTTCAAAATGCAATCCCAAATGGGACCTAGACACCTAGTATATGTGAAAGCAAGCTAGGTAGAAAAATATTTAGGTAGACCCGATCTTTGACTTCACCTGTACAATGTGGTAAGATTAGTTTTCGAGATATCTTGTAGATGTTTTATAGATTCTCTAAAGTTTAATCTACAAATAAAGTCAAAAACTAGGTTTACCTAAGTTTGTATAAAGTTAGGTATAGACATTTTTATTTTCCCTTTCTATAATAATTACTATTTTAATATGTATTTAAATTAGTAGTATATCTTTAGTTATTTATTCTTGCAATCTTCTCAAGAGAAAAGAATGCCATTAGTCATCAAGACATGGGCTTCCAATTTGTTGCCAACAGACCAGTGGGCAATGTTGCTTTGAGGGGTCCATATTCGTTCAAAGTTCGTAGCCTGTTCAAACGTCTCATCCTACGAATTAATTTCTTCCAACAAACTATCAAAATTCTATTCAAGGCCCAGGTCCAATTAAATGGAAAATACATCACATAAGTCCATCCAGTTAGCTAAAAAATGAAAAGAATCTAAAATATGAATACCAGCCCACAGAGGGTGTTGGCCCAGTTGGCCTGTTGGGTGCATTCTTGGCGCGTGTTACGGACCTTAAGGCCTCTGATGAATTGGCAATTGCCAAGATAACACCACCATTACAAAATGCTGATGAAATTCATTCGTCCCAAGTTCTATCACAGTTTCATAGAAAGTGGTGCGAGATGGAAAATTTTGTATGTATCAAAATGTACGATTGTATTTTATATTTATTTACATTCTTTAACTTGTAAATGAAAATTTTAATTTTTAATCTTTTAAAAGAATTTGAAAAATGTGAATTAATAGATAAATATAAATTACAATATATAAGGTGAGAGTGTATATTTTAATTCTATACAAGAATTTTTCGTATAAGATAGGAGTGTATACTTCAATCCCATATAATAATTTTCCGTGTGGGACGCTACTGGGGGGGGGGGGGAATGTGAGACCTGCAGATTGGTTTTTCTCGCGTTGAATACTATATAGTTTTGACAAATGCTGAGGTATGCAATGGTGGCTTTTACTTTTACAATTTTGTAGATTGTGCAATGATCACGAAACGAGACAATGACATATTGTATAATTGAGTACTGATTGACAATCTCTTCTCTATTCGATGATGCTTTGCAGTTTTGTCGTGTGTTTCCCTTCACATACAAGGCACGAGAAAAGAACAAAAAACAGGCACTTTCCATTTGGGCTCTAGGAAAAGTTTCTATATGCATCAATATTCATGCATTCAAGACACAAAAATTGTGAATTTATATAAACTTCTGAGTTTATATAGGACTCGCAGAATTTATGTCTGCAGCGTTTGTGCAATAATTAAACGTTTAGTGTTTTGACGAAGATGATGTTTTAAGCAACAGAAATTGCCATTTTCCATAAAACAGTTGAGACAAATTACGCACTAAAGCCTAAAGGTTATTCTCTGTGAACTGGATAATTGAGTTGGGCAGCACCACTTTCAAACACAATAATTGTCCATTTAACTCTAGTGGGTTATTGAAAACTTAAGTTCACTAGGTAGTTGATGCTTGCAAGCATTTATCTTATCCCTTAGTACATCAAATATTTTCTGATGTGATAAGAGTACTCCTGTTTATTCTGATTTTCGCGGTTCCACAGACATAGCATATTATGATATATTTATATCTATCATCGTTTAGTTTTCGAAAATTAAACAAACTAACAAACAAAATAAAGTTTATTTTCACTAAATAGTGTCAGTTTTATGAATCTTACTATATTATTGTATTCTGTCATAAACCATATCCTACTCAATTCATAAATAAGTTATATATTTCTTATAAATTATCCACTAATTTTTTTTCGATTTTCTCCTACCTCTCTTATATTGACTACTCTCTTTAAAATCTACTCACCTGATAGACACTTCTACTGTCATTTTAATACATGATCTAATCACCTTAAATTTGTTTCTCTCATCTTCTCATCAATAAGTACTAATTCAATTTTATCACGAATACCCTCATTGTGTATCTTGTCAATTCTAGTGTACCTATAAAGTATTGCTGGTTTAATTGTTGTTCTATAAAATTTACCTTTAAATTGTAAAAGAATTTTCTACTAATTTAATATTTCCAATGTCATTTTTCATTTAATCCAACCCACTTGTATTTGATATGTAATATCTCGATCTATATCACTACCACTCTAAAAAATTGAAACTAAATATTTAAAATTTTCACTTATGGGTATCTCTTGATCTTCGATACTAACCCATATTCTATTTCTACGTGCATTCTTGCTAAAATTAAATTTCATATATTCTATTTTTTATATACTAAATCTAAACCCTTTTACCTCAAGTGCCTCTCTCTAGACCTTGAGTTTAGCATTAAACCCATCTTTTGTTTCATCTACTAAAATAATGTTATCTGCAAACAATATACACTATGGTATTTTCTCCTGTATATACCTTATAAGTTCATCTATGACCAATATAAATAGCTAAAGATTTAGCACTGAATCTTGGTGTAAATCTATATTTATAGGGAACTCTCGTGTCAACTCTCTTAGTGTTCTCACGCTTGTAACCACATTTCTACACATATCCTTTATTGATTCTATATATGTGAGGTATTGACTTTTAGACTTTTTTTTTTTTTTTTCTAAAACCTTCCGCGTAATTTCTCTAAAAATTCTATCGTATCCCTTTTCAAAATCTAATAAAAATCATAAGCAAATCCTTTTCCCTATCACGGTGTATCTCGATAAGTCTCTTAAGAGATATATGACTTTAGTAATCGATTTATCTGACATGAATCCAAACTGATTATCTGACACCTTAATATCATTTCTTAATCTTCTTTTTATCACCCTCTCCCAAAATTTTATCATATAACTCATTAATTTAATACATATGTAATTTGTACAATTTAGTATATCCCCTTTATTTTTGAATATGGGTATAAGAGTACTCTTCTTTCATTAGTTGGCCATCTTTCTACTCTTCAATAGTTTATTAAAAAGATTAATAAGTGAACTAATACCATTTTTTCTAAGTATTTCCATACCTCAATTTGAACATCATCAGGGCTAATTGTTTTTCCCTTCTTTATCTTCTTCAAAATTTCTTCCACCTCTAATTTTTGAATTTTGTTCGATGATACATTACATGAAAGATAAATTCCTTAACTTATCTAACTCTCCCAAAATAATGTCGTCTCCATTACTTTCAGTGAATAGTCGATGGAAATATCTCTCACATCTTTCCTTAATTTTTTCATCTCTGACTAGTACCTTATTATTTTCATCTTTGATGCACTTGACTTGGGTTAAGTTTTTCGTCCTATGGGTTCTTGCTTTAACAATTTTATAAATATTTCGCTGTCCCTCCTTAAATTCTAATTTTAGTAAAAAATTTAAAAACCCTATACCTCACTTTACTGATAGTATTTTTTGCCTTCTTTTAGCAAGGTTATATTTCTTAATATTTTCGTCACATTTACAACTATATAGAGTCCCATCATAGTTAACCTCTTAATTTTGATTTTATCTTATACACCTTCATCCCACCACCAAAATTTATTGTTCATAGAGACATAATATCTTAACTCTCCAAATATTTTCTTAGCCATTGTTCTCATTCTAGTTATCATATCATATCCATAAAATGTTAGATTCTCCTTGTAAGTTTCAAATATTTTAACCTAACAAATCTTTCATAATATCAGCACAATATCGTAGTAAGATTAATAAAATTTTACATTGACTGTCCATATAACACAACTCTCTTTCTTTACCCAGATTTCAAATCGATTATGTCAAGAAAAATTCGATATAAGTGAAGTTAGTTTTTGAAAATTAGTTAGCAAAAAAATTTTAGGAAGTACTTAGTAGAAGTTTTAGCTTAAAATTTTAAATAGTACTACTTTGAATTTTGTATATGCAAGTAAACACGTGAAAATCACTTGTTTATTTAGCCAACTGAAGAATTTAACCATAGAATGATATTATTGGCGTATTTTTAGAACTTTACTAATAAAATTAAAAAAAAAATTAAATATTTTGTGTAGTTAAATAACCTTACTAAGCCATTTATTGTTAGGTAATCTTCACGGCCTTATTTTACTTTTATCGAATGATAATTTAAAATCGGTATTTTCATAAAAATTTTAGAAAAATTGTGTTATTTTTTTTAAAAAAATCATTGATTTGTACTTTTAAGAGTTTGTACAATATAATATTATATATTTTAAAAATTTATACTGTACATATTTTTAATACCAAAGGGAATAATTCCTTCAATGAAACTGTTAAATTCTATTTAATTTTATACAATATATTAATTAAATAGTTGACCCCATTTAAAACCTTGTGTAAGAAAAGAAACCCTCAGAAAACCTCTGATATTCCTTTATATATATGCTCCTGCTGCCACCCTTACCCAGGCAGAAAACCCCTCTCTCTTCGCACCGCCTTTATTCCGCCGCTATTCTTTAGAAGAAGAAGGAGGAGGTTAATTTGCAGTCTCATGTCCCGTCCACCTCCTCCTTTTTCTTATCAACCACCAAATATTATTCATCATGGCTCGACTCTATTTAATCACTCTGCTATTCTCATTCATTAACCACTTCACCCGAGGTAACCTTTTTACTAGGAAATTGAATTATTGGTGTTATAGCTTACAACGAAATATAACTTCCTTGTTTCGTTTGAATTATTAGTCATGAATTCGAATGTCCAGTCACTAATGAGTTGACGGAACAGAGTGGTTTAAATTTTTTTTGACTTAATCAGTATATTCATTTAACTTTCTATGTTTATATGAATGAAACAGGAGTTTATGCATCAGCAACATTTACTTTAGTAAACAAATGCGGGTACACGGTTTGGCCCGGAATTCTATCCGGGGCAGGAACTGCCCCGCTTTCCGTAACCGGGTTTGCTCTTCATGTCGGTGAGTCGAAGATCATTGAAGCTCCTTCTTCTTGGGGTGGCCGCATGTGGGGTCGGACCAACTGCACCCAAGATTCTACTGGCCTATTCAGCTGCGTCACAGGTGATTGTGGCTCCGGGAAGTTAGAATGCGCTGGTGGTAACGGAGCTCCGCCTGCGACTTTAGCGGAGTTCAAGCTGGATGGTGACGGCGGCAAGGACTTCTATGACGTCAGCCTCGTACGACGGCTACAACCTCCCCATGCTTGTGGTCCCACAAGGTGGTTCTGGGCCCAACTGTACGACCATCAGATGCGTGATGGATTTGAACGGAACGTGCCCTTCCGAGCTGAAGGTCACCGGAACCGGCGGACAGAGCGTTGCGTGTAAGAGCGCGTGCGATGCGTTTGGACAAGCTCAGTACTGCTGTAGCGGCGCGTATAGTAATCCCGATACTTGCAAGCCTTCTAAATACGCTGTAGTGTTCAAGAACGCGTGCCCACACGCATATAGTTATGCATACGACGACAAGACTAGCACCTTCACCTGTACCGGTGCCGACTACATCATCACCTTCTGCCCATCACCCAGCACAAGGTAAATTTCCTAAAATAACCCTTGCATGTAGTATAATTAATACTCCTGTCCTGTCCACCCAAAAAATAAAAAAAAGCTGTCAATTTGGACGTTACCATCTTTTCCCAACTTTATCGGGAATAGGGGCTGGGAAAGCGAAAATATCTCATGATATGCTCAATACTTTGTAATATTTGATTTTTAATCCCATTTTATAAATTTTATAACGTAAATTAAATATGATGAAGTTTATAATATCTAAAAATTTTATAAAATATAATTTTACGTGTGAGGTAAAAAATGAAATCTATAAATTTTTTTACTCAGATATTGTTAGTATCGATGTGGGAGAGGGAAATTTTGTACAGCTAGATTCATAATACTTTAGTAGATTGATACATAGTATTTTTTCTTCTATTTTAAATTAATTATCACGTTAATTAATTAGTGTGAAAATTATTAAATTATATTAATTTTATAAAAATGTAGTTTAAACACAATAAGATATCTTTTTATATTAATATTTTATTTATATAATTATTATTTTTTATTAATGTGATACTAAAAGTAAATGTTAAAAAAATATTTTTTAATATTTAATTTTCTAACATGATAAATAATTTAAAATAAAATAAATTATTTAACGTATTAATTATTTTAAAATAAAAAGATTCTATATAAATCTAAAAATTCATAACATTATATCATGTGTTCTTAATTTCAAATATTGTCACTATTTTTTTAGAAGTATGGTTTAATGAATTTAAATTTTAGGAGTCAATTAAAGAAAAAGATAAAATTGACCAATTATAAGGGTTTAATTATAAGATAAAATTAAAATTTTTAAAATTTTCTTTACCTATTCTATAATTTTTTAAAAGTTAAGGGGAGGCATGGACTCACCGTAGGTTTCACAAAAAGGGCCAACAGATTTGAGTGAGTGTTTGTAATGATTTTGTAATATGATGAATTTCAATAGTATGTTGACATTTTTATGGGAATTGGATGTCACCCAAAAAAATTTGATGAAACCGGGGTAAGTTATTATTTTATGTTAAAATAATTATCATTTTTTTAATCGATAATCATTTATATAACCTATTAATATTTAAGGAGTATCATTTATAACCTATTCATATTTAAGGAGGATGGGGAAGGCGCAATTAAGTTAAAGGAATTAGAGAGGTATTACTTTACCGCTATCATAATAACGTAAGAATGCGAGATGGTTCAAATTTCCAAACTTACACTCAAATAAGTGTTCGGTGATTCTCACAGTTGGTTAGCTGTCACTTTTAGTTAACTGCCAAAAAAAATTAGTGCAAACAGTCGGTGCTTTGTCTGATTGTCCAAACAAACGAGATTCATACTTCCTAATTCCTAATTTTTGTAATTGCCATTGTACCTAAGATTCCTATAGCATGCCAATTGAAACATTAATAAATGGTTATACACCTACCACGATATCATGCAATTAATCTGCATACCTAAAAATATACTTTAACAACGTTTTTTTTTTTTTTTTTTGGGGTGATATTGCAGCCAAAAATCATCATCTGGAACACAAACTCCTACGAGCGATGACAACAACGACAACAATCCACCATTGATCAATGGTACAATGATATACGAGGGTGCAGCACCATTTGACGAGAGCAGTGCTGCATCTACGAGCGTCCACGTGTTCAGATGGCACAGGCCATCGCCGGTGCAGTCGCCGTCGCCGTCGTGGCAGCATTGTGGCGGTTGTCTCAGCACTTCTAAGTCCAAACTTGTTCCGTCTCGTTGGCATTTGGCCTTTTTCTCCATCTCTTTCAATCCATATCCACCATTAACTTTTCGCGACCCATTGCCTTCCGCGAGACCCATCTAAACTTTGACAGATTTTCATCTGTGGACCATACAGTTTATCTAGATCTTTACTACCTTGTGGGCCTTTGGGCCCCTCTTCTGGCCCACATGACGATGAACCCAGTCAGCATGGAAAGGTTAAAACACCGAATCCCTTCATATAAATAGCACTACTAAGGAGGTGTGTGGTTTATGGGTACGAGGGAAAGGAATGAAAATTAAAATTAATGATATTCATAGATATTGTGTAATACCCAACTTTTTTGATTATTTCATATATTTTCGTACTTGATCTTATTTTTTTAAATACTCATTAATATTCCTTTCAAATATTAAATAATCGTTTTACTCTTACACTTTTTAAACATTTTTTAAAATTTTCGGGTCAAAATATAATTTTATAAAATTTGAAGGACTAAAATAAAAATTTTGAAAATCATTTAAGTCTTCTCAGCGAAGACATCCTCTAACACATTCCAATCTCTTATAACAGTAAGACAATGTATAAGAAATTCTCTGTAAACCAAAATCTCAGTATTACAAATGTAGTATATGAGAAAATTACTTTAAATCAAATTAATGATTCAAAATTAGACAAAAATTAACTTAAAAAGTAAGTTTTATTTTCAAATCTGTATAATTTTTATGTTAAATTTCAAGTTTCTCGTGAAATTAATTTGTTTAATTTTGTTGTTTATGAATTGATTTGATTATCAAATATGTTTATGAGCTATTGGAATTTGAATTATGGTTTGAAATGACTTTTTAACTATTATTTTTGTGAGATTTGAATCAGGGTTTTGACAATTCTTAACCTAGTGATATATTTGAAATTGTGAACCATAATTTTAGATTTTTATCTTAATGAATTTTCGCGAATTTAAAACAAACCTTACTCGTTTGTGTAAGATTATTATCTAAATTGAGAATTTGGGTGATGTCCAAAAGTGAATTCCTATTTCGATTTTTATTCTTATGGTATAATACTCTCTTGGTTTAGGTGATTCGAAATTAGAGTTTTGGACCTTCGAAATTAGAATACGTCTACGAAATTGATTTTCGAGGTAAGTAACATTTACGCATTTTTATCGATACTTTGTATAGAATTGGTATTGTAATCCTAGAATAATTGATATTAAGGTAAGTATATTTATTTTGATTAATGTTTATAAGGTAAATACACGTTTATAAATTATATGTTCGTTATGAAATGTACCATTTGTTCATTATTGTAACTATATGTTAATAAATAATTACTGTGAAGAGTTCAATTGGTCACTTTAGTAGATTTGGCTATGAGTGAGTGAATGAAATGATACACTGAGTACTCTGCTTCGTAAATGTTATATCCAGTCTATCGGGAAGACAAATGATAGACGACTCCGTTATGCCTTGTCTACTAGGGCGGAAAATAAGTATACTTGAATCCAATGTTAGGAAGACTTTTGCGAATCATGAGCTTCTTGATTGACATTTATATTTTAATTGTTGGAAATGTCTCGTATATTGTTTCCTGTACTGATTGTATACATGTTATCTAGAATTGGGTTTAAATGTTATTTACTAAGTACGATGTGTGTATTCCGTTATTATTTCTCCTATGTTTGCAGTTGAGAATCAACAGGAGATGTTAGCAAGTCCTGAATCGAGTGTTGATCAGGGAGGAGATTACAGACCTTAGTTATTGGAGATAGAGTTTTCTTATTTACCATCCTAGTGTGAGGTTGATTTTTATTCTTGGGCCTGTGTGCCTATGGACTTGTTAAATTTGTTTTGTGATCGAATTTCTGACTGTTGTAGGATTGTAGTTTGTATATGACTGTGATTTGGTTATTGTGGATTGTTCTGGATATGACTGTTGAATATACTTTGTGGTCTTGTATTGGTTGATCTTGAAATCATATCTAATGACAGGTATTATGGTTTGTATATTGCTTTTGTACTGTGTCTTGCATGTTTAGGGTGATCCCGATGTGCGGCGTGTCATTGTCCCATTTTGGGAGTGTGACATATTGTTTGGTTAATCACTATGGAATCACTTAATGGGAATGAAAGTGTTAGAAAATGTTCAATTTCATTCCTCATTTGTAACTTGAGTTTCAAATTGATTAACTTATCAATATATACACATTTTTTATTTAAACTAAACAAATTAAGAAAAAATAATATAAACTTGTACTGATAATAGAGTTTATAATTCATATTTTGATTCCGACTCGATTGTGAATCAAACGTCTACTAAATATACATACTACAGTTATTAGAGATTAGCTAATGGGGTGGTGCCAATCCATTCATAAATTATTCGTAATAATCTTTTTCTAATTACTACTTGTTATTTTTAAAGTAGTGGGTAAGATATTCTTTATTCTTCTTTTTTTTTTTGTTACAAAATTATTTGTGAAACAATATATATAATACTTACTACATATCAATGAGAAGCTAAATTATTAGTATTTGGTCATGTAGTTGGTGCCTCTTATCTCCTTGATTAATATTTCGTTGTTAATAACAGGATTTCGTACGAAGTAATAAATATAATTAAGGAACAGTCATAGATCAATAATGCAATATCGAAGGAGGACAGGTGGATGGGATATTGTAAACAAAAGAGGATTAGTGATGATGGCTGCATTTCACTAACTAGCAAAGACTAAGCATGTATTATTGTTAACTTAGGTATGTTCGTTTGGATTAAAAATATTTTCAGAAAAATATTTTTTAGGTATCAAATATCGGAAAATATTTTTCAATGTAAAATATTTTCTAATTTTCTTTCCTTTGATTGAAAATAACTTACGAAATTTGTGAATATAAGTTATTTTTCGAATAATTCAAGAGTGACATTAAATCTCAAATACTTATTTTTAGAATTTCCTTTGCTAAACTTATTTTTGTTTTCAATTCTTTTTCATTCGTTTTTCTCTCAATCATGGGTCCCACACTAATATAACTATCATTATGCTTATTTTACTACTATATTGTACTATCATTTAATTTTGAACAAAATCAATCTTTTATTAATCACAATTATTTGTAAGGTATTTATTATCATTGTTTTAAAATTTTTTTAACTTGTATTCATAAAATTAATGATAAAACTGTTAAAATTTTTTATTTCAAAATGTTTTCATTTTGTCAACCGAACACCGAAAAATTATATGAAAAATAGATTTTTTTATGTAAAATATTTTTCAAGTACATATTAATTACTATTTTCTAGCAGGTCACAAGTCACAGCTAGAAAAAGTTGGTTGCTAAAATATTAATTTGATTCTTCATCTATGATAAACACAATAATTCTATATCCTTAGCACGTGAATTTTGTGAGTTTGATTTCGTATAGGAGTAGTATCATTTTTTTGACTGAATGAAGAACAAGTTTGTTTGTAAGTTTGAAGCTGTTGCAATTGGTTTATGGAATGGATTTTACCTTCCATTGTACGTGTAAAGATGCAATCTTTCTGGCCAATTATTTTTAGAAGTTTCAGCCCAGCTGAAAGAATTTTGAAAGAAGTTGGAGAAAATTGTAGTCATTCTTGACGATAAAAATAACATTTGCTCGCAAAATAGTCTCTTCTCCAATCAAACTACATGGAGCTGAAATGGTTTGGTGACTCCGGATAGGCAATTGATTGCTCTCATAATTTGTTATCTAATTATACCGTC
Organism: Cinchona pubescens; assembly: GCA_025175665.1. Lineage (NCBI taxonomy): Eukaryota > Viridiplantae > Streptophyta > Magnoliopsida > Gentianales > Rubiaceae > Cinchona > Cinchona pubescens. Next base: position 366,102 of record JANKKI010000233.1, read on the forward strand.
ACGTTAATGGAGTTTGATTCAAACGGTAAACAACTCAATCATGCTATATGAAATATAGTAAGTTCGATATTTATTATTTTTAATTCTTTGTTAGTTGGCAATATATGTACTGATTAGATAATTTACCTTAATTCTAAACTTTTAAAAAAAGAAATAGTTAGAATGTAACAACTTTTAGCATTCATATGTCCCAACTCTCAATATTGGAATTATATGTCATCTTACATTCTTACTTGTGAAATTAACATCAATTAACAAACAATCTTGAAACGTTTTTATTCAAACATGTAGATAAATATCAAGTAATTAGACTTGGTAATCACATTCTACCTACTAATCCACGACATAATAATTACTACTACTAAAACTTACTTCGTCCTAAGAGCTGGTACTCATTTACTAATGTTTGCATGACGGAAAATACTACCATAAACTCAATCTAGGTCCCACCTATAAAACTTGTAGTCAAAATTAAATTTTATAAAATCTTACTTACATCAGCTGATGTCAAAGATTTCATAACATTTAATCTACACCACATGATCTACAAGTGGGGTCATAGACCAGATTTACCTAAGTCTTTCCCTTGCACGAAACCGAACTTCTACCCAAGGCCCAAAACAATTCATAGTAGTAACTAGTCCAATTCCTTTTCAATTCCCTTTTCAAAGAAAAATTGGGCCGCTTATGGATAATCCATAGGGAAGATTGTGTCGTAATACAAGCACACAGTTTTGGGCTCAACAATTCATTTTGTGACACAGGCCTCCAATCCTTTTCCACCAAAATTTCCCCTCTACCATTTGGCCAATAAGGGTTTGGCTCGACATCAAGTTTTGTACACTTTGTCCGGTTGGACTCTAGCTGTACTCAGTCTTATATTTTGTGGGTAATATGTAAAAATTATTGAAATTTCACTAAAATATGAGTTGATGGCCTGTTTTACTTTAAGCGGGTAAAAAAAAAAAAAAACAAAAAAGGTATTCTTGAGGTACCATGAGCCTGAATCTAAAATGAAACCCTAAAAAAGTTTTAATACGAAATGCTGCTCAATGCAGGTTTGACCTGTTAATCATACGTGGGAGAAGAAGCATAGGTTGAGTGATAATATTAACTAAGGACTAAAATATATAAGAGTGTACATATACAAAATGACAAATAAAATTTATTGATATGTTATTAGATTCGAAAAAAATGAACAAAATCCGATTAAGAATCTAAAATCAGGAGATTGGGCATTAAATAGGATTCCTAAGTTGATATCATAGATTTTCTAAAATTTAATTCATACCACATCATCTACAAATGAGATCAAAGATCGGATCTATCTAAGTATTTGCCTTCACATAATGGCATTATCTTCTTGACTCATTTCATCATGTGCGACTGGATGTTTATCACGATTAAACGCTGATTTCATGTAGTAGTACTTTTTTTTTTTTTTGGCTAACGTAATATGTATTTTATACATTAAACTTATTGGAAAATCCTTAGACTCTACTGGGTTAATGCAAAAAAAAAAACTCGCAGAGGCAATTGAGCTAGGAAAATAGATGATGGCTTTTATGTCAAAGAAGATAATATTTGTCAACTTTTTTGTCGAGGCTGACGCGTCACCATATCCAGAATGAGATCCACCGTCAATCTCGGTCAGTGTTCTCACTTTCTGTAATAGTATTCTGTCCTATTATTAAATAAATTATTAATATTTAGTGAAATAATTTTAAAAATCTTGACATTTTATTAATAGTGCGACAGTGGGAGAGATAAAATATAAGACAGAAAATTTTTAGCATTTATACGATAGGAAGATAAGTGACAAATATTCAAAATATAAGATAGAAAGTTAGTACATGTATAGAGACAAAAGGTTTGAAACATCGATCGATTCTCCTTTTCTAACAATATCAATAGTAAATAATATTAAAAAAATTCTAAAATTTTATTGAATCAATTATATCTTTATACTTTAAAAATTTGTATAATATAATATCATATATTTTAAAATTTTATACTATATAAACCCTTAAAACTAATAAAAAGATTCCCTCAATGTAACTGAATAACTCCCCTTAATGGTAATGTTAATTTTAGTAATTCAACAACTAGATTTACAAGGAAGAACGTGCATTGATATGTTTACCAATGTCGTGTAAAGGGATCATCAAGCATGTGGATAATTCTATTTAATTCTTTTTTCCCATGCATGCATATACCTTTTGATTCATTATACTTTTTATCTTCCTTTATGAAAAGTTTTGTGTCATCCTTGATCAAATGGAAAGTTCTCTAACCAATAACGATTTTATCTACTTAATTTCTGCATGGATACTGTTTTTTCTTTTCTTTTTGCTGCATGGATACTAGTAACTATTGAAGTTAGCAATGATATATTGGATACATAAATAGCGAAAGTTTCTGTTTTTTTGATCCAATGTACCATTTGGGTGCTACTAAATATACTCTTCTAAAAGATTTTGAACTTCTAATTCACGATTAAGATGTAATATTCATTTTGTAATGCAAAATGTATAGTTTGATAAAGCACTTTAATAAAGATTTCTCTCTTTATATGTGTGTTTAGTATAAAATCTTCCGCATAAATGAGAGATCGCCATTAGTTCATGGCTGAGGTGGCAGGAAGTTGTAATGGTAGACATTAGAAGCTCTCTGCTTTATTTTAATCCAAGGAAACTTCTTTTAAATAACATGCAGGAAGCTATAAGGGGCAATAGTGCCGCAAAATAGAGGTAAAAAAAGAGGGATTTGTGAGGTGGAACCTCGTAAGGAAGCAAAAGTGATTGCGTAGAATGTCGGGGGGGAAAAAAGGAAAAATCAACTTTTTATTTTTTTTGTATTTTTTGTATTTTTTTTCGTTATCTAGCAACATTTGCATGGACCCTCTCTTTTTATCCAAGTAGATATATAGCAAATGGAATATCCACCAACCATAAATATTTCTACTGCCTTCTAAGCTAAGTTTTCTTGTCCTCTTATTAATTAATGGATTAGTAGTAGTTTACTCATTTGTTTAAGAATTTAGGCTCTAATTAGTTTTTTGCTAAAAGGGGTTTACATGACGTGTTTTGTAGACAATTTGGAGAGCTAATCATGAATGCTTTTGTTGGTCTCGCTTGATTATTTGTAGTTAGGTTAAATGGATTACCACATTGATAACCATTAAAGTAAGGTGACCCTCAGAAATTTAGTCCTTTGTTTGGTTAAACTATCCTATCCTAATCATGTGGCATTAGTACCATGCGTTAGTCAACAATTTTGGACCAGTTTATTGGTCGCTTTGTTTATCGTCTGAATCAACTTAACGTTCTTTTTAATGGTTCGATATCTTTATTTTCTGTTTGAATCAACATTTATTAATCTTTTTTATTCTTTATCTCTTTTTTAAAAGAGCTAAACGTACAAAAACTTTTAATACAGTAGAACTTATCTTGTTTTCCCGAAGAGCCTCACAGGATAAACAAGACAGTACGTTGCTATACAACGTAAACATTGATCTTTCTTTTCCCATCATGCATCATACGGCTTTCTGCTACATTAACTTGCTAGCCACTTGCTTAATTACCAAAGGAAAAAAACTTAATTTCTAGCCTCTTAATTCTGGAGAGTAGTAGGGAATTAGCTATTTAAATGTGCTAATTAATCTAATCATGCTTAATGATCCTAATTAATTAAATTTTCTAATTATCATTCTGGAAATTAATCTCTACATGCAGGCTGCAACAATTTTGTCTGGCTTCTCTTGGAAATGATTGGTATGCGAATCCAGCAATTTGATGTCCGAACAAACAGCAAAATACACTTTTACCCACTATATAAAGTGTCTCGAAAATTAATAAAGGGAAATTGAAACGAAAAAAGGGGTAAAAAGAAAATAAAGTTGTAGATTAATTATTCAAAATGTTAGAAGTGGGATTTGAACCCATGCCCTCTCACAAGGACTGAACATGAGTCTGGCGCCTTAGATCTTCGGGAGCGGAAAGCCGCTGCGTTATCTCGTTCTGTCTCGATCGCCTGCTGACCCATGAATTCTTTAAAAAAATCGGCCATCCTAACCTCGTTTACCCTAATTCTTCAGAAATGATTTTTTTTTATTGACTTTTTAGAAAATTATCCAATAAAAAGGATATATATATAGCGTATTTTTATTTTTTGGGGGAAATATAAACATAGGAGTATTTAATCTATGGCAATGAGGAAACCAAATGAACGAGTGGGACAGTGATTCAACAGCTTTCCACGCCAGCATGGACACAGTGACGTGGTATTGCATGATTTCTTGTTTCTTAATTTCCATTTAATTTTAATTTTGACGCACTTTTTAGCACCGCCTTTCTTCTTCTTCTTTAGCATTTTCGGATTTCTGTTCCCGTTTTTGAGCTCCATTATGTTCAGATGGCTAGAATTAATCCTACTTGTAAATGCATTACATGCAAGCAGCTGTGCATGGCATGCATGCAATCTAAGGAAAAATTGAACCAATCTCCTAAGTCCTGCCAATTAATACTATTCGAATTTTTATTATTATTCTGGTTATAATTGTTAATACTAGATTCATCAGTATTATTGTCTAAATTCATTACTATATTTTAAAACAGAAATGGTAAATCATGACATGTGTTACTTAATTGATATTCATATTTTCACTATTCTTTCTACTGTTTCTTAATTGCTAACAGATCCACACTAAAGAAATCTTAATTAATTTTGATTAGTACATGCTAAAAAGTTGATTTATTTTGAGAAATTGTCTTTTCAAATTGTTAAATAGTTATTATCCTTGCTAGCTACAATAGAAGTGAAGGGAACCTCTAATATTCTTGGGTAAGCTTTTTGACCGATTTATCATTAGGAATCTAATTCCATTTTAAAGGGGAGATGAGTTGAGAGCATATATTGGACATGCACATTGAGCGAAAGAATGAGAAAGGCTTGATTCTTGATCTCGATTATATAATCACTATAGCTAGGTGGAGTAATTATTTAATTAGTAATAATTGGTTCTCTACGAAATAGACTAATTCCGTGAGAATAATTGGTAAATAAGCAAAGTATGATCCTTTCGAGCACACTTACAAGAAGAATTTGGAGTCTCACTCCATACAATTACGGTATCGAGAGCATTTTTCTCCATACTAGTTTAGTTTATTCAAATAATATATAATTAAAGGTAAATTATCGTAATAATTATACGATTCATAATCTCTGTATATTTTAAACTGTTATATAATTCAAACTAAAAGTAAAATGCACGATCAACGAGCATAGTAAATAATTACAAAATAATAAATTATTTATACTATTCAAACGGAATCTTTATTTTAGATTCGTATTAAATAGTGACATTAACCTATATTAATATGTAAAATAAGAAATTAAATTGATCAAGTAACATATCCACTAATATCCACTAATCTAAAGAATACCATACTATTGTAACGTCTCTTACAATCGACTTTAGCAAAGTCGAAAATTGACGTACACCATACCATACCATAGCAAGGAGCCAGGCTTGCAATTGTTTGTGTAACGTGAACTCGTTCTGTTGCTCACACATACTTTAGTACATAACTACATATCTTAACAGCAACTATATATATACAAAGACTTCCATATCAGCAACTCCCAGTTTCGTTTCTTTGTCAGATCCCCATTAGCGATCTAACTTCACCACACTTCATATTTTTATGGGTATTACAATTACACCCCAACCCAAGAAACCCCATTGTTATTATCTTAAAGCTACACATCACCCCAAAAAACCCTTTCATTATCATTCTCCTTCGTTTTCTTCCGATTGCATCAGTCATCATCATTTCATCACATCCCAAAAACACCTACTAAATCCACTAAAAAAAACATTAAACCAAAATTTTTTTAAAAAATAAATAATAATAATAAAAGGGGCCCTCTTATTCATTTTCCCATCAAGTTTCACTGATTTCTGCCAATGTCCTCTACCTTTTCTTCTCTCCATATCATCTTGATTTTCCTTGTGATCAACAGCAAAGGTTTGTATATATCTTAAAATTTGCTACATGTATTATGCATGTTATATATTTGTGTGACACAATATTTAGATAACAAATTTGCAAAAAAAAATTACTAATTATAAATGTGTGTACCCATTATCATTAATTATCACAGGTAGTGATCTTGACAGTACCACGACTGCAGAGTATCTGGACAAATTTATCTAATCCTACAATACTATAGTATTAACCTTGATCATTATTCTTTGTTTTTTTTAAGGAATTTCAGGGGCTATATTTACGTTAGTAAACAGGTGTAACCACATAGTATGGCCGGGAATATTAGCCAATGCCGGCAGTTCCAAATTGGACAGCACCGGGTTTGAACTTCCACCGGGTCAATCCAGGTCCATCCAAGCTCCACCCAGCTGGTCAGGCCGGTAGATGGGCCATAAACCGGTTGTACATTCGACCCATCAACCGGTCAAGGAACCTGCGCCACCGGTGATTGTGGGTCCAACCAGCTGGAATGCAATGGTGCTGGAGCAAAACCACCCGCAACTCTAGCCGAATTCACCATCGGGTCGGGTCCTAACTCGGGTAAACAAGACTTTTACGATGTTAGTCTGGTTGACGGGTACAACTTGGCAATGATGGTGGAGGCGAGTGGCGGGTCGGGTTCTTGTGGGTCAACCGGGTGCGCCACTGACACAAGTTGAACCGGTTTTGCCCGAATGAGCTGCGGAGCGGGGAAGGACACTCATGCAAGAGTGCATGCGAGGCATTTGGGAATCCAGAATATTGTTGCAGCGGCGCGTATAGTTCACCGTCTACATGTAGGCCGTCGATGTACTCGGCGATGTTCAAAAGTGCGTGTCCGAAGGCGTATAGCTACGCCTACGATGATGCCACGAGTACATTTACGTGTACAGGTGCAGATTATACGATTACATTCTGCCCTTCGTCCACAAGGTACGTAAGGAGGATGATTTTTTATTTATTTTTTAACTGTCACATATTCTTATTCCAATTTGTGATGGATTCCCTTGCTTATCTCTACCTTTCACTTGTTAGATTAATTATGTTTCATTTATATGAAGTTTTATAAAAATAAAAATAAAATCTCTAACCTCTTATTAAATTTGTAAAATAAGAAACAAAATCTGATAACTAATTTCTACAACTATGATGTTACATACATTATAGTAGTTGTATTATGTTATATGACGACACATAAGTGATGTCAAAAATCTTCTATGCCACTCTCTCTGTCACACCGTTTAATGAATAATTAAGATTATTTCGTTAAAATTACTTCACAAATTTTTGACAATTCATTATGTGGTGTGATTGACAAGTGACACGAAGATGTACATATGATCATAAGTGACATAACTTGTATTTTATGATCCTCTAAATTAGCTACAAATTTTATGTCTCACACCCTGTGTCACTTTCTATCACAATACTTAATAAACTGTTAAGATTCTGTGAAATAATTTTAATAATTTATTTAGTAATCGACGGAAAGTGACACAGTAGGATAAAAAAATCTTAACGCTCTAAATTGTTATGAATCGAGAAAAAAATTCTCAAAAAAAAAAAAAGAAGTTAACCGAGGCATTAATTTATCTTATCAATTTGTCAATTATTATAATTATTAGCACTATATAGGCAAAGAGAATCCTATAGGTACAACAACATCTATTCTGCAACATATTTTCTTTCTGAAAACTAGTATTCTCGTATCTTTGCTTTTTATTAAGAGAGATGACTTTATATCTACAATGGCTGCCGTGGCCCTATATGTGTCAATTTTTTGGTAGGCGTATACGGATAAATTATGTGCTTAATAGCCTGCTTTATTAGGATAAACATTTTTCTCCACTTTATGTTCTTCTCAAGGCAAGAACCACGGACATGTTAATGCAATTTGTCACGTATTGTGTTTTTACTTTTTAGTGTATCGAATTTCACCTAATATAACGTAGTTGAGTCTATGTTACTCATTTCATTATATGAAATGTGTATTGTTATCATTAAAATAAAAATAATAATAATATTACTATCCCGTCTTAATATATTTGGTACATTTGATTTTTTTGGCCTACAAATTAAATTTCATACTATAATACTTTATATAAATTTTACTTTTATTGAAAAAAATAAATAAATTTATATAAATTATTAATCACAAAATTAAGACAAAATAAATTAGACAAAAGAGTATTTTTTTAATCATTCATTTAACGGTGTAATATATTAAACTATTCATTTTACAATGTGTGAAGTGAGTAGCAAATATTTTTTATTTTTTCCTGTCAATTCAGCTTAAAAAGTTATTCTATTACGCTTGTCAATTCCAAAATAACCATGCAAGGATCATCTCAATGCATTGTATACGATAAATTTGCACGTTGGATACTAATGCATGGCTGATCAATCAATTTGCAAATTTCTTTTTTTTTCTGCAGCCAGAAGTCTTCAAGAGATTCTCCACCAGATTCAACAAACGGGCCACCAGTTGCAACAGGGTCGACCTCGAGTAGTAGTCCCGGGTCACAAACGGAGGATCCAAACCCGTTTATTTCGTGGTTACCAAACTTCATTACAGGGGACTCTTCAAGAACCATTTCTAACCATGGCTTGCACTCTACTCCAATTGCATCCATCATCATCACATTTGCCATATTGTCTTTGCCTTAATCATAGTTAGTTTCCTTGTTATTCTCTTCTTTGTCCATGCACATGTTGCCAAAATGGATCCGGATTTGGTTAATTTCAGATTCACATTCATGATCAATCCCTATCAAGATTGTATAAGTATAATTTTTCCATGCAAATTTATATACAGATTATATTTGACTTAATTGCTGATGCATGATACTAACATTCACCATTATCTATCCGATTATTTGATATTTTCTTTTTAATAATCGTGCTTTTACATTCCATAATCAAATTTATGTAGTTCAATTTATACTACGATTTTTTATTTTTTATTTTTAAAAAATAAAGAGTAGAATGAAGATAGGAAGATTATCGATGGTAATATTCCAACAAGTTAACTTTTTTCTTTAATTTTTATACACTCATCCGTTAAAGTAAAAACTCTGATACTAAAGTTATTACTTATATATGAGCTTGAAAATCACATCGTGTGTAATACTAGTAGTACTCTTTATTTTATGTTTGAATTGATTTAGTATAATGAAAGAAAGTAACGTGATGATTTACGAATTGTGAGAAGAAAAAAAAAAAAGTTGGTAAGTTCTCTTCCTCAAGTAAGGCTTTGCTACTTCGCTGGAATTTGAAGCTTGCTAGTTGTCTCAGATTGGTTACAATAAGGAATGGAATCATATTGTCTGCCACAAATGTGATGTTTATAATTAATATGTATGTGGTGTGCGCAAGAAAACGTTATACTATTAGATGGTACTATCAATCATCGGGCCACTGTGGTGCCTGATTGGTTAAGCTGACACTGGTTGTATAACAGATTGAAAATGATCTCCGGATCATCTTCCCAAGTTTCTGATTGATGATATCAGAAGTGAAACACTAACCACGAATTGATACGTGGACGATTTCTATGACATGTAATATATTTGTAAAGAATAATTATGTAAGTTGAATTGTAGAGTATGTCTGATTAAAATTGTGTCGATTTTGAGATTAATCACGTATTCTTGATTGATAATTAAAAAATTAATCGACCAAGTCAGTTGGTCTCTGAAATTCAAAGAATCTGGTCGAATCCTTTAACCTAATTAGAGGATCGGAATAAAGGTGAACCTCTATAAATAGGTTTCACACCAATTATCTACAATAATAAAAAACACTTTTGACGTATTTCTCTTAGCCAATTCGAAACTTTACTCATCACTGGTTAATCCCAACTTTGATGATATATGAATGGACTGTAAATTCGAGTCTAAATTACCGAACCAATTAGGTTTGTAAGCTCAAAGTCTTTATAACATGTAACAACTTACAAGAGTGCCATAAAGTTGAGGAATAGATTGTGACAGTCCAGCTTCATATGATTTACTACATGTACACTTTCGGTGTCATTTCCCCAAAATTTGTCACCATTCAGTCTTCCTTAAAATTTAGTAAAGTTATTCTCAACTTTATCATGGTTTCCAGATTCATAATGCGGATCTCCTCAAATACGGACTCATGTCTAACGGATGAGCTGCTCACTCTACAATTAGTCGCGAGTGAAATAAAGATTTTTCAAGTAGTAACGTAGACTCTTTAAGAATGCAAATTAAAATATAAGCCCCTCACAACTGTTTTAAGAATATTTAGTAGCAGTAATCCTCCCATATGGCCATGTCTACTCGGCCTCATTTGCTTGTTTGCACTTAGTGGTGTTTTGTTTATTAAAGGATGGTTGCAATCAAAAGCTTGAGATGTGCGGTGGTGGTGCCTTGACTAATTGAACGAATCTTGATCTTTTTCAATAGCCTTCGCTACATTTACTACTAAAAGTAGCATCATATTAGACGACACCCAACCTGGAGATGAAGAATGGGAATATTTTTTCGTTGTCCTTTACTGGTGGTGTTTAAGCTACTCGCAAATCGCAATTTGATGTTTGGCTTCAAACTTGTATGCTTATGCAATTGGCATCTCTGAGGTTACAATCTTTAGACCAACCCAAGAGGCATATAGTTTCTGCTGGGATTGAATTCACACCCAGAGCAACTACAAAGTTGAAATACCATAAGTCAAACACCCTGACACCTATCCTACTAAACAAGTTTCTGCTTTAACATTTTGATTTAAGAAAGCGAAACAAGTAAAATAACGGCGTTTTTACATTGAAAGTTGAGAGAGAAACATCAATCATGGTCCGTTTGCATAAAAGACAATGCGTCTGACCTTGCAGTTTCTCAAAAGTAAAACTGAAAAAAAAAAAAAAAAAGAATTCCTAGAGGTTATATTTATAAAAACCTATGAACTCGATCGCTGCATGCTTTAATTTACTAAAAGTGCTTGTTAGTAAGAGCAATATCTGGAGTTTTCCTAGAGCTGTTTCAAGAGGGAGGATAACCAAATCAGATCCTCCTTCTTTAAAAACACCTTATAATTCATCCTTGACACCAGAAGTCTCAGCTGCAGTATCTTCATCAGATGCCTCTTTATTACTGGATTCTACCTCAGTTTCTTCTGCATCTTCCTCCTCTTCAATAGCCACATCCGGACTGATATGCAAACTGCTTTTCACTAGATACATGAGTTGTAAATACGTGAGGCAAAATCCTTGGGGTCATTGAGCATAAAGCCACTCTACATGAGTGCTGTCTGGTACATGAGGTGTGCTGTTTGCTTTACACTCTCTTCCTGGAGATGAAATAAGTGCTCCATGACCAAATGAAACAAAAGACTCTGGAGTTGTAGCAACAAATTTAAATGTGACATGTAGCTAAAGGTATTTATAACACATATAGGCAAACATATGTCAGAAAAGAGTCAAAGAATTACTTCTGGGTCTTTCACAACACTCTCCCGAAGCTCCTTAATAATTGGGTGCCTTGGGCTGATCTCCAGCACCCTCTTGCCCCGCATGTATGCCTGCTTGCTAGAATCTGATAGGGTCTGTGAGACTGTGACTGCATGATCCTCTCCATATTTGCACTCCAGCCAAACTTCGAGGTCACAACTACACGGGGTATTTGCCAAACAATTGCTTATCTTCACATCATCAACATTCTCACTAGCAAGGGCACCCTTCCACCACCATTTAGTCAAATCCTTGAAAGATTCCTTGAGTTCTTTGTCCTTAGAATCCTTCCCAATTTTCAGGCCCACTTGGACACGTTTTGGAATTTCTTACCCTCATAATCCATCATATATTGCACAAGGTACTTGTCAACAACAGGATCTGTAAATAAAATAACCTGCAGCAGGTATGATAGAAACAATTAAAAACGAAAAATGTCTCCTTAAAACATTTGACAGTTCATTTCATGGAAGAGAAGGCAGTTAACATCAATATAATTTACTTCCATCAGAAAAAGACAAAAATTTGGGAAAGGAGATATTTAGGTACAGATCACAATGGGACATTAAGCTGCCAATGAAAGTGATACCTCATAATTTTTCTTCGTAAGCCTCTCAAGGAATGGTGATTTTCTAGCTGTTCTTTGCTTGTGCCAGTAATATAGAAGATGTCTTTCTGTCCTGATTTCATCCTCAAGATGTACTGATTCAATGAAGTTAGTTTAACCCCAAAACCGCAATCTAGACTTCTGAAAGTAAGAAAAACCAAAGGAATATAATCATGTTGTATATTTTTGAAAAGATCCATACGTCTCAAATCAAAGAAGTTTTGCCAAACAGTTTCAATTAGCAGCGTCCTCAATAATTCCAAGCTTAATTGACTTGCCAAATTCATTCCAGAACTTTGTATATTGACCCTTTTTCTCATCACTTTCATTTGATTCTGTATCGGCAAGACAATATCTGAGAGAGAGAGAGAGAGAGAGAGAGAGAGAGATATTAGAATCCTGAAGTTTTCAAAAAATTATCATTTCTAAGAAGAATTAAACAAGGTGTTGCTCAAGATCAAGATTGTGCGCTCATTTTAACATAGTGAAAGACACTGAGGCGGATCACTCGCAAAATAACTAAAAAAAACAAAAGAAAAGCACATGAAGAACGTTTCTCCACATACTCACTAATAAAGAAACATGCTGTCCTACCTTTCTTTTCTCTGTCATTAGCTTCATCAGGGTCCTCTTCAGCAATCTTCCGGATCATATCAAGCACCTTTCTAATACGTTTCTTATTTATTGTTCTCAAGCTGCTGTGTTCATGAAGCATTTCTCTTGATACATTAAGTGGTAAGATATCAGAATCAACAAGACCCTGGTCACGAGAGCTGAAAGTATTAAATAGGAACAAGATATTTTTACAAAATTTGATAGCTAATCAGTCAGCAGGCTTTGTTTACCTTCAAAAAGCTAAGATAATTCAGCAAAAGCACATCAAATTCATCAGAGATGAAGACCCGTTTGATGTATAACTTCAAGTTGGATTTGTTAGTGAATAGTAGCTCTCATACAAATCATGAGGAGCCTTTGGAGGCACAAAGAGCACAACCTTGAATTCAACATCACCTTCAGCAGTGAAATGGCTCCATGCTAGGGGCTTCTCCTCACCAAAGTCCTGTCAGAGAACATAAGATGATGAAAACAGATAGGAACTACGGCATAAAATTCCTCAGTTCACTAAACAGCTCATTAAGAGTTGTCCTGCAAGTAAAGAAAAAAAAAACACGAGATATACCTTGGCAAGAGAATGATAGAACTTTGTGTACTCTTCATTTGTCACCTCCTTAGGAATGCGTAACCATATAGCCTTCACGTCATTTGTTAGAAGCTCCCATTCATAAGTTGTTTCCTTCACCTTCTTTGTCCAGGATTTTTTCTCATCACCCTCTTCTTCTTCAGAGGAGGTGCTTTCAACTGATAGCATCACAAATAGATTATGAAGCATAAATGAGATGGGTTCTACTCTGTTATCCTTAGCCTTGCAGGGAAGGTGGATAATAGTATTAATAAACACAAAACTTGTCGAAAACTTGGAACCGCTCTAACACGGGTATAACATAATCACTGCAGGAAGTCGAATTGTTTGTACATTTCTCATCTTCATTGCCAGGAACTTCAACATCCACTTCTTTGCTTGCCCACAGATAAATCGGGAAATTGATAAATTCAGAATATTTCTGCACCAACTCCTGTGCAAATCATAAATATAATAAACTTAAACAATGAATTCAGGAGTAATGAGAATAAAGTTACGGAAGCATTGTATCAGAGAAAGAAAAATTGGTCAGTAAGAAGCAAATTAATTGATAAAGGATGCATATTTTCACTGACTAAGCTGTGCATGTAAGATGTGGAAAACTGGAAATGTAATGAATATGACCACTCCACCTCTCTCGAAACAAAAACCATTCTTTGAAATTTATCTCATCTCCCCACCTTCAGTTTGAACTCATTCAAGTATTCCTGTGCTTCATCTCGTAGGTGCAATCTGATTTCTGTTCCACGACCAAGTGGTTCATTCCAGACATCTTCAGAAATAGCAAAGGCACCGTCAGCCTTTGACTCCCATACATACCTAAAAATATATAGATTTGACAGATTTTATACTTATTGTTAGTTATTCAAATATAAAAGCAATAAATAAGGACAAACTAATGGGAGACATAATATCAATACCAAATACGTACTGTTTATAACTTCAGTGTGCATGCTAATGACTTCAACATAGTCGGCAACAAGGTATACCAGTAAAATCCAACACCAAATTGACCAATGAGATTAATGTCCCCGCTTGTCTTCATTTTCTCAACAAAAGCTGCAGCAGAAAAAACAAACTGATGTCACTATAGGCCAATTTAGCAAGTACAAGAAAGTTCAAGATGTATGAATCTCAGAGTCATATTTGAACTTGCGAACCTAAAGTTCCCGAGTTGGCAATGGTTCCCAAGTTTTTGATCAAATCCTCCTTCGTCATACCAATACCTCTATCATGAATTGAAAGGATTTTCTTTTCTTTGTCTAATTTAACCTGCGTTTCATTCATTCAGATGTTAATCTAAAAGACAATCCAAGTCGCTGAAAAAGTCGATGAATTTAGTTGTACACAACATATAACAACAAAATACTAAATCAACTGCTTCAATTAGTACCCAAAAAAAAAAAAAAAATTGCAAAAGCTATCCTGTACCTCAATTTTAGCAGTTAATTTGTGTCACCTTCACCCAATACTTCCTTATCAGTGAGTTAGAGCAACTTAATCTTGTCTAAAGCCTAGTTTTTTAACCAAAAATAAATAAATAAAATAAGCATTAGAATACATGTGGAATGACTCGTGCAACAAAATTTTCCCTTCTTTCCGTTAACATTTTGCGTATAGGTGGTCCTTACATCGGAAGAATTGGAGATCAACTCCCTCAAGAAAATGTCCTTGTAACTGTAAAGAGAGTTGATAATGATATCCACAAGCCGAGACACCTCATCTTGGAACTCATACTTCTCCCCATCAGCACAAAGCATCTTTCCAGACATAAACTCCGCTTCTCTGTATCACCAAAATTCAAAACACAACAATTATATCCTATAAATACTTAAAAATCCAGCAATATATATGACGACACTTAAATTAGCTCTGCTCTGATCAAAGTACACGTGGCGATGAATTCCGAATACCGACCCACAAGTCTGTTGGCAGAAAGTATGAGCCAACAACTCGAACCTGCGTGGAGATCGCTGAATTCTATATAATGACACGTGGCAATTTCCACCGTCCTCCTCCATTCATAGTTGGTCAGATAGGTCGGACTGATTATCAAATAGTTCGGCTCGCATAAAAGCAGCTCGGCACACATTGTTCGACTAATCGTTCGGCACAAATAGATCAGTAGCTCGGAATACACTAAATAGCACTGTTCACTATGGGCCCATTAGACCCATAATAGTTGTATAAATAGTTTCCTCACTTGCATTCGCAAGGGCAAGAGAGTTTTGATAGTACTGAACCTAATTCAAGAATTTGTACAATCTCGCATCGTTCTTTCATTAATAAAAGTGATCGTCCTTCCCGCAAAAAATTCTCACAACTTTATCCTTTTAAATTATTCTTTTGTTTACAGTTGAGCAATACCGAACATTTTTCGTATCGTTATATACAATAAGCACAGCACAAAAACTCAACAATATCAAACAAAAACCTCTTGACAACATCTGAATCAGTTGATAAACCAAATTAGGAACAGCTCCAATAACCACCGCATTTGCGTGTATTTATCTACCTAAATAACCACTTATACTACAAATTTAACATTTTAATCTCAATTAGCACTTCTCATTATTTAAAGCAGCATTTTAATCACAATTACGACAGCGCATTATCTAAAGCAGCTAATTTAAACATGAAATGATTTTTTTTTTCTCAAGAGATCCGGAAGCATTAACAGAGGAATTTAAACTCTTAAGACTATATCGTACCCTGATCAGGAAGAAGGAAGAGAAGGTACAAGACAAACAGAACGGCGGGGAGCGTCCACTTCCTCATGATCGGCCGTCGGCGGGCAAGTTTTTGTCAGTGGCAATTGGGTGTAAATTAATTCAACTTTCAAGGTTTGAGTATCTGAACACGTGGCGACGATTTATTCGTGATGCTATGAGGTGATAGCTCCGGATCAAGATATTATACGTGGGCTCCAGAAGATTATTTATTGGTCTGTATCCAACATTGTTTGTTAATGGAGGATCTGGCTTTGGAGTTTGGACTTTTGGTGGCTTCCATTACTTCACACTAGAGCATTAAGAGGGATGGGCCAGTTGTTGGCTTGCCGTGCTTTCAATCATTGACCAATTGATTATTTAATTTTACTTTATTTTCTTAACATTTAAAATATTTTTATTTTAGTCTCTACGTTATTTATAAGTATTTATATCCTTTCGTTAAAACTACGTAACATTCTTTATCATTTTAATAAAAATATTTTTATTTTCTCTCTTTTATTCTTTCACTTTTACTTGATTCTTTTTTTTCTTTTTTATTTATTGAAATGATTGAATAATTTTTTTTATATTTATCACCATATCTTAAATGTAATCGAATTCTATTTATAGAAAGAAAATAAGATATTTTAAATTTTGATAAAATAAAGTTTAAGGAGGGAAGTGAAAGAGTACTAGAGAGAGAAAATTGTAAAGAGAAAGTGTGTTTTTTATTTTATTTAAAGTCAGGATGACTTGTTAGAGTTATTTTTACGAATAATAATAACTCTAACAAGTTCCTGTAAGTTCTTATTTATAAAGATTGACTTATATGCTTGTTAAATTATAAGTCGGTCAATTTAATTAAACTGCTCAATGTATAATCATCCGTGCAATATAAATAATCTATTTACATAGTTAGTCGATCTATGTGACATATTTATTATTCGAGCAACATGCCTATTTTAGTCATCCATAATCAAATAATTTAAGTTGGTCATTTCAATTTGTCATGTGTTTACTCCACATATATAGTCAGTTTTGGTATCATTAGGTTTTATGGAAAAATTTATCAATTTAATACGGTTAATTTATGGTCTTAAATATCTTAAAAAATTAATAATAACTTTAGAAATTAAAATGATATTAATCTCAAATATAAGAGAAATTAACCCTTATTAAAAATCTTAATTACCAAGTTTCCTTATATATATATATAATTTATTATAACCCACGGTCAACAGGTCTCAATTCTCTCCCCCATAAAAATCTCAAACCCAACTCCTCCTCTCTCTCTCTCTCTTTTACAAGTATTTTCTTCCATTTTCTTTATCGGAGCTGGACACCCTTCCGCAATGGCCGAAACCCCATCTGACCAAACGCAGACTTTGCCGGAGACCCAAGTGCCAGCCGGGTCGGACCCAAGTTCTTCCCAATACTGGTGTTACCACTGCGACAAACGGGTCTTAATCGAAACCCTAACGGATCTCCCTGACCTCATCTGCTACGAATGCAAAAGGGGCTTCGTCGAGTCCATCGGTCCCCCCGATGCTCCGTCTGTGGTTTCCGACCCTAACGATGATGACCCGTCTTTTGGAAACCAGTTCCTCCAAGTCCTTCGACTTCTCGCTCAGGCTGCGCTTGATGAAGACGTCCCTCCACCTCCCCCCTCCGAGCAGGTTGATCCATCCGACGACGATTATCTTCGAATCGAGCTCAACGGTTGGGACAGCGACGATGACGAGGACGAAATCGAAGTCAGAAACGAAGGTGTAGAAAACAATCGAGATAGGGTGGACGAAAATCGAAATCGATCGGAAGACGATCGCCGACGAAGAGGACGATGTAAATGAGGAGGATGAGACTCGGGAAGAGATAGACGAAGACGGCTTGCAGCTTAGACGGCAAAATATTCTCCGGCTTCGGAACTTTGCCGCTCGTACCGCAAATCGCCGCAACCGGATTCTCGATTGGGCGGAAATTCTAATGGGACTCGAGGACCACTCAATTGAGCTTCGATTGGCAGTGCCTGAAGGCGGAGGGTATATTGGGGATCCAGGGGATTATGTGGACGCCGCGGGCTATGAAGCTTTGCTGCAAAATTTGGCTGAAAGTGATAGTGGTGGGAGGCGAGGAGCTCCGCCGGCGTCAAAAGCAGCTGTGGAAGCGTTAGAAACTATGGAGATTAAATCAGAAGGGCAGGCTTTGGCTTGTGCTGTATGTAAAGATATAGTTGGTGTTGGAGAAATTTTGAAGAAATTGCCTTGTGGACATGGATATCATGGTGATTGTATAGTTCCGTGGTTGGGGTCGAGGAATTCGTGCCGTCTGTTTGTAGGTTTGAGTTGCCTACGGATGATCCCGAGTACGAGGAGGGAAGGAAGAAGAGAGCTGGAGTTGCTGCTGATACTGCCCCCTCGAGTTCTGCTGCTGGCAGTGGCAACATCAGTGGTGATTACGAGGACTTGGTCTGATCACTAGTGGTATATATCTCTACTTTCTGCATCTATATTAGGTTTTATTGTCTAGAATTAGTTTTTGGTTTTGGATATTCTTGATTGTGGATTAGCTTGAGGAATTGTAAACTGGTTTCTGCCTTTTTGTGTTACTATAAATAAGATTTAAATCAATTTGAAGACTAGATTGAACCACTTGATGTGATGGCTTACTTGTTTTCCTGAGTAATAATTGAGAATGTAAAACTTTTGGATGAAAGCTATCATGTTAAATACATGCCTAAAAGGTGCTTCAGTATTGGAGTGCTAATGCTCTATGGCATGTAAATTTTAAGTGCAATATATGTAAATTGAGGCGCTCCAGAAATTTCAGCACACCCTGATATCGTAAAATGCCAGTTAATTTGTTTTCCTGTTAATTATCCATATTTTTTTGCTGTCCAGCTATTAATGACTGCTGAGTTCCTATTCATGATTGTTCACGTGTATATTGATTCAGCAGTAATCATACCTTCATGTGAAACTTGAAGTACAGTGCATGCTGTATTCTTTAGAATCCTGGGCTGTTGTAATTTTGTGTATTCAGCTAGAATCTTCATTATGGCTAAAGGATTTTAACAAATGCCAGTCAGTACTGCTGTGATAGGTGCCAAGTGTAATGCGTAATACTCGGTAAACGTGGCCATGCAAAGGGCTGCATGAATTGTTTGGTTGATAATAGAGCTTGTGGATTGTGAATACTCTTCTAAGATCATGAGAAGTGTGTATTGTGCAATTTCTTGTACATAGATTTCTAGTTCCATTCTACATGCTCTTCTGCGTGTTAGTGGAATTATTTAGAGAAGATTGAAAAAACAGTGGTGTGTTAATGCTTTATAGCATTTGCATGGGCACTATGCGAATTCAGGGAGTTTCCACCAAGATCATAAAATCCAGTCTATTTGCATTCTTTATGATTGTCTTTATTGATTTTGTCTGAATGCTCAAGTGCAGCTATTTTAGTACTTTTTGAGTTTGTATTCTGGTTCTTATGCAAAAAGATCCGGCAGCAATTTTACCTACCAATATCTATAACACATTGGAAGCTATTATGTAAAATATCTGCCTCAAGCTAATGCAAGAGAGCTTGTTATGGCCATTATGTGTATTCAGGTGCTTCAGGAGTGTCACGGAGATTTTACAATGCCAATCTATTTGGCTACTTGCTTTTTTGTTAATTGTCTTTTTGAATTTTGCTTTTTTAGAACTTTTGAGTGTATCGTTGTGGTTTTTATGCCCAAAGATCCAGTAGAAATCATCCCTTCAGGTGAAAGTAGATGCAAAGTTCATCAATCTTGTTTCAGAATTTTTTGCTGCCGAATTCTTGCCTTTTCATTTTGAATCGTAGATTCATACCGGGTCATGCGCGGCTATTTGAGGTTTTTTTTTTTAGTTCATGTTCCTGGTGTTTATGGGTAACAATCCAGCAGCAATATTACCTTGAGGTGAAATTTGATGTGAAGATCGTGCATACTACTTGTTCTGTTGTAATTCTGTATGTTTAATTTGAATCTTTATATAATGCCAATTGTAAACCTAACCTTACCCCGTGATAATTCTTTTCTATATATTCTGTAAGGCTGTTTACAGAATGAAATCAATGAAGATTATACTTCAACATAAGTAAACTTCATTTATTTTGCTTTACTTTGTGGTATTATATTTTGCAATTTTTTGCATGGAAATTGGTTAATGTCCTCCTCCTATACCCACTGGTTCTCATTAGTCATTCTATTCTTAAAATATGCGGGTGCAGACTGTCTTGGGAAAAAACGGATTGGCTTTATTGAAGTAACTTTGCAGAAACAAAGTTGAACCATATTTGTGTTATTGTGTCCATTCAAATATTCATTGAGATTTCCTTTGCTATTGACAAAGGTTAGAAAAACAGGACAAAATTTGCTTTTTGCATAATAGCATATGGATCAAGGCTATTATTGAGAAATCCAAATTTGCTAGATTATATACCTTCCAAATACAAACATTTTGTTCTGAATGAAGTGAATGTACTTATCATCAATTACTCTAATATCTAAATATTTCGTTTGCAACTTCCTATTTTCTCTTGTACAAGGCAAGGTTTACAAAACACATTTTGTTGTTTCTTTTAACTATTATCCTTGTTATTGTTTCTCTTTTAAGTCTTAAATTCGGGGCTTGTTTTGATAACCCATATCCAAATTCCATCGCTAGACAAGTCTGTTGAAGTATAATCACATCCGAATTTATTGGACCATATCGAATATAGATTCAGATCTTGGTATTGTAAGACTTTTTTCATCAAACAAATTAATTTTATAATGAAGAATGTATATAGATTTTATTCAGTTTTCAATGAAATTTATCAACAAAAAGTGTTCATATAAAAAATTTTAAATTTAAAAGAAAAAAGTTGAGAAATCTATACGAAAATAAAATTGAGTTATAAAGACTTGGTGTATTGAAAAAGAAAATCAATTAGTAACAATTTCAATGAGTAGGTAGTAATGTTTTTATTAAAAAATAACTTACTTTTTAGAATTAAGAAACAATTTAGTTTATAATAATATTTATGCATATATTTTATATTCTGAATATAAATTATATTGTCAAATGCCAATTTACACAAATATTTTCGTAAATAATACGTTAATATATGTAATTTCGTGGAAATTCTACATATTTACAACCCTTCAAGGCATGTTGTAAATATATTGTAGACAATTTTCAAAGTAGTTGAATATGATTGCATTATCATATTGTACAAATTTCTAATTTTATTAGTAAACTAGTGATTAGTGCATATTTTATGTGTGTATTTTAAAAAATATATATATATTTATTACTTAAATGGATATATTAAATGACATCACACGTACAAATGAGGTTCTTACTCTTGCTTTATATATAGGGTTAAAAGCAAAATGCCCCCTCCAACTATTACTTTAGTTGCAAAATACCCCTAAACAATTTTAATAGGCATTTTGCACCATTGACATGTGATCAACTATTTAAAATATCATTTTTGTTGAAAATTGACCATTATACCCCCCAATACATTAGTTAAGTGACTGTCTGTGACACAAATAACTAAATATATAATTTACTCTGCTTGTTTTTCATTTTATGTTTTCTAATCCCTCTTTCTCATTGTTAAAAAAATTATATTACTTCTAATAGAGCATATTAATTATAATATCTAATTTTACATGCATCTTATGATTTAATTTTTAAATTAAATATATTATAATAAAATAAAGTATATTTTATTTTAATACAGAATTTGCAATGAATTATTAATACTAAAATTAATGAATAAAAATGTACAAAAAAAGATAGCCTAAAAAATTTAAAGAATTTATTCTAAGAATACAAATAAAATTTGTGCATGTAGAGTCATTCGGCATCTATTTTGGCTAAATTTATTTTACTATTAACAAGTTATAATATTTTATTATACTTTATTATTGTTATGCCAAAAGTAAAAAATTTTACATGAATTCTCATTCTATAATTTATGTTTACGTTAAGAGTAATTTTTTTAAAAAGTTTTTTTTTTCTCGACACTTTATTTTTTTGTAGTTGGTTTGTTTGTAATAGTATATCACTAATAAATACACAAACTGTATATTGAAATAAAAAAAATATTACTTGTAATATAAAATATATTTATTTTATAAATTAAATTACCTAGACACATAAAAATTAGAACACATGGATGACCAAAATTAAAGAAGTAAAATTATTTAGTAGTAAATTATTTTGTAGTTGGTTTATTATAATATATTTCAATTTAAAAATTAAATAAGTAGATGCATGTAAAATTAGATGTTATAATTAATAAATATAAGAAGTAATATAATTTTTTAACAATGAGAAAAAAGATTAGAAAAACTAAAATGAAAAACAAGAGACAGAAAAATAAATAAAGGAAAAAAAAATGACATTTCACTTAACTAATGTATTGGGGTACAGGAGTAGCAATCTCTAGCAAAAATGATATTTTAGATAGTTGACCACATGTCAAGGGTGCAAAATGCCTATTAAAATTATTTAGGGGGTATTTTGTAACTAAGGTAATAGTTGGAGGGTGCATTTTGCTTTTAACCCTTATATATATAGAATATAGTATAAGTAGATAAGTATTTTAATCGGATTTGGCCTATTTGATTGGGATCCGACTAATGAACCCGGATAAATAGGTAGGGACGGGTCGGACCGAAATTCACCCCATTGACAGCTTGCTAAAACCCTCAAACTCCTAGTAAACCCTCCCGCCACTATCTTTCCAATGGCCTCAGGTTTTCTCTTCGAGCCTCCCAGCGACGAAGAAATCGAATTCTTCGACGACGACGACGACAGAGATGTCGAAAACGGAGAAGCAGAAAACGACGCCGATTCATCGTCATCGGAGGAAGAAAAATTGCATAATAAGCTCCGGAGCTAAAAAGATTAAAAAATCGAAGCAGTCACCTTGGGATTTCTCTACCTACTCCGAATCAGTCGCCGACGAACATTCCCGCCGCAGCACCACCTCCATTGATTTCAAAATATCCAAAGCCCTCCAACAACGCCCCGCCCCTCCTGTCGACACCTCCGACCACGACCGAAGTTCTGATTCCCAACCTGACCGTCAAGTTTGTAGCTGCTTAAATCTCTAATTTTGCAATTTTTTATTTTTCTTTTATTTTTTTTTTGGTGGAATAACTTTTCCGAATAATAATTTTTGTGCGTTTATAAAAAAATAATAGGAGGATTTTAGAGAGGAGGATGACGATGATGACGTGGCTAATACTGGTGACGGTGATAAAAAACCATTCTTTGGGTCGGTGGAGGGAGTTTCCTACCACGCAAGTTCATTTATGGAGCTGCATCTTTCTAGGCCTTTACTTCGTGCTTGTGAAGCATTGAGCTATTTCAAGCCCACCCCAATTCAGGTTTTTTTTTGGGAAAGTTAATTGACGTTAATTTGATGGATTTATAATAAAGCTTGTCTTCTGCATGCATTCAATTGGTGAATATTTGACGGGTTTTGTTGTAGGCTGCTTGTATTCCGTTGGCATTATCAGGTCGTGATATATGCGGGAGTGCAATAACAGGTTCAGGGAAGGTATATACAGATAGAGATTTTTTATGGGTTTGTTTCCTTTTTGCTTTTGTTAACTGATGATACTGGTTTTATGCCATTATGATTGGTGAAAAAAATAAAAAGGGAAGAATTTGATTTTTTTGGATAGGGTAAGTTATTTACATGTTGTTTTGTTTTCCTTTTCTCATACAGACGGCTGCCTTTGCCTTGCCAACATTGGAGAGGTTACTTTACCGTCCTAAGAATCGGCCAGCCACTAGAGTTCTAATTCTGACCCCAACAAGGGAGCTAGCTGCACAGTAAGTTTTGAGATTAGTTTTTCCCTGGATGCATTTAGACGTAGAACAGTCTTTTCGGTATAGCTTAGTTTCCTTGATGGTTCCGCATGTATATCTTCTCCTCGTTAATAAACCTCTTCTTTTCTTTTTCACGATCAACTGATAATTAATAGAATGTGTTAATCAAATGATAACGACTTCTGTTCAGGAGTTAATTGACTGATTTTATTCAATTGTTTGGATCAGGGTTCACAGCATGATAGAAAAACTTGCTCAATTCATGACAGATATTAGATGTTGTCTGGTGCTTGGTGGTCTTTCACTAAAGGTTTGTTTATAAATTTCTATCATACTTGAGAATATTGGCATCTCATTTTATTTTATTTTATTTTATTTTATTTTTATTTTACTTTCATTTTGTTGCGCCTTTTGAATGTATATCCATTGACTGCTGAATAAATGCTGCCGTTTTCCTTTTCTAGTGTCATATAAACTTTCTGATTGCACGATGCTGGTTAGTGCCTTCTTTTCTTCCTGTTTTTTTCAGCACCTTCACTACTGGGATTAGAGTGGATTTGGAGCTGATATCTGGTCCTTCATACGGATCCGGTTAAAAAGTAGAAAGCTACTTACATTATGAAGCTTCATAATGTTTTGGAGTTCGAGGGAGAAGTTGTATGTGACTAATGAGTATATTTAGTTATTTGTGTCACAGAGTCAGTAGGAGGTTGAACTTGGTTGCATTTGCTTGATAATATGAATTTGTTAAGAGTATGCTAGACCGTGCTTTCTGCCCCCAAAAACTGAAAAGAAAAGTAAATGAAATTTTAGCCCAGGGATAAAATCAATATTTTTGAAGTTGAGGATTGGTGGCACATATTTGGATATTTTTGTTATGACTCAGTTTTTAGTCACAAGCTTCTTGGATGTAAAAATTCATAGCATTTGATTCTGATTAACATGATAACATTATTTATGGATCAAGTTTTTTGTTGAGGAGTTCACTTGACACTAACAATGGTTTGTCATATTATGTCTACTGATTGCCTCTAGTTGTATTCCCAATTAAAAACCAAAACTATTTTTCTAAACCTTGAGCATTTTTCAGACGCAAGAGGCAGCTTTGAGATCCAAGCCAGACATAGTTGTTGCTACTCCAGGGCGTATAATAGATCATCTCCTCAACTCTATGTCGATAGATTTGGATGAACTTGCTGTTTTAATACTTGATGAAGCTGATCGTCTTCTGGAGTTGGGATTTAGTGCTCAAATTCAAGCGCTGGTATCTTCTGTAACTTGCTTTCTTGTATGGAGAATGGACATTGTTAGGAAGTTTTGCAACAATAATCCATTTTACTTGTGCTCATTCTTTGTTTTCCTTTTCTTTCAACTGTGACTAGTTAGTTCCTATGATTCCACGTGTACTTTGGGAGTGTATTCTCTTTAAGTGATTGTTGGGGGGCTTGTCACAGGTAAAACTGTGTCCTAAACGGAGGCAGACCATGTTATTTTCAGCTACTATGACCGAGGAAGTTGACAAGCTGATCAAACTATCCTTGAACAAACCTCTGCGACTATCAGCCGATCCATTCCACAAAAAGGCCAGCAACTTTAACTGAAGAGTAAGTCGTCCCAGCGCTACTTTGTCACCTAACTCCTTATGCAGAAGGCGAAGGGTTCTGAGAGCCCTGTATTTTGATTGTTTAAAGACTTGGTCATTCATTTTCTTCTCTTTACTGTGTGAACTGGACTTCTGAAAACTATTCTTTTGTCTGTGTGTATGCAGGGTGGTTAGGATACGCCGGATGCGTGAAGGGAATCAGGAGGCAGTTCTTCTTGCTTTGTGCTCAAGGACATTCACATCTAAAGTCATTATTTTCAGGTTTAAAAAAGTGATCTAAGTTCATTGGTTGAATTTTTCTTGATGATCTTCTGATGCATTTGCATGGCCAAGAAATAGATTATTTGAGTACAGTTTTTACATTTACATTATCCATGTTATGAGGCGTGCTGTAGGTGTTGATTTCAGATATATAAGGTGAATTTTGTGTTTCATAAAGTAGTTTGTATTCAAAATATTAAACGGATTTGACTTGGTGCTGATTAAGGTTTCAACCCTCTTAAAGCTTTATGTGAACTGTCTTTCTTAATATTCCTTTAAAAAAAAGGTAACAGTGCTTTAGCTGCTTTTGGAAAGGGTATGGTGGACCACTAATCCTGGGTACTCTATGGGAACATGCTGTGCATTGCCTGTTAAATGGACCCCCACCGCTGGATAGCATATGGAGGAGAACATTTCCTATTATTGGTCGGTTGATGTATAGTCCGGGGGCGTGTGTGCTATTATTAGTCTAAGTTGCTTGCTTGTTTAAGCATTTTGCTTTCATTGTTTTGGAAGATTTCACTACAAGCTTATATGCAATCACATTTTTAATACAAGTAATTAAATCATTTCGTTAGACAGAAATCAGATGAACTAAAATTATGCTATCTTATTGGTTTGTTGATTGTCTCAGTCCAGATTTTTAAAAAATTTCATTTTTACATGACAGTGGAACAAAGCAGGCAGCTCACAGGTTGAAAATTTTGTTTGGGCTAATAAATGCTGGTTTAAAAGCTGCTGAGCTTCATGGGAATCTTACCCAGTCTCAACGCCTTGAAGTGCGACCCTACTTTGCTTTCTGCTTCCAAAACTTAAATAACTTTATAAATGTTTATCTAGCTTATTGTCAGTAGCATTTTTTCTGTAGGCTATGGAACTTTTTAGGAAGCAGGAAGTGGATTTTCTGATTGCAACTGATGTTGCTGCTCGAGTAAGATTATTAGTCCATCTCTCTAGGGTTTTTTTGAAGCATTACTTCCAATTCTTTTTTCCTTGTACACAGTCTGTGAAAAAGCAGCACAGCTAAAGAAGAGTTGTAGAATACCATGTTGTAATGGCACCTATTTCTTTTCTTTGTTTAGGGACTTGACATTATTGGTGTTCAAACAGTTATCAATTTTGCATGCCCTCGTGATCTTACTAGGTAAGTAGTAATCCAAACTCGTTTTCTTCATTTGAAGAAAAATCCCACGAGTTCTGTTATTTTACTTGCTTTGCATTATTCTTATACACATGATGCAATATTTCTATTTAATCATATGTAGCTTCTTGCCTGCATATTTTATCCTTGAGAACTAAGCCCTGGTCTTTTGAGAATTTGAGTTACCTCAGACTGACTGTGTTTTGAATTCTCATAGTTCTGTTACTATTTTCCTCTCATTTTTCTTTCCAGTTATGTTCATCGAGTCGGTCGCACTGCTAGAGCTGGTAGGGAAGGGTATGCTGTCACTTTTGTTACTGACAAAGATCGGCATCTACCGAGAGCCATTGTAAGAGCCTCACATACCTTTCACTGAGTAGTAACTATGAAATGTTTTGCAAACAAAATGCACATTTGTGATTTTTTATTGTTCAATAAGATGGTGTTTTAATTCATTGGTAATAGTATCTCATGTTCATTTGTAAATCTATGCTCTACTGCTCATATTATTACTGTGGGCTTACCTTTCTTGGGGAAGTAGCCATTGTTCAAAGTGAATATTCCCCTGCGAGTTGGAACCATCAGGGTCCCGCCCACATTTTAATGCCGCGCTTTTCTGCACCGAAATAAAAAGCTTTTGGAGATCTTTACCTCCAAGTAGCTGGGAATGGCCATGATTATTTTATCTGGGATATAATGCCTGTTGTACTGCAAAATGTTTGCCGACACCTCTCAAGCTTCTACCAGGCTTCGAGTAATTTTATTTTAAGTTATTGTTTTGATATGCTACTCTGATTTTGGATGAGAAAAGATTCTATGAACCAATGCTGGTCCTTGTGTATGAATCACTGCATGTGAAGTTTATGTCAGGCGGTTTTGGTGGTGCACTAGGGTGTTATTTTCTTTTGCAGTTAATCCTGAAAGAAAGAGGGTACAGTCTTTGCTTGAGACGCAAGTTTATGCTAGTAAATGTAAATGTAATGTATTTAAACATACTGGCAGGTCAAAGGAGCTGGGTCCAGGTTGAGAAGCCGAATTGTGGCAGAGCAGTCTATAACAAAGTGGTCTCAAATGATTGAACAAATGGAAGAGCAAGTGGCCGAAAGTTTTCTTCAAGAAGAGAGGTTTCTGAGATATTTTTAACACTAAACTCTATTTATTGACCCTGTGGCTTTTGGTTTCATCACGAATTTGTTTTTGTAGGGAAGAAATGGCTTTGAGAAAAGCAGAAATGGAAGCTGCTAAGGTTAATCTCCTTCTGTTTCTTCTGTTTCCATTTTGATATTAAGTTATTAACAGAGATAACCATGGTGTACTTAGTGAGACAGTTCACTTGAAAGTAGAGAATACCTTTGTTTACGCCAGCATCATAAAAAAACTGATGTGGCTTGTTTATGTGATGCATGCATTTGGTGCCTGCTGGTATTAGACATTTATCTTTTCTGGGCATTTTCTAATGTGTATTAACTGGACTTTCTCAATACCTTTACAGGCTGAAAACATGATTGCACATAAAGATGAAATTTACTCACGCCCTAGAAGAACATGGTTTGCTACTGAAAAGGAGAAAAAGCTTGTTGCAAAGGCTGCAAAGGTAACTTTCTAATATCTATATGGATGTAATATGGAAGTATCCACATTTGCCTTCAACATTGATGATAAGATGCTTGAATGGCTTGCAAGTCTATGTTATGATAATGTGAATGCTTCGCTAAGTTATTCATACTTTACTACTTAGGCCTAAGCAGAAAATTTGGTAACTTCCTTTGTCATGAGTCAGATGCTAAGAAGTTGTTCATTAGAATTGTTCCCTATCCATCAAAGGGTTTCAGAAGTGCTGAATTTATTATTGTTGCTATTTGTTTTCTTGAATACTGCCCTGTTATCGAAAGAAACCAGCTTCTCGTTTATTGTAATTTTGTGATTTCTTTGTTTTATACTAGCACGAATAGATATTAGTTCTCATTAATGGTATCTGGGTAAGTCATGGACTCTGGATTCGGTTCACCTCGTTAATGCTAGATCGAATTATTTGGGCCCACCCGTTATCAATGGGTGTAGCGTAGGTTGTTTGATATAGATGTAACATGTCAATTTCTTTTGCTAGGAATCTCCAGTGGAAAAAAGAAAAGGTTCTGGAAAGGAGGTAATTAGTGCTGAACAAGCTGAAGATCTTAAGATGAAAGAAAAGAGAAAGCGAGAGCGGGAGGTACTATCTATTATTTATTATATCAGTACAACATTGTTTTCCTAAGATGTCATATTCATTTTTATCTGGTTGTTTTATATAGAAAAATCTTCCAAGAAAGAAAAGGAGGAAGTTGGAAGCAGCGAGAGAGATGTTGGAAGTTGACAGTGAAAGTCTACAGGTATGTACTATTACTCTTTTCTTTGCCTCAGAGATTAAATTCTTGTAATGATTTGCATGAACATTATAGCGTCGGTGGTTCCTGACCTTTTACCGTAACTTCTTTGCCAGTGTTATCATGCACATCCTTTCACAACTCTGTAATTAGCTTTCATTTGCTCTTAGCTAGTTTCTTATGTACTGGAGAAATCACTTCGTTTTTGTTTTTCCAGGGTGATGAAAAAAGTAAGAACGAGAAGGCTGGAATTTCGATCCTTGTTGATCTGGCTTATCGGCGGGCAAAAGCTGTGAAAGCTGTGAAAAGAGCTACTGACGCTGGGAAAATTATGAGAAGGGTAGAAAAGAAATCCAAACATCCTGCCCAGAAAACCCAATCAAGGACTGAAGAGATGCGTGAGCTTTTTCAGAATGACATGGGTGATAAAAAACAAAAAAGAAACCCCCGAGGTGGTGGGAAGAAGAAATCTTCGTTTAAAAGCAAGTCACGGTATGAACCTAATCATGTTTCTCTAATTGTTATATTGTGTATTGACATGAGTTGTCTTTGTTGCTTATGTTATGTAATAGTATTTTGATTCTCTGCATTGGGTTGGAAAAAGTAAAGATAATAGTGTTAATCAGTACATTATTAAGCTGTTCCTGATGCAGGTACAAACGGAGGTAGCTGAACAAGTAGAAGAGAGATTGACCACATATTAAATACCCCCATTTTTCTGAAATTACAAGATGTGACTGACCTTGAGCAAGTATGTAGTTTATTTGGTCACATGCTGATAGTTGATCCCTAGTTCATGAAAATGAAGTAGGCATCCTTATTTTATTAAATTAATTATGTATTAGGGTTGTAATATTGCAGTAACATTTTTTCCAAGAGAAATGTTTATGATTCACCTCTGTAAACTATTTTTGCTAAACTGACTGTAGTTTTGCAGTCTATCTGTTGCTGTAGTAGCACTTCATCCTCAAATTTATTCATTTATAAGAGTGTAAAATCTTTTATAAGCTCGAGGGACCTCATAATTGAGTTCATTTTTTTTCCCCCAAAGAAACGAAATATATGCAGATTGATAAACATTGCAAAAATTACAAGATTGAGTGATAAGAGTTTTGGTTTGATCAGGTCCTTGATTTTATTTATTAATTCTGCTCTACCAGAAGATGTATTTATTGAATTTATTCACTCACAGTTTCACCACTATTGCAAAAAGAAGACTCCTTATTTCAAGATTTTCCAGGTGGAAGAATATGGCAATATATCTTATACTGCTGAATGTGATATTGAAGATAATATTGAAAGACTGCGTTAGGCAAAAGAGAGATGTGAGTTAAACATTGTGCAATTATATCATGTTATCACAATAATTTTAGTTGTTCAACTGGTTAAAAATTAGTGGAGAATGCAATGTTGTCAAATGGACCTAATTGCAGATTAACAACACTTACAGAACCAAGACAGTACGAATTTGACTCTGCCCTCCATTTTAACCTTTTTCCCAGTTCAACTTTCCAACTCACTTCTCCTGCCTTTCCTCTCTTCTCGTACAGCCTATTCCTACTTGCCCAGTTCGATTCTCAGGCTCTCCTGTCCTCCTTTCCTTCTTGTACAGCATATGGTAGGAACCCTTAATAAATGAGTTGAAGGAATGGAAGGATGTTGTATTATACGTACCTGAAAGTATATTCTGAAACAGAAGCTCAATCCCTCAAATGACTAGACTTGCAAAGAATTTCTAAGATCAAACCTGAAATTCTGGTCAGAGCGTGGACAGCCAGTTAACAAGGCCAATAAGCTAACCACTGAGACCTGGTGTTTTGCTTCTTGCTCAGTCACAAGTATATGCTGGTCCAACTTAACTTTCGGGCAGATAGGTGACTCTTTCAGACAAATAAGGTAGAGCAGTGCCTTTCCTAGTCAGTAATTAGTGGTTATTGCTGTTAGCAAACTCAACCCTCCCTCTATGCTTCGAGAGATGCGTTGAACACGTCAAAAGAAACATGCGAATCCAATAAAACCACCACACGTATTATGCCAAGGTTGTCTACCTGAACTTTTGCAAACACAGATGGTGAACAATGCCTGACTGGTACCCATTTCCTCTGAAATTTTCATTGATATATATAATATATAAGATCAGAGCTACAGGTAACAGATTTCCCTGTAGCAACAATGGCCTTTCTATGAAATGCAAATAAAAAACAAGAAATTTTAAACATTGTGAAACAATTAAACCTAGAATCTAATCTTCTATTGAGCACTAATTTCACCCTCCCCCTTATTTTATTCAATTCTGTCAACCACCTTACCTTCTAAACTGATTGTACAGACTCTCCTATCTCAACTCAGGTTATATAGTTCCCATTAGCCTTGTTCATTCGTACCAAGAAAGGGAAATTTCACCCTATATCCATGGTGGAGGATTGTGTCTAATTGTTGGGTAAGGCTCCCTACCGCTATCTGGTTCTTTGCGTTTCACACCAGCACCTGAACTAGTAGATGCTTGAGAATTAGTAGAATTGAAGTGGTCATCCACCAATCTGGGTTGCCCTGAGATAAAGAATTGTCTCAAGCCTCCAGTCTCTCTGTTTCCTCCCTCGAGAAGGTTGGAGTTCAGATCAAATCTATTCCGCGAAGGCCCAGCTCCATTTGAAGCAGTTGTGTCAGTCATGCCCATTAAAAATGGCGGATGGGAGAACATGGGAGGAAGAACTGGAGCTGAACCCATAACTTGAGGAACAACAGGTGTTCCTCTAGAATCCATGTATGGTATGAGGCCAACGAATACAGGTCCATACATTGCTGAGGAGAAAGACAGTGTGTGTCCATGATGCAAGCCCGTTGTACCCATAAACTGGAGAATAAGTATATGGAACATCAGATCCAATCCCAAGAAGACCCCCAGTTCTTCCAAAATTGACATCCACTGTAGGCTCTAGACTCCCATTCAGCAAGGGCAGAGATTGAGGATCTTTTCGATTCACCTCCACCCGCATGCCCATGATGGATATCACAGAGTCATCTGATCTTTTGACACCAGGAGTATTAAAATTTTGAGATAACAAGGGATGAGCTGAAGATTCATTCATGAAAGATGGCTGGTCGTTCAGATTCAGATCAATATTCCTTAAAAAAGGTTGCTTAGATGATGATGATGATGGAGATTGGCTGTCATGGGCATTCCTCTGGTGGAGGACCAGTCCCTCTGTCCGCCAGTCTGATGAAGCATCACCATCACCACTCGCACGGTTGAGATCCAACTCGATCCTACCTGATCTTCTTGGACTTGCAAGTTCAACAGAAGATTCACCGGAACGCAACCCAGATGACACTGGAATCTGTTTTTGCAGTAAAGAATCTGTAGTTTTTCCAGCCACACTTTCATCTACATTCAAATCAATATCAAGAAAGCCATCCCGTGGTTTTGAGCTACTGTTGCTTCCTCCAGTTGAATGAGCCTTATCTGCTTCAGGATTTTGGCAAGGTGATGCTGGGTGAAAAGCACTTGTTGCAGCAGATCCTTTCCATCCAAGACCACCCTCAAACTGCAGGGCTGCAACTGACACTCCAGGAGCTGCTGCAGTCCTTGCAGCAGAAACAGGGATAGAACTTGGATTTTCTGGGCGATCTACATCATCTGAGCAAACTTCCTCATTCAAGTCAAAATTGCACACACCTTTTTCAGGATTGGCTGGTAATTCTTGAGCCACATCAGTGACCTGAGAGCATTCCATCTCGGGTGCCCCATTTATTGGTTCAGCCTCCGAACTTCCAGCACTAACTGCCGGCTCATCTAGTAACTCCCTATGTGATGAAGCTTCAGGCGACAGATCTGGTGCAGTTGGCACCTCCCCAGGTGACTCCTCTTCTTGGGCAAGTGATTGAGGCCCACTTGCAGAGTCTGCACTATCCGGCTGCTGGATTTCATCTCCTGGTACTCTATCAGAAGAAGAACCACTTTGTTCTCTGCAGTCTACTTCCCTCTTCACCTCTATGGCAACTAGTCGAGCAACTTCTATTGGATCTAAATTGTCGTAATCTAGATCAGAGTCAGATCTATGAGGAACCACTTCATGATCTCTGCCAGATTCTGAAAACTCAGCTGGATGATCCACACTTTTCTCACTAATGTGCTCCTCAACTCTGTCAATCTCCCCAACACCTTCTATCCTCGACAAAAATGTTCCAGACTCATCAGTGCTACAGTTGCCACCTTCTTTTACTCTACATGCTATTGCACTTCTGTGGTCATTTGCAGCCATACAATTATCAATCCCACTCTTCCCCACAGACTCAACTGCCTGACTCACATCACCAAAAGAGGAAATTTTCCTACAAGGGTCTTCACTTTTGGTATCAGTATCTCCCTCCAACCCTGGTTCTGTAGCCCCACCAAAAGTATCAGTAGCATCTTCTGATGCCCCCAAGACTTTGTCTACCTTTAATTTCCTAGGAGAACTTCCACTCTTCTGAAGCTGCTCTGCATCATCGGTAGACTGTATCTTAGAACTATCAATCTGCTCAGTGGGAGTATCTTGTTTCACTTCTGCAGAACT
Organism: Cinchona pubescens; assembly: GCA_025175665.1. NCBI lineage: Eukaryota > Viridiplantae > Streptophyta > Magnoliopsida > Gentianales > Rubiaceae > Cinchona > Cinchona pubescens. The sequence goes on from JANKKI010000233.1 coordinate 399,903, forward strand.
GCAAATTCTTATTGGGGGGCTACTTTCTGGACAGCCTACAGGGATCTCCATCTTAATATAAAGATGTCACGAGAGAAAACTTCTGGGACTCGAAAACATCCTACTATGTGCTGATTCTATGTCCTTGGGTCGTTAAAGAAACCCCACGAAAATATTTTTGCTGTTCCCCTGCAAAACAACATATCACAATTGAGACAGAGAACAGAAACTCAAATTGGCAGCTCCAAATATGTTCCTTTGAAATTGAGAATGAAACAGAAAATTACATCAAAATGGCATTTGCAAGTGAATGGAAGTATGTTTGCCATAGAACTTGAACCTCAAACTAGGACTCATTCTTCCAAACTAAAGAAACAAACTAACAGTTTTTTATTAAATAATTTTCAAACAGAAAATTTGTAGTCATTCTAGTAAAAGACCACGCCTAAGAGTAAACATCTTCATTAAGGACCCTCATCTGCCAAAATATAAAAGGGAAAATAGCACAAAAACAAAATTTCAAGTTACAGTAGTCTGTGGTAGAAGAAGATCCCTTCAGTAGTAATACGAAGAACTGGAAAATCTATCAAAGACCAGGAGTACATTGAGATTACTACGACCTCGTGAACAAAATTCTCAATGATTCCAGTAGAAAACTATAACTAAGACTATAACTATTTTAAAGGGAAAAAAATACTCCAAATTTTGGGGTCAAATGGTCACCTGAAAATGCATGAGTAAAGATACATGTCTCAACACAAATATTCATTTTTTATTAATATCATAAACTTCAGCGTGGTCCCCATGCTACACAACCATGTTGGCTAATCACATGATAATATGATATGCACCAATAGCTAGCTATAGCAGCTATATACATGGTACTTATAGAGAAGCCAAACAACCAAACCAATCATAGCTTGCAGTTTTTTCACTTCTTACACGACACATCGAAAGAAGCCAATAGGAGATATAACTTAAACAGAGTGATAACAGACAATATCCCAAACATCAAGTGATTTTACCAAAGACTTCTAATTTAAGGGTGTCTTGGTAGCAAAATTTTGGACGAGGAAAATAGTCCTCAAGATTTTTAAGAACACTGTTCCCCTTTGGTCTTGAACTTTGGCCACATAACAGAGCTAATATTTCCAGTTGTAAAATAGGTAAATTAAAGGTGCAAAAAAGAAAAACCAAAAAAGCATCTGTTTAACTATCAAACAATTGTTTCGATGAGTTTTCGTAGGATGATTATTCCTACATTAAATTGAACCCATAACTACAGTTTTCTTTGATTTCCAATCACAAAATATGTAATTAAGTTTCTCCTATAGCAGAAAGAATGTCTGTATATACACATAACTCTTAAACAGATGTCCGAAAATTACTGAATACTGAATGCCTAATTGAATCAACTAATTCCTTCCTAATTCTAGACCCAAAAGCAAACAAGCAAGACCAGGTCCAGAGCAGGTCCTCATGTCGCTAGATTTTGAACTTCAGATTGCATGATAATTGTTCTTAATAATGCAGACAAGTTTAGATACAGAAGGGAATAAATTAACAGCACATATAGAAAAATAAACTAGTTAACCAAAACTTGAATAAAGATTCATAACCCTCTTAATTAAGAGATGAACGAAAGAATAACTAAAAAGAAGAAACCACTATATCAGAATAATAAACAGAAAAGTGAATAATTAAACTGCTACTTATGATTTAATGATTACCAGTTCCCAAAGGCTACTAGATCAAATAGAGATAACAACAATAACCCTAAATTATCCCATATGAATCAGATCACCAAATACCAGTAATATCAGTCATGGGAGGAAAAGGTCAAATGGAAGCTATCTCAATACTGGGAGTTAAAATGAGCAAAACTACTCAACAAATATCCGCAAAAGTAGCACTTGGACTAGAAAACCCAAAGTTACAAACTTTATATTGAAATTAAAAGATGTCTCTTCACAATTAAAAAAAAAAAAAAAAATCAACCCAAAGAAAATCAGATCTCTGGTTTTATGATACCTAGAAAGAAAAGGATAATCATTTGAAAAAAGCAAAAGATTTCTAGCCACCATAAAAATTCAATCTTTTGGATGAAGAGAGAAGAAATAGAACCTTAGACTAAAAACCCATATAAGAAATCCCCCATTATTATTACCTTGAGTCTCTGTGTATATGAATAAATACACATCAACATTAACAATTAAACGCACAAATACAGAGAGAAAATAGATGTTCAAGATTTACTCTAAACCAAAGGTAATAAATGCAGCAAGATATTGAATTAAAATACACCAATCTCAAACATGGAAGCAAATATATATATCCACAAAATATGAAACAATTAAAAGTATTTAATGTTTAAAAAAATTAAATATTTTTCCCTCTCTCAAAAATAGAAAAACCCTAAAACCAAAAAACTCTTACCTTCCAAACCCAGAAGAACCCACCAAAATTTCATAACAAATTAACAAAAGATAAACTAATAATGATAATTGAAGCTTAAAAAGAATTTAAATTTTTACCTTTGAGATAAATATGGTAAAACCCTAATTCTCAAACTCCAGTTTCAAAGCTCCAAGATTGAGTCTTTGAAGTTTTTGAAGAACCCCACTTCCTTTTTTTGCTCTCAAAATCCTTTTTTATTCTCCTTTTATTGAGTTTCCATAAAATATACACAATTATTTTTCACTTTTCCTTTTTCAGACTCCGAATTTTCTCTCTTTTTTTGGTTTTTTTTTTTTTTTTTCAGGGCTAAAGACTTTTGGCTTTTGGGAAGGAGAGATGGGAAAGGAAACGTTTTCTTGTTGAGCAGAGGGGAGAGAGAGAGAGAGAGACTTGGGATTTTTTTACTTTTTGGTTTTCGGATTTTTCCAATAATTTTAATAATAGGATACATTCCTTTTATCATCCTGGTCTGCTGGCTGAGAAATTGCCACGTGCCGCACGTGCCTTGGAGACAAACCGGAATTTTCATTTTGGATATTCCGGGTCGGGAGCAAATGAATATGTAAACGGTTCAGATCGGATAACCGTAAAAGTAGATCCATATTTGTACCTAAATCTTAATAATATTTTTACATAGAAATTCCTATTTGTAATTATTAACAAAAATTTAGTTCATAATTAATGCTTATATATGTGTTCAACAATAGACAATTTACCTGTTCTAATCAGAATAATAAGAAGTAGATCTGAATAATTAGAATTACATATAGATCTAAATTAGAATAAACGAGTTCAGTTTTAAACTCGTCCCATTGACAACAAAGTCATCATTTTAAAAAAGAAAATATGAACCACATGAACTTAATGTCTCCGATTAAACAACAATTAATAAGTAACATCACGATTTTTTGATGTATATAATATATGTGAGATTATAAATAATTGAAATAGATATTTCAAAATAATTGTAAAAAAATGTTTGGGAATAATTGTTTGTTCAATTAAATTCGATCCAATTCAAAATTTTAATATGTACAAATGTAATTAAAGTATTTAAGAAGTAACATTTTTAATATGACATTCCGCGTGTTGTGAAAACATTTGATTATATGTAAAATGAAACTTTTCAAATGTTAACATTTTTAGTCTTTGGCACTTAGGAGTCAAAATTTATTTAGATATTGTGCACTTTACCGACTTAGTACAAGGGTCCAAATTTACATAATATTGTTAAGAAAGGTCAACCAAAATAATAAAAGAAAAGAAAAGTACTTGGTGGTTCAAGGAGGCGAATGGGAATGCATTTATCCATTCTCAAAATTTTTATTTTACTTGTAACAATGCTGAGTTAGCGCGAATGAATTTTAAAATATACTAAAAAATTCACATTATAATGTCGTGGATTCGGTTAAACTGAAAACATTCTAATTAGTATAATCATATTCTTTGGAGGAAAAATTTTTAACTACTCACTCTACATTGCAGAATGAATATTATAATTTGTTAAATGATTAAAATATAAAAATTTTATTTTTTAAAAATAATTTTAACGAATTTTATACTCACTATATATTACGAAATGAATAATGAAGACTTGTGGAGTTAAATAGTGTTGAATTTGAAGCAAAGTATTTGTAAAGAGATGTAAAAAAAAAAGTGTCAAAATCAAAGAAGTGAGGTGGGGCTTTTTGCTGAAATGGCTTTTTTGATGGTAAAAGGTGGGATGGGAAGAAACGGTCGAAGGTGTGTGGATGAGATATTAGATGTATAGTCTTCTCCTTTGAACAGGAAAGGAGCTTATCCTTGTCGCTGTCTTGATGTCTTGTCCCCACACCTTGTCACGTGGTCTAACACGTGCTTTTCTCTTCATTTCTGCTAAATTTTTATGAAAAGAGGTGATTATTAGAATACTAATACATCGGAAACCTTAATTTTGAAAACCTAAAGTCATTCAAATAAAATCTAATTATAATTTTCTTGAATAAGTTTTAAGTTCAATTAGTCTCTTCTTAAAACATTTTGAGTGTATAAGAAATTATACATATCTTTATGTTTGTGATGTGATTATTATATATTATATTTTTATTCTCGAGGTTATAACACATTGTATTTATATACTTATTTTATTTTACCCTTCAATTTTTGTTTAGCAGTATTTAACACCCATTTATCTGAATTGCAAGTGTTATTGGAACCTACTATTAGTACTATTTTTTCCTTTTTTTCTCTTATTGCCCTATTTTCCTCCTTTATTTTTTCATGCCACTACTTTTGCAAATGTTTATTTTCCTTTTGCATATTGGAATGAACTTTTTATTGGTTATTCTCATTCTGTCAAAATTGGTTCAATGTTTGTCTTTTTACCATTACCTGAATATTAATTAATCACGAGTTATCGAAATGAATGTGAATAAACCAAAAATGACTTTCTTATTAGTTATTAGTTGTATTCAAAACTTAATTAGGCCATAAATGTTAAGGTAATACAAAATTTTGAACTTCAAATCACCTTCTTTATGTACTTGAATTCCAAAGGCAAGTTGCCTATGTGATCCTTAATTCTTTATCTTCCATTAATTTGGAATTAATTCTCATTGATTATCTTCAAATCTACTTGCGAACTTTGATAATTTCCTCAAGTTCATAAAGAAGCAAGAAGAAACAAAAAAGTATTGTTGCTTGCTATGGATAGTTGAATGTGCATAGCGATGGGCCTAGTCCAAACCTTATTCATGGCTCATTTCTTCTGATCAAGCCCGTCTCTTGTTTTGTGGAAAATGTCTTGACTTCATACATAATCGAGAAAGGGAAGATATTATAATTAAAACATAATGGCCCGAAAAAAAGTAGAAAAGAAAGAAGATCTCCACGAGCTACCAATGTTTTCTTTTTTTGGGTTTCTTTTCGGGTCCAGTGGAGTAGGAAGCCCAACAACAAAATAATTAGACAACGAAGACAATTACTTCTAAAGGCCCAAAAAGTAAAAACTGCGGCGAGCCCGCCAGCCTTTAAAGTTTGTATTGATAATTCTACTTGTAAGTAGAGTATTTATTTTTTAGGCTTAACAGTAATTTGCATCCTTAAATTGTTATCCACTTGCAATTTGCACTTTAAGCTATCAATTAAGTGTCAATTATATCACTAGAAGTCCCTTATACTATTAATTATGAAAAATTTTACGATTTCTTATAAGAACATTCTAGATATTTTAAATATGTGTCTTATAACATCAATGTTTCACAAAATTTGTACTGTACAAATTTTTAAAATTAAAGAATTAATTCCTTGTAGAAGTTTTTATTTATTTATAACACATTTCATTTTAATCATGGACCTCTCACCTAAACATGGGCTGGAACCGTTTATTTTCTGTGAGTTTCGGTTAGACTTGCCAATTTATTGCCTTAAAAATGTTTAATTCATTCTCATTTGGGTATGGCTCATACTTAAAATATTATTTAGAATAATATTGAAATTATTATTTGAAATGTGGTACATGCAAGTAAGATAAAATTTTGATTATAAACAATACCGACAAAATATTGTTTGGAGAAGAATGAAAAAAAAGTCATCCAAATGGGAGGGATTTCAAGAAAAGCCATCCTCCAAAGAATTCAAGAAAATATGAACTGAAGAGAGTTTCATGGGTTTTCATCAACAGTACAATTCCAAAGATATTTCACACAAATATTATTGAACAGCTGCTGCATTAACATTAGGGAAGTAGACAAACAACATGTACAACCAGACTAAATTGCAGAGCTGCATAGAGCAAACAACAGAGGAACTCCTCAATGTTTAACAGCTACAACAAAAAAAAAAACCCAAAGTAATAACCACATCCAACTGATAAGGACCCCTCCAAATTCATCCTGCCTCTTTGGCTTGGACAACAAGGTCACAATTAAAGTTATTAATACAACAGTAATTCTTTAATTCATCTGCAGATTTATTTCTCAAGAATTCTAATCCAGATTCCAGGCCTTGCATTTTAGACCAAGGAAACACTTCAACTTATCAAAGGAGGCTAGGAGGAGAGGCAGTAGACTGAGGAGGATTATTAGCAAGCATGTGAACAACTTCCCTCATAGTTGGCCTTGCAGAACTCTCATCCTCCACACACATCATTGCAATCTTGAACAAATTCATCACACTTGATAATGGATATCCAGTAAGCCTGAAGTCCACAATAGCAAGCGCCGAAGCAGCATCCGATGGCTTGGATAATTCAGACATTGTTTTCCTAACCCACATCACAATGTCCACTCCCTCCCCAAACTCCCCCACTGGTTTTCGACCCGTGATCAGCTCTAGTAACACCACACCGAAGCTATAAACATCGCTTTTCTGGTCAATTTTCAGTGTATATGCATACTCTGTTGTATATAAGATGGATTAATTAGTAGCAAAATAATTCAAGAAATGCTAATAAGGGCAATTGTGTATAAGAATATTTACCTGGAGCAATGTAGCCGTAGGAACCAGCAATTGCGGACATGCATTCTGATGCACCATTGTTGTGAAAGAACTTTGCTAGCCCGAAATCAGCAACATGAGCCTCATAATCAGAATCCAGCAAGATATTATTAGACTTGACATCTCTGTGAATTATGGAAGGCGAACAATCGTGATGCAAGTAACACAATCCCTTAGCTGCCTCAGCTGCAATCCTATACCTCGACTCCCATTGCAAATGAGACCCTTTAGTTCCATGCAACATTTCTCCAAGGCTGCCATTCGACATGTACTCGTACAACAGCAAGTTTGTGTCTTTATTAGACACATATCCTAATAGCCTCACAATGTGCCTGTGCCTGATTTTGCCCAATGTCTGAATTTCAGCTGTGAAACCATGGTCACTGCGACCACTACCATGGTCAACTAATCGTTTAATCGCTTCGACATCAACGCCGTTAGGCATGGAACCTCTGTATACAATCCCTGCACCACCTTTGCCAATAACATTCTCTTCTTTCAAACATTCCAAAACATCATCAACTTTGAATTCGAGCTTCTGGAATGCAGTGAGCCTCCAAGCCAACGATTTTGCGTGCTTTCTCCTCCTAATCATCATCCCAGTGACACCAATAACTAGTGCCAGAGTAACAAGAACAATCACAAATATCACAACTTTCGACGTAGTAAATGACCCCGTAGCCGAATTTGAAGCAGAAGGACATGTTTTAGCAAAGGGAGTGCAGAGATGAGGATTTCCCTCAAATGCACTGTCGCTGGTGAAATTCAACATTCCGTCCACCGGTCTTCTGCCGGTGAAGTCGTTATAAGAAAGGTCTAGAATTGTCAAGCCATTCACTGACCCAAGCTCAGCAGGGATTTCACCGGTTAGCTGATTTCTTGATAAATTCAGCGCATTCAAGACCTTAAACTTGGATATATCCCCAGCTTGGAATTTTGCCATGCAAATTATTTCGGCTCAAATCAAGATAATATAACTCGGGACATTGAGCTAGAGAATCCGGGAGATCACCTGTTAAGCCGTTTCCTGCCAAATTCAAAACATTAAGTCTCTTTAATTTTGATATTTCCACTGGAATTTCACCTGACAATCTGTTCATATCAAGGTTCAATATCTGCAGCTCCATCAAATTCCCAATAGCAGGTGGGATTTTTCCAGTGATCCTGTTGTTAGAAAGGATAAGACTCTTGAGAGCAGTAATAGAAATTTTCCCCGGAAGCTCCCCGGTGAAATGGTTATCACTGAGCTCGATCATATCCAGCGAAGGCAAGTTGAAAACGCCCGAAGGAATCGTTCCATTGAGAAAATTCTTCGCTGCTCGAAACTTTGTCAAGGACTTGCATTCCCCGAGTTCTTCAGGAATCGGGCCGAAAAAGAAATTCTGCATTAAAACTAAAGTCCTTAACCTTCCTCCTTTGCACAAGTCCCCTGGGAATTGTCCCTGTCAGATGATTCGCCGTGACGTCCAGAATCAACAGCCTCCCATTGCTACCAAGATTCTTGGGCAATTCCACGGTGAAATTGTTCTGCCAAAGCTGTAAAACTTCAAGATTAGGAAGTTCTCCAATGAACGACGGAATTTGACCGTAAAATTGGTTGTGAAACAAATCCAACAAAGTCAGATTCTTCAGAACAGAGTATTCCATTGGAATTTCACCAGTCAAGTTGTTCAACGACACGTCCAGCGACATCAGGCTCGTACACCCCGAAAGCTCCGGCGGCAAATGCCCTGTGAGATTATTCTGTTGTACGAATAGAGTGTGTAAGAGCTTCAAATTCCCCAGAGTTGGCGGGATTTCACCTGTTAAACTACAGCCGCCGAGGTCGAGAAGCCGGAGCGTGCTCAACGAGCCGAGTTCTGGAGGAATGCCGCCTGTGTAACTGTTGTAGTAGCCCAGAAGGAGCTGTTGAAGCTTGGGAAGCCGAGCCAAGCTGGAGGGTATTCTGCCGGTGAGTTCATTTCCTGCTACTCCTAAAATTTCTAAATTTGGAAACAGGGAATAATCTTCTGGAATTTCTCCGAAGAAGTAGTTCCCTCCGAGGTCGAGGATTCTTAGTTTCGGCAGCTTCACGAACTGTGTCGGTAAGTAACCGGTGAAGTTGTTGTTATAACAAACGAAAACTTCCAGGGCAATCATTTTCTCGATCAGTTTTGCGGGTAATTCTCCGTTGAAGTTGTTGGCTGTGATATTAACAAACTTTAAAGAGCTTAATCTTGACATTTCACGAGGAAGTTGGCCGGTGAGGTTATCGGAGGTGAGAGTGAGGTTGACGAGCTTATCCAACATGCCTATCTCCGGCGAAAGGGTGCCGAAGAGAGGAACGGTAGAGATGTTCAGTGACGTCACACGTGAAGTTTCATCACACGTGACTCCTGAAAAGGAGCAGTGGTTGGACGACGACGACCAGTCAGCGAGTCCGGAGCCGTCGTCTAGCTGTCCGAGCATGGAGGCTTTGAGACTCATCAATGCTTCGAGGTCTGAAAATGCATGAATAGTTGTAGTCGAAAATAAAAGAAAAATGGAAGTAAAAATATGAAGAAGAAGAAGAAGAGTGATGGTGAATTTTGGCATGTTTTTAGTTTTGCGTAGTTTCTGTAGAGAGAAGGAATAAGTTAGCCAAATAAATAGAGTGGGTTAAATATGTGTTAATCACTTTAAAATTCGGAACGAATATGTCGTCGTTTACATAAATAAAAATTAGGAATCTTATTTACTGTATTAATTTTTAATTATCAACTTCAAATATGAAGTGAATACTAATTTTTTTTAATTTATTTTTTTTATATTTAGAATATTGTCTTTTAGTGACAGTAATATTAAAAATTGTAATTTTTAAAGTTATCAAGTGTACATTAAAAGTGTTAAAATATAAAATTTACATCGATTAGTTAAAATAATTTTAAATTAATTAATAAATTTGTAGACTATTCTATTCTTCAATATGATAAGAGATATTTAGTTTATGAATATGAAGAAAAGAATAAAAATTAAAATTAATGATATTTATAAATATTGTTTCATTAATTACTATAAAAATTATTTTATGAGAATAAAAATATTAAAAATATACGTTTTCATTCTATACTTATGATTTAAATTTTAAATTACTTAATTTTTTAACATAATAAAATATATTCATTAATCAAATTAAATAAATAAAAAAATTGATAATATTCCTAATATAAGTATGATTAGCATCTAATTACTACTAAGAGACAGCACTATCTTGATCTTTATCTTGATGTAGATCAATTAAAATGCAAAAAATGGACAAAAACACCAGACTAATTGTGTAATTATCTCCTCCATTAATATCTCTGACGTTACTTGTCAAACATGCCCTTTTAGATAGGTCTGTGAGTTGACGGCGTAATTTGGTAGATTGAGTGACAAGGTGGTGATAATAATGATGGTTCTTATGTGGTGGATTCTGCTTAATTGTCAGGGCTGCTGCCGGTTGAACACTGACGTGGCTGCATACATTTGGATGATTCTATTTGATCCAAACGACGGCGTTTCAGGTCCGATTCGGATCCAACAACAGTATTTGGGGGTTTTTGGGCTGTGGGTCAATGGGGATTTAATGCGTCCGTAGTGTAGTGTTGTTTTTACGAGAAATCTGAATTTGGATTGTAGAAAAGCCGAACGGGTCATGAAGGAGGAGGATATTTGGGGCCCACGGGCCAGATCAAAGACTGTCTTCTGTCTTTTCCCAAACAGACACAAACTTTTTCTCTGATTATATTTTTATTTTGGCTGTGACTGAAAAGTCTACTCTCTTTGTTTTCTTCTTCATTTCCCCAGGAAAATATTTGAGTCCCACTCGTGCACTCTCTCTTCAAAGTAAATTTTATAAAATTTTATTTATATCAATTAATATCATAAATTTTATAATATTTAATTTATATTATAAAATTTATAAATAAAATTATATTCCAAATCTATCTAAATATTTATCCTTTCTAATCTCTTTTGTTGGGCCCATTCCTTTATTCTTAGATCTAGCCCGTAGGAGAACATTTAGAATTTAGAAAACAAATGGTACATTATTTGACGCAACTCGAGTCACTTTTTGGTGTGTTTTATTGACGTCTACGTCAAACATTTCATATTTCATTTGAATAATATAGATATTCTAAATTTAGTCACGTTACTCTAATCATTTATTACCGAGTAATATAGATAAATTTAAATTATAAAATCTATAACATAACATAATTTCATTTTATAATTTTCTTCCAATAACTCGATATGATACAATGCTATGGTTCAAAGAAGCAAAATGCGTTTTAAACAACTCAAATTAAAAATATTACTATTGGCTTTCCATACACCTTTGTCATTAGTGAACTTTAGAGTTGAGGATATCAATCAAATTGTTAAGTGGGCACAAAGTGGCTTTACAAAAGTTTTGAAATCAATTCAGAAACAAGTTTTTATTGCGTTGGACCATTGTTATTGGGATGGATTGAGGCAGCCGTGGACTTCGCAATTTATAAATAGAGAGATACTGCAAGCATTATTCCAAGTGTTGAGTAAAGTACATTTTCTAACTTTATGCTATTAGGATAATTCAGAGTAGTTAATGGGTCAGAATGCTTTTGAATATCAACAACTAAAGAGAATTTGAAAGCAGTAGAACTTGTGAAAGATAAAAAGGCAGAATTTATTCACCTCTAATGCAAAATTAGTCCACTACAAAAGGGAACAAATTCAGATTCTTAAATAAAGTCAACACATGTAAGTGGGCGAAATTTGAAACTATAAAATCATTTATACATATATATGGATCGACGTCCATATAATTGTTTCTTGGCAATTGTGACACGTAGAATGTAACCTTTTATTGAGACCAATGTCTATATTTATTGTATGTGCACAGAAAGAGAGTTTATGAGTTTCGTGTGAGATCTTGTAGTGGACCATAATGACACCCAACCGTTATAACGAAAGAGAGTTTTATAGTTTTTTTCAGAGCATTATTTTCTTTAATTTTGAAGATTTATATAATATAAATTTTTAAAATATATGATATTGTAGTATATAAATATTTAAAATGTAAAAAAATAATTTATTAAAAATAATTGTAAAATTTTTTTACAATGAAATCGGTAGACACTGCTCTTAGGAAGTAGTGTTAAAGCATCTATGAGCCCTATATCTATGTATACATAGATCTTGGTTCATATAAGTATTTATGTATGGGAATGAGATACAGAGTATTATTTCATTTTTTTTAAGTGTTATTTTAACAAAAAAATTTTGTTTAATTTTAAGTGTCACTTTTTAAATCAAATGAAATATTAATTATTTTTTTTATCAATTTTGTCATTATCTATTTCTAACTCTATTATTTACTCAACTTATAATTAATGTTAGACTCTTTTATTTATTACTAATCAAAAAGACAATTTAGTCATATAGTATCAATTTTGGTTATAAATTTTAGGGATTTAATAGTAATATTAATTTTTATGTTAAATGTTAAAATGACACTTAAAAAAAAAACAGATATAGTAACTAATTTAAATTTTAGTCAAGTAAAACATAATTCAATAGTAGGGAAAATACATATTTATCAAAACATAGCAACAAAAAGAATACTCACTATACACGTTAGATAGTGAATTATTTTTCTAATAATATTTTGTAATAGTTTTATATACGTTTTCAGAATACTTTCTCTTTATATCACCTATATCTGATCAAAATAATTTTTACTATACCTATTTAAATAATGAAAAATTTTATAATTTCTTTTATAGGATAATTTTCTTATATTTTAAATATTTATACAATATAACATCATGTATTTTAAAAATTTATATCATATAAATTTTAAAATTAAAAAAATAATTTCTTAAAAGAAACTTTAAAATTCTGCATAAATAATATTTCAAGAATAACTAGTATTCAAACGGGGAGAATGTAGTTGGATGAAATGCTTGTTGGATAAATGGTTTACAAAACCAGAGATTGCATTAATTTGCAGAACCAAGTTATGAAAGAGCAAGGGATGGGATAAGGGGGACGGTAGATGAATTTTTTTATTTATATTATTTTAATTTAAAAATTTTTTTTAAATAATATAATTTAATATAAATCTAAAAATTCATCTACAAAAATATAAAAATTTTCTACCGGAGTAGTAGTGAGTAGCAAGACCTTATATAATGAGTTAATGACCTACTTTTACTAGATTTAGGAAAAGGTAACCTCCCATGGATCAGTTTGAGAAGATTGATCTGATAGAGAATAGAAGATGGACAAGACAAGTGGCAGAAGCCCAGAGGCGGAGCCCGGTTTTCAATGTTAATGCCCGGCCTGCCTCTGCCTCGGAAACTATTTTGCAATGATTTTTAGCAAGAAAGAAGAGTATATTTTGCTTCAGCAGCGTTCCATCAAATTGGATTGGCAATTTGCAGGGCAACTAGGCTGGCTCAGGGTAGCACCAACTGGTCACATCCCACCAAAATCTAGCTGGGCCGTCCTTAGAATCTGCTCAAGCCTTGTCTTGAATTGTACCTCCAAGTTTTAGCCCACCTATGCCTATTAATTTATTTACCTGTTTTATTTATTTATTTATTTTTTTTTTGGTTATAAGATTTATTTACCTCTTCTATTAATGTATTATTTTTTGAAATGCTACAGCAATGGTTGATATTGCCATATTTTTTTTTTTTTTTTAAAAATTGCCAAAATATGAAGTGAGACTCCAAGACAGTAAATTTTTATATTCACCAAAATGCATAAATTGTGAGTTTTATCATAATTTATGTATTTTGATGCATACAAGAGGTTACTTCCAAGATAAGTTTGCTTGATTTTATCGTAATTTATGTATTTTGATACATATAAGAGTTTATTATGGAATGACTACCTTCCAAAAATACAGCATTGAAAAAAGACTTTGGGAACGTTTAGCTTTATTTTTAATGCGTCTCTGTTGATGAATTTATGGCACATATTTTGCGAGTTTGTTTGGCCATTCAGACGGAATGCAAACTAAAAAATCAAAGGAAAAAAAAAAAAATATATATATACAGCATTATCCAAATGCAATTCCTAAGCAAGTTGTTGCAGAAATGAGAAGAAACTTGAACTAAAATGGAACAGAAACCACAATAAGTAACTCGATTGTCAAGAGCGAACTTCCATCTTTCGGCTGCAGTTGCATACATTTACACTGATATGAATACTAATTGTCCATGAAAATGAAAACCCAAAAAGGAAAATCTAGATTTTATTTACTGAATGGACAACCAAATACGAAGTTTTCCATTTTGACATAACAATATGCAAACAAAGAGAGTTTGTGCAAGGCAATAACAGTGATATGGTACTAGTAGTACCTCAAACTGCAGTTCTCCATTGCAGCTCAATCTGACATTATAATACGACCATTCTTCGAGTCAATAAGGTGGTATCTCTCATTCATACGCTTATTGCTTACAACATCCGAGAGATATATATCCACATAACCAAGAGTTTCCTAAAAACGAAAATTTCAAGGTAAAAAAAAAAAGTTCACAACAATACAAAAAACTTGAAACCAATTAATCAGAGATACTGAGGAGTAATTGGTAAACATTTTGTTATATATTCACATTTGCATAAATGGTACCTTGGGATGAAGTAGACCCATTCTTGATGATGTGCTAACAACTTCAACATGAATCCTGTCATTAGTAGGTGGTTCATCCAGCGTAAACTGAAACTCCTCTTCCCATCTTGGATCTCTATTTTTCTTCACTACCTAAAAAAACAAAGCCACCGGTTGCCAAAATTAGGGGTGTATAAATGGACATAATCAAGCCAGATACTCTAGTGTTCAAACTTGTTTGAATTATTTTAACGAGTTTAAAATTTTATTCAAGCTTGGCTTGTTTATCTTTCAAGCATCTAGCCGTGCTCAAATGGGCTTACCTTGGTTTTTTTCTCCTCACCCCTAAAAAGCAATCTTACAGATGGATTGGTATGGTGCTTTCCTTCCAAATCTTGAGCTTCATGGACTATTACTACAAGCAGACCTCCACTCTCAGGAGTTCCTTCGGGAGCCTTTTGTATTGCATTTGAGTCTTCAGTCTCATTTGGCATCTCATCATCCGTAAACGGTTTATACAGCAGTTCAAGAACAAGCTGCCCACGTGACTTCTCATTTTGAGGATCATCCGGGTTTAGATTTTTTAGAAGATCAAGCGTCAAGACTTTTGGCTCATCAGGTGTAAGCTCATTCAGCTGGACAACATTTATTCCCATCTTCTCATGTGTGCCAACCTATGTAGGGCAAAAATTGGCCCGAGTTATACTACTACAAAAACAAGGAGTAGGAAATCCAACATAATTTCAATTCTCGTGTTGTTATGATGGAATATAAGAAAAAACCTGTTCCCAATCATAGACAGAGAATTGTCCAAATGTTGAGATTGTGGATCCTTCACAACGAGTTTAAATTCTTCATTCCATTCAGGATTCAAGTTCTTCTGTTTCACTGTTGTCTTCTTTGATGGAAGCTTGTCATCACTAAGTTTTAGCTTCACATAAGGGTCTGAAGCACCCAAAAGATCTTTCTTCTTAAGTTTCATTGCCCTCAACACCTTCACGTTAAGGATACCAACAGGTTTCTTCATTGCCCTGTTAAATTGGAAACACATTAAGCATATCAATTGGGTAGGATTAGATGTTTTTGAAGTCAAATTTATTAAAGGACTATAAACTTACGTAGCAGGATCCAATATTTGTACTTCTAGTGTTTTTGGCCACAGATACATATTTGCAACCTGATCTTTGATAAGTTCCTGGTGTAAAATATGAGAGCAATGACAAGGAAACAGCCAAAGTTAAGAAGACAGGTAAAATGCTACAATCATCACGTAATATTTTGGAAATGGCTGGCGAAGGTATTGGCAAATCAATTGTAGTCCATGGATATCAGGAAAACCTTCCTTAACAAATTTAAAAAGTCTACATGCCAAAAAATGGAAATTTGGCCTAGCCACGGCAAGGAATTAAAATTGAAGACAACATTTACAGCCATAAGCAGAAGGGTGGAGGAGAATAAAAGCTAGAAGCATGAGAAAAGTGACGGAGAATAAATTAGCTAGGCTTACAAACAAACTAGTTCTCTCAGCATTCAAAATCCAAAGGAATGAAGAAGCCCCATGATCATGACTCAAATTCTAGTCTAATGAACTATCTTCATTATAACTTGAGAATAATTGCTTCTTAGTGAATATACCAGCATCTGCTGACATAACCTTTCAACAAAATCGTATCATATTTTGCCAATTCAAAATTACCATTTGAAGAATTTCAACATAACAACAGTAAGAAAAATGAAACAAAATGCAGAATAGAAATCTATACCTGAACAAATCTGTACAGACCAGGAATGGACATAGCGTCGGCCCCTATTGGAACAATTTCAATCCAAAGTCAACGTGAGGCTGCAAAACGGGGGGTAGTTAAAAGAGAAGACACCTTTAGAGTCTAAAGTAAATGGTTCCCGCATTTCATAAAGACAGATCATAATCTTTTGCATGAAAGGAATCATATTGCCTAATCACTATCTAAGTAGCACACAACTCTACTTCAAGGGTATCATCATATTTATAACTAGTAAAGAGTACACAGCCATGCATGTAGAGCAGTATGCTTCTCAGGATTGATTAACAAAAATAGCATTATTTGTGAACTTCAGAAAGTCGAAGCACAGCAAAAGAACCAGCGAATTCCCAACCCTAGCAAAGATGAATATCCATTTTCTGAAGGCATGACCATAGAAATCAAGTCCACGTATTTAATATCGGCCTTCGCCAGCAGAGAGCAAAATTTCTTCATAACAAGGGAATTTCAGAAGAAATGGCTCCAGTGTTAGTATTGTTTGTGAACTATGGAAAGTGCATATGCAAGGCAAAAGAAAAATCAGAATTCTCCACACCACATTAGAGATAAATATCAATTTTCAAAGACATTAGCGAAGAACATAAAGTCCAATTTAGTGTTCACCTTCTCCATGAGAGAAACTAATATCTTTGCAAAACAAGGAAAGCTTGGAACAAGAGGCTTCAGTGTTATACGTGGAGAAGCAAATACTTGCAAGTCAAGCACCTGAAATGCTCAAAAAAGAAAAAAAGATAAGCCTGTTGCAAGACAGAAAATTGCAAATCACATGTGGAGAGGGAAACAGATAGATAGACAGATATAGAGAGAGAAGTGGCTGCATAATTTTATTTTAATCTAAAAGCAATTGTTTAATTTCAGTATGTAGAAATCTTCACAACATTTAGACACCTGGACAACAGCTCTAACGTTGTCTCCTTTCAAAGAATAAAGAAATAAACCGATACCTGAACAGTGGCTCGCAATCCAAATGCCTTGACAGCAATAGTTATGTTAGGATTACCAGCCCATTTGAAGGAAAATCAGGCTCCATAATCAACTCTTGCTCTTCAGTGGTATAAACTTTCATGCCTGGGTATGGAAGCACCATATTTCAAAAAGTTGTTCAATGTCAAGAATAAAAAGAATGAGCACAGTAATTTTCGTCATAATTTACACCAACAGAGGAACTAGGCAGAGAGTTAGAGGGGCAAGTGACTGAGTCATTGATGCTCCAAAAGAAGGGATGATGTGATACATTACTTTACTGAGTACCATGAATTACATCCATACTCACTGGTAAAGCTTATATTTTTATCATTTACGAAGGATCCAAACCAGACTTCTAACAGTAACTTTATTTGACAAAGAAATGCATGTTTGCTGAGACTGATTTGAACAAACTCAACAATAACAAGTGTGATATAAGACTACGTTTATGAGTTCATCATGCAAGCAGGTAGGGTAACACTGAGAAGCTCAACCTTGAAATGTAGGAGGCAGACATCCCAAAGTCAGTGCTTCAAACTGAACTGATTCAATTTATGTACTTTGGGATCTGTTTGGCTATGATGGGCTCTGCTATTTTCTTTGCAGTCTTGCAGATAGCCTGAGAATCTTTAGTGATCAACATACACGACACACTCAGAAAAGTTAAAAAGACTAATACATTGTGAAAAAGCAAGCAAGCACACACCTTATCCAAATAAGGCCACATAGTTTCAATAAATTTGTTAAGCCAATCAATCTGCACAAATTGAGTCAAATAAAATGAGTATCTTGATCATGCTTCACACAGTAAGGACTCCACATTATGATAAATGAAGCAATACGTACACGATCATAATCTGGATTTTTTACCCAAAGGGGAATTTCTGGCATCATTTTCTGGAGATTTTGATATTCTAGCTCAACCAAGGGCTGAATATCCGGATCCTGAAGAACATAAATTCCAAGTTAAGTAAATCATGATATACCCATATCCCATCCTTTGCTTTAACCAAAATACACAAGAAACTCATTTCACGCAGTTATGTTGCCTGCTTTAAAAACTTAAACTTCTACTACCATTTGAGTTAATAAATACAAATCAAGGTAGAAGACATAAGCACAAATTTTGAGTTTTTTTCTCTTCCCTAATTTGCTAAATTTTTTTGCAGCTACCATAAGCTTATGCCAGAGTGATCATTGAATATGAGGGTTGAGAAGAAATCAAGAAAAAAGAACCAAAGGGATCCTTCATATTCCCACTCTGGACTGTTCCGACACTCATTTAAACTATTTCATTCGTAAAGGTGAAGATATTTAAGTACATTCTCTCCCATAAATTTGAGAAAAAAACTCGCTCCTCCAGTTGCAGCTAAGGAAGAATAACTATCATACTACAAGATTTGCATACAAAATAACTGTAAAAGAAGATTACACGTGCATTTTTAGGAAATAAAAAAAGCAGAAAGTAAACATGAAAATACAGAACATCAACAGAGATAAAAACAGAAATTGGATTAAAAAAAAAAAAACTGACCTTGACATCAGTTGGTTGGAAGTAAATGAAGCAAGAAAATATCCGATCACAAGCCCAACTGTGATCCCAATTCCAAACCCAAAAACACCCATAATTGTACTGATTATACCCATTTTTCAACCTTGCTTTCAATCACCTCAAATTGCCACCACCAATATTCCTCCCAAGAAAACAAAAGGGCGCCAGCCAGACAACCTCAAATTTTCATCATTAGCATATACCAAAAAAAAAAAAAAAAAAAAAAGGAAAAAAAGGAAATGTTTCTACGACCCAATTTTTTTTTTCAAGAATTGTAAGATAGACAAACTTATGGCCAAGTGGGATCAACAAACAATAAAAAGAAAAGGACAAACTTTAGCAGAAAGTTAACCAAAAGAGAGGAGCCCAATAGTCTTATTATTGTAGCTGTGAAAAGGCGTTACGTTATTTTGAACATTTTTAGCAGGCAAAGGTAAAGACTCAAAATACTATCCGAGTAGAGAGACAAAGTAATATATTTCAGCAATACACATCCTTAAATAATGATAAAATGAAAAAAATTTATTTTATTTTTAATAATTTTACGGAATGTTATACTTATTTTATATTAAAAAATAAATAATTAAAATATAAAAAAATAATAAATAAAAAAACATAAATGCGCTTGTCCCCTCCATCTATGAAATGACCCCATTTGATCCAGACATAACGGCTCTGCTGGAACAATTCGAGCGCGTGCCACAACATACTTGTCGGTAAAGCTTTCTAAGCCTCTTTTTTCCTTCTTCTGAGGGTATATTGGTCTAATTGAAGAAAAATATCTTCTATACTTAATTGGGGCAAGGTTCAAGAGGGGCCAGATGAATCTGTCACTACATAATGAGGATAATATGTAAATTTGTTTTTTTTTTTGGTGTATTTAACTATAGGAGTTCTACTATTTTCTTGATTCAGCTTGGTCCTTGTTTGAGACAAGTGAAGATATGGAAGTTTAATGGTTGGCTTTTGCTCTTTTTTTACTGGATATCGATGATAAGTCAAATGGCATATTTTTTGCCGCTTTCTTTTTTGAATATAATTTAATACTACCAAGTTTCATTTTGTCTAAGGCCCATGTACGTGATTTGTCACAATATCTCATGGTGGCAAATTTTAGTTTCGGTTTAAACTCACGTGAGTCTTACATTTTTTTTTTATAAGACAGTTATATATCTATGTAATAATTTTTTCTCATATTGTATACATATATGTTGTTCATTTATATGGTTTGATATTATAGTAATTCGAGACAAACCAGTAACTTTAGGGAGTAAAAAATTGTATCAAAAAACAAATTTTTTTTTTTTTTTTAGGTGTGGTGGGGAGGTAATTCATAATCGGTAACTTCATAGTGCAAAGAAAATTCAAAATAAAAGTTTAAAGTGTAAAGTAAAAAATATTGAGAACATTAGGGGTGTAAAATAAAATTAGTTAAATAAAATAGAGAAGATTAATATCTATCTATATTATATATAAAATAAATGGAAGAGTTTTGGTATCCGTTATTTTGTAAATTGTCAAATTTACCCTCCCTACACTTTTGTATTATCTTTCTATTAATTATTCATAACTTTCTTCCCATTTTCACTTTCCACCCCTATATTATTCTTCTAATTTTTTTTGTTAGCATTTTCACAACCTATTTTTTTAAACAAAAAAATTACACACCCATAAGATACTTTTCCCACTAGTATCTATGAAAGAGATGCAGTGAATCACAATTTAAAGCACTACACCAGGCCCAAGAGACCAAAAAGGCTGACCACGAGTGTTGATTGTCATGCATGGCATCTGTTCTTACTCATCACACTCGAGGTAACTAATGGGCTAGCCCAATAAAATGGTCTTAGAATTTTAGCCCACCATATATCAGAGACAAAGGGAACTCGAGGATAACATCAACGGCTACTTCCAAGAAAACTGGAATCCAACGGTCCACATCAAATCGGCGGAAAGTCCACGTGGGTCTTTTCACTCGGGAGTCCTCCAACTTATTCATTTATATTATATCCGTGGGCCGCACAGCAGATCTACTGCTACTTTAATTAACAGCCTCAATAACTGTCCTATATTCAATAGAAAAATTACAAGAAATGGAATAAAAATATTAGTAATAGCCGTTGGGTGCAGTTGTTATCTTCTTCTATATGAAGAAGAAGAGGTCCAGAGCTTCATGATCATTTACTTTCTCTGAAAAATCAAGTTAGATACTGGATCCCTTTTGGCCGGGTTGTGTAAATTTCTCTTCTTTAGTTTCTATACATCTTTCTATCTATCTCTGTATTTGTCTGTATCCTTGTTTTTCAGTACATACCAAAAAAGATAGTAGCTGCTTTAAAGGTTAATAAGGTCAAGTTTTGGGCTCTGAGCTAGCTAGTTTATATGCTTTACATGTACATATAGACAAGTTTCTGTAAATTCTTGATGTTCTTGATATACTTTTGTTGTTTATTTGAGATCATCCCCTATCATTTTCTTGAACTTTGTTTTACTTCAATATCTTCTTCAGAAGAAGCTCTGAATATTTGTTTAGTATCATTACCATCTTCTAATGCGAAGCAATCATGTTCCAATATACATCACAGGATCATCAGCCAATCTCACCTTACAAATCCCACATCAAGAAAAGTACCCCCAAAAGACCCTCAAATCTTCCTCCTTTCATTTCAAGCCAAACCTCTCAGAACTTTGCTTCTACTACTAGTACTACTGGTCTTTTACAGGCTCCTCCTTCCCAAGCTTATCAATGTCTTTCCCATTCCTACCCTCCATTTTCATTCCAACACCAACAACCACCACCTCCAATTCTCCATCTCCCAATCTCTGCAACTACTGCTAAAAGAAAAACCACCTCATCTCTTACACCAAAGAAATCCAAAACCACTCCCAAAAACGAAGAAAATTTGAAACCTTTGGGACCCGCAGAACCCAAGGATCTTCCCAAAAATGTTCCAAAGATTTTGACTTTATTATCTGGAAATAATAGTAATATTAATAATGTTGTTAGTACTAATGATGTTAGCTGTTTTGATGCCATAAAGGATCATCAGGTTGACGAGTTTTCAGGATCTGTGGCGTTCAGTGGTATCTCCCCTCCACCAAGCAGCTTGCCTTTGCCCACTTTTTCATTGAGGCCTAAGCTCAGCTGCAACGCAGAGGCTGCCGGAATTGATGCCGGAGCGACTGACAACCTTCGGCGACTCCTTCGACTTCCATAAGTAGTATATAGTCTTTTGTTAATGGACAGATTGTTTGCAAGGCTGTAGAAAAGCAGTATGCTCTGTTTGTAGGACTCCAGTTTCTTTTTCTCCCCCTCTACGCTTTTTCTTTCCCTTTCTATATGGGTTCTGCAATTATGTGATCACCGCCTATATTTTTTGAAATGGTGGTGCAGAATATATGAAGACGTTATGCAGTTCTTCAGGGGTTTTGTAACTTGCTCTTGATTTTGTATTGATGTATTTATTCTTTTATGAAATGAAAGTTGACTATTGAAAAAAAGAAGTCCTTAACCGAACTAGATGACGCATCTACTGTCAAGTCTCACCAAAGATCTTGCGCAATGAAATCAACTTATGGCCAACAATTGGTAGAGATTATCTGGATTTCACTAATTATGATAATTATTTAAAAAAAGCAGGTGACACTGCAGACAAAGGTGAAAAGATAACGCATAACATTAATCAGCTTGAAATGCATGAAACAAACTCAATTTAACCCTTTCTTGAAGGTTCAGATGTCATTTGTCTCAGAATGAACAGTGACACACTTGGCTATCGTAATTGGGCAGAAGCCCTGGCGAGCTTGTATCCAAGTCAACTTTCTCATTCCTATCTAACAACAAAATCTTGGCTTCAAAACGATAAAAGCACATGAAGGTAACAAGAAGAACACAGAATAAGATTGAAAAAGAGCTCAATTCCAGCATGTGGTAGATGACAGAACTCTTCAAGTGTCATGAATTCTCTGTCTGTCTATTTGCACAAACAGGGCATGTATAAAAAATAGTCTGTCCTTCATCAGCAGATCTGATCTGTACAACCAAAGTGAAATACTCACCCAGAATTTATGATGTAGATCTGGTTAAGAATTTTCCAAGGGTTGATGAACAAAGTTAGCTAAAATACCTGTCTAGCAACATAAGACATGCCCAAGTGTTGGCATGCTTTACATTTTGCATTGTAATCCTATTTACAAACAAAATAAAGAAGCTGAAATTAGGCACTACCATACAAAGGCAAAGGTTTGGAGTTCATACTGCAGATAGCACTTACCATTTGCTTTAATTCTTTTTCTTCTTCAAAATCATCCAATGAGGATATGCCCAACTCCCTTCTAATATCCTGCAAAAGACGTGGGTAATTTGGGATCACATGCAGCAGTAGCAACCAAAAGGAAGAATAGAACCTTTTAGATCAATCTGTTAGAAGTTGAATGAAGTCACAGGAACTTAGCATGCACCAGGTTAAGAACAAATGTTTACTATCAGTATGATCCATATACTACCTGCAAATCCTCTAAATTTCAGTGTGAAGCATTTTTGTTTCAAAAAGACATTTGATATTCATTTACCTGTGCTTTTAGCGAGCTTTGTGATTGGATGTATGCATAAAAAAAAATAAGAAATCAAGAACAAACCATAATTCAAACTTAACACGGAATGACACCCTACTTTTGATTCTGTTCTTCAAATGTTTGACATGTTGATTAGTTCTTTAAATAATCCAACTACATTTCATCTCCATTGAACTCTAATACCAAACCAGCTAACTAACAAATGTGCCATGTTTGAAGGTAACCTGATATTCCCATTTGCTAAATCCCATATGCCAAGGCATCCCATCACAACAATCCCAGAATCCCCCCTCCTCCCTCCCAGAAACAAAAGAAAAGGGATAGGAGAACAAACAATCATAGTTATGCCTTTAAGCTGCAATATTTAAGGGATAGAACATGCAAGCAAAAGCACTTAATCAACAAAATAAAATCTGCTACACCTCACTATAGCAAGAACGAATTGACTGTAATGGCAAGCAAAGAAGAATGACTGGAGAGAGGAAAGGTATAGGTGATGCTGACATTTGAACAAAAATGTATAGAAAACATTTCTATGGTGTTGGAGATTCTCTTATAAAATTACCCCCTACAGCTCTTTCCCTGAATTAAACTTGCTCACCAGTGCGTACATAACAAAATTATGGAAGAGTAGATAACCATAGTAGACAAAGAAAACAGCAAGCAGCACTTCTATGGCCAATAAAGTCGACAACTTTTTAACATCAGACTCATACATTGGTCATAAAAACCACTTTTCAGATGCAGACTATACAAATCCTTAAAATCACTAATTCTTCTTCGACCCAAGAAAAAATAGATTTTCACAAATAGTCTCTCTAAGAAACTGTTATCTTGCGGATATTGAAACTAGCTAAATGGGATTCTTGACAAAATAGTGCATATCAGAAAAAGATATCATCTAATTTTAACAACTAAACAAACCAAAAAAAAAAAAAATGTAATCCTTATGATTTTTTTTTTTTGGTAAGTTATGAACAATTTCTACTGAGCTCCAAGTTCCAATCTTTAGCCCACAAAAGAAAAAATATATATCAGAAGAAGAATACAGCAAAAGAACTCAAATACCTCAGGTTGAAGAGTATAGCGAATCTCACTTTTAGCAATATCTGCAGGAGTACACAACCAATAAAAATCATACAATCAAAAACCCAAAAAAATAAAAATAAAAATAATAAAAATAAAAAAAGAAAGAAGAAAGAAAAGAGAGACCTTTAACACCTTTCTGGAAATTGCAGACGCGGCAGGTGGCGATCTTTAAAGAATTAAAAGACAACATCGTTCCACACATTTCACAGAACATGAAATCCCTTTGCCGACACCCCATCCTCTTTTCTTATTTCTCTGCAAACAAACAATTTTATCAACAAAAACAAATGCTCAGAACGACGGCGCCGAGAAGAGGAGAGAAGAGAAGAGGAGGCAACCAGAAGAAACCGGTGGGTTATTGGATCTGGATTCTTCTAAGATTTCAAGGATGGGCCGGGGGTATAATTGGATTTGACAAATTTTTGTTTTGGGCTAAAACAAGTTTGACTGACACCGTTTGAGAGACAGATAGCCCAAATCCAATCAAGGCTTTTTTGCGAGTAATCTCTTTAGATTTAACTATAGTTTCTATTTTACTTTTATCCGTAGTTCCGTACATTACAAGGCACAATTTTAAATAATTATCAAACCATAGATTAACCCAATTTTTTTAAAAATTTATTAACTTTGAAAAGCAATTTTGCTCGTCAAAACTTAAATTCAATGCTCGACTTTGATGAGTGTCACTTACGCCAGATCCATTAGAACCGTAAGATTGTTTATAACTTTGTTCATCAACCCTTGTACAATTGTTCCAACAACTCATCTTTCATGATCAACACTGCAACAGTTGGGACTTACAATACCTATCCCTGTATATGTTTTTGTTTTTTTTTTGCCCTTGGAATGGGGGGGGATTCACCTATCTGCTTTCAGAAATTTGGTTTTTACAAACACTAATGTAATTCCAAATGCTTAGACAGTCATTGCACCTTTGTAAAGTTCATGATACAATGTTATGTGGTTGCCTAGTAGTTTAATGACATTCCAAGACTAGAATTGTTCCACGTTGTATCAGCAAATTTCCAAACTAAATTAATGACACCAAGATTTCCATTCTTATTAATGTGATGATCTGTGAAAGCACATGTAATGTTTTGAAAACTTTGTGAAAGCAATAACCAAAAGATAATGATAATTACTTCCAAGTGAATTTGTGATTAGAATCCTTCAACAAGAGGAGTCTATAGGAGTATCTATCGGCCGTCAATATTGACCTACTGACAGCCGAATTTCCAGCAAATGTACTGGTTACCGTTTATGTACTTGTCTACAGTAAATGGCCTGCATAAAAGTTCAAGAATTCTTCTCAAGAACTAAGAAGCTAGCTAATGGACTTTATTTCAACCATGGGTTGAACAAGTAGAAAAAGTTTAAAATATAATAATATCATGAATGACTCACTGAACAGAGTTCTTTGATGATATGTCCACTTAGTATATATTTAATAACTCATTAAGGATATAATTGTAAATCTTTCTATCAAAATTTGATTACTTTTTCAAAATATAAATTGTAAAATGTATATTCGACTATTAGACAAATCAATTTGAGACTCAAATCTCTAATCCCACTGAATCTATATCGAAACTCACTCATCCAATATAATCATTCAATTCTCGTTAATACAAACTCATTCTCTATAGGTTCTGTATTTCTCATCAGTTCTCAAAGTGGTAAATCAATTATTTACCATCTCTACATCTCTATCTTATTTGAGACAATTTATTGTATGGGAATACATAAATTTTCAGACATAAATTGATTGATCTCCATCACATGATCTCGTGGTCCGATGTTTAGATAGTGAACTTGTAAATTGTATTATAGCATTAATTTGGTTGGTTGGTTGGTCCTAAACGAGAATTGCCACAAAAAAAGAAAACACACAATTCTTGTAGAGTCTTTTAATAATGATATAGAATTTAAGAACCCTGGCCACAAGAAGCACTGAAATTTAAATTACAGTTAAGAAAACTAGTAGTTTATGGTTGGCCAACCAATAAGACAATCATTTATTGGAGGGAAAAGACTGCCCACCCTCCACGAGTACTTCATGATACAAATTTCTGTCATCCTCTGTTTGCAAAGCTAGAGAGCCCTCTGGCCATTATCTCTGTGTTTTTTCATTTGGGGGAGTTTTTAGTATAATGGGTATGGGAGAGGTTGAGCTTTTTCAAGAGCAGAGTTTTGACGAGAAAAATGGTGAAGCAGAAAAGGGTCATCAGACAGTATTGAATTCGAGTTCAGAAAAGAAAAAGATTGTATCAATTTTTGGGCTGTTTGCTGCCGCTGATAAAATTGACTACATTTTGATGTTCTTTGGAAGCATTGGAGCTTGCTTACATGGTGCTGCACTTCCTGTGTTCTTTGTGTTGTTTGGTCGAATGATCGATTCTTTAGGACATCTTTCTTCTGATCCTCATCAAATGGCTTCAGAGGTTTCCAAGGTCCATTTTACATGTTCTTTTTTGTTTGGGTGGATTTGATTAGAAATTCTAATATATATTAAATTATTCAAACAAGATAATTGATTTAGTTGTGAATTTAAAATTCACTGGAAGTTTGATTTTAATGCTTAAATGATTGGATTTGAAATTCATTTAAATTTCATGTCATTTCAAATCCTTCACATTCAAATTCAAATTCATGTATTTCAAATATTTTCTTCGAATCAAATCTACCCATCCAAACAAGTGCTTTTTACTTTTTAGTGCTTTGCTTGCATGTTTTACCAAGTTCCAGTACCCCGTACCCACACCCAAATCAGAGATTAGAACTATAGTTTTACTTAACAATTTAATCTTTTGCAGCACGCATTGTACTTGGTTTATCTTGGCTTAGTGATTTTGATGTCAGCATGGATTGGTATGCTTTTTGTCTTCCTTGCTGAATTCTCTTTTTTGCTAATCAATTTAGTTTCCCCATATCAACAGTAGAGTTTCTTGTTTTCGTATAATTCCCAGGAGTTGCCTGTTGGGCACAAACTGGGGAAAGGCAAACAGCTCATTTGCGGTTGAAGTATCTCCAGTCAGTGTTAAAGAAGGATATTAGCTTTTTCGACACTGAAGCCAGGGATAAAAATTTAACCTTTCACATCTCGAGTGATGCCATACTGGTGCAAGATGCAATAGGTGACAAGGTAAAAGAAAAATCCCATTTGAGGACAGTGCTCAATTACCGTCATTGATTGGATTTCTGTACTAGAGCTAATTAACTCTGTGTGTGTGTGTGCGCGCGTGCAGATAGGCCACAGTCTACGATATCTGTCCCAGTTCTTAGTGGGATTTGCCATTGGATTCATTTCGGTTTGGCAGCTTACACTACTCACCTTAGCTGTTGTCCCCCTGATAGCTATTGCAGGAGGAGCTTATACATAACTAATTATGTCCACCTTCTCTCAAAAGGGTGAGGCTGCTTATGCTGAAGCTGGCAAGATAGCAGAAGAGGTAAACTACAGCCAAAATTTTGTGCTGTTGCTCTTCAATGACATTGACATCTAAACACAGTAACTGCTAATTAATTGGATTTGACACTAATATCTTGCATTCTTGGATGAAAAAGAACTCGTATTCTTGCACAAGCAATAGTT
Organism: Cinchona pubescens; assembly: GCA_025175665.1. NCBI lineage: Eukaryota > Viridiplantae > Streptophyta > Magnoliopsida > Gentianales > Rubiaceae > Cinchona > Cinchona pubescens. The sequence goes on from JANKKI010000233.1 coordinate 427,997, forward strand.
TTATAAGTTGTTAGTAGTCCTTTTTTCACCCTTCTATCTCTATCATATATTATGAAAAAATGCGTTCCATTCTCCTAGTAACGCACTTTTTATAGGAATAGTATACTTAATTCTGACCTTCTAAGTTTGCCTTTTTCATGCTCAATGGAGTTTCTTTCGGCCTGGATCAGGTTATTTCGCAGGTTCGTACTGTATATTCATTTGTTGGAGAGGAAAAAGCAGCTAAAGCATACTCCATATCACTTCAGAAAGCCCTCAGACTGGGGAAGAAGTGTGGAATTGCAAAAGGCAAACCAGTTGGTGTTGGATTTACTTATGGACTTCTACTTTCTGCTTGGTCCTTACTTCTTTGGTATGCCAGCATACTTGTTAGGCATCGGGACACAAATGGTGGAAAAGCTTTCACGACTATTCTCAATGTGATCTTCAGTGGATTGTAAGCCTAGCTAGTAGAAGAAAGTACACAAATGTCCACAAAATATTTTTCATTCTCTCAACTAGTTTATTTGTTTGTAATCTGTCTTTGTAGTGCTCTTGGTCAGGCTGCTCCGAATCTTGCTAGCATTGCCAAAGGGCGTGCAGCTGCAACAAATATCTTAGGCATGATTGAAGATGATTTCAACCAACAAAAAAGGTCAGATGAGGATAAAACGTTGCCAGAAGTTGATGGAGAAATCAAATTTTCCGAGGTTTATTTTTCTTACCCCTCTAGACCAACTATGATATTTGAAAATCTGAGCTTTTCAGTATGTGCTGGAAAAACAATTGCAGTTGTTGGTCCTAGTGGTTCAGGAAAGAAGCACCATCATATCCCTGGTTCAACGCTTCTACGAGCCCAGTTCAGGTACTTAAAGCTATTCCAGGAGGATCAATTTCCTTGAGAGCCAAAATTGCACTTGAATTGTTGGACTTGGTTCAGTTATAACTTTTTTTTAGCAATGTCATTAACTAGGAAGAATCTTGTTGGATGCCATGACCTGAAGGATCTCAAATTAAGTTGGTTAAGAGAACAGATGGGATTAGTTAGTCAAGAACCAGCACTGTTTGGCACAACTATAGCTGAGAACATTTTGTTTGGTAAAGAAGGTGCTAATATGGATCAAATAATCAAAGCTGCTGTAGCTGCAAATGCGCATTCTTTTGTCCAGGGACTCCCAGAAGGTTACCAGACTCAGGTAGATACATCTCTTGCAAAACAAGATCAGAGTCATGAGAACGTCTACATTTGATCCTTGGAGTTCAATGAACTAGCATACTTTAAATACCACGAATTCCAAATTTGTTAAATTTTGACTGCTAGAATAAGATATCGAATCTTTGATAGATTTAAGACCATTATGGTTTCAAGTTTCAAGTTTCAAGTTACTACATGTTATAAATAAAACCATTTAACTTGTTAGGTTTTACAAGTTTCTAGTGTAACTTTCTGTTTGACTATAGGTTGGAGAAGGGGGCACCCAGCTCTCTGGAGGACAGAAACAGAGAATAGCCATTGCAAGAGCAGTATTAAGGAACCCAAAAATATTACTATTGGACGAGGCAACAAGTGCTCTTGATGCAGAATCTGAGCTCATTGTTCAACAGGCACTCGATACAGTTATGTCTAACCGGACAACCATTATTGTCGCGCACAGACTATCTACAATTCGAGATGCAGATAATATCATTGTCCTGAAAAATGGTCAAGTTGCTGAAATGGGCTCTCACGAAGAACTGATGTCTAGAGGGGGAAGTTATGCAGCACTAGTGAGCTTGCAAGTATCAGAACACTCAAAAGATCCAAGTGTGGGAAATACAGAGAAAATCAGATTTCTTCAGGAGTTTCTAGCTTCCAAGAAGACCCCATTATTCCTAAGCATATTGCTGCAGGAGAGTTGCGGACAAACAGTGAAAGCAAAAAAGAAGAAGACTTGAATTCATGTCCATCAGTATGGGAACTGATCAAACTAAATGCACCAGAATGGCCATTTGCTATACTTGGATCACTTGGTGCAGCACTAGCTGGCATGGAAGCTCCTCTCTTTGCACTTGGAATCACTCATATCTTGACTGCTTTCTATGCTCGGGATGATTTCCAAATCAAACAAGAAGTTCGCCGCGTTTCCCTCATATTTCTTGGAATAGCTATTCTAAACATCCCAATATATCTGTTGCAACACTATTTCTACACATTGATGGGGGAGCGTCTAACTGCTCGAGTCAGACTACAGATGTTCTCAGGTTAGTTTTTTTATCTCTAATTCATGTAACACAATAGTCTGCATTATTTAACCAGGCTTGAAACTTGAGAGCTCTGAATTTCAGCTATCCTGTCCAATGTTTCTTAGATTGGCTGGTTTGATATGGATGAAAATAGTACTGGCTCACTGATGTCAAAGTTAGCAGCAGATGCAACATTAGTACGGAGTGCACTAGCTGATAGGCTATCAACAATTGTCCAAAATGTAGCACTTGCTCTGACTGCATTTGTAATTGCATTTACCTTGAGTTGGCGCCTTGCAGCAGTTATCATTGCCACATTTCCTCTTCTCATTGGGGCTTCAATTGCTGAGGTAACTCTCTAGCTGAAAAAATTCTTTGCTAGTCGTTACTGACAATATCTGTTAAGGAGACCGTACTTTTTAAATGGGTCTTTACTTTACGAACAATTCGATTACTAGCTAAGACTACTCTAGATGATCTTCATCATTATAGTATGTTTTTATGCCATCATCCATGTATTCAAAATACAGTTCATTTGCAATAAATTTGCAAAGATCAATAAATAGTAGCAATCTGAATTGTGATCTTTGTTATTTTCTTTAGCAACAATTCCTGAATGTAGGGTTTGGAGGTGACTACAGTGCTGCTTATTATGGAGCTACAGCTTTGGCACGTGAAGCCATTGCGAATATACGCACTGTTGCTGCATTTGGCGCTGAGAAGCGGATAGCAATGCAATTCATGTCTGAATTGAAAGGACCAAACAAGCAAGCTCTCGTACGCGGCCATATATCAGGTTTTGGTTATGGTTTGACACAACTCTTTGCGTTTTGTTCATATGCTCTTGGCCTTTGGTATGCATCTGTTCTAATGAAGCAGGAGAGCTCAAACTTTGGTGAGATCATCAAGGCCTTCATGGTTTTGATTGTCACAGCATTCGCGGTGGCAGAAACGCTTACTCTGGCACCTGATATTGTAAAGGGATCACAGGCACTTGGTTCAGTTTTTGATATTGTTCACAGGAAAACAGCCATAAACCCTAATGATCCCACTGCAAGAATAGCATCTAAACTTACAGGAGATGTCGAATTCAGGAAAGTGAATTTTCACTACCCTTCAATGGCCTCATATTACTATTTTCAGTAACTTGAATTTGAAAATATCATCAGGGAAGAGTTTGGCAGTAGTGGGTCAAAGTGGTTCAGGGAAGAGTACCATAATTTCTCTAATGATGCGATTCTATGATCCTACATCAGGCACGGTGCTGATAGATGGATTTGATGTCAAGAGCTATAACTTGAAATCTTTAAGACTAAATATTGGCCTAGTGCAGCAAGAGCCAGTACTATTTTCTACTACAATCTACGAGAACATCAGATATGGAAATGAAAAGGCATCAGAAATTGAGATAATGAAAGCCGCCAAAGCAGCAAATGCTCACGGATTCATCAGCAGGATGCCGGATGGGTACCATACCCAGGTTGGCGAAAAGGGGGTGCAGTTATCAGGTGGGCAGAAGCAGAGGGTGGCTATTGCTAGAGCAATACTAAAAGATCCATCAATTCTCCTTTTGGATGAAGCAACTAGCGCATTGGATGCAGCAGCTGAAATGCAGGTTCAAGAAAGCTCTTAATAAGCTTATGGAAAGAAGAACAACAATTTTAGTTGCCCATAGATTGTCTACAATACATAAGGCTGACACTATTGCAGTTTTGCAACATGGCAACGTGGTGGAAAGTGGCAGCCATGAGCAGCTCATAAGCAGACCTGGCAGCATCTACTCTCAGCTAGTTAGTCTACAGCACCAAAAAGGGGCAAAAGTCCCTACTCAAGAATAATGTTTTCCTATTAAACTATGCGACACTCGTGTATACACAATTTTAAGCCTGATAAAATAAATAAATTTGCCCATGTAAAGTCAGAATTGCACTCATATTTATATTTAGTAGTACATAATTCATAAAAATATAGATCAGATAAATTACATTGCCATTACAATTAATCAATGACAAGCAACTTTTACATGCATGAAAGAAGGAAAGGATAATTGAAACGACCAAACATAGAGTAAATTGGAAGGGTGGGAAGGGAATAAACAGTCTTTCAAAGCAATTACGGTTACATCCAGGGAAAATGACGACGGAAAAATTAAGTTGAGAAAGGCTGCCACCAAAAAAAAAAGATCAGCTAATACAGAACACATGTTTAGGGACTGTGAAAAGTGTTAGTTATGGACCAAGCTCAATAAAAGTGTATGTACAATGCACGTAGCAGAAGACAAGCTGCCTCTTGTCACAATTTGGACCATCTCGGATTCCATTCAAACCATGGTTAACACCAAGAGTCATACCTTAATGGAATTATATTTCTCACCCATAGCACCACCTTTCTGTTTTTGAAATTGAATATACCGTAAAGTGCAGGCAAAGAAAGCATCTGAAGCAGGATCTGGAGTAGTTGTATCATTCTGCATCTCAGTTTTTATCAACTCTATAAGACCTTGAATTGCTGCACTTGTTATTTGAGGGTTTCCCTTTTCAAAAAAATAAAGATACCTGAAACATCCAAGAGGAAATATAATCACCTATTTAACATCAAACTGCAAATAGGTAAATGACACGGTTCATCGCCCAACTGTATCCACTCACTTGTTCAATATTTCAACAAAGAGTGTAACTGGTCCACTAGTACCCCTTGTAACATTGACCATTTGTTGTGCAGCATTTGCAATTCTTAGTGATCGCTTGAGGCAAAGCAAGACCCTGCAATTAGTAAAACAACCGGCGCTTCATATCAATCGTGCTTAAAAATTAATTTAAGCCACACAGTTATGGAATCTTTTGAAAAGTTTGGAACAGGATAAATTAACAAAAGCATGATCAAGGTACATCATTTTTATGCAAATGGCACCTAGAAAAAACAAAAAACTTTTAGTTCACAGCAGGCACCTTTCTCCATCCTTGATTCCATCTTGATCGTCAACCCAAAAGAGGTGTGAACAGGCATAAACTGCCCTACACTGATCAGGTTTCTTCAAAAGTTTTGCTGAATACTGAATGTGAAAGAAAATTAGACCAGGATTCAGAGCTATCCGTTCTTAAATGAAGTACTTATATTATTCGTTTAATTACCCCAGTTGCCTTGTGTGTTAGAGTATCCCTATTCTCCACACCAAATACATTCATCCTCTGAAGAGTTCCAATAATTAGGTGAATAGAAGTCACTTGGGCTTTAGAATCCTATCACCAAATAGCAAGAATACATGTTAAAACAAACTACAATGGGGAACCTGATCAAAGATTTTTGGCAGAGAGGCTTGCTCTTATACATAAGAAACAATAACTAACCGCAACTTCTTCCTCGTATAATACAAATGCTTGTGTGAAAAATTCATAAGCAACTGGCTCAAGATCACAGTCATTGGCAGCCTGAGGACAAGACAAAAAGATCATTACGAGGATTATATACTGCATTAATCACTGTCAGAGAGCAAAAATAGAACGAAAAGATTCTTCTAAACTAGCTATGTCTTAAGGGGCATATATGAAGTTCACATCCTCAATTCAAGTAAAATTTCCTTACAAGCAAATTAAGGCAGGCAGTCCTACTGCAGAAGAGCTTTTAAATCTAGGGTGAAATATACACGGCAATAACTGGGAAATGTGCTTTTACACCCAATGTACACACAAAAAAATCTTGATCTTAAAAGCCTGTACTTGTTAATATTGCGTTAACATCCAAAATTATTAGACAAATATTGCCAATTCAAAATCAGAGGCCCGTCCAACCTCAACATAACATATCTCGGGTGGTCACTCAGTATTTTAGCACTAGTACTGCCTTCAATAAAATAGATAGTACAAGATTTACCAAAATCAAACATTTAAAGGAATATGTAGTTTATTTTGTCTGGCAATGAACTTGTAATGCTTGCACACTATAATTATTAGACAGTCTTCAAAACCAAATTTCTACAGTATAGATTACCTCAGCACACTGCAAATACAACCTCAATGCCAGTTCAGGAGATGGAACATTTGAGAGAGCCTCAATTGTCTGAAATACAATACAAATTGTTATTTAGAACACTGGAAAGAAATAAAATTTGATTTGACAAATGCATCATCTTTAAAAGAGAAAACAGCCGATACCATTTTGACACATTAACCAGGTTACAAAGTGAATGAACCCTTCAAAATACAGACAAAAATAGCAAAAGATTGGAGATGCAGTCATATGTAAGTCTGCAGCAAAATTTTGACCACATTTGCATAAATGACCAAATACATGAGCTGAAATGATCTCAAAACAAAGCAATCTAAAATGAGAATACTTTGACAACACCCATAAGGAATTTAGAGAAACCAAAATTTGTAATTCAAATCTGTGTTTGCACACATATTGTACAACATAAGCATCAATAAAAATACCCGACTAATCAACCATGCAAACAAGTTTGAGTGCAAAGTTAGAGAACATCATAGGTGACTTAAGCACGACTACCTGATTCAAGAGCTGAAATATCTTCCTTGGAGTAGCTGGGACCTCTTCTCCTGCAACTTCTCCATCCTGTCCTTGCAATTGCCTGACCAACTAAACCAACAAAAGAAGTACAATAGAACTGAGTTTTGAATCCCCATCCCAGTGCACCACCCTCCCCCCTGGTACAGGGAAATATATAAGAGTAAAATAAAAGACCTTTTCCTTAAAGAAGACAGACCACAAGCTTGGTGGAATCCACATTGCAAAAAAAGCATCATTGATGATTATGTATCTTAATGCAAACAAATTTTAAAATACCAGAGAACTGAAGATAATCCAAAAAAGAGCTTCCAAGTCTTGCAGTAGTATATGTGCAGAAGGGAAGGTGCAACTGCATGCAGATGTATTGATGCAAATTCAACAAAAGGAATGTACGCCAAATTGCTAGTTGTATTTATCATGAAAATCCAATCCCCACTAACTCAGAGCTCAAGTTCCACTAGCAACATTTTTTATGATCAATGACAATGACCCAATAAAACTATTCAAGTAAACATGATCTGCAATGCATACATCGATCAGCCCAATTATTTATAAAGTGAATGCAAGCAATTTTTCACCAAAATGGCTGATAAATAAGGAAAGCACATAAGGAAAAATATCCATCCTCTATCATTCAGTTTTCCCCGGCTACTGACACTATTACATGAAAGTCCATACTAAAGCATCTTACTTGCTGTGAATAATAGCAACAGTTCAATTTCAGGGGAAATCAATAGATCATAATTTCAGCCCAGCTTCAGAATACCATATTTAAGATTTGATAAACACAATCAAGAAGCTCCTCAAAGAAGTGTTAACACATTTTCTAGATACACAATTATCAAGAATTCTAGAATGAACTTTTATATAAAATGCAGCTATCCAGACTCCTATCATAAGCCCCATCCATAAAGAAGTGTGCCATCCACAAGAGAACTAACCTTGAGTGCAGAAAAAACAAGAGGTGGAACAGTAAAAGGTAAGCGCTTTGGACCTCCGGACATTATGTGCTTTCTCACAGTACATATTATCTGATTAAGGTAAAAAAAGAATAAAAGGGGGGAAAAGGCAATTACAAATGAGCAGAAAAAACAGAGCAGATGACCATAAATATGAAGGGGAAAAAAACAAAATCAATCAAATCCTGTACAACATATGAAAATCGCTGAATTCACTACCTTTAACATCTCCTCTGGGTCATCACTGTACAACATATGTACAAGTCGAGCTACAGAATTCTGCTCCTCCTTGAAATCCTCCTCATCAAGCTATTTCAAAGCAAAATACATGAAGAAAATGAGTGATTCGTTATACATGAGCTGAGAATACAGGACAAACAACAGAAAGAAGTTGAGACAACAAAAGTCAAATGTCGTTGTCTCAATCTTACAGTTTTTCTGGACAACTCAACACAACCCTCAAAGCGGGGCCGGGGGAAGGAGAGAGAGGGGTATCCTTAATCCAGCATTGCAATGTGATGGTGTGGTGCAAATACCAACGGTACCATGGACTCGGGTATTTTGCTGAAATTTGCACTATGAGATGTATTTGAACTTAAGAACAGTTATAAACTGACTTCTTAAGAATTGCAGGGGGCTTTGTCCAGAGAAAAATTAAATTAAACCACTTAGTGAAGAACTACGTCATTAACAGAAATAATTCAAATCAATCCCCAGCTATGAAGTGGATGCTAGATAAAGTTCAAGTACCTCATCAGCTAAAGTACCATCCAAATCCTTGATAAGCCCTTTTATCAACTCAAACAAAACGTCAACCTGCATCCTGCAGGAAAAGGAAAAGGAAAAGCACATGTCTTAGGTTCATACCAAATAGTCATTCTAGAAATTAAGAACCATTACCTTCTCAGCAGTAGAGACACAAGTGTTGTACTTCATTATGCTTTGGACAATAACCATGGCCATCAGTTTATTGGTCTCTGCATCAAGATGATCCATGACACGTGGATAATTGGAAAGAGTGAGAGCTGTGTCAATGTCATTATATTTCTCTAATGGTGCAGTTAAGAGAGCGACAACTTGCTTTGTCGCCTTGCTGTCTTCAAGCTTTGGGTTCCCAGAGAGTTTCTTGACACATGCTCCCTGTCAATCACAAAAAGCATACTCAGAAGTCAGAACCAAATGACAATTTGTCACCTTTCATTCAACCAGTTTGCCTACAAACCAATGCCGATCTCTCTCTCTCTCTCTCTCTCTGTGAGAGTTGGTGCCTGTGTCTGCTTCCAGGTTCATGCCTGAACATATCCTTGCAACATTTGATATGAGATGGTTTGAATATCAATGTAAAGCACTCCTCTAGTCAATCAAATATTACAAAAAAACAGTAGATTAGTTGACAATTTCCACCATTGGTGAATGAAACAATTTCAGTCACTTCTTGACCTTGAGTTAAATTGGAGATGGTATCAAAATAATGTTTCCCAATTTGTTCTATTTCCAAAATCATCTATCATCTGTTGCCATAGTCACCCAATAAATTAGCTGATGAATTTCATCTCTAATCGTACTAAAAAAGAAACTTACAAGCACTTGATCTACATAGTCAAGCCGATCCGAATGAACTCGGAGAGCAAATGTCAGAAGAGACACATACAAGGATATGGCCCCAACAACTGGCATATCCACCTGTGCCTCGATTGTCTCTTATACAGTGTTTCACCTGATACCAATTGACCAGTCAACTTAGCATCAAATAAATAAATAGAAAAAGAAGCAGATTCAGGAATACTATACAGTTTTCGCTCCTGGAAAAAGGATAAAACATAATCAAGAGCATGCTTGTTTTAAGCATATAAACTGATACGATGCCAAAGTTTTCTAACCTATTACACCATTATTCCATTCAAGAGTGTAAAATAATCCTCCACTAGCAAGACGTTTAATCTGGACATCATAGGACTCTATTCTAAATTTCTTTACACTTTGTGGCTGCAACAAGACGAGCAAGTTGTATATTAGAATTGCAAAGATCAGAAAAAGTTAATTCATACCTTTCCAATGGCATTGCTTAGCTTGGCAAATGCTTCTACTTGTAAGAATTCAGGTAAAACCTAAATATATAAAGGGAAACCATCAATGAAATTCAAAGGATCGAGCAGCAAATAAAGCAAATCAGTTACTTACTTCTGGACTAGAAGCAGCATAGTTTGACAATCTGACATCTGTCCATCAGTTGTGACAACACCGTCTTGATGTCAACCGCAGGCTAACAATTAGAATATTGGCATATTAATGGAAAGTACTCAAACAATTACTCATTGCAACTAAAGTTTGCCCTTTTAATTAGTCATGTGCAATACACATTTTATAACAGGCATGAACCTTATGCATCATGAACGAACTGTATCTTTTCAGAAACAGGAGACAAGGCGATGGAGTTAATGATGTATGTTGGCATATGAACAAAAGATTTCTGCTTCGAACCTTTCTTGTGCTTTTATTTCATTTTCCAGGCATGTTAGCTGTCTATATCTAATGTTCTGAATAAATTTAAAAGGTGAATTAGTTCTTATGAAGCTATCTTCTGCAGAATACATGAGGGCTAACAGAATGCTCATTGATACTAGTAATAAATTTATGGCTTTTAACATGGAGAATCTGTACTGAAGCTAACCTTCATAATGTATTAATGGCTCGACAAGAAGGTCAGATATTACTTGGAAAGACCTATGGCATCTTACCATGATTGGTTAACAACAGTACCCCTAGCAGATACATACATGGGGTCGAGAAAGCATTTGTGAATATGAAAAAACAAAGTCACTCACTTGAAGTTGGGGAAAAGCACCCAATAATATCTCAAGAGTCTGTAGGTGATACTCATCTGGAAAGACCTGAATTATGCAATCCATCAAATAATACTGTGCAAGCTCATCTTTACAGTTGACAATCTGTCAAGAGAATTTTGATTGAAATATTGCAAAAAGTTAATTTCCTCATCTCAGTAACATGGCCATAAATTGTAATAATTGAAAAATCCGTTAAAAGAACTAGATGACGAACCTGCTCTAAGACCCTCGGAAGAACAGTATCTTTGTATATTTCAAGGTCAACACCCTCTATTTGACTGAGAACGTGTAAATTCTTCCCAACCTAAATAACGAAAGTTAAAGGCTTAATGTCTTCATAAAAGTCGTAGATAATTGGTGAAGAAAATTGCATTGGTCTCTTAGGTATATCTGGTTACAAGATCACGAAGCTCGCTCCTTTCCTTTTCCAGTTTCTCTTTTACCCTGATAGGTCCCTGCAGAGCAGAAATCCCGAAAGAAGGCCTCAACTCAGGATCACCAAAGCAAATGAATGTATCACAAGCACTATAACACCTGCATGGCCAAAACATGCCCCCATGATTCATGTTCACTTCTGTGGCATGCAAGTATTTAGTTGCCATGCATATAAAAATGTAAAGCCCAAAAAAAGGCAGCACACCTGATGCTGCATTCGAACCCAAAGTTTATTCATCTCTGTGAAGTTTTGTAGCACAAAATCCACAGCATCCATGACGGTATCACCATCTCTACATGAAGAACAAAAGCACAGATTCAGGTTGGCCATAATGGGGAAAACCATTAAAAGAAAATTGAGCAATAGCAACGACAGCCAATCAAAAGAACATATGGGAATGAAAATTAAACAAATAGAGAATTTTGTAAATCAGTGATTTGAGCATGGTATGAAGCCAGAAAGAAGTGAAATTCTTGGACTACTAAGATCCAATTTGAAGTGCACATAAGCAAAGCCCCTCTGACCTTATCAATCCTCTTCCTTAAAACATCAGATAACCTTTGAGTACTTACTGGCTATCAGTCTGTCTAGCAACACAACATAGCTGAAAAGCATGAATACTACTTTACCACAAACATCTTAAAGAACAGATAGAAGATTGCTCAGCAACCAACACATATGCACTCAAAGCAAAATTTGAGCAGCCAATAGCTTTACCCTTCATACTCGGACCCAATATCTGGTAACTTATCTCTACTAATTTGAGCCAGATAACTCCTCAAAAAGAGCCCACGAATTGGATGCTGAACACTACGGCACATTTCAACAAGGTCCTTAAGAACATCCTTTGCTGGAGCCTCCTTTGATTTGATGTAAACAGATCCTACTGTACATAAAAGGTACCTGAGAGATTAAGAAAGTGAGCACCGTATTCTCTATATAAGCTTGAACATTCCCTCCTGATTGCAAAAACAGGGGGAAAAAAAGGGCACGTCTTGTTCAAGAACATTACATAAGCCAAAAGCAAAAAAGAATAAATAAGTCCATGTAAACCCATCTCCAGAAGTCAAACTTTTGCTGCAACTCTATTCCCGAAATGATTCAGCCCTTCATGATTCAGCCCTTCATCAGTAAAACAGTCAGGCCTACTCCGCCATAATTATACCTGTAGCCTATACCAAACCTCAACTCCTAGGGTAAGTCTTTTTTTATTATTAGTTACTAGTCGCTAATCTGTGTATTAAACTTTTTGAGCGATGTATAACTGGACAAGGACAATGACATGGACATGCCGCAATTTTGACTGCCAAATAAATCCACAACTTCAACTAGAGAGAACGGCTCGCAGGATGAATTTGTCAAGCCATCTAAAAGACTGCCTAGCCATTGAGTGCACGCATACATGGATACAAAGAGACAGTAAAGATCAATGGATATTACTTTAGAATCTAGATTTAGATTCTAATAAAGTAAGTCCTCGAAAAATGCATTATTCTTCACTAATTAACAATATTACAAGACATGATCGGAGGAACTGGCTGCAAAACTTACAGCCGAGGCAAAACATTGCCAGCGTGTTGGACAAGTTCATAGAGGTCAACAATGGAGCAACCGTGCCTATCCTCATCCTTGAAGAACACTTCAAGCCTCCTTAATTCATCGAATGCTCGCATATCTTACACATAAAAAAAAATAATGATAACTAAAACAAATAATTCAAATACTAAAATAATTAAAAAGAAAAAAAAACAAGAAAATTAGACGGTGAATAAATCAATAAACATGAAAATAGAGAATTACAGAGGTCGTAATATTTGTGAGGTGAAAGTCTGGAAGTTCGAAGCTCAGACAAGAGTTGCGCCGAGTATTTAAGTGCTTCTCTCAGATTATTGGAGTCCTAAAATAATACATACGTAAATTAATCAATCGAATTAAGATAGAAAGATAGATAGAGATTCATAGTTAAAAATTAATGCTAAATTTTTTATTAGGAATTAGGGTTACCAAAGCGCGATGGAGGTAAAAGGCGTTGTGTTGAATCCCGGCTATACCTTCGGCCAGCCATTTCCCTTCGTCTTCCATTCCCTCAGCTATCATCATCTTTTTTCACTCAGCTGATTTAATTTCAGCCCTGTTCTCGTTTGGGATTTTTCTGTTATGGAGGATTAGCTGACAAGCTGTTTAGTAATAACGATATTTGTTTCTTTAATTTACTCGAAGATATTGTGATTGACACCTCATCCACTCGTTTGAACGAATAAGAAAATATTTAGCATGATTGGTAAATTAGATAATGTAAATTATATATTCTGAAAATTATGACATCTAGATGTGTATAAGAGACAAATTTTAATTTTGATTACAAATTTTACAAATATGATTCAATGTCAAATGTATATCAAATATTTTTTTTATCTTGATAAAATTGATACAATGATATTTTGTTATTTTGTCTAAATACAAATAAAATGTACTAAATTCATGTAATCATATCTAATATTTTAATCATATACTAATATTTTAAACTAAATCAAACCCTCAATCATTTTAATTTTCAGATTGCGGTAGGAAAGGCTTAATGCCCAAAAGTGAATACCAGGACTATGTTCCAAAGGCTTTGTGCCAACTTAGTGAGGTCAAAACTACAAAACAAAAACAAAAGCCAACCTTCGGATGCAATCCAGATTGTCTGAAAGAAGCAGTGGGTAAGTTTGAAGCCAAGAACTGGCTTGAAGCCTTGAACAATGGCAAAATTATTCATTTCAATTTAAGTATTCACTGCCTGCGAAATGTCTTCTTTTGTGGGGTTTACCTGGACAGTATGGGGAGCAACATGCCTTGCGATACATGTTTTACTTGAATTACAACTTTCGAAGAGGCGAAGTATAATACACAGACAGCCAGATTTGAAATTTTGAATGAATGTTGATGAATGACTCAGGTTTTACAAAAGAAGTTGCACCTTTCTCAAATCTCAACTCTATTAAAAATATGATACACATTTCTCTCAATTGCAACTCAGCTCACTGTCACAAACAGACTACGCAATACATAGATTGATAACTTGATATCACTACCCTTGGACAAAAACTACCAAAATTCCAGGGCGGCCGGCATACTAAACTCTCATTTGACGAGCACAAATTCAGAAGGGAACAGTGTAGGTCAGTGCATATATATCTACGTCAGGCAAGTAGTGAGCTCTGGGCCACAAGGAAGAACTGCTGGTACAGGAGGACACCTCACTACTTTGTCTAACGTTCTTCTCTGGCTGTTTCTGTTGACGCTTTCTCCCAAACAACCAGTCTTCATCATCAATAACCATGTGCTCACCCAGCTGACTTGGAGGGGTCCAATTCTCTATCAAATCTCTGTACCGTTCTGCAACTCTTTTCAGTTTCTTGTATCTTGAGGAACCAGAATCAGCATGCATAATTTCTTCAGAAGTGATATCAGAGCTGCTGGGAAGAATTTGCCTGAGTCAACTCTTTATCAGGTCTAGGGAGGCCATGAACAATGAAGTCACTTGCCAATGAACTAGAGCAAGATTTATCTGGATCAGCTCTAATGGCATCATTCTTATGTTCTGCGGGTTTATCTATCCTTCCAGAAGTGGAGCACAACTGTTCATCACAGCCTTTAATGTCATTTTGTATGCACTTTTGAGATCGCAATCGAATCCTCAAAATGTGGCCTGAATCATGACCATTAAGGAGAGAAATGAGCAACTGATCATGTCTTTTTCCTCGATTTTTTGTTCCCCTAAAGAGAGTATTTTGAAAGGGAAAAAAAGGAACTTGTATAACAAAAGAAGCCAAACTCACCTCGAGCAGGGTTTCCATTCAAAGACGTGTCATGCCTCTTTCGCTTGCTGCTATTCTCAGTGCTGTCAGATGAATAACTTGGGTTTTGTGAACAGACAGGCTTCTCATGTTCTTCAGTGATACTGCTCCTTTCCAACGTTGCTCAGAATCCTCTCTTTCTTTCTGGAGAAAACCACCTTTGACATTATCCCAACTTTCACCTCTAAGAGTATCATGATCAATTTTTGCCTTTACTTCCTGTGCTTTCTTTTTCTCTTTGCTTTCCCTCTTCTCTTTCTTCCTTTCTGCCTTGGCATTTTCCCTCTCCTTTTGGAGCTTTAAAGCACCGGAATAACAAATTTAGATATTGCGGGCTAGGGAAAGAAACTTGAGCACAGATTCTCCAGAATGACACGAACTATTGGTGATTGATTTCATAATAGCAACGCATACAATTTCCCCAAAACAATAATATTCCATGTATGCTAATAACCAGATCAACAGTAACATTACAACAGAACTCAATATTGAGCATCTGCATTTGGCAGAAGGACAATAGAAACTTACACAGCATCCTACAAATTCTACTTAGCAACGACCACCGCCACAATATGTCTCATAATTTAGACACCTCAGAAACTCAAACATAGTGATCGAAATTATACACAAACAGGAAGCAGCAAATCTAAATATTTTAAATCGATAGAGACACACATTCGCCATCCCCATCCACACCCCTACCCCTTTTCTCCTTAAGGATGGGAGGCATTTTGGAGCCGAATATATTAATTATATTAGAAAATATAAGTTCATGCATTACAAAAGTATTTTACCCTAATTTCTGCTTTGTGGAGAAAATGACAATAAAACAATTTGGAAAAACACAGAGTAATGCGTGGAACCTATAAAACATCCGGAGACAGTTCAAGAAACATTGATTCGAACACTTGATATTCAAATGCAAGGTAGAGGCTTTGCAATCTTATACAGGAGACCAATATGGCTAGTCTACACCTAAATCACAAGGATATAAAAGGTGAAATCCCAGAACCACAAAAGTTCCTCAAGTACTCATTCTATCACTAAGCTCTGACGTTCAGACTGAAACACATGATAAAAGATCATGTCAGTCTCCCTAAGATTGAGTCCAAATATCCCAATGAAGACAGGAGGTGAGTTATTGTCTCAACATTTAGTTCATTGACATATAGGTATACTTCTCCCCATAATGAATAAAATCAATAATTTTCTCCAAGCTCGGATGCATCCGAATATCATATTGAGTTTACTAATCAAAACCTAATTGGTAACTAACCCTCACCACTATACCAAATTAATCATCTACTGACACATAAACCTCCAAGATTGTCCAAGACAGTCATATTACAGCAAAATTACAACTGTACTGCTATACAAATTTCCTTCTTTCTCAACGCCAAAGTTACCAAACCCATGTACACTTCCAACCCAAAAGCAACCCAAAAGACCAAAAAGCAATCCAATTAACTCCCGTCCTCCAAAATTCAAAAATTAAATATAAGCTCTCCATCTTATTATACATTCATCTTATTAATTCATATACATTTACATCTTATTATACATTCATCTTATTAATTCATATACATTTACATGCAGATTTACTGTCAAGATCCCAAAGGAAGTCAATGTGAATCTAAAATTGAGAATTTTAACAACAAAACCCAAATTTTCTAATTAATTATTAACAGCCCAAAGTATTTACCTCTCTCTATACACGAATATCACGTAGTATTTATTTATTGTTCATAATTCATTAGAATTATACATGAAAACTTTCCCATAATTCGATATCATTCGACAGACATCGAATACAAGCACATCAACAGAGAGAGAAAGAGCATTAAAGATATTAGAAATCACAAGTGCTCTGTTCAACAAACCTTAATCGAATCGATCAAGGCCCCATTGCAGGCTTTATTCAATTTATACCCAGGAGGAGGGTACGGAAAGCACCTCGACATCCTCTCTCTCGATTTACCGAGCTTGGAGAAAATTATTGATTTTATTCAAATCGAGACTTCCCAACGATTGACAGATAAAAAAACTTATTCAAGAATCTCTTACTCGGACGAGGTTTGCTCGGATCTGGATATTTATGGAACGCGGGCTAGGGTTAGGGTTTCAGCGATTTTCCCAAAGAGGGGCTCTAAATCGCCAAAAGCCAGAATACAATACGAGTACTCTTGGGGGGTGGCTAAAGGAGTATATATAGGCGTGGCAATAATTGAATTTACAGCTAATGCCCTTCGTTTTCCTGCTATTTACGGGAATTCTACTCCTACACGGATCTGTATTCCGGACATTAGTTGCAATTTTATTAGAAATTTTATACTCTCTTTTAAAGAATCATACTCTCAACTTTAAAATTTTATACAGTATAAATATTTAAAATATATAATATTATACTATACAAATATTTTAAATATAAGAAAATAATTTTCTAAAACGAATTATAGAATTTTTCTCCAATTTTATGTTTCCTTCTGATGGATGACAATATTTTGGGCCATACTCTTGAATCTTCATAGTTAATATCAATCCACTGCTATTGGAAACAAATTTATGTAGGAAAAGATATTAAGTTAAAAAAAATAAGTGCATATAGTTATTGGTAATCATTACTAGTCAAAAATTAATTCAAGCGAACGCAATCATATTATTAAATTACCAAAATCATAAATCTAAGTAATACTTAAGTAATTTTATCACTTTATCGTCTTTTATAAATATATGTATCACTTGTGATATTATATGGATGTATTAATAATTAAATTAAATAGTTACTTCTTTCATTTTAAAATAACTGTCACTTTTGGTTAGTTTATTTGGAAAGAAAATTATTAAATTCTATAAATTTTGTGAAAAGATAATTCAGAGTAAATTAAATTATCCTTTTTACATTAATATACTGTCTCATATAAAAATCTGAGATGTGTATCATTTAATATTTTCTTAATTTTCCAAAAGTAACAGATAATATATCACAAAATAAATTATCTAAAGTGACAATTTTTGATGGTGTACATAATTAGCATGAAAATTGAAAACACTACCCAAACATAGAAAATGTGCTTTAGCCTTTATGTTTGCCAGAGGTGTTCATGAGTTGGATCAAGAATGAAAAGAAAAAATTATATAATATGTTAGATGTATGTTATGTGAAAATAAAAAAATTATAAAATAATGAAAATAAATTATATTTGAATTATAGAACTCAAATCAACTAAGTTCGAGTAATCTAATCTAAATAATTTGAAATCCGATATCTCAACTGATAAATTCATTTAAATACCCCTATTGTTCGCATTGGTCGGGCTTTAACAGTTTATTTACTTACGTGCAAGTGGACTACAACACAAAGAGGCCCAATTCTGAGTTTGCTAAGGGAGCATGATTTATCACCTTATTCTAAAGCCCTCGTGACAAGTCCAGAACCAGCCGTTAGCCCGTTTACCTCCATTTCAACTTCCACCGAATTGTAGAACTTTCTGGCTGAAGATGAGGAGGGTCGGCGGTCTAGTAGCCCTACGCCGAGCCGCAGAAGGCGTCGCCACCTCTTTCAAAGGCGGAGACGTCGTCGGCAACCGGCTAGTTCAGGCTACTTTGTATAGCACTAGTAACAACACTTTTACAAGGCATCATCGGCTGGTTCGCCAATGGTAATAAGCTGGTTGATCAGCCGGCGACTAACACCGTTGCTGGAACAATGCTTTTTTCAGTTGCCGCGTCGGCTGTCTCTGATGATGTTCACGCTAAAGAACCGGTGCAGCCGAAATTACGCCCCAACGACGTCGTCCTTTATCAGTACGAAGCTTGTCCTTTCTGCAATAAGGTCAAAGGTATTCAATTTATCTCTGCGTTTGTTTTTTTAAATTTTTGCGTTCATTGGTTTGATTACAACGACGAGCATTTTTTTCGTAGGATTTCTCTCATTTTTGTGCATAGAAATTAAATGATGAGAATTTAATGGAACTAGCACGATTACTTGAAAGGAAAACATCCTAAATCTTTTGGTATGATCTCACCCCCTAAATTTTAGACACTCGAGCGTTGTAATAAAAAATCTTATGTAGAAAATAGTGTCTATGACTTTGAAAATGAAAATCACAGTGTCTACTTCTTTTTCTACTTGAAAATGGCTGCGAGTATATGATTTCTAGGTATTTTTGCTCCTAGTTTTTAGGAATTTATTCATTGATTTAAAAAAAAAAAAAAAACACACTTAACCATTATGCAGTCAGTAATTAGGATATTGCGAGTTTGGATTGTATATCAAATCTCTGTGCAAACAGTAAAATGTTCACCGGAACTTAGTTTTGGTTTGGATTTCGAATCAAAACTTTTAGGCTAGGGTATTGACTTTGGCCTTTGTGTTGAATGCTGTATTGGTATATGGTTGATACTCGATAGTATTTATATTGCTTGATCCATCCACTGTTTTTTTATATGCAGTTATATATACAGCCCTCCAATTAATGTTTTTATTAGTGAGGTGATGGTTTACATGTTGAGGATGCCTCCTTTCTCCTTTCAGTTATGGGCTGGGGCCAGGGAGGAAGGAGGCAAGAAATAGTAGTAAAATGATAAATGTTCTCTATTTGATGGTTATTAACCTTTACTTTGTAATGCTTGGTCTTTTCATTAACTAAGTGTGTGGTTCTCTTCACATTCTCATTTCAGCATTCCTGGATTACTATACACATTCCTTACAAAGTTGTAGAGGTCAATCCAATCAGCAAAAAGGAAATTAAATGGTCTGATTACAATAAAGTGCCTATATTGATGGTTGACGGTGAGCAGATGGTTGACTCATCAGGTTAGAAATGCATGTCACTTAGATTTAATTGCCTATTAATCCAAAAGTCTAGGGAAAGTCTTGCTGAAAAAGTTGGATGACCTTTTGATTTTCTTCTTTATCCTTGTAGAGATAATTGATGAATTGTCTAAAAGAATTGGTTCTAGGGTTCAAGCTGATAATCTGTTGGATGAAGCTGGTGAAGAGAATAAATGGCGTGGGTACGATATCTTTTGCTTTTGGTTCAATTCCTTGAGATTACACTCCTTTTTTTTTGCTTAAATGTTCAGCATGTTGATTGTTTTTGGTTCATAACTAGATCCATGTCAGAGTGTTTGCAGTACTGATGCACTTTTCACCTTAAGATAACATTAACTACAAAAGTAATCAATTCTTGTACATGTAGGTGGGTTGACAATCACTTGGTGCACGTCTTATCTCCAAACATCTATCGCAGTACTTCTGAGGCCCTCGAGTCATTTGACTACATTACTAGTCATGGTACGCTTAATGTAGATAATAATTTTGACAGCATATTATTTTCCCTGCAATGCAGTGGAGGGTAGTATAATTGTGTTTGTACTACTTATTTGTGGAAGTAGTATAACTAGAGGAACAATTGTGGGTGGAGTGCAATTTGGTTCGTCTTTCTTTGGATTATTGATTCTTCTTTAATTATGATTCCTCTGCTAGATACTAGAAGTGATACTTCCATTGACTAGAACCTGAATTTTTTTTTGCTTCTTGTATGTCCATTAAAGGTAATTTCAGTTTCACAGAGAGAATAGTAGCGAAATATGCTGGAGCTGCAGCCATGTATTTTGTGTCAAAAAAATTGAAGAAAAGGCATAACATCACTGACGAAAGAGCTGTCTCTCTTTGTATGGTGCTGCACAAACTTGGGTGGATGCTTTGAAAGGCCGAAATTTCCTAGGTTTTATTCTATCCTCTCAAGTAGCTTGCACTCAGACATTAACTAATTTTTTGGTGGTTATGATCTTCTGGACTTTTCTCTTTTCGACAGGTGGTTCCAAACCAAACTTAGCTGATCTTGCAGTATTTGGTGTTTTAAGACCTATCCGCCACCTTCAGTCTGGTAAAGACATGGTAGAACACACACGGATAGGTGACTGGTATTCTCAAATGGAAGGTGCTGTTGGAGCATTCTCTCGAGTGGAGGCACAAGTGGCTTAACTTTGGTTGAGCATGCTAATGTTTAACCTGGGATTTGAACCTAAAACTGGTTGATGTCAAATAAGTTGAGCGTTAGTGTTAGTGAATTGTCCATTGTTACCTTACAGTTTTGATGGGTTGAATCATTTGGCAGTTATTGGGTGAAATGTTTACTTATGGCAGGGTATTTGCTTGACCTGTCACTATACAGAGCTTTTATGTCATTGTTTGCAAAATACTGTTCATTCTTGTTTTCTTACATTTTCTAGCTGGTATACTAGAGTTACAAAAAATCAGCAGCACTATTGGCGTGTCCCTGATACTACTAGTTATTAGGGTATTAAGTTGATGCATCTGTTTAGGGTATTAGGGTGTCCCTGATCCTTCTCTTTGGACAATATTATTATTAGTTATTTTTAAAATAATTGTTTACAATAATTTCTTTAATTCGTTTTTCAATTACCATTTTATATCACATATATTATATAAAAAAAGGTCAAAAAAAGTTAATATAGTATTTTTTTCAAATAATATTATGAATAATAATTGTATAATGTCATCAAACTTTTGGAGGGAACCTTGTGTATGTACCCCCAATAATTTTTCCTCGTTCTCAAACATCTAAGGTTCTACGTATATTGCGATTTCTGGATGAGTTCTTAAGATTTTAATGTGTAGTATAAGATGTACTATGATTTTTTTTTAAAGAAAGATTAAAAATTATTAACAAAACGTGTTAAAAGAAACCTATAAAAAAAAATACTTAAGTGGATTTGATTTATGATTTTATTTATAAATTTTGTAGTGTGAATTAAATCTTATGAAATAAATGATATTAAATCTTATGGAACAAAAGATATCAATTAATGTAAGTAAGATTTTTTAACATTTAATCCTAACTATAAAGTTTAAGTAGATTCGATCTGCGGTTTCACTTATAAATTTTGTTGTGTAAATTAAATTTTATGAAATAAATGATATTAATTAATGTAAACAAAATTTCTTTAACATTTAGTCCTGACTAAAATTTATTGGTGGAGATTGTAAAATTTAAAATGAGATGTATCTAAGTATTTTTCATAAAAGAAAATTTCCAAAAGTGAAAAATAAAAAGAGCCAAGTTTGCACTAATCAACATTAAATGTTTGGTTTATGGATATTGGAGACAAAAGTGAAAATTAAAAAGAGCCAAGTTTGCACTAATCAACATTTTCTTTTGGTAGAAGGGTTAATAAAATCCAGTCTACATGAATATTGTGCATACACGCACCACAGGTACAGCCAGCCACGAATTATTTTCTTTTTCACGAGTCATTGTTAGCGTACGGATTTTGATCATCATCACTCTCGTCAGTCAGTAAGACCAAAAACCAAAGCTCCAAATTCCAAACCAGCCAAAAAGGAGAGGTTCTTTTCTGCCCATTTCAAGTTTGTGCTTTTTGAGGGAAAACAAAAGGAGAGAGTGGTCATGCATCTCATCTCCCAATCTAACAAGAACATGAACTTTCTTACTTTTCACCTACCCCATATCCTTTCCATTCATTTTTCCAATTTGTCTCTCTAATCTGAAATATCCCATTTCTAGTTGGCTTTCTTTTCAGACCATTGCCCATGTGTAGTTTACCAGATTGGCTTGTGAACTCTATTTTGGGGAGACAATCCATCATGCTGTTTATTACCAAGATCAGCCCCAACCACACATAATAGAACCTCATCATCAACTTCTTGATCACAGCAGCATTAATCAAGAAACAAGTGGCGTAAATGGAATCCCTCTTCAGTCAATCGCCTGCTCTGAATATTTGGCTTCTGAGCTTGCTAAACAGAGGCTTGAAATGGACTGGTTACTGCAGTTGGAGGTAAGAATGAATGATTAGAGACGTGGGTTTTTTTTCCCCTTTGTGTTACATGCAAGAACTTTATTTCCAGTTAAAAATGCTAATATATTAATTTTTTCTATATTAATTAGCTTCTCAAGTTGGAGAATATCATGATGCCATCTTTGTTGCTTTTTGTGTGTGTTGTGTGTGAGTGTGTGTTTTAATTAATATTATGTGTTGGCTATTGGGAAAATTGCAGAGTGAAAGATTGATGACAGTTGTGCAAGAGAAGACAAGGCAACAAGCAGTTCTTTTACAGAGATATGAATCCAAGATTATGAACTTAATGCGCCAAAAAGACAAGGACTTGGAAATTGCAAGAAACAGAACCATGGAGCTGCAAAGTTTCTTGGTAAGGGCAGAGGTGGAAGCCCAAGAATGGCAGAAAAAAGCAATGGACAGTGAAGCTATGGTCATAGGCCTTAATAATAGCCTTGAGCAAGTCAGAGAGGGAAAAGTTTTTATCTTTACAGAAGGAGGAGCCCATGATGCAGAATCAGTTTGTGAATCTTCAAACAGAGAATGCAGAAATCAAGAAGATCAGCAGTTGAAAAAGATAGCCTGTAAGGTGTGTAAAGCTCGAAGGCTTTCCATTGTTTTTCTTCCTTGCAGGCATCTCTGTTCCTGCACAACTTGTGAATCACTCCTTGAAGTTTGTCCTATTTGCAAATTGGTAAAAAATGGCAGCATGCAAGTCTTCTTGGACTAAGCAAGCATGCAAGGAGAGGAAAAAAAAAAAAAAACCCTCAGTACAACCTGGTTAAAATTAGATGGTAAGTTCTACGATAATCCATATAGTTGGAAATATTAGTTGTAATCCGGTATCTGGATTAGATGATAGTTTTAGTTTGTTTGGGTCTTGCTGCTGCTTTATTTTGGGTAGGTATTTTTTTTTTTGGTTATGCTGTCAGAACTTGCTACTTCTACAAGGCTAAAAGCAGTGATCCCAATCCATTTAGATATATGATGATGATTTAGTACTATTCTAAAGAATCTTTTATTACCTTTTTCCTCTCATGGGTTCTTGATTTTTTTTCCCCTTTTCCCGATTTGGATTGTTTTTCTTGGAAGATTGACTCAATAAATGTAGTGGAGGAGTACTAGTTGTTGGTGAGTGTTCCCTTGGAAATGTGGCTTCTCTGGCACTGAAGCCGTAATCTTGTACGTACTTGAAGAGAGTACCATGAACTGACAAAAAAAAAAGATTTGAAAAGCACAAGTATGATGACAACGCATATACAGTGCAACGACCACCTCCATCCAGTATTAGTCCGCACTCCCTCCTGTCCACATAACTCCCACTCTGCATTTTTATGCGTTCGGAAAAGGTGACAAATCACTCGAAAACTTTCCATCACAAGCACAACAATTGAAGTATTGAAAACTCACAAGACTCCACTAAATGATCTTTATCATTTCAGTTAAAGAGTAGAAGTAGCCTGGTAGGATTATAATAATTTTTAGGGTTAATTGCACTTTGCACCCTTAAACTATTATATTTTTACACTTTACTCTCTAAAATATCAATTTTGGCAATCAATCATCTCCGACTTTTATATTTTTAGCACATTGCACCAATTACTCAATGGTAAATAGAAAATAATTCACATATCACTATTACCTTGCTCAATTTTCCCAAATTATCAAATTTTTTTCCAACACCGTACTAATACACAGTTATATACTCAACATTCACTATTTTTACTCCTTTATCTCCAGCGAAAATAATCAAAGATGTAGATGAATAACTTATAATTTAACAATTTCGCAAGACATTTTACGATCATATTTCTCCAAAATTAAGCTTGCACCGTGTAAATGATTAATTGCAAAATTTGAATATCTAGAGAGAGAATTACAATCTCATTGTCCCTAAATCTATTACAATCTCATTGTCCCTAAATCTATGAATTTCATTAAGAAGTGATTTGAACCCAAATTTGGATTTGGATCATTTTTAAAGAATCTAAGAGTGTTGTACTAGTGCATCCATGAATAGTGTATAGTTAAAGACGGGATATTTTCTAAAATTGGGTAAATTAGTTAGGATACATGAGTCATTTTACTATCTATCTTTGAGTAATTAATGTAAAGTGCTAAAATTTAGAACTTGGAGGAGATTGATTTCCAAAATTGGTACTTTAAAGTACAAAGTGTAAAAGCAAGATAGTTTAAGGGGTGCAGAGTACAATTAACCCTAATTTTTAAGATCTCGAATATTGCTTATAAATTTTTATAGGTGAGTTTTTATTTTAAGAAGTGAATGTCTAAAAAATTAAAAAGTGACATCAACTTAAAATTCTATAAAAATAAGAAATAAGATTTTTCGGTTGACTCTACCATTACTTTTTATATACTCATCGTTAAAATAAAATTTTTCTATTAAAAAATTATAAATAATATCCATAATTTTGAAAATTATAGTAATTCTATTACTACTCTTTCCTTTACTTAGATAACCACCCTGATATGTCATTGGCATGATTGGACCTATCCATTTACAAATGTAGCCAGCTAGTTTCCTTTGGGGAATAGAAAAATTCTTTTTTTTTTGTCTTGGTAATTAAAGAATTAAACAGAGTAGTCCAAATTCTCGGGTGGCAGTTCTGGTAACTCCAGTAAACAGAGTAGTCTTCCCAACCTATTGCTAGCTATTTATTTAAAGGAAAATAAGAGCCGATATTTGTTTCTATATCAAATTTTAGAGTAAAAATTAAATTTTATATAATCTTACTTACATCAATTTATATTATAAATTTTATAATATTTAATTTACATTACAAAATCTATAAATGAAACCAAAAATCAAATTAAATTTACCTAAATATTTCTCTTATTTAAAAACATTACTTCTTCTCGCATTGTCATTATTTTTTATTATTTTTTTAAACAAGTTTTTTTGACCGTCTCTTAACTCATATACATCATAATGACAAATACTTAGGTAGACCTTATTTTTTATTCCATTTATAAATTGTGTGAATTAAACCTTAAAATCTATTACATCAAGTGATGTAAACAAAATTTTTTAAAATTCAATAATAATTACAGGATTTATAAATGGGATAAAAAATCGAATCTACCTAAATTTTTTCCCATCATAATTTAAGAAGTAGTTACCATACTTATTTTAAATTAATATTTTAAATACTAATGATTTAACGCAACTATTATTTTCGATACTCAAAGGCTATTCACCATGCAAATAAATGGTAATTTACACGTTAAACAAGTGACCAAACAATCAAAAAATTCAATATTCCATTTCTCAGTGAAGTATATAGGTGTGACTTGTCATACCACCCTTCTAAACTTTTTGGTTATTACCAAGGGGTGAGCTATTCACCATAACATAGGGTTAATAACACTTTGCCCTCCCTAATATACAGAGATAATTACAATTTATTTCTTTAAACTAATAAAATTATACTTTTTCTCCATTTAACTATTCATCATTTCATCCGATACTATTTTCTAACACCGTGAAGAAAATTTGTTAAATAACCAAAATGCCCTTATCACTAATTTTAATTTTTTATGTTTTTCAACTTTCGATAATAGTGTGACAATTATAAAAATATAAATAAAATTAATTACTACAAAAATATCTCAATATAATCTATATTAATATATTTTTTGGTCAGGCTCTCGTAATTAATAGAGTAATTTTTTTGAGCAATTTCTAAAATTCATTTTATATTATTCTAAATTATAGTGTTTTCCATGGTGGTCAGAGTAGATTTTTTGGTAAAAAATTCTATTAGAAGTTTTCCTTCAAAGATTTTGTATGGCAATGATTTTTTGTAAAAATTTTATAATTTTTGGTCATACTCATGTCTTGGTATTTTACACTTTTTATTTTGGATAAAATATGTACAAATTACAATATTAAATATAATTTGTGGGGTAAAATACACAAAACCCTCTTATGATTTAACTAATCTACAAATTAAACCCTGTGATTTCAAAATATATATTTAAGCCCTTGTGCTTTGTATTAATTTGCCAAACTTACGGAATGAAGCCTCTGTCACGTGGATTGTAATACATGCGCCATATATGCAGCTATTTTTGTAAGTTTAGAGTAGAAATTAACTAAAATTACATATTTGTCCTTCAATTAAAAAAAAATAACTCTCTCAACCTACCAGCAGCCACCCTCTACACTTACCGCCGCCACCCCCTCGCCTCCACTAACACCCATCGTACTCCCTCTCCCTCAGCTCCCACCAGAACCCACCCAAGCCAACCTAGCCACCACCACATTTTCTCCCTCCATCAGCAACCAACCCAAGCCACCGCCATCCCCTTCTCTCCACCAGCAACCATAATCTCTCCACCAAACCAACTCAAGCCACCACCACCACCTCTTTCCATCTCCTTCTCTCTTTACCAACAATCATCCCACCAACTGAAGCCACTGTCACTGCAACCCTTTCCCCTCTTCTACCTCCACCAGCAGTCACTCCTCTTACCAACAGCCATCCCCTCTAACCATCTCAGTTACTGCCACTGTCCATCTTCTCCTTCCCAATCTCGTCTAATCCCCCTAAATCTCCCCTCCCAATTGATCAGATCTTTCCTGATATCCCTTTTCCTTGATTTTCTGGTGATCGTAATGTCGTTGTTGGGATGAATAGGAAGAAAAATGTTTTTGGGGAAGTTGGCATAGGAAGATGAATGAAAATCACGGCTAGGGAGAGAAGGAAGATGATGAGAAGGGTAGTGAAGATGATAGAAACAAACGAGAAGAGAGTGGAATGGTGGCTGGGATGGGGAGACAAGGTGGTGATAGGTGGAAGACCAGAGTCCAAGATAAGATTAGAAATAACGTTAAAAACAAATATAATTTTATTTTAATCCCAATATTAGTGTATAATTTTGAATTTATTCTTAAGATTTGACTATTTTCAGTTCAATATTAAATTTAATGGAAAAGTTGACAAATTTCATAAAGATAGATACATGGGCATATATAACTTTTAACATAATTCTGTTACGGTTGTCTATCTCTGTTTAGTTTGCAAATTAATACAAATTGAGGGTAGAATGTATATTTTAAAATCACAAGGAATTAACTTGTAAATTGACCAAACCACAGGAGCCTCCGTGTAATTTACCCTAATTTGTGTCAATTTTTCCTTATAATTTTCACAATTGAAGAGAAATATATTCATTTATTTATACTTTTTTTTTTTTTCTAATTTTCAATAAATATCAAAGAACAACTTTGAAGTCGTATTGACCATACTTTAAAACCAATAAACTTGTACAAAATTCCACTGAATTTTAAAAAAAGGGAAAAAAAAAAGGTAAATAAAGTAAACTTCCCTTAAGTTTTAGGCTGTTTTACACTAATTATTTTCTTATATTATTTTTTTCTCATTTTATCCTTTTAACTAACAGTCAAATGTAATTTCACCGTTAATTTTTTAAAAAGATAAATTTATCCCTAAATATTAATTACAGTAAACCCCCTTAAGGTTTCAATAAGATTTCATTTTATCCCCTTATGTAAATTTTGTATCATTTAATACATTACGAATAAAAATAAAATTCAATAATATTGTCAGTATTGTTAAAAATATAAATATGCTCCAAATTAATTAATATTCTAATTCTTGAATTATGCTTTCTTCAATATTTAAAATTTAAAAATATGGTGAAATAATTAATTTTAAATTTTTTGATGAATTATTAAAGGTATTTCATCCAACTTATTTTAATTTGAGTTTTTGTTTATATGTATAAAGTTATTTCGTATAATTTAGGTGATAGTTGAATTATATTAACAAAGGAAAAAAATTAAGAAGAAAATTATTTTAAATAAACATAAAGAAAAGCAAAAGAAAATATACTGATATAACTTTAATAAATGATTATGGATCTCATATATTTAAAAATTTATTTTTACATGAAAATGATATATAATGAAAAAATCGAAAAAAAACGATAGTGCAAGGAAATTTTTGAATTTAATTTTTTTTTACAAGTATTTTAAAGAACCACCGGTATTATTGGGCATCATTATATTTTTATTTTTAGTTGTTTTGATAATATTTTATATTGATTAATGACTAAAGTAGGTTAATTGACACAAAATTAGGATTAAGGACTAAAATGACAAATATAATAAATTTTAAGTGTTAATTTTATATTTTTTTGTAGTATTTAAGGGTAAAAATGTCTTACTTGATTTTTTAATATTCAAATTGTAAATGTGTATTAACAAAAGGGGTAAAATAAGAAAAAAAAAACGTCAGAAGATTTAGTGCTAAATAGTCCAAACCTTAAGGATTTAGTATTGTATTTAACCAAAAAAAAAACATTTTTATCTCAATCATTTTGGTCTTTCATCACCATCCTTACTCACTCAGTTAGTCTATAGACTCTATACCCTCTCGCTCATCTCCGCCGTCTAGCCGGAGCTCAATTTAGCTATAACTCAATTATGCAACCCGGTGATTACAGCTCCTATTATCCATACCCACATAACCCGAATCCAAACCCGAATTCCAACCCAGTTCCAGCTCCACCCAATTTCCCCTATCAACAAACCTCTACACCACCAGCACCACAGCCGCCGTCTTACGCCTCAGCTCCACCCTTCGCTGCCAATTACGGGCCCACATCGGATTACCCTGGCTCGTATCCTCCCTCTTCTTATTCTTCGTATCCGCAAAACCCCGATCCTGTCCCCACTGCCCCTTCCTTTAATAATCCTCCTCCTCCTCCTCCTCCGCCACCTCAGCAACCTCAAACTTCTACTCCGTTTCCCCAATTTGAAACCCATGGAACCTACCAGCCACAGCCGCCGCCACCTGCTCAGCCCTATTACTCACCCTACGACCACCACCAGCAGGCCCCGCCACCGCAAGCTCCCAATTCCATTTCCAAATCAGCTTATTCTTCAGCTTACCCATCTCAATTCAATCAATTAAGCTCCGCTGTTCCACCTGTCTATGACAGCCCGTATGATAATAATCCGAAATTTGATCAACCCGGGAGCTATTTGGACGATTTTTCAGGTAGATATGGAGGTTCTGGTCGGGAAAGATCGGATTTTGGATCGGATTTTTACGGGAAAATGGGCGATGGTGGTGGGTATGGGATAGATGGCTATGGTGATGGGGTGTATGCATATCAAGGGAGTAAGGTGGAACCGTATGGGGCTCGAGGCACGGCTCCAAAGTCGTCGACTTGGTCTGGTTTTGATGATTTTGGAAGGCCAATTGGATATTCTTCGGATAAGGAGCGGTCCTCTTCTGGTGGTTCGGGTATGAAGGTTGTGAGGGCTGTGCCAAAGGCGGATTCACAGCAGGATGTGAAGGGTGGGGTGCAAAAGTTTAGAGTTAAGCTATTGGCTGAAAGTGGAGGCCTTAAAATTATCCTGTTCTTTAGAGCACCATGGATGTTCTTTGCCAGGTCTAATATAATTATTTTCTCTTTTGCAATTTTATCCCATTTTCATATTTCTTTGAATTATGTGTTGTTGTATGTTTTTCAACTTGGAATATTGTAATTAGGACAGCTTGGTTTACAAGATTTTAATTTTTCATTGCACCTGAAGTCTGATGGCAAATCAATATTTCAAATTTTCTCCTAAGGCAGCATATGGATAGTGTCAGTTTTGGTGTTTACATCAATTAGTGAAAGAAAGGCTTGCAGAGTAATCGCTGGTTTTGGTGATTTGCTTGCAGTATCATAAATTAGATGCAAGTGTTTCCAGAGCTAAATATTTTCCTGTGCCACAATTTTAGGTCAAAAGTTTACCTTTGATAGCTACTTTAATACGGTCTGCAATAAACATATTTTATGTATTTTTAAGATGCAATTTGGTTTGGCAATTTGTAAATGGCGTGTTCTTGCTTGTATATTACAGTTTTTATTCTTGTTTCTCGATGTAGTTTCCCTTGTTTTGACAAAATTTTCAGTTGACATAATATCTGTATATTAGGGGTTTTGTGAATTGTTTACTGTTTCTTTGTTTTGATTTTTGGTAATACTTGTTATGTTTCTTACTGGTTTTTGTGGCATTATTCTAATGCGATTGCTTATCTGTGGTATGCCTTGCAGATTGGCTTGGATGGGATTCGCATGCTTGACCCAAATACTATTAGGACACTCAGAATATATCCTCTTGACACAATAACTAGATGTGATGTATGGCCTTATCTTTGTTTTTTCTTGGCTCAGGACTGCTTACTTGTGATCTGCCTTTCATACAATTCTTGTTTAATTATGTTTTTGCTAGAAAATTGCGACCATCTTGGTAATTGTTTGAAAAAAAATGTTTGGAAATTGGTGGATACAAATGTAACATTGTTTTTTCTTTATTCTGCTCTTTTTTTTTTTTTTTTTTTCTGCTTTTCATATTAACTCTGAAGGGCAGACAATAAACTTCTTTTTCATTTGAGGAAGTTTTACTATTAGTATCAGTTGTACACCGTAAAGTGGTAAACTTTCTTGCTAAAGGTATATTTACGGTGGAAATTTCTATTTATGCAATGTCAATCTTTATATATTACGGATGCTTAAATCCAGTTGCATGATTAGTAAAATGGGACATTCGTCATTGTCCTACTTGATGCTGATAGTAGTACTAGTGATAGATAGCACTATATCATCAATGTGGTGTGTATTCCATGACTTTCTGGTGGAATTCCCCTCCTGTTAAATGTTGGGTTTACTTCTGTTTGCACATGCTTAATTAGTCGAATATGTTGGTTGCAGAAAACAGATTCATCCACCCTTTCCTTTTGGTCAAAAAGTTCTGTGGATATTGAACCAAGGCGCATCAGGTTGCAGTCAAATAGTTATACAACAAATACTCTTTTGGACACAGTGACTGCCGCAACTGTCCAGGTTGGGATATAATTGTCTATTTTGTATCCTTTGGCACCAAGTATACTGATACTTGCTTCTTTTGCATTTTGATGACCGAGTTTGATTATTTCATGTTTTAACCCACCTCTTAGTGTTTATTCTTTAGAGTGTCAAAGATAGTAACACTTTGAAGTGAATTAAACTGCATCTATCTGATGCAAGCCCTCTGTTCTGTTTACGTGTGCTCAAGTTTTCTGAGTAGTTTCTTTGTCTTTGCATTTTTTCTTTCTTTTCCTTTTGGAGTTGGAGTGGGGGCTGGGGACGTTCTATGGGTATTTTATGAGTTTGTGTTCAAGAGGAAGCATTGTAGTTCAAAGGCTGTGTCTGACTAGAAATGTATATCCTGGTTTTTTTCACCTTGTGCTGAAGAACTCCAGCAGAGATTTGTCAGTTTTATATTCAAAAGAACTTGTAAGATTTGTTTTGAAGCTTAGCTTAGGGGATAAGCAGGAATGTGAAAATCCAAAGCATTAATTTTCTGATGTCGACATACATGTCTTTAGATGAGTTCTGCTACCTGCATGATTTAAAGAAGGTATTAAGTTAGGGTTGTTTGCATTTTTTCTCATCTAGGAAGCCATGCTACTGTATTAAAGTTATTTTATAAGAGTTATGTTTTTAAACAAAAATCTAAGCGATTATTTATTAGAACTTATAGCAACTACTTTCAAGTCCATATTGTTGTCCCTTTTATCCATTTCCTCCACCATTTACAAATCCCACAAGGTCTTATTGCTCTAGTTTCTTTTGTAAATTCACGTGAGAATTCATTGTTCACATCTCACATGACTTTAGGCTTATAATATCACTAGGTCTTACTCTCATGCAGACCCAAGACTACTTTAGATGGCACATATTCATTTTGTTCTTGAAATTGGAAATCCATCTACAAGTATGGTCGTATGGTTTCCATGCATATCATTGTGCCCTTATTGTTCCCATTTTTCTCTTATTTCTTTATCTCCTTGCTTCATCTTTGAAGTTAACTTTTAGAATATTACATCAAACTTGATCGAATATTTTTGCCAGGGTGCAGTTCAAGGAGATGGGAGGAAGAAGTAGACCTACTGAATCTTCCAGGCTTACCGAACAGCCCCCCGAGAAGAAGAAAGGTCTTGCTGATTGGATGACTTTCATGAAGCCGGTTAATGAGGAAAAAGATCATTGGGTAATGTGTATTCCTATTTCAACATGCTTAAAAGCCATCTTTCTTTGTGCCTGATTTATCAGTGTGATATAGTGAGCCTGTCATAGTTGAATATATCTTCATATTGAGTTTCTTCATCTTCTATATATAGTTGTGTTGTCTTGGACCTGCTGCCTGCAATTTTGATGCATCCCCGAAACCCATTTCCTAGGGATTCCTTATCTGTTTTGCTTGGCCATTTCTTTTTCTGTGCCAAGGATGCCTAACTTAAAATAATGCTAAAATAGAAATCTTTTGCTCAAGTTCTGTGCTCCTTGCATAGCTTTTTGTGCTAGTTACTGTCTTCTTCCCTGATATTAGCACACTATTCGTTGTCCATTTGTTTGGATCGTTCTATTTAATAGACATTCTACAAACATCCTACTCATACATGACTAGTTATCATCTCTGTGTGTGTGTGAGAGAGAGAGAGAGAGTGAGAGAGAGAGAGAGAGATAGAGAGAGACTTTTCTTCAGTATGCAGCTGGTGTTCCCACGAGGACCAGTGCCTAATCTCTCGAACAAAATTAGGCCTCCTAATGTTACTTTTTTGGGTCAGTTGAGCTTGGATTGGTTGATTGTGTCAATTGATGCTTTTATCTTATCTGTTACATGTTACCTGTAATATGCATTGTTTTTTTGGCTGCTCCGCTGTCTGATTAAATTGACAAATTGCAGAATTTTTTTTTTATTTTAAATTTTATAAAACTTTGGGATCTTGTATAGTAGAAGGGTTAAAGTTTTTCAGTTGAAAAGGCATTTAGCATTTTCTTTCCCTGCTCAGTGCGTCTCTAGGTCTTGGGGTTATTTGGAAATGTTACTGCTGATTTATTTCATGATGCATTGATGGTTTCATTTATATAACAAATGTAGATTCCGGATGAGGCAGTTACCAAATGCATAGGTTGTGGGGCCGACTTTAATGCCTTTGTGCGCAAGGCATGTTTTCCATTTGATTTGGAATTGCTTCATCATATTTGTGTTCTCTATACTTGAAATCCCTTCATAATAATTTTCCTCGTCTGTTCTAAAATATTATCCTTGTTTTTCAGCATCACTGCAGAAATTGTGGAGATATTTTCTGTGACAAGTGCACCCATGGAAGGATTGCTCTTACTGCTGATCAGAACGCTCCAGTTGTCAGGGTTTGCGATCGATGCATGGTAAAACATCAATTATATTTAGAGTCCTTGTAGCTAATTTTTCTTCCTCCCAAACTTGGAGGAACTTAGAAATCTCTCTTTTAGAAACTCAGCAGAGTTCTGGTTTCTGTTGTTAAAATGTGTTAGGATAAAGACAGTGAGGTGAACCTATTCATCCTTTTGTCCAAATGTATGTGTACACTTGCTCATTGTCTATGATAAAATGCAAGCTTCTAAGTTTATGTGCCCATGCTGATTTACAGGCCGAAGTTTCTAATAGATTGAACAATGCTAAGGAAGCCGTCAGCAGATCGACTGCATTGCAGAGTCATGAGGATCTTGCAAAGAAACTTCAGGTGACATAAGATAAATTTCTGTAGTTGAAAATCTATATTAGACTACATTGGTTATGAGCACAACATTTTGTTTTGACTTCTGTATGTTGGTTATGATTGTACTACCCTTTTTTCGTATTTGCTAATGATTTGACATGATAGTTAGAACTGGGGGAAAATTGGCATTGCATTATTAAGGCCAGTCCTCAACTATGACAGTGACAGTCATTGATTCCGTAAATAGAAACAGCTGCTCCATAAGGTTAATGATCCAGAAATTTAGTGCTTTTAACAGGAGGACATACTGCATTTGCCCTTCCAATGTGATAAGCCACAGTTAGGTTCTAGAAGTTGGATATATGAATTTATTCTAGGGCTAGATTAAGATACCAAATTTTTTACTTGTAAGATTTTTGTGATCTATCTGCTCAAGTTTCATCTTTATATAGACAGTTAAAAATTCTGAAATTTTACTTGCAGCAGCTTTAAAAAGTTTTGTGATTCTAGAATTTTCATTTGTTCCAAGATTTGGCTGCTAGAATTTAAGTTCAATTTGGACTTGATATCTGATATGGTAATTTGTTGCAGGAAGAGATGGAGAAAAACCGCAAGGCCTCATCAAGTAAGCTAAAGTGCTAAATATGGATTTTGTCACTACATGTGCTGGCAATGGTAAGTTTTTAACCTGTCGTCCCTATGGTTTTGCCATGACAGGTTCTAGGTCAGATGGTTCTGGAAAGCGGATGAAAGAGGTTGCCTGCCCTACTTGTACAGTTCATTTGCAGGTTTGTATGTCTTATTCCTTCGTCTTTGGATTTTTTTTTTTCCAGTACGTAACGTTGACATAATCATCTATTTCCTGCTGTTATCTGTTATAGGTTCAAGTTCCCATCCTGAGCTCTGGTTCTGAGACCATAGAGTGTGGTGTTTGCCAGCATCCATTTCTTGTCAGTGCCCATTGATGCTATGGTTGGTTGGCTGCGACTTTTCTTTAACTCTTCACAGTTCCATTGATTAAAAATGTTTAAATCTTTTTTCTTTTTAATCTGCTTGATATCAAGGAGTGGTTTGTCATGCATGTATATGAAAGGTCTGTTTATCCCGGTGCTGCTTTATGCTCAGAAGTTGCATTGAACTTGTAAAACCTAACTGTTTTTACGAACTACCCAGTTGACTCTTTGTAGTGGTGTAAATTTTCCTTTATTGAAGAAATTATGTTGACGTTGAATTAGACTGACCTTTTCTTTTAAGTTTTGATTCTTGTGATCGCCTCTGCTGGTGTGAATTGTTTAGCGTAATGCTAGCATGCTACCTTAGCCCCAACTGTTGGCATTGCCATATCATTCCAGTGTATTCAACAGAAAATCGTCATTGCTTGGTCAGTTGCATTTCTTGAAATGTTTCGTTTTCATTTAGGTTTCTATCTGGCAATTGATTAACAGCTTAAAGTTGGTGCTCGGGCAGGGGTCGTGGTGGATGTCATTATGTCAATTCGATCGTTGGTTCTTATAAACCACTCAAATCTGGCTGCTTTCAGGGGTGTCCTTACTTCCTATAACCCATTTGGCTCAAAATACATATATTGTTCTAATGACAATGAAACAAGTAAAACAGAGTTGGCATCATGCCATCAACAATAGCATCCTATTGCTGAGTGATAAAGCCTATGCTGATGTGAAGAAATCTAGACAGAAATTTATTGTGAAAGTCACTTTTAGCTAAATATTATCATACTTGAGACACTTTTTGGGTTACAAGAAATAACGATAATTTGTGCTAAAAAAGACGAGTAGAAATCAAAGAGATTGTGATTACTGATTAGTTTGTCCACGAGGTGTTGAGATGGTTTTGTAACTGTTATCATAACAAATTAAAAACTCTTGCACATTCTGGAATTCTTCAAACAATTGCTAGTATTTGCTTGCTAGTAGAGTCTTAAATTCATACCATGTCAGTATACAATAGCAAATATGATCATGTCTTCATCACCCCTTACATTTCCAGACAAAACCTTATGTCGATCAAATTGTTGACCTCTCTAGATTAAGCAAAAGTTAAACATGTCTATTATTGAGATGCCTCCCTACATTATATTCTTTTGATTTTGCCAAATATGAAAATTAATATGTAGTTGGCTGATAATAAAATGTAGTTTAGGTGATAAGACGATCCACTATGACCTGTTAGTCGTGTTC
The DNA here is from genome assembly GCA_025175665.1 of Cinchona pubescens. Classification (NCBI taxonomy): domain Eukaryota; kingdom Viridiplantae; phylum Streptophyta; class Magnoliopsida; order Gentianales; family Rubiaceae; genus Cinchona; species Cinchona pubescens. The sequence continues at coordinate 464,398 of JANKKI010000233.1, forward strand.
GACAAAAAATTACACGGCGGCTGATTCAAGTATTGAGGGTTATTGTTGTTGATGATTTTTCTTTTTCCTGATGTTAGATGTTTTTAACCAATTGTTATATCAATCAAGGTTTCTAGTATCCACAGTTGACTCATTGGACTCGTGTCCAAGAAAACGTGGCTTATGATCTGATCGTGTACGACGTTATTGGTGAGAAACTAAATGGCACTAATAATGAATTAAATTAAAATCTTGAGCAGAAAATTAATGTCAAGTACGTGGATGTCTTCCCAGGTTGTTTACCGAACCTAATTAATTAAAAATTTCCAAATCAAGATGATGAGATACTATTAATGACAAAACCTGTGGTTCTGAAGGTGTTCTCCCCTTATAACATTTATTTCGATTAAAATTGCTCTAAAATTTGTGTTGTTCAAGGGAAGTGCATGCTGCGAAACACTGGTAGTCCACCAACCCTTGATCAAGTGCCACTCTTTTATGCGCAAGACCAATCTTCTGAACTAACACTACCAACTTGGCATTTGCCTACATGCAGGCATGACTTTGGACTTCATAATTTTGGGAAATACACTCGGTTTTAGACTTTATCGGTAGACATTTATGATTACGGATAAATCTTATATTGTGTTTAGATAGAGGGATTTGAATAGATTTGATTTGAAATCTTAATTTATAATACGCTATCCGAATAAGTGAATTGATTTAGTTGTAAATTTAAAATCATAGATCAACAAATATAAGTGTGATTTTAATAGTTAAATGAGTAAATTTAAAATTTACCCAAATTTCATGTCATTTGAAATCCACCCAATTTAAATATTTCTTTCAATTCAAATCCACCTATCCAAACACAATCTTATTAAAAATCTTATATACCTTGACTGATGTTATTTATTCTAAAGATATGATTTAATCCACACTAAAAAATTTACAGATAGATGTCAAAAATCGGATAATTAATTTAATTGATGTAAAAATCATATTCTAGAGAAATGTTGAAGGTAGCTTTGGGTGGTGTCAATGCGCAAACGACCAAGTAAACGGTTATTCCTCTCCCAGTTAATAACATTTAATCAGTAATAATTAGATTACTTAATAACATATAACCGATTAAATCCCACAATTCCTATTCCTATATAAACACAAACACATAAGAAACTGTATGCTATATATGCTAATTAAGTCTGAGTCCTATATATCTTTCCTCATAGCTTTCTTGAGTTGAACTTAACTTATTAAATACTATTGTAATTTGTATTACACATCAATGCATTTTTATTTTTTCATGATGAAACGGTTTTTCTGTTCATTTTCTTTTTCTTCGCATTCTTGTTTACGTTCAACAGTTTTGTTCTTTTTCTATTTGTTAGTGTTGTTTTTCAACTCAGGTGAAGCAGTGGTAAAGCTACCGGATAACGAAACAATACCGGCAGTTTTTGCGTTCGGAGACTCCATAGTTGATCAGGGCAATAACAACAATCTCTCCACATTGATTAAGTGCAACTTCCCTCCTTATGGGAAGGACTTCTCCGGCGGAATTCCGACCGGAAGGTTTAGCAATTCAAAGACCCCTCCGGACTTAATAGGTAAAGGTTTAAGGCCAACTCTCTTCACAACTAAGTATCATAGTATATATAACATGCAATCACATACTATTTTTTTAAAAAATAAAAATAAAAATACAATTGTATGGTTTGAATGGTTTATGACAAAACGTAATAAGATTCATGTAATACCTGTCGATTCTACTTAATGGGAAGAAGATTTAGTTTGTTTGTACAGTAATACAACTTAATTGCCTCAAAGGCTCAAACAAATTAAAGAAAAGAAAAGATGATTTTGAATTACCTTTCGAAGCATTTTGGACTACTAATCCTCATTTATGTCGATATGGGATTTGTCCAGATTGCAACTCCTCCACAAAGAGTGTAGAGTCCCACACAAAAATAATAATAAAAAAACATAGTAAGCATCGTTATTTTGGAGAGTGTCGAGTCTATCAAATACACAGAAACTCTCTTATAAGAAACCAGTAAATTTATTTTTCTTTAAAAATAAGAAACAAGCACGTCATTTATTCATTTATTTGTTTTTTTGAGAAGAGAAACGTGTAAGTTATGAAGAATCAAGAATGAAGATGTATAATACTAGGTCCTTGATCAATCGAATTTATTCATCACTGTTTGCTTTATGAAAAATTCTTTTTTACCCATTTCACATTTGCAGAATGAATATTCTATAGTTGTTAAATAATTTAAAAATAACGAATTCTCGTTGCATTTCAATCATTTTAAAGATTATCAAAAATCTTATAATATCAACTCTATATTACAAAATAAGCAGCTAAAACTTACTTTTTGACCCATTTATTTCATGTGGTTTTTTTCCTCTCCAATCCAGCTGAAGAATTAGGAATAAAAGAAATTGTACCAGCTTATCTTGACCCGAACTTGCAAGCTAATGATCTTCCAACTGGTGTGAGTTTTGCTTCAGGCGGCTCCGGATATGATCCTCAGACTCCTCAATTAGTGGTTGGTACAATTTTTTTTCCCCCCAAAACTTTTATATATAGTTTCCTTTAAAATTTATTAAACCCATAAATCCCACAAAATATATGTGACCAAAAAAATTGTCATTCTTATCAGTCAGTGATATCCTTAGCCCAACAATTGGAACACTTCAAAGAATACATTGGCAAGCTCAAAGGTCTCGTTGGGGAGGAAAAAGCCAACTATACTTTATCAAACGCCATGAATATTCTTGATAGTAGCAGGCAGTGATGATATTGCCAACACCTATTTCACCATTGGAATTCGAAAATTTCAGTATGATATTAATTCATATGCTGATCTTTTGGTAGCCTCAGCTTCCAATTTTTTACAGGTATATATGTACACCATCTTCTTTTCTTTTTTTTTTTTAATTCATGTTATGATAATAAAAATTGTTAATTAATTTGAGCTACTTTTGCTGGACATCTAATTTGATTAATATTGTGAAGGATTTGTATAAACTTGGAGCAAGAAAAATGGCTGTTTTTAATGTGCCACCAATAGGATGTGTGCCATTTCAGAGAACTCTTGCAGGAGGTGCGTTAAGAGTTTGTGCTGACAATATGAACCAAGCTGCCCAATTGGTGAATGGAAAGCTCTCAGCTGTGATTGATTCCCTTAGCAAAAATTATACTCTCGGAAAGATTATTTACATAGAAGTTTATAAACCTCTTCTTGATATCATCCAAAATCCACAAAATTATGTATCTAGTAAGCAATCTAAACTTGTTCATCTATTTTTTTATTTTAAAAAAAAAAATCAATATCCTATATAATTACTCAAATCCATGACCAATAGATCATAGAAAAACATGTCACTATCTAAACTATATTTCGTTGTCAAAATTTGTTCATTTTAAAATTCCTTTTTAAATCCATTTACTTTATTGTGACTTTCACTTTTTAGCTCAAGAAAAGCTTTTCAGTTCGTTTGTTGCATCTTTATTTTTTAATCCTTAGAAAAAATTATTGACATTATTAAAGAAAATTAGTCCTAAATTTTAAGAATTAAACTCTTAAAAATATCACTCTAGACAGCAAAAAATATGTGTTTCATGCATAAGACCGAAAAAATCCTTATACTCCTACTGTATATTTTCCACATCACATTCATGTGCAGTTTTTCAACATCTATGAAAGAAAGTAATATTAACTAGATTATAGAGGAATTCTACACTTTTACAGAGGAATCATAAGATTGATTTAAAGATATATTATATAAATATAAGCAATTAAAATACATAATATTATACAAATTTAATAAATACAAAAAAAAAAAAAAACAATTCACTTAACAGACTATAAAATTTTCTAATTATATATACTGATTTTTCACAATGACATCAGGTTTTCAAGTCGTGGACAGTGGGTGCTGTGGCATGGGGCACATAGAAGCAGCGTTTTTATGTAACAAATATAGCAATACATGTGAAGATGACTCTAATCATCTATTTTGGGATAGTTACCATCCTACACAGAAAGGATACACAATCCTTGTCCAAGATATTATCCAAAACTACGTTCAAAGATTCTTCTGATTCCCTTCATAGGGGCAACAAACAAGTTCCTTTCATGGTTGCCTATTTTTTTTCAATCCTTTTTCATTCAATAGGAAGTTTAATAATACACATAGAAATAGATTGTGAAGTTGTCTAGAATATTGTACGTTCTCTATTGAACATTATGCATATGAAACCCAATTGATATGCATACATACGTTATTTTGCTTGAGATGTGGGACATATTACACGAGTGATGTGCACAAGTTTATCTAATGCAATGCCAGACTTCTCTTATACTACGGAGGTGTTTCATTCACATTCATAAATCAGAATCGAAATAAGAATCATAAAATTTACTATTAATATGGATTTATATCATTTCTCTTTATTTGTTTGATTTAAATAAAAAATGAGTTTTATTATGTTGATAATTTCATAAATTTAAAACCCGTATCACAATTGGAAAAAAATTGGATATTTTCTAACATTTTCATTTCCATAAAATGATTCTCATGGTGATTCCCATTCCTTCCTATCATACTCATAAACCAAACACTTAGGTATTAGTGGAATGTAACCTTCTTTACATAGGTGTGTATTTGCTAATCATAATCTAACATTATTCTGAGAGTCATCAAATAAAAGTTTTTGCACAGAATATGTAAAAGTAAAAAAAATTTAAATTGACTCGAGTCCACACCAAATAATTAGTGGACCCAAAATAAATAAGGACTACTACTTATTAAGTCCAATTTCTTATTTGGTGTGGTCTATTAAACCAGGTTTATCCAAGTTTTCCCACTAAAATACCTCAGACAGAGGCCCAAGTTTTACCAAATTCAAATATCCATAAAAAACAGGCTTAAATCTAAGCCCACATTTTAATCTTGAAGTATTGTAGTCCATTAGATACCCAAGGCTGAAAACTTCAGACGCAGGCCCAATATGTACCCAATTTAAATATCCATTAAAAACAGGCCAGATCTAGGTTGCAAACTCATTCAGAATGTACAAATCTAAACCCACATTTGGATCTTGAAATGTTGTAGAGCCCATTAGAAAGCCCAGTCTGAAAACTTATATTTTACAGCCAGAGACAGGTTTTCTTCTTCATAGTTCACACTACAAACTCCTCCTTAGGCTTTCTGAAAAAGGGGTCATTTGATTTCCTCTCCCAAAAATAAAAAAAAAAAAAAAAATTGGAATATTTGGGAGAGTGGGATGGAGGGAGTAGCTTCAGTGGTGGTGGATAAATTGAAAGGATTTGCTAAATCCACTCAGGACTTGGCTCATGGAGCACTCCTTCACTGGCCACAAAATCTCAACCGTAGAAATCCGGTAATCTGCAATTCTTCTTCCATAGCCCAAGATTCTTTTTCCTTTGTTGAGGATTTGAGATAGTTATTGTTAACAAATAGCTATCTTTTGTTATTTTTTAAGGTTTTGTATTTGAATTGTACTTCCGAAGTTGGAAGTTGATTGATTTAATGAGCTGTTATCTATGTGGGTTTTTTTTTTTTTTTTGTTATTATTAATCCATGCATTGTGAAATTTGTGGCTGGATGCTTAAATCCCTTGTTGGTTGCTGTTTAAGACCGTTCCCTTACATTAGAACCAACCAATTTGGCACTTAGCAATCTTTTGATAATTTTCTCCATGTGTAAGTGGTAAATTCTTCTATGGACTTATACATGTACCTATACACATAATTGTGGGCGCCCCATGAGTTTGACTGTGGGTCCATGATGGGCCCATATTTTATGTGTCTTGGCGCATGTAGATCATGATCCATGCAAGAATTTGCTTGTATAAGTTCATAGTCTACTATCGATAGTTATCTAGAAGAAAATTAAGTTGAGACATATTTTTCTTTAGGTTAATCTTACATATACCCTGGGTGTAGAAATTTTCTGCACATTCGGATATGGATGTATACCACATGTGTGAAAATGACATTTGAAATTTAAAAAATACACATGTGACATGTATCACATTGATGGTGTAGAAAATCGGTATAAAAGATTAATCCTTTAATCCTTTTTCTTTTCCAAGACATCTTTTTTTTTTTTTTTTTTTTTTTGGGTGTCTGCATGTGTTTGGAATTTAGCCCACCGTAATCTGAAAAAGAGCTCGTGGCTGTCAGATGTACCTGTACATTTTACTGCAGAATTTTTCTAGTTTTTGACTTTTGGGAGTTCGTGGAAGTTGGTGGGAAGAACATTCTTATGGAGGTTAGCCTTGGTAGAATAGATGTGTAACTTTATTCGTTGACCTACTTGAGCTTTGACATGCTTTCTGCGTATATAGGTAGCTACAAGCTGTAACCTGTAAGACGGGGCTTTACAACTTTTGCAATGATGTGATTTTCAGATTGAAATCTTGAAGCGGTTGCAACGAGAAGCATTTTCTGATATTATGAAACTAAGGGATAGGCAAGATAAGGTGGAACGAATGCTATCCTTTCATAAAACTTCAAAAGGAAGTCCATTCCATGAAGCCACTACCCGTGTTAGAGGAGATATTGACGTGGTTGGTGCAATGTTTATGGTGGACAATGTTGATGATGAGCAATATGAAACAATTCAAAATGCTGGTATTCGGACTGGTGTGGATCTAAGACTTGTATTTGAAACAGCCATTAAGGAGAAAAATACACTTGTTACAGAGTTTGTGGTGGGTGGAAAATACCAAGGCAACACTTTGGAAGGGCCTCTTTCATTAGCAAAGCTTCTCTATGCTGCAAATGTTAGTGATTGGTGTTTTCTGCAGTTGCTATTCCTGTGGGTGCTCGATGCAGTGATGTTGGAGTTCCTATGAGTTCTTTTCATCGGGTACAGTTCATCTGCAACTATAATTTCTGTTTTTTTTTCCTTTTTTGTTTTTAGGATTGTTTTTTGCTGCGTCTGAGTGCTTTCATTTGCAAGTGTTTTTACTGCAATAGCATTGAAACATTAGTTATAAATTGTTGCTTTTTAATCTTTAATGTAGTTTCTTCAGGGTAGGTCGATATAAATCGCATGTGATGTGGTTTTCGTGTTTAGTAATGATAGAAACCTCCATAAGGTATAGCACATAGTGATGTGCTCTTCGTGTTTTGTAGGACAAGGGCTTTTCTGAGTATTCAGCATTTGAACCACCGTTCCTGAATCAGCAGAATGGTGGTGCTCTTGGCATAACAGTTAAAAAGTCAAATATTGTTGCCTCATTGGCTCAGTTTGTTTCTCGACTAGGACTGCATACCAACCCTACTGAAACCATGCATTAAACGCTTCAGCACTTTTGGGCAACTTGCGTATCAATTATCTGAAAGTACAAAAGTCTCCCTTTTGGGTGTCCACAAAGTGCCAAAGTTGTCAAATCAAAGTCTTCGTTTTGGAGCTATGACCATCCCTGTCAGCATGTTAAGGCGACGTAAACTTTCTGAGACGTCTATAGAGGACAATGGTCCACAGACTGAAACATACAAGAAAGGGAATCTGTTGGATGGATCTATTGCGCTAATGCTTGAATCACGACTTGATGAGAGTACAAGAATAGGTGGTTGGATTGAAATGAAACAATCAAATACCAGACACCTACAGTGGGCTGTTAGTATGTCTGACACCCCTGAAGATGATCTTGGCTGGGGCTTAAGCATGGGTGGTCTGGTCCAGGGTCCAAAATGTTGGGACCACTTTCAGGTTGAAGCTTTCCTAAATTTTAGTTTTGGAAAGCGATTTAAATTTCAGCCAGCTGTTCTATACTCGGCTGATGGAACTTCTCATTTTCGCTTATACACATCTGCCTTCTTGTTACGGTCAAGTTGGTCCCTTTGACTTTTCTTCCTGGCTTTCCACTAGCTCTTTGTTCGAAATATGATTCATATAACTGCAGGTATGTCACCTGTTATATGAATCATTTTTGGTTATACATGTTCTAGATAGCATTTTCAGATTTGAATGAGCAACCTATGCAACCTGAAATTCATGAATCAATTGGCATGGTAGAATCCCATGGTTGAGTATTATAATGTAAAGTCCAATGGTTTTTCTTTATCAAACTATAGGTAGAGTTTTTGTTTCTGATGCCTGTATACTTTTTCTTATTGCATGCGTAATGGTTCTTGAATCTCCTTTTCTCATCTTGCTGGTAAGAAGAAGGCTTTCTTGAGGGAACTCATAAGAACCATTACTCATTCTATATATACTTGTTGGTACATCTTGATTGCATCCATTATTTATCATACTCTTTCTTTTCAAAAACACATGCACCATGTTGGCTGGTGAGGTTAGACCGAATAGCTTCTTTTGTACATGTATCTGTTGGAAACTTATTTGGTTGGTCTAGAGGGTATGGCCAGGGTGAGCCAAAACTCATTTGCCAGGGTTCCCAGGAATTTTGCGGTGGTTGTGACTTGTGGGGCTTGAGTTGTGTTGAAAATGGTAACAGTTATAGAGGTGAGCAAAAGTTTACGTTGTGAGCAATGATCCATGTGATCTGGGATGGCGTTGAATGAGTTATGAATAGTAATATAATATAGAATCTAAGAAGCATTGATGGGGTTGCCTTTGAAATTCTGTTGACATTACCAACATTATTTTCCTTATTCTACAATTCATTAAGTTTCACCGTTCATGGTGAGCATTTATGGAAGAGTATGAATGATGATATGCCTTCCTGATGGTCACTAGGTTACAGTGAAAGGAATGCGGACTTTATACTTTCCATTGGTCTATGTGATTGATCCAAATACATCATTGATGATTGATGAACTGTTATCATGCCTGAAAAACACTTCTATAACTTAGTTTCTTCTCATTTTTGGTGAACTGCAACTTTGGGGGACTCACCTGAACTTCCAACCCTGCACCTGTGGGCCTTTCCACACTAACTGTATAAAGTGATTCATCCTCGCCAACATTTGTTATGGTTCTTTTAACTTTCTTGCTTTTGCAGTCGTTGAAATGAGTGACGGCTATTGATGGGTAGTTCATGTTAGAGATGAATTCTTTGTTAGATTTACTTGGGCAAGAAAAATCAGCAGGAGGGTTTGATGCAATGAGTTTTATCTGTGATATGTTGTAGCCACTGTAGCAAAGGTATTGCAGATAATTGGTGATTTCAGTCTCGTAAATGAGCCTGGTTGTAATGGCCCTGTTGTGTTTACTTCCCCTGCACCGAATGCATATGCGGTTGGTGGATCCCCGTTATTTAAAGTTATCAGGGCATTCACATTGTTCGTCTGGATTGCTGTAGCTTCAAGATAACATTAGAGGTAGGTTATTATGATGTTTTAGATAGCAGCTAATTTGCTAGGACCAGCTTCAATAGTTGTAAGTTACTAACCTGTGGTCATTGTAGCAGATTTTATTGCAGGACTCCAAGAAGGATACTTGGATTTGACTGTTGCATGCATGGGGCAGGCCATTGAAGTGCCTGAAAGTAAGTTGAAGGAGGATGTTCTTTTCCCCCCATCTGTGTCATTTGACGGCCATATTGAAAGAATATCAACTCTTGGTGCTGCAATATCAAGCTGCAAGTGCGGCATTGTGATTAAAGGAAGGAAATTTAGTTATCTGTCTCTCAGTTGTGAATGGTGATACTTGTATACACATAATGAAGAAATGGACTAGTGTTTTACCTTGATAAGGTTATCGTGCTTATAAACTGGCCCTATGGCTGAGAAGTAGGCCACTGACGGAGCCGGTGTGTGGCTTTCCACAGTTACGGTTGGTAAAATAGTTGCTACAGGATTCCTTAGGAGGATATACTCATTAAAATTAGCAATAGGAAGATAATTTTCATAGAAGGAATAGTTATTCATTATATTTTTCATTCTTGTATCTTATTCCCTGATTAATTATCATCATTTACCTGGTTAAGTTGATGTAAGATTGAATCTCATGACCATCTTGGTAGGTGATTATGGACATTGGAGAAGAACCAGTGACGACGGGTAGAGGTTTTTTATCGGAATAAATCAGTATTACTCCAATCCCACCTAGGCTTTTTACGTAATCAAGCCTATTTTTTGCTGAATATTCGTCGTCATAGTTACCTTCACAAAGAAGAATGTTCCCCTAGACTTTTCTTTTATCTAATGAATTTGGGAAACAATTACTAAAACAAATCCTTGTTAGTTTTAGTTTTAGGTTCGTTTCCTTGCAATGAGCTAAAACCTAATGATTATATGTTGTACCTTGCTTTGCGGTCTGAAAATTCACCAGGATCTTTGGCTGAAAGGGCATCAATCAAGTGATACTTGAGAGATTTCTGGATATTAGCAAAATGAATTCCTTAACCGCCCTGAGATTCAAACAATTAGAAGGTAATCAGGCAAATCTAGATTGGGGTATTGCAGAAAGATTGCCCTTTCAATTTGCCAGCCTGATTTGTTAAGACTTAACAAACAACTATGGAGTTAAGGATGTGAAAGAGCACAATTTAGGGAAATGCAAGTAACCTTTGACTTTGTTTCCACCCAACACAACATCTGAGTCGAAAAAACGATCGATGGTGGTTGCAGCTACAGTCAGAATCCAGGGAGCAGCATTCTCGGCTGATTCAGGCTGGAGATGGTTTAATTAGCTAGGTGTAATTGTTAATGTATTTCACAAACGGTTTCAGTAATAATTCTTTGCTTGAAATTTGACACTTTTTTCAAAAAGGGGCGAACCATTTGTAGCCTACATGTTCTTTTGCAGGTTAACAAGCAGAAATAGTACTGTTAAATTCTACTTTTTTGTTAAGATTCCTGATTTCTTTTTGTTTATTTGGTGTGATGAAGTACTACTAGTATATTTTTTTGGACTCGGCGGACACTGTTATCTATGTTTGATTCACCAGCAAAGCAAAACAATGTACTAATAATATGAAGATGGAGATGGTTAATGCAGCTGGATTGCTGCGATTCATATCTAATTTTGTATGTTATTTAGCTGAAGATCGATTAAATTTGCTTTTATGATAGAAAGGGAAAAGTTAAAACAAATAATGCCGTGAACACGTTTAGATTAATATATAGCTTAATGATTCATAAGAAACACACACATCCCCACTCCACCGTTTTTTAAGAATCAGGAGTGTCAAGAAGGGTGAACTAGGCCTGAAATTAAGGTAGTAGTATAATTTGAAACCATGGTGGTCAAATTTGGCGTGCACTGGTCTAATAACCTCGTGTACGTATCACATGGCATTATAATATACTCTTTGAAATTACTATTCTTCATCTGACCTGATCTCCACTGGAAAACATGTTGAAAATTGGTAATGGTATCAGGAATGGCCGTGCTGTGAAAGGTATTCTATACTTGAAAATGTAGTGAATTTCAGGCACCATTTTTCATTTAACAGGGGCAAGGGTGACTGGCCTACATGCCTCATTACCCAGTTTGAACTTTGAATTGAACTCTATGACAAGAGTTCTCTCCATTCTTTTGTTTCCAACTTTTGAAGGCGGACAAAGATGCAGTAATAGTAGTCAGTAGATGCTAAAAATTACACTGCCTCTGAAGTATTATCACGACTTTTCAGTTTCCCAATCAAATTCATGAACAGTTGCTCATTCTTTTATAAAACAAGTCTTCCTCCCCAGTTTTGAAAACATGATTAACAAAAGCTGGAAGGAATCGGTTTTCCCCTGACTTTTAATAATGTTGTCAACTTAGGAGATCTACCAAGAATTGGTGAGAAAGATCACGTATTAATTAGTAAGAATGTCTCTTAATTATAGTTTACTTAAGGCCCATTTATGTAAACAACGAATTATCATTCTATTGTAATTAATGGACTGTTTTCTTCCATGAATCGAGTTGTCTAGAAGAATAATTACATTGAGACACATTTTTCTTAGATGGGGCATCTTCTCTCTCTCTTTATTTATTTATTTTTTTGGGGTCTCTGCATGTGTTTGGAATTTAGCATTCCGTAATCTGAAAAATATTGCTCGTGGCTGTCAGATGTATCTCTACATTTTTACTGCAGTTTTTGATTTTTGGGTGTTTGTGGAAGTTGGTGGAAGAACATTCTTATGGATGTTAGCCCTGATGAAACTTTATTCATTGACCTACTTGAGCTTTGACATGCTTTCTTCGTGCATAGGTTCTACAAGCTGTAAGATGGGGCCTTCTAACTCTTACAATGATGTGATTTTCAGATTGAAATCTGAAGTGGTTGCAACAAGAAGCAATTTCTGATACTGTGAAACTAAAGGGATAAGGCAAGATAAGGTGGAGCAAATGCTATCCTTCTATAAAACTTCACAAGGAAGTCGATTCCAAGAAGCCACTACCCATGTAAGAGGAGATATTATTTAGAGATGTGGTTGGTGCAATGTTTATGGTGGACAATGTTGACAATCGGAAATATGAAACAATTCAAAATGCTGGTGTTCGGACTGGTGTGGATCTAAGACTTGTATTTGAAACAGACATTAAGGAGAAAAATACACTTATTGCAGAGTTTGTGGCAGGTGGAAAAGCCCAAGGTAACACTTTGGAAAGGCCTCTTTCATTAGCAAAGGTTCTCTAAGCAGCAAATGTTAGTGATTGGTTTTCTGCGGTTGCTATTCCTGTGGGTGCTCAGTGCAGTGATGTTGGAGTTGCTACAAGTCTTTTTATTGGGTAAAGTTCATCTGCAACTATGATTTCTGTTTGTCTGCTTTCATTTGTAACTTTTTTTAACTGCAATAGCATTGAAACGTTAGTTACAGATTATTGTTTTTTCATCTTTAATGTAGTTGCTTATACACAGGTGGACATCAATAATCAAATCACATGTTCTTATCCATTCTTTGTAACTAAGTTTAGTAATGATGGAGCACCTCCACAAAGTATAGCACATACTAATGTGCTCTTCGTGTTTTCTAGGACAAGGGCTTTAAAATTTGGATAGCATTTTAAAATGGCCTATGCGATTGCAAGTTCGTGAATCTATTGATGAGGTAGAACCCCATGGTTGAGCATTATAATTTATAAATGTCAATTCCAATGGATTTTCTTTATCAAAAAACTGTTGGCAGATACTCCCTTGGCATAACTTTTTAAGTGCAACTAGTATTTAGTAAATGATTTTAATTATTGTTTCTGATGCATGCATTTATTGTACTTTCTTTGCATTTGCATGTATTTCGTGCTCTGTAATTCTGGAATCTCCTTTTTCTTTTCATCTTGCTGGTAATAAGAAGGCTTTCTCAGGAAACTGACAAGTACCATGATTAATTCTACATATACTTGTTGGTACATCTTGATTGCATCCATTGTTTTCAAAAAATTCACTCTCATAATTTGATGAATCTAGAGGAAAATCTAAGCTGTGGGAAAAAAGAATTACACCGTAAGCTTCCTGAATTGAAGATGATAATTATCCCCTCCCAGACCAGATCAAACTCATGATCAAGACAAAATAGTACACATTTGATCCCCACATTTGATTTTGACTTTCGGGTTTTGAGGCTATCGTTTTGGTTATCAGAGAATTCAAATTTTGAAGAAGGAACGCTTTATTGAAGGAAGGCCAACTAAGTATGTTGGTTATTGACCCGATTTTGTGATATTTGATTTAATTTGAACTGAGTTGTCTGATTGAGATCCTTTTAGCATTTATGCTTCGGCTTGGCTCAGAAGTGATTTTGCAGTCAGTTAGCTTATTAGTACAATTTTGGTATCCTGGTGATCTGGAATGATATTGAATGAGATTTGAATTAATATTGAAATCTAAGAAATATTGATGTGGTTGGCTTTGAAATTTTGATGACACGACAAACATTATTTTCTGCCATCATAACATCATGTACAAATTGTACAATTTATTAAGTTTCACTGCTAGGTATACTTAATTTTTGGAAAGGTATGAATAATCATATGCCTTCCTGTCAGTCACTAGGTTACAACAAAAGGAATGCGGACTTTATTCTTTCCATTGGTCCATGTGATTGATCCAAATACATCTCCATTGATCAATGACGAACTGTTATCATGCCTGAAAGTCACTTCATAACTTAGCTTCTTGTCATTTTTAGTGAACTGCAACTTTTGGGGAGTCACCTGGACTTCCAAACCTGCACCCGAGGGCCTTTCCACACTAACTGTATAAACTGATTCGTCCTCGCCAACATTTGTTACGGTTCTTTTAACTTTCTTGCTTTTGTAGTCGTTGAAATGAGTGACGGCTATTGATGGGTAGTTCATGTTAGAGATGAATTCTTCGTTAGATTTACTTGGGCAAGAAAAATTAGCAGGAGGGTTTGATGCGATGAGTTTTATCTGTGATATGTTGTAGCCAATGTAGCAAAGGTAGTGCAGATAATCAGTGATTTCAGTCTCGTAAACAAGCCCTCAATCTAGGGTTGTAATGGCCCTGTTGTGCTTACTTCCCCTGCTCCGAACTCATATGGGGTTGCTGGCTCCCCATTTATTATTGTTATCGGTTTATTCAAATTGTTCGTCTGGATTGCTGTAGATTCAAGATAAAATTATAGGCAGGTTATTATGATGTTTTAGAGGATAATTTGCTAGGCCCAGCTTCAATAGTAAGTTACTAACCTGTGGTCATTATAGCTGATTTGATTGCAGAAGGACTCCAAGAAGGATGCTTTGATTTTACTGTTGCTGCAATCCCAGATACATGGGGGGGCAGGCTATTGAAGTGCCTGAAAGTATGTTGAAAGAGGATGTTGTTTTCCCATCTTGTGTGTCATTTAAAGGCCATGCTGAAAGAATATTAACTCCTGGTGCCGCAATATCAGGCTGCAAGTGCAGCGTTACAATTGAAGGTACACTTGGTTATCTGTCTCTCTCAATGGTGATGCTTGTATACACAAACTGAAGAAATGGACTAGTGGTTTACCTTCGATAAGGTTATCGTTCTTCTCAACAGGCCCTATGGCGGAGAAGTAGGCCACTGTTGGAGCTGGTGTGTAGTTTTCTACAGTTACGGTTGGTAAAATAGTTGCCACAGGATTCCTTAGGAAAGAATTTAATCATTGGAATTAGCAACAGAAAGAAGTTAAATAGCAAAGGATTAGTTATGAATTCTTTTATCTTATTTCCTGATTAATTATCATCATTACCTGGTTGAGTTGATGTAAGATAAAATCTCATCGCCATCCTGGTAGGTGATTATGGACATTGGAGAAGCACCAGTGACCTCGGCTACAAGTATTTCATCGGAGTCGATCACTATTACTCCAATCCCACCTAGGCTTGTTACGTAATCAAGCCTGCCTTTTGGTGTATATTCGGTCTGAACTATCACAGAGAAGAATCTTCCCCTTGACTTTTCTTTTATCTAATGAATCTGTGACACAATTACTAAAACAACTCCCTGTCAGTGTGTATTTCCTCAGAACGGTTGGCTAAAAAATAGTAGTATTAATTATAGTTTTCTATTTTGTACCTTGCTCTGGTGTCTGAAGATTCATCAGAAGCCTTAGCTGAAAGACCATAAATCAAGGGATACTTGGGAGATTTCTGGATATTAGCAAAATGAATTCCTCCGCCCTGAGATTCAAACAATTAAAAGGTAATCAGGCAAATCTAGATTGGGGTATTGCAGACAGATTGCCCTTTCAATTTGCCAGCTTGACTTGTTAAGACATAAGAAACAACTTTTGAGTTGAGGATGTGAGCTTAAGAAATAACTTTTGAGTTGACTTGAGGATGTGAAAGAGCAGTGAAATGTAACCTTGATGACTTTGTTGCCACCCAACACAACATCTGACTCGAAAAAATGATCGGTGGTGGTTGCAGCTACTGTTAGAATCCAGGGAGCAGGATTCACAACTGATTCAGGCTCGGGGCCGTGATCCCCACCGACGCCTACCACAAGAATGCCGTTTTCAACTGCATGATACGCTCCAATGGCAACGGGATCTGTTAGAACGTTTACATCGGTTTGTGCGTAATCTGTTAGTGATACAATGTCAACACCATCTGCTATTGCATCCTGAAATGCTTTAAGAACAGCAGACCCGTAGCATCCGCCCAATGGATTGCAGATATTGTACACAGCAATTCTGGACCCTGGAGACGCACCCTTAATCGAGCCTCGTACCAGGCCATGATAGGATGCCCCCTGGACGGGGTTCCCTGCTGCGATTGCTGCAACATGAGTACCATGGCCGTCTCGGTCCCTTGGCGTACCATATGGGTCAGGATTTGTGTCATTGTAATACCTTGCTCCGATCAATTTCCTGTTGCAGTTAGAAGCATTAAAATCAGGGGCTTCCATGCATGTTCCCTTCCAGCGTGATGGAATTGGACCAAAACCTTCGTCGCTGAAACTCTTTAATTCAGGCCAAATCCCTGAAATGTAAAACCTTAAAAATTAGGATGCAGTACAAAATTTTCAGGTAGATAGCAAGAGAATGGTTACTTTGTTCCACATTTTACCCGAAATGGAGATTTTTTTTTTCTCTAATGATGTCTGGGTTTCAAGTAACCTGTATCAAAGATGCCGATTATAGTATCCGCTCCAGTTAAGGATGAGGACTTTGATTTTGAAGTTCTACTCCTTTTGATTTTTACAAATTGATAGTTCAAGATGTCCTGAGATCGTGTTGTGTGGAGCTTCAAGACCGGATCAGGGAAAACTGACACAACTCCAGGCCTTCGAGCTATTGATTGTGCCTCTTCCTCTGATAGACGTGCTGCAAATCCCGAAAACCCATTGCTGTATCTGTGTATCACTCTATCTTCACTCCTGTCTCAGTTATAAAGCATTTTTAAGTCAAGTAAATTTACAAGAACCTGAAAGAATATAGTACTGCAAACTAGTAAGAGAATAGATATCTGACCTTTCTCCCAATGAGCTCAATATCTCAATATGGTCATTTCTTACGGCGCCGGTTGATGAGGTTGCATCCTCACGCATGTACACAATATAAACCCCATTGCTTTCTGTTTCAAGTGCCTGGTGAGTTACTACTGCCTGGAATGAAAGAAGGAGAAGAGATGAGCAGAAGAAATGGTGAAAGCAGCTCATACTCGAGCTAATTCCTAGTGAACTGTTTGGTGCTTGGAGTCCACAGAATCAAGAATCAGGCCTGGCCTTGAAAGAAACAATTACTATTGATAAACACCCTCATGGATCATATGCTAATATATAAAACTAATGCAAGTGTCGGTAGGAATGACTGTAGCATGTGATGGATGGACCATGCTGGAGATATTTTAATTGGCTAGTTGTAATTGTTAATTTTTCTAGAAGGGGCAAACCATTAATGGCCTACATGTTCTTTTGCAGGTTAACAAGCAGAAATAACAGTGTCAAAAATTCAAAATTCTTTTTGTAAAGATTTCTGATTTATGTTCTTGGACCGAGCGAACACTGATATCGATGGAGTCACCAGCAAAGCAAAACAATACACTACTGTAACAATGAATTGTTTCATTGTACTATTCTATTATGAAGATGCTTAACGCAGCTGGATTGCAGCGATTTGTATCTAGTTTTGTATGTTATTTAGCTGAAGATCGATTAAATTTGCTTTTATGATAGAAAGAAATACTTAAAACGAATGATGCCATGAACACGTTTAGATTAGTAGTTTAATGATGCCTAAGAAACACACATCCCCACACCACCATTTGTTTAAGAATCAGGAGCGTCAAGAAGGGTGAACTAGGCCTGAGATTAAGGTAGTATAATTTGAAGCCATGGTGGTCAAAGGTGGCGGGCACTGGCCTAAAAACCTCGTAAATCAGATGGCACTATAATATACTCATTGGGAGAAAAAAAAAAAAAAAATTGCGCAATTTGTGATATGAACTACCTACATGCAAGGTAATAGAACGATAATGGTGGTGGCTGTGCTGTGCTGGTCAAAGATTTCAGAAACGATATCAGCAGCAGATTGCGCATTCATTCAATACACAAGTTATAAGGACACACCCCAATTTAGAAAACATGATTACTAAACGCAGGATGGAATTAGTTACCCCCAACTATCATTCTATCATTCTATTTCTATCCAGGTGATGTGGGATGATTTTGAACGAGTTTTGGACGAATATTGAGTCTAAGAAGTATTAATGTGCTTCTATTTGAAATTCTGATGAGTCGAGTCACACTATGGTCTCTGCTGTTTTGTTATTAGGAAACAATGAGTAGCCAATACAATCCATCCCTGTTAGTCTGTTGCACTGAAAGGACTTCGAATTTTATATTTTCCATTGGTCCAAGTGATTGAGCCAAACACAACTCCATTCAGTGATGATGTAGTGCGTCTGAAGGTCACTTCATAACTTAACTTATTGTTTTTGTTGGTGAACTGCAACTTATTTGGGATCACTTGTACTTGCAACTTTGTTGGCGTATTGACAATGACTGTATAAAGTGTTTCATCTTCTCCAACATTTGTCACTGTTCTTCTTACTTTCTTGATTTCATTCTGGATTGTATTGGATTGTTGAACTTAGAGATAGCTATTGATGGGTAGTTCATGTTGGAGATTACATCAGCATCTGACTTTCTTGGGCAAGAAAAGTGATCAGGAATGTGTGGTGATATGAGTTTTATCATGGATATGTCATAGCCATCATTGCACAGGAACTGTAGATACTCGGCGATTTCAGTCTCATAAACTAGCCCTGGGTATAATGGACCTGATGTGCTTACTTCCCCGGAACCAAAGTCATATGGGGTTGCTGGATGATCCCCATTTCCTACTGTGATTGGGCCCTTCATGTTGTTTGTCTGGATTGCTGTAGATGAATGTACAATTCAGGTACGTTATGGTGTTTCAAAGTATACTATGGTAGGGGACTCTCTATACTAACCTGTGGTCATTATTGCTGATCTGATTGCAGAGGGACTCCAGGAGGGATGCTGGGATTTGACTGTTGCTGCAATTGCAGATACATGGGGGCAGGCCATTGAAGTACCTGAGAGTATGTTGAAGGGGGATGCTGGAGTCTGCTTATGCATTGTTGCCCCAGCATTTGTGCCATTTGAAGGCCACGCTGCCAGAATGTCAGTTCCAGGTGCTGCAATATCAGGCTGTCAAGGTAATCAGAATTAAAATTCACTTTGTTTTTCTTAGTGGCTGATGCTCATATATATACGCATAGAAGAAATGGACCAAGGTCTTACCTTGATAAGGTTTTCAGTGCTGTATGCAGGGCCTCTTGACGAAAAGTAGGCTATTGATGGAGCTGGCTTGTATTCTGTCACACTTCTGGTTGGTAAAATAGTGGCCACAGGATTCCTTAAGATATTAAGAATCAAATTAGCAATAGAATGGAGTTTCATGCTTAAAAGCAAATAATAGTGATTCATCCTTTTAGCTTATTTCGGACTAATTATAATTATAACCTTGTTGAGTTGATGTAAGAGAGAATATCAGCTCCATCCTCTGAGGTGACTGTTGCCATTGGCAAAGAACCATAGAGAGATGCTACCTGTGTTAAATCATCATTTATCAATAGGTACTCCAATTCCCCCCTGGCTTAGTATTGCCTGAAGCTTCTCTCTTGGTGAATATACACCATCAGAGTCTTCACAAACAAGAATCTTCCCCTTGACTTTCTTTTGATTCAGTGAACCTGGGAAACAAGCACTAAAACAATTCCATGTCAATTTTTTTCTTTTTTCTTTTTTTCCAAAAAAAGTTTTTAGAAGGGAAAGGGAGGTGGAAATAGGGGCAGTGAATGTCTAATGAGTCTTCGTGTTAACGAGCTAAAATCTATGGTCATGAGTTTAGTGTTGTACCTTGCCGAACTATCTGGAGCTGCAGAATCCTTGGCTGCCAGGCCGTATGTCAATGGATAGACTGGAGTTTTCTGGATATTAGCAAAATTTATACCTCCCCCCTGAGATTGAAACAAGGATACCCAACAAGATAGTGGAATTTTACAACAAGAGGGCGCTATGCTACAGGAAAATTGTTGATAATGCTACTTATGTATCATAAATAGATCCTATGTGCCCATGTTGTGCATTACATGCATTGCTTTTCTTCTAAAATATCAAAGAAAAAGTCCACCAGTTACCTTAATCACTTTCTTTCCCCCCAACAGAACATCTGCCTCAAATTGGCGGTCTATGGTGCTGGCAGCAACAGTTAGAATCCAAGGAGCATCATTAAGAACTGTTTCAGGGTCAGGGCCATCATTCCCAGCTGAGCATACCACAAGAATGCCTTTTTCAACTGCATGAAATGCTCCAATAGCAATGGGATCTGCTGAGAATTCCGTGACTCCTGAACCAAGTGATAGTGATAATATATCAACCCCATCAGCTATTGCATCATCAAATGCTTTTAAGATTGCTGACCCTTGGCATCCTGAAGGAGTACAAACACGGTACACAGCAATTCTAGATCCTGGAGACCCACCCTTGGCTATGCCTTGAGCTAGCCCGTGATAGGAAGCACCTTGGACGGGAGTCCCTGCAGCAGTTGCTGCAACATGAGTACCATGGCCTTGCTGGTCCCTCGGTGAAGCCTAACTATCCCTGGTAAAGAATTAGTGTCCTTGTAATACCTTGCTCCTATCAATTTCCTGATACAATTTGAATGTTAAAGAACCGTGACCCTGTGCTTTAGAATACAAAAGAATCGT
The DNA here is from genome assembly GCA_025175665.1 of Cinchona pubescens. Classification (NCBI taxonomy): domain Eukaryota; kingdom Viridiplantae; phylum Streptophyta; class Magnoliopsida; order Gentianales; family Rubiaceae; genus Cinchona; species Cinchona pubescens. Next base: position 484,990 of record JANKKI010000233.1, read on the forward strand.
AAAATCCTGAGAGTTTCTTGAAGCATGATGTGAGATGTTTTCTTGAACTCAAATTATTATAAGAAAATAGTATTGTGAAGGACAGCATTTACAACATTTAAATCACAGAAAATGATGCAGGATTGCTTAAAACCATTTGCTCCTTTTCTGAAACTATTCACATATCTACAATAACTCCCTTGTGTTCTTGCTCAGTTGTTTTGCATCAGGAAAGTAGAGAAATAAATTAGGAAATCTTCATTCACATCCAGTCTTTCTCTTGCGTAATAAATTTTGTATACAATACCTGTTGCAGTTCAAAGAAGTGAAACCAGGTCCTTTCATGCATGTCCCCTTCCACCTTGAAGGAATTGGACCCATATCGTTATCACTGAAACTCTTTGGATGATTCAGGCCAAATCCCTGAATCACCATTCGAAGTCATTATTATCTGATAAGCATGAAGAAATATAACTCTTGGTATATCTATATTTGAGCTAACCTGTATCCAGGATACCAATGATGGTATCTGCTCCATGTGAGGACGTATTTGAGCTCGAAGTTAGACTCAACTTATTATTTATACCATTTTGGTTCTTCAAGAAGTCCCATGAACGCGTTGTGTGGAGGTGGAAGACTGGATCAGGAAAAACTGATACCACTCCAGGATTTTGTGCAACAGATTGTGCCTCTTCCTCTGATAATTGAGCTGCAAACCCAGAAAAACCATTCGTGTATCTGTATACCACCCTGTTTTCTATCCTGCCACAGTTATAGAACAGTTGACCTCATATAGGAACTAAATCAGAATAGTTGGAATCAGGAAATACATATTGCATGGAACGCTGGTATTATGCTAGCCTCAACTCCAAGTGGACGAACTAATGATATTTGAAGTGTGTGTGTTTACAAAACATAGATGTACAAAGAACTAAGATAAGGAGACCTATAGCATAATCTTCTGCGGATGTATTCATCTTGGTCCTAGTTTTGTTGATACTAGGTAAAAGTAACAAGTGTATGCTATAGAGTATGCATGATACCTTAGCTGATAATCTAATACGGGGAAACTCTTTGTTTGTTCTAGCTTATGACTAATGATCTAAAATGACAAATTTGGATGGTTTAATGCAGAACCTCAATTACCACATAAAATATTTGTTGCACAAGCATTACCTCATTAATTGTAGCTAAGAATTTAGTGTATAATTATTCATCTGTGAAAATATGCTATCTCCAAGAGATTAGAAATGAGAAAATCTTGAGATTTATTTCTTTTGTAGGTTTCTATATGGTGCCTATATGTGTCTGGTTTGAAATATATTGGACCTTTTCTTCAAGGAGCTCAATATCTGATCATGATCATTCCTAAGGGTGCCAGTTGATGAGGCAGCAGCTCCCATGTAGACGTAGCAGATGTAAACGCCATCTTTTTGTGCTTGAACTGCCTCGGTTATCAAATGGATTGAGAGAAGGAAGAGGGAGAAGCAGAAAACAGAAAAGAAGGTTATGCTTGAACTAACTTCTGGTGGATTCATTGTTAGAGGATGATGGTTTTGAATACCTGCACTTCTTTCACTATATGAAGAGTTCACAATGATGAATTTGGCCAGAAAGCCAGAATTATTTAAGGCAGCGTTGAAAAAAGTTAGTCTGTACATGAGTGTAGCCTCATCAAAGTGCTGCTACTATAATAACACCCACTGATAAGTGGACTATAAAATATAGTCGTCTAAACTTGACTTTAGAACAAGCACAAAGGTAGTGCTGAAGGTGGTGGTAGGGACTGTAGGAAGATTTTGGAAATGATTTCAGCATATATAGTTGCTCGGAAATATGTTGAATTGTAATATCCAACCATATTTGCAGAATCAGCATTGCTGAATCTCATTTTAGAAAAGTTCATTAAGCCCCCTCAACTGTCAGTTCACACTGCAAGGTGAATGAGAGGACAAATTCTTGCATTTGAGCTCAGTTCTACATGGTCATCAAACTCAGATTATACACCCAAAATAAATACTTAACTAAAGAAATGCATCTTCAGGTAACTTATATTTACAAGTCCTACTGTAAAGAGGATGTCACGCAGCCAGAAGAAGAAAACTGCATTAAGCTGTTGATATAACTGGTAGTGGTAGATACATTCTCAATCTGCGACAATGGATCCCTTAACATAGTAGCAGTAATATGAAAAGAAAAAAGAGCATCTTCTTCCACATACATATACTGGCAAAAAAAGAAAAGAATGGCAACCCTGTTTAATTCAAATACGGTGTAGTGTTATTAGAATTTCACCAGATGTTGACTTCACCCGAGCAAATGGTTGTCATCATTTGATAATGGAGCAGAAAGAAGGGGCATTCTTAACTAAATTTGGATTCAAGCGGAGTAGTAAAATACAAACATTTAACCCCAAATGGAGACCATAGTACATCATAAAAGATAACCAAGATAAAAAACTTAAGTGACAGAAAACCTATTCTTGGACAGCTTTCCTAGCAGCATCATCTTCTGCTTTCATCTTCCTCTCCCACTTTCTCTTCCTATAATCAGCTAACATGGCAGGCATCTTCTGCATCAATGCAGCAGTATTCTCCCCCTTTTCAGCAGCAATCCTGTCACACTTATGCCCTTTGCGCTTGGTTCTCATTTCCTTCCTTTCGGGATCATAATTCCAATCTTCCCCAGCAAGAAGTACCTCTTTACGAAGGCGAGCTCGGCGACGAGCACTAATGCCAAGTGGCTTCCACGCCCCAAGCTCCCAATAACCCCAAACTCCCTTAGAAAGCTCATCCTTGTACTTCACCAACTTCTCTCGCCATGGGTACTGGTATTCGCCAACTGATTTCACCACGGATTTCGCTGCAGCTTTTCCTGCCATGGTAATAAACCCTGACATGGAACAATTATCAAACACTTGATATGCATATGTGATTCAATCTACATATTCCTACAAACAAGAAATGCAAAATAAATTAATTAAATAAAAAACTCATCCCTTTGTTACCAGTTATCCAGCAAATGGAATAGCATATAACCAAGATTCATTTACCAAAAAAAAAAGATTCAACCTTTTTTGGCATGAAAACGGGAGGGAAGATACCTGAGAACAAAGGATTTCGATAGATACCAGATGGGGTGGATCTGCTACTGCTCGGGGTTGCCGGTGGGGGGACGCCGGAGGGTGATGGACTGATGGGTGTTGGACGGGGAGTGGAGTGTTGCCAACGAGAGTGGAAATATTGTCGAAATGATGATCAAATCCTTTGTTAGTTTGTTAACAATTAGGTTAAGTGACAATTAACAAAATATTTAGTACTCGTAATCATAATTATGGTTTTTTTTTTTATCCCATAGGACAAAAGTACTAGTAGAAGGATAGGAATAATACCTAAATAATGCTACATTTCTTTCCAAGAAAACCATTAAAATGACATTATTGACATTTGTTAGAGCTTGTCATATGGATTCTAGGTTTTTGCAATTTTTTCAATGATTTTCGTTTTGATAATTATTATTTTTGGAATATTATTTTAAAACGTACTGTAATAATTTTTTTTGATGTGATAATGTTAATAAAAAGATAATTGAAAAATGTATATAAAATAATTACAAGATATTATTTGAAAAATAATGCAAAAAAACTAACACCTCCAGTAACAACTTATTTATTTATTTATTTTGTATGTTATGATTTAATTCTGGGTTGTTTTTAAATTTCAACATGTTTCTCTTCACTTCGAATTTTTAAATTAGTGATTTCAACCTTGTGACAACAATTCAAGTTGTTCGAAAGTTTTTCCAGACTACATCTTAATTTGGTCAAATCATTTCTCCATCTTAAGAACTTTTCATAGATGTAAATTCAAAAGCTTAGTTTAGAATTTAAGACTACATTAGACACTATACTTTTAAGAGGGGGTGAACAAATTACTTACAACATTTAAGTCAAGCCCTCAAATTGTAATTCCGAAAAACTATTTATTTATTTATTTTGATTTTTAATTTTAACCAGTCTTGTGTAAGATCCTCAGCTTGCATCATGGGAGACAAGTTGATCAAGGCCAACCAGAAAGGGCTAATAATCAAGTGGAAAGGAGACATAAAAAAGAAATTTCTCTGAGGCTAAATTTCATGGTTAAGAACTGATAGGGACTGGTAATTATTAAGCATTAGTACATTAGTGCTAAATGGATATTAAAAAGACTGGTAATTATTAAGCATTAGTACATTAATGCTAAATGGATATTGGATGTGGAATTGAAAATGGTAATTATTAAGCATTAGTACATTAGTGCTAAATGGATATTAAAAACTGGAATTGAAAATGGTAATTATTAAGCATTTAGTACATTAATGCTAAATGGATATTAAAAACTGATTGGGACCGGTAATTATTAAGCATTAGTACATTACTGCTAAATGGATAGAGTAGTTTGGATGTGGAATTGAAAATGGTAATTATTAAGCATTTAGTACATTAGTGCTAAATGTACAGACTTATTGGAGCAAAATGGATTTTTGTCCACACGATGAAACTTGAGCAAAATGGATAAATGGATTTTTGTCCACACGATGAAACTTGAGCAAAATGGATAAATGGATTTTTGTCCACACGATGAAACTTGAGCAAAATGGATAAATGGATTTTTGTCCACACGATGAAACTTGAGCAAAATGCTCATGTAGGGAAAAATATTCCGTTGCCGGGAATCGAACCCGGGTCTCCTGGGTGAAAGCCAGATATCCTAACCGCTGGACGACAACGGATGTTGAAAAAAATATGCATACTTATTATATATGTTCAGTTATTCTCTTAAAGCAGCCTATTTTAATACGCAGTCACATACCTTCACAAACATCTCTATTTTTAATGAATTTAAATGCAAAAGAGCTTCAACTAACTACGGATAGACTTATTGTATAGTACGTACTAACAGACAAGAGGCAATAGGGCTAAAATTAATCATCATAATTCTCTTCATGAACGTATGTCTTTTCCATTGAGGGCCAAAAATTTATAATTTCTCTAGCATAAAATAGCATGATCAGTCGATGAATAGAATATGTAATGCATTGCCCTAGCCTGGGGTATATTTGTTTCATTGGGTCAATGGGTGCAGAGTATAGTATTAAGGAAGTATTTGATTTATGGGTATGCGGGTAAAGAATGAGAATTAAGTTAATAATACTCATAGACGTTGTTTAGTTGATCAATATGAGAATGAAAATATTCACTTTTATTCCCTGTTTGTGGCTTAAGTTTCAAATTGATTAATTCATTAACACGATTAATCTCACTCCTTGTTCACACCAAAACACGCAAGGAAGAATGACATATATTAACCCAAACTGATAGTGAAATTTATGATTCCCATTTCAATTCTCCTAAATTCGAAGGCATTATCAATTTGTAGATTGAAACCTTTCTGCATGCAACCTATCTCGCTGATTGCCTCAGCGATATCACAACGTGTATAATTAATCAAACTCCATGAGAAGAAAAAGAGGGATATGATTTGGCAAGGAGATTTTAATCAATCTATCTACTATCTTATTATCTTAAACTCCACTCTATTAACTCTAATCCTCATCATAATATTAATCTGGTTTCTTTAAGCGACAATTAATGCCAGTCGGCTGTTGCTATGTACGTAGTACAAGTGTTATGTTTTTCTCCCTTATTTGTCGGTGTCTTGCCATGCAATTATCCAGACAGTGTTGATAAGGTTGGTTCGATTAAAAATTTAGAATTGATGGGAAATTTCTTTTCATTTGATTACATGCATGCATGTTTCCTTCATGTAGAAAAAATATATATTATTGGTTTCAAAAGAAAAGACAAACCAAATTGTCCTCAAAATACTAAGACATTATTTCGAGGTTAAAATGAATTACTAGCAAGCAGTATATCTTTATGCATAGCATAAGCGGATAAATGGAGTAAGGAGACAAAAGAAGGTCTGATTAGCAAAAATGGCGAAACTTGTCCCACAAACCTGTACATCTTTACAGCTTTTTTCAGGCCCTTGTTCTTTTTTTTTCTTCTCTATGTACGTATGTGTTTTCGTCGTCCAATAAATGGGCGGGGGCGAGGGTCCCAACATTTCAAAACATAGTTGTCTCGTGTTGAACTATCACGGAATCTAACATATATTTATCGATAAAGTTTATGATGATGACTAATTAATTATAAAATGTTTTATTAATTATCATAAAATGTTTTATTAATTATTTAATAATTAATAAAAAAAATTTATGTTAAATGAATGACCGACTTTTCTATAAATTAAAGGATCATATTAGTGGTAATTCGTTTCAAATGAAAGCTCCAGTAACTTGTCACAAGCACATAGGCCTAGATTTGAGTGAGACCCTTAAAAGAATCGGTAAACTAGTGGTTCGACTTTTATATTTTTATTGTACTAGGTTTTTAGAGGAGGGACGAGGTAGATAGATGTTGAAATTTCACAAACGCCATTTGGCACCATATAGTATCTCATTGGGGGAATAAAATAGTACAAGTTGAGCACTAGGTACAATCAAGAAAAGATGTGATTATTCCATCGAGGATGGTCACCATTCCAATCCTTTAGTATTTCTCTCTTTCTTAAAAACAAGAAAAGTTGGATTGAAAGGTCTAACCAGTTGCAGGAATCTTTTCTCCTTTTACATGACACGCTAAGAAAGGAGTCATGATATTCAATTATACTAATTGTAGAAAAGGAAATATCATACAATCATAAAACACAGGAATGTAATTAACAATGTGCATTCTCTCCTTAAAATGGTGCTGTTAAGGTTCTGGACAGCTTATGCTTTTTTGGAAACTGAGCAGGACCCTTCAGATAGAGCTGTACATGAAAAAAAAAAAAAAAAAAAAAAGACACCTGGAATTATAAACCAATTAATCACCAAAGGTAGTAAGTGTATGTTTCTTAATCCATAATGTAAAATATGTTGTACAATCAAAAAGTAAAAAAATTCTGTTTATTATTTTTTAATTATTCAATCCGAATAAATTGAATAGCGCCAAAGACTTTTTCCACCAAAGGATACCTTGTACTACTTTTGAAAAAAGAAAAAGAAAAAGATACCTTGTACTACTACCATTAGTAGTAGTCCTACTTAAGTAAATCCTAGCTAGTAAAGGACATTAAAGAAACATTCCTTTGGTTTCCCAATTATATGCATGCTTACCTTTTCTTGTTGTCTCCTAAGCTTAGCATTTTCCTCCATTAAACGTGCAACCTTATGTTCCAACTCATTTGTGTAAGCCTGCGAGTTTTGACCAACCGACCCAACCCAAATTAAGTAATTGTCAAACAAGAAAATAGTAAAATAAATAAGTTACTATCTCTAGTACCAGATCTTTGTGTGCTAATTTACACGTATAAATATATGCCGTGTAACAAATAACGTACCAGAAAATAGTACGTAACTATGATTATAACTCGAAACAATGCAATCTAACAAGACCAACTATAGAATACATGCATGAATTTCTTAGTATATCCTATGAATTAATAGATTTGGCATGCTTTCAAGGCAAGAGATAATTAACCTGTTTTCGAGCCCTGGACCTGGCGGCGGACTCTCTATTCTTGATCATGCGCTTGTACCGTTGACAAATGTCTTCATTTTGAGGAACCCTTTTCTTGGGCAAAATAGAAAACTCATTGGCAGTGGAAGATTTTTCCAAGTTGACAACAACATCATGATCCAGCTGATCAGCAAGAGAAAACAAAGAGGGTGTCACTGCCCTCGTTTTGTTCAAGCTCAGAATTGCTGTTGCAGCTGGCTGCTGTCCACGAGACTCAAAGAATCCGCCCTCGCCGGTGCTTCCGAAAGAAGAATGCCGGTCGTTTTCACGACGACGACGATGATGATTAGGTGAATGATATTGGGCCGCCTTTGAAGGTCGAGACAAGAATTCTTGAAAAGATATACCCTCAAGAGCACCAGTGGACGAAGGGTTACTGACGGTGGATTTTGGCTGCGGGGTTTCCGAGATCAGAAGAGAGACAGATATCTTTCCAGACTTCTTCCATCGAATACTTAGATAGCTACTCGTGGCCGAGGCCTGAATATTGGAAATGGGAGTCTGTAAATGTTGCTGCTGGTCTGGTCCTTCCTATTTGTAGTAGTAGTATAATAAATTATTATATGGATTTGATTTATGACTGGTGGAATAAATTTTTTAATTTATATTTATTTATATGACTTAAACGTCATTATTTCATAAATCATATTTATATAAAAAATTTTCGTGATAACGATTGAAAAATAAGAAATTTTATTATTTTTTAATTATTTTACTATTTATAACATTTATTATGTATTACCGAGCGAGTCTGACTAATTAACCGCTACTATTACTAACACTTCTACTGTTCTAGTACTGCTAATTAACTAACAGCGATATAGCTCGGGAAGAGTAGATAATTACACTTTACCTCTTGAATTTATACCTCAATTTTATTTTGTCTACTGAATAACATGTAAATTTAAAAATGTACACTTTATTCTTTCTAAAAGATTCTATCATATATATATAATTACAAAAAGATGATGTGAACATTTATTTTGACATTATTATTCTTAAAACATTTGTAGACAAATTATATTCTTTTTTATTTCATTTTTAATGAATCCATATAATATATTTTTATTTCATAAGAATAATAGAATTTTTTATCATATTTTCTTTAATAAAATTATATATTATTTCTTTCATGGGAAAATCGCTGACCTAGTTTATCAACTTTTTTACTTTATCCGAAATAGTGTCCTCAAATTTTTTTTGTACAACATCTAATGGTCCTCCAACTCATTTTTTAGCCAAGATAGTCATTTTATGTGAAATTTATCCAAAAAAAAAAAGATTTTTATTTCCACCATAAAAGGACTTTCTTGACTAAAAAATAAAAGCTAAAGGACTATTCTGTCTCTTATACACATTGAGATGTGTATAAGAGACATTTCTAAAACTGTCTACTAATAAACATCAACTTTTATAAGATACTTTTTTTTTCAATTTATTTTGTATTTAAACACATTGAAAATAAAATAAGTAAAGTATTATTTCATTTATATATATAAATGATTTATTTTTACACATTTTTTAACTTAACAAGTAAATTTTGTAAAAAAAATTAAAAATAAACAAATAAAAAAATGTTCATGTGTTTTGATGTTATACAAAAAAAAAATAAAAAAATATACTTATTTAGTTAAAAGATATTCTTCTTGCACCTTATTATTAATTGTAAATAGAATTCTTATATAAGATATCTTTTAATTTTAAAAAAATTATTTAGTAATTTATATTTAACATGTTCAGTTCATGCAAAATGAAAATGAACAAAAAATTGTAGTAAAAATCTTCCTTTTGTATTTAGTTTTATAAATGAACAAAATAATGTATAAGTTAATTAAAGAAATTTGACAATTCATAAAATTTTCTTATAGCCCTAAAATAAAAATAATTAAATAAATAAAAAGAATGTGTTCAATCATTAGAAATTAATTTACAAGTAGAGTAACTTTGAACATAAATTGTTGGAAGACATTTTTGTCAAAATAAACATTACATCATCTTTTTATAATTATTTATGTGATGGAATCTTTTAAGAGAGGATAAAGTGTACATTATTTGAATTCAAAAGGCAAAGTGTAATTATAATATAGATCAAGAAGCTAAAGTGTAATTAACCAAAAAAGATGTTAATGCTCCCATTAGTCATTAGTGCAGTCTGCACTGTGCATAACTGCAAACGTATATTTATTAGGAAAATATTTAGATAGACACAGGCTTTAGCCTCACTTGTAGAACTTGTGGTCAGGATTAAATTTTAAAAAATCTTACTTACATTAGTTGATATCATAGATTTTTTAAAATTTAATTCATACCACAGAATCTACAAGTGGGATCAAATACCGGATTTACCTAAATATTTGCCTATTTATTATGGTCATTTTGACATGCGTCACTTTTTGACATATATTTAATAGGAAATATTTAGGTAGACCTGATTTAATACTTACGATAGACCTTGTAGTGTAAATTAAATGTTATAAAATTTATGATATAAATTAATATAAACAAAATTTTATAATATTTAATTTTAATCTCAAGATTTACAGGTGAAATTAAATATCAAATTTATAGTAATATTTTCCATATTTAATAGTCTAAAATGATAAATTTTTACTTGAATCGAATTTTTGATGTGTATCATAAACTTCTGATTCTGAACAAATGTGAACGAGCCCAGGCAAAAATTTCTATCTTAGGTAGTAGTATTAACTTAAGTCAAGACTTAAAAAATAAAAATAAAAATAAAAATTCCTCTTGAGTCAAGACTTGAGTAACTGTGCATTTAATGTTATGGACCAAGTTTTATATATGGCAGGTTGGATCAAGGCATGGGTGGGTTTAGTTGAAAGAAAATATTTAGATAGATCCCGTCTCGTATCTTACTTGTAGATTTTATAATTATGATTAAATTTTAAATAATTTTACTTACATCAACTGATATTATAAATTTTTTATAAATTTAATTCACAATACAAGATTTACAAATGAAATAAAAAATCAAATGTATCTAAATATTTTCTTTAGATTTGTATTACATGTTACAAGACAAAACGGTGATCGATGTTGACATACCTCTTTTTATTTTATTTTATTTTTTATATTCATATCATAATTTATCAGTACATGATGTTAATTTGAAAGATGTACAATAAGTTAAAAAAGGTGTGCAATAAATTAAGAAAATAATTGTAAATAACAGATAGAGTGTGTAAGAAATTAAAAAGAGTGTATAAATATCATCACTCAAAAAAAATGGATTCACTTCTTTGCCTTTCATGGTGTACAAATTTCAAGTTATTCAACTCGATAAAAAGTTGATTGCATAAAAGATAAACAATCTAAATTTAATTTTAGAAACTCGTTAAATTAATCAAATAAAATTAATCACAAAAGTGTGAGACTTGTTTGTATTACTGCCGTAGGCATAGTTACGCTCTCATCCCAACTAAGATTTTACAAACTTTGTTGATTTCCAATAATTTATAGGTAAATAACAAAATACCCACTTATTATTACATACAGCTTTTCCATTAAAATAAATAAATAAATCTTATTCATAGACCTTTTCCATTTTGTTGTCCTCATCTTTATTGTATCAGTCGGATCCCTAGACTTATCATGTTTTCCAATTTAATACAATTTACAATACACAAATGAAATGGATTTGTTTTCTTGGAGACGCATATGTTGCAACAAACGGATATTATGCCAATAAAATTATTGACAAACGTGTATTGTCCATATATAGCAAAGATGAAAAGACATATGATCTTTGACCCCTACTTGTAAATTAATCCATGGATTAAATTTTAAAGTGATATGGATTATATTTTATACAAATCTATAATATCAGTTGATGTAAACAAAATTATTTAAAGTTTAATCCTGATAGGTTAATACTGTCTATAAGATCAAAAATCGGATCTACCTAAATATTTTCCATTATGAGTTGCTAGCATGTATTACCCTCGTGTGTATATTTAAACCCATATCTACAATGAGTTGGAGAAACTATTCAGGTTGTTAGATAAAATTATGGATTATGGGTCTCACCAAATGGAAGAATCGATTATTGGAGGAGACAACAGGGTAGGTGAAAGAGCAATTACATATACGGTCTAAAAAAAAAAGAGACTCAAATAGCTGCAGCCTTACAGGGATTGTAAATTCACTCAAGCCAACAGTGAGGACTGAAATATTCAGAAAGCAATCTAAATCTAACTCCAGTATTATAGTAATAGTGGAAAAGGCTTATGGGGATTCTGAGCATCCAAAAACTTCACAGCCACATCATTACACCAATAATAGCAATCCGCTCATGATTTCACACTGAAAAAAGATACATACAGCAGAGAAATCTAATTTCCTGACAGAACTTTCCAATTCTGACAATTAGATCCCATGCAGAACAAAACATTTTCCTACTTTAACACCAATTCTTATGCAACCAAAAATAGTAAATGAGGGGTCCCCAATCAAAAATATAATAGAGATGAATGCCTTCCGTAACTACAAATAACAAGATGCAAAGTAAATAGAAGAAATATTAAAATGAAAAAACTATAGGGGGGAAAAAAAAAAAAAGAAAAGCTAAATAGCAAAGACAGGTAATTCCCTAGAGACCTCTAAATTTTTGGACAGAAATCAAGCAGCCTGTGTTTCCTGTTCCAACAATTTCTATCTTACTTTCACAATCTCCCCTCTGATCATAAAACCAAAAGTTACCAACAATAATTTCACCTTTAAAATCCTTTCCAGAAATGCAAAAACCAAATGCATGCCATGGCATCAGCAGCAGCAGAAAACAACCCACATCCACATTAACAAAGTATAAACCTGATAATCCAATAATTTGATCCCAAGCAACTATCCTCTCTCCACTTCCTTTTACTTCTTTCATTTCCAAATCAGACAAATATATTATTCGTCGTCCAGAAGTTGCCAAAACTGCAAAATTGGGGTTCAATCAAGGACAAGCTAAATACCCTACTTCCTAGACTTCAGTAGACATGATTCCCACCAATTCAAGAACCACCTGCATATAGTGCAACAACCTTGATTGAAGACGCAAAACTTCTTTCATGGCATAACAGGTCACGTCTAACTTGAACGGAAATCCTCAGCAGTAACCTCTCCATTAGCCATTTGCAATGAGCCAGTTGATTCATCAGGTAAAGATCTACCTGCGGCCATCTCCAATTCTGAATCTATTACGTCCGAACTAACTCTTCTACTGTTACTAACATCATTTAATGATATATTCTCAATGGAAGTCATCAGGGCATTATTAGATGAGGTGCCAGGAGTCTGAAACCCTGAATCGAGTGAAGTTCGACTACCACTCTGTGTCCACTTCTTCCACTCATTACGTCTCCTTACCTTGTCACCCTGTTCCTGCAGGACAAGAAAAAAAATGAAAATCATATTATGGGAAAACTTGATTCAACTTTGTAGCAGCATAGTCACATTTTACGCTAAATGGAAATTTAAGTAACAAATGAAAGCTGCTTTTAACAGAGTGTAGATATGGGCTCCAAAGTTTTATCCCAAACATAGTGCAACATTCAGCAAGTAGTGTAGATTTACAGAATATAGATACGACTCCAAAGTTTAATAGGGAACATTGTGCAATACTGAGAAAATAGTGCATAGTGTAAAGTGAATCAGACAAAATTAAGATGCAACTGTAAAGAGTTCAAGGGAGATTGACTGCATGAGAAATCACCTTTACTTCAACTATCACCGAAGCTCTCAAGGAGTCCAATATCAATGAAATATCAGTTGTCAATTGTTGTACCTGAAAAAGTAGACCATAGAGCAACCTTGATCCATGCATGGATATCCACTAATACAACCAAAAAAAAAACAAAAAAAACAAAACCAAATATCTCTAAAAGAAGAGAAGCATCTCATACAAACTTTTTCATCTTTTAGGAGACTAAAAAGAGATGAACTATTTCAGTAGAGAAACCTTCTAAATACAGATGCTTCTCTTATACATAGGGATATCACAATTACATAGAGGTCCAAGACAAAGGGGCATACAGATATCTAGACCAAAGCAATAAGGTAAAAGCTCAACGATTAGCAAAGGGATCTACAGACATCCCTAACCATCATATTACCTTTTTGCCCTCTTTTCATGATTAGCAACAAATACTCCATTTGATTAACTTCTCAGCAGAAACTACAAATTAAATGTCACCATCTATTGGGTGACCTGCAGACTTACACTAATTTAGGGAAAGTAAACAACAGAAAATGCATTTATCGATAACTGTAAGAAAGTAGAATTACAATGAAATCAATCAGCCTCCATGTACACAGTGACTTACAAATAAATGCAGAATATTCTAAGTGTAACAACATTCTTTTCCATGAGAAGGAAAAAGAAGCCCTAACCACATACTATTCATAAAACAAGGTCAGAAAAAAAAAAAAAAATGATGATGACAGTAATGCCACCACCCCAACCACCAGAAGGGAAAAAAGTGTCAAACAAAAGCTCATTCAAATTTAACACATTTTAGAATCAGGTCAATAAAACTTCATGAGTCAAGCATACTACTTTTCCACAAAAAGGGAGGAGGGGGGAAAGAGCAGAAAAAAGCGACACAGTTAGAGAAAGAGGGAAAGAAGGAAAAAAATATTAACAATACACACAGAGGAAAGAACCTTAATCCAGGAACATGAAGATCATGTGATAAAATCTATTCTTCTCATTTCAACCTTCCAATTGCAACAAGCAAACATCCAGGGTAAAGTGCCTAACAACAAAGTTTTTTCCTATAACCTCTGAAAATTTTAAATTGCTGATGGAAGCACTCTCAGTATTGGCCTCATTCAACAAGCTCAATTTTAGTTTGATAGGCTTTTAATGTGAGATCGCATCCTATGACCCATGTCATTCTCAAATGTGAAATTTTAGGGAACACATATTCATCAAAAAGAATAAAGGTATGAGAAAGTTTAAAATCATACCCAATGGACAAAAATCAAATCCATACATGATGGCAAAGCTGAAACAGAAATTGCATATTCATAATTTTAGTCATTCTACACAAATATTCCATTGACTTTGACCAAGTTTTAGCATTAGTACATGTACCATAAGCTAGATGTTGTGGACAAGTATAACTCCAAAATTCAACTGTACAAAGATTCATGTCCTGCAAACAAGGTAAATCTCAACTAGCACCTAGAGATTACAATTAATTGCCCAAACTCACACCTAAAAATCATATTTTGCATAAAGTCAAGCAATATAAACTAATGATAACATATATGAACCTCATAATTCTCATTCTTGGAGACAAAGATGTTCTTAAAAAGCAAATGTTGAAGATGAATTAAGCAGATTACTACCAAGCTTTGCACATTATCACATAAAACTTACTCGAGGAAAGCTAGCAATCAAATTGATGGAAACCCAGCCCTCGTCATCCATGTTTGATCTCAAATAGTCATCTTTTACCAAATTAGCATCACTGAGACAAGTATGCATATACATGACTGAATCCAAGTTCTAGAAGTTTAATTTCTTTGTTAATCAATTGTGAATGGAGAAGTAACCTGAAGTAGTAATCTATTTGCTTAACTATCAACGCTGGCAAAGGAGGATCCATAACAGGGAAAAACATCGGTGCTGGAGGTGCTTGCGCAATGAATGGCATACCCCTAAAGTTCTCAGGGGGAAGTGTCGGAACATACATATATGGAGATGCCATATCTAGGAGAAGCAATTTAAGTTAGCAACAAAACCCACATGGTTGGGAAAACAAAAAACAAAATAGATTTACCAAAACCAATTGGGCCAATGAATGGTCTCATAGGTGGAGGTGCAATAAAAGAGGCAGCACCAGGGGGTGGCGGCGGCGGCATGTAACCTCCTGGAGGAGGAACAAATTGATGAGGCAGGTGAACATCTCTACGATCATGATCCCGCCTGCCTACATGATTATTATGATATTGTCCATCTCCACGGGGACGACCCCCAAAATTATTCCTCCTGGAAGAATTTCTGGAATCTCTGCGAGTGTGGAGAGTGATCATTCCCTGTTTGGGGCCCAATCCCACTCGCTGGTCTTGCACCTCTTACCGAAGAGTCCAAAACAGGAGGCACAAAATTTCCATAATTTCCATACGGAGGTATCTCAATCACGGGAGGAAACGGCGGCATTGGAGGTGGAGGTGGCGGCCGAAAGCCCCCTTGTGCTGATCCACTACCACGGTGCTTCATTGATTTTTGGCGAGTCATTCCATGGTTTGCAACAGAATTAGTGTTTGCATTAGTATTACCCTGTTTCTGAGGCGATTGTGAAATTATAGGTCCCTGCTCAGCAGCAAATACAACCAAATTTTACATTATGTATACAGGTTCACAGCTAAAAAACAAATCTTTCTCCACATTCATTCAAGGAGACAATCAGTTCATGAAAAAATAATGAAATTAGAGTGCGTGGAAATTACACAAAACAATAACTGTATTTTCCCAAAAATTCAAGTCTTGAAACGACAGTAAAAGTATAAATGTGTGGTTCTGTCTCTGACGTAGCGCACAAATTATTTGTTGTCAAGGATTAGAACCTGAGAAGTCGAGGGTGATCCATCAGATAAAGGTTTTGGGGAATCGGAGGAAGATTTTGCTGAGGACCGAGTTGACTCAGATAGAGCAGGCCAAGAGACAGAACCACCCATAACAGAACCACCCTCAACGACGCCGTTCAAGGGTTTGTTCCAAGCAGGCTTCTTTGATCGAGCCGCATTGCCATCACTATTATTGGAGCTCTCAGGCTGAGTTTCAGAACCAGATTTTTCAGGCGAGGGCTTCCGACCGGAGCAATCGGAAAAAGTAGTTTGCTCCGGAGCAACAGCAGCAACCGGCGGCGGGGGTGATGGATGACTGAGGGGAGATGCGTTCGCAGAGGTCGATTCAGGCTCGCCCCCACGCACTACTCGCGCCCATGGAGACTGCATACTCTGACGCCGTGACTGAGGGCTACCGGCGCCGCCGCCGTCCGAGGGAGGGGAAATTGGCGAGGAATGATTATTGAGCTAGTAAGAGGTATCAGCCGCCGTAGCCATTCTAGAACGAAAACCTAACTTTGTGTAAGATGAGTGTGTGTGAGAGAATTTTTAGGGTTTTCTCAGAGAGAGAGAGAGTGATGTGATCAATGTGGCATGGAATCTCTTCCCAGGTTCTTTTCCTTTTTCTTTAATAATTTTTCGTTTGTTGCGGACGTTTGCCGTGTTTTGGTGGCTACACGAGGGATTGAGGATGCTCAAATTACCAAAATAGCCCCACCTATTTTTCTTCGCCTTCATAATCTTCCCTTGGATTGACAAATCTATCCTTGAATTATAATCCACCTAAAAATAGGAAATTATTAATCTAATGAATTATAATCCACCTACAAATAGGAAATTATTAATCTATTCTTGAATTATAATCCACCTACAAATAGGAAATTACTAACTTTAGTTAAAAGATAATTAAGGATTTTTTTTCCCTTTGTTTTCTACAATTAGTGTGTGGAGGAGGAGTAAATATACAAATTATTTTCAATGAATTGAAAAGGTTATAATGTTGTTATTGATAATGTGTTCTACAATTAACTACTTTGATAATGTGATGCAGAAATTGAATACAATTTTGTAAATTAAATGCTTTCTACCATAAAAAAAAAAAAAAAAATTACTACTTGTAAATAAAATTCTCAAATGAGGAAAAAGATTGATAAATTAACTAAATCATTATGAGAATTTATACAAAAAAAAAAAATTATAAACTTGGCCAAGGAAAGAAATACGATTTTACGGATCATTATCTACTTAAACTATATCTCCAAAACCAATAACCAATATTCACTCTCCAATAAATCATTAAGTAGTAGTAGTAGTAGTTCAGTTGTACTGGAATTGGCATTTGGCATTTAGGATTTTTAATGAATAATTATAGTTTAAACACAACTTGATGGTATATTCACGAGACATTTTTGGTTAGACTCCATCCAAGGTACTGCACTTTGGACCATAGTTTATATTATTATACATGACTACTTAATAATATATTTATAAATGTAAATTATTTATAAATCATAAATTCATAATTATTTATTAAAATTACCTCAAGTGGCAAGATATATTTACGGAAAATCAATTATAAAGTCATAAATTCATAACTACTTGTTAAATAATAAAATGTTATCAAATCACGACCCATGATTTTAGATTTTCCATCGAATTTATTTCCTTCTTTTTTGAATATGATGACAGAACTTTTATTTGTCACTCTGTATCTATCACGATACATCCACAAACTATTCATACATGTATATTAATTTGGATAAGATCCATTTATATATATCCACATCTAAATACACATACTTCATGCGTAAACTAGTATACACATTGACACATACACATATAATGAAGATGATTAGTCACAATTGATAAGTAAATAATCCAGTTGAGGTGTCCAAGCTCTCAGTGGAATTACTACTCCATGTTGAACTCGATTAGACTTGTCCTTTGCCCCATCCAGACATGTAGGCCCAGTACAAATTTTTTGGCCCAAGTAGATGAAAGTGAATGCATAAGAAATTGGGGATTTATCCAAAAAAAAAAAAAATTTAGGGAATTCTATTATTCATTTTAATTTTAAATATTTTTATAGTACAAATTAACTTTTAAAGCACATTGTGTTGTATGTACAAACATTTAAAATATAAAAAAATGATTATCTAAAACAGACCATAAAATTTTGTAAATTGGAGAATTTCATATGGTGTAGTTGGTAAGTTAGGCTCTCCTAGGCCAATTAAACGGACAAAGATAAATTGCTATTGATTTGTCTTTTCCTTAATTAGAAAAAAGAATGTCGTAAAATGGAAATAAAAAGAAATTACTAGCTAGCTTCGTACGACGGCAGAATTTGAATAGATGGTCTTGTCCAGATTGAAATTGCTTTTCAAGAAACATAGTAAGTGGAAATATCAATTAAAATAATTTCTATTTTCATGTTCGACTCATATTTGATTTAATACTATTGGGTTGATTTCTAGGTTTAATGATCAGGTAGAAATGGTAAAACACATGTTCACTCTTTGATACTTGATAGCTTGAAGAACAAATCAAATATTGTCAATGAAGAATACATGGAAACCTTTAGGACCAATTCTTTCATAGAAATGTATGTGAAACAAAGTTAGAAAAAGTATTGACCAACTCCAACTGTCCTCTTCTCCTTCTCTTCCATGGCATTTCTCTGTCTGTCAAGGCATGCCTGAACCCTGCCAAGAAACTCTACCAGATGTTGTTGAGGGCTCCAATGATGTTCTGCATCAAACTCTGGCTGATTTCTTCCACATTACCTCTGAAGCATGCAAAACATAAAGAGTTAATGCTGAGAAGCATCCATGAAACTAGGGCTAACTATTAGTGACAGCACTAATTATTTGGCTAGATAAAAGACATTGGAAAATTTATACTACTAATATTTAACTGTCCAACTCTCTTTTTTTGGCTTGAACACATTTATCTTTTGAACTTTCTGATGGCCCCTTATTATGTATAATAGGCCATCCAATGGAATGAAATAACCTAAAATTCATTGTTTTGTTCATTCCCATTAATTAGACAGTGCAAAATTTTAAGAAGATGAGGTTTTTAGGGAAACTACAAGAATAATTATTTTGATGTTTTTTCTAGAAAGCAATAATTTATAAGAATCTCAAACAGCCTGTTTCTAGTTGTTTCCACATGTCAAAACTTGGAAGGACAAAAGACAAATCAACAAATATTATAGTCTAACTTAAGCAAGGCACCTACCAGTCCTCGTGATAGACAAAAATGTCAACAAATGTCTCTTAACTTCTTATACTCTTCCACGCCAATGAAAGAAGCCTCAACTTTCCGCCAATCTACTAGCTTTGGCATAAGAATTGCAATATATCCTTCCCTATCTGCCTGCAATGAGGAAAACCGGATGAGGTAATTAAATATGCAGAATGAAGTTGTAAATTCCGAGAAATAGAAACAAGACTCGTGACTATTGCAATTCATCAATCCGTCAACGGAAATAAATTAAGCATCACATGAACTCCCAGAATGAAATAGCGCTACTTCATTGAATGAATAAATGCTTTATTAAAATTTGCAAAAGTCTGAACTTTGTATAAATCTAATGATGGGTTAGTATAACTAATTCTTGATGCAAATTCATACATCTATAAATCAATAGGCTCCGGCCTGATGAATATTTACAAGCTACAAACAAATAATAGAAGTCATACATGAAAAGACTCGTACCGAAGAATTTAGCAAATCTGGTTGCTTAATTAATCTCTCATTCACTTCCAACAAAGACCCTTTAACACAGCACCTGTAACAAAACAGTATTGCCTTCTTGACATGACTATCAAAAGATAAACGAAGGATACAAATGACCAAGAGTGAAATAGGAATAAAGAATCTCTACCTCACAATGTAAGAAGAATCGTTGGTGATTACTTTACATAATGCTGTATTGGACTCAAAATGTTGTGCATTCTGTAAAAGAACAGTTTGAAATGATGCTTTTATGTAACTGAATATAAATATGCAGGAAAAATAGAGAAGATACAAAATTTAATCTTTAAGGAGGAAATTTAAACAGCTAATATTGGCACAGTGGTAAAAAACATTGGACAGACCAGGTAATTTCCACTTCCCCTCCCTCCCTGACAGATGAGTAAAAACTTGATGATATGCTTATAATTGCAAAAATTGAAGTAGATCAAGGTTATCATCTGTGCTCTTATCCAAGGACCCTTATTTTTTTTTTAATCCTTGCAATGTCAAAACACACCAAGAGTGTGGTCCAAAACCCGAGGCTAAGATTTATAGAACTGAAAGTGTCAGACTTCTTTTACAACAAACAAAGTTCAAACAAAACTGTACTGGTTTTTTCTGAAGAACAAAAACCAAATTGAACTAAAACCATCAAATTGTAATTCTTCCAACCTCCTCTAAGTCCATTATTGACTCCAAGTATCCCCCCCCTCCTCAAACCATATGAGATCATGACCAAAGCCAGCAGCATAACAATTAACAGGAACAGTAAAAATGGCAAAAGATTTTTTTTTTTTTCAATTATTAGTCATCAACTTGACAACAAATGAAACCACATAAGATACAAGAAAACTCCTAATCTCAGCTATAGTAGCATTGCAAATTTGTTACTTGATTTCACTCTATTTCCTTTGAGGATCATAAAAGATTCATTTAAATTTACATAATGATTACCTTTTTCCGCTTTCCTGTAACCTTAATCCCACTTCGATCAGCCTTTCCTACATTGAAATCAACTGCTGTAATTCCTCCTTCGTCCTTAAAAGCCACATGACCTGAAGCCAACCCAACTACACACAACCTTTTCTCAACAAAAACAACAGCATTAACCTCGTAATAAAAGACCACGAAGTGCAAGTTAGGTGATAAAATGAACAGTTGGGAGATGTGTTTTTTTATTTTTATTTTTTTAAGAAACAACCCAAAATAAAAATAAAAAAATCTTGAATTAAAATTTAAAAGCTGATTAATTTACAAGCTAATACAACATCAGTGGAAAAAAAAATAAAAATAGAGCTTTACCCATTAGCATGTCCACGATGAACATACTGATCATACCCAGGTTTCATAAAATCTGAGACCAAATAAAAAATCAAGAAAAACCCAGATGAAATTTCCAATTACAGAAGCCAAAGCTGAACTGGGACCCACCTGGAGCATAATAGGTGATGAAGTTGGATTGAATTGCAGTTGGTGGAGTGAGAGGAAGGTCTTCTATTTTTGGAACTAAAAGTCTCCTTAACTCATCATCTTCTTCTTCTTCAATTGATGAGCTTCGGGTTGTACTAGGATGAGAACAAGATTGAATGATTGAGTTGTTGATGTTATGATCTCGGAGTTCGAGGTTGTTGTCGGCGTTCAGTTCCGTCATTGATACCGGAGGGGGATGAAATTTAACGACCAACTGTTTTTAGGTTCACTGAAGATTGATACTGCTATTTGCTGCTGGGCTGGGATGCTGAACTAGCCAGGCCGGGTCTAAGCCGGAATTACACATCAAAAATAATGTCTCCAAAAGCATTTTGGATCTTATTAACTAAAAAATACTACTTTGTACCATAGTTAGTTCAGTACCAATTGAAAATATACAAGAAATCGAACACATCTTTAATACCTGTTTCTCTTTTAAAAGATCTTGACTATTTATATAGGACAAACAGTTATCTTAATTCATTAAATATTTGACAAATAAATAAATTTCTTGTTATATATATTTAGAATTGAATGCATGTATTTGAAGAGAATTCACTTTGAATCGACTATTCTCTAAATATACATAATTCACAATTGAATTAGAAAAGACCTAAAGGCATGGGATTGGTTAAATGAATGTCCTTTGTCAAATCTAGGTAGGCCTCGCCCGAACCTTTTCATTACTTTTAGGTAGGCCAAAACCAAGTGAGAAAAAGGTTCAACCAATGACGTACTACACCATCATGGGTTTGGGGATAAATGGACCGGGAGAGAGCTGGTTATTATTGGAGTATTATTTTGTTTTTTGTATATTAACAAAAACTAAGGAAATATGTGAGCATTTATTTCCAAATAAAGAGTTATTCTTTCATTGTTTTAAAACCGAATTCGTTCTTTCCTTAAATTGAAAAATAAATTTATGTACTCCTTAGCTTTTAGCCTGAAATTGTGGGATGTTTCTCACTAAATCAATTGCTTTTAAGTGAATTTTTAATTTTTATATCATTTACACGTTAAATTATCTTTTTCTCATTACATCCAAATTATGATTTTAATCCATTGGTATTTCAACGAGCTTTTGAACGCTTTATAATTAGTGGAGTGCAAAAGTCATTAATAAGTACTAAGCAATTCAAGCATTTTAGATCAATTCAGAAATAAAAACGAAAACTTTTTTAACCAAATTGTGTATATATTTCACAAAATGTTCATATTACAACTATATCAAGGAATAAAAAGAAGTAAAGGACATAACAACGTAGTGATAATAGTGAAGCTACAGCTTGAAGACACAATCTTATTAATGCATTTTTAACTTGCAAGTATGTTCAATCACAAAGGAAGTCGAAAATAGTAAGACTAAAGAAAAGTAAAAAAAAAAAAAAAGATTACATACATATGCAAAATATAGAATCATTTTTCTTGTAGACCGGCTGCTCAAGTTCTTGGGCTCTTGTGCACATCAAAACCCAAAAGTGTGTTGTATAGCCCAAAGAATTTGGCGGGCTGCTTCGGTCAAATAGTAAGCACGCCGCTGTCTACAAAAACCTCAAAAAAAGCAAAGTAAGAGACGCCCAGAGCTCCAAAGCCATTGTTTGACAGATTTAATAAAATTGTGTTGGGCTGGAAAATGTTTGGCCAAATTGCCAATTTGATGAGACGATGTTTGGGAAGTCCTTTGTTACACCATCAGATGTAGTTACTCTGAAGGATAAGGCTTGCCCATTGAGATAGACATTGGACTGCCAATTAGCACCCCAGTTCCTAGACATTGACATCCAGTTAGTTCTTGAACCTTTAATTTGGACTGATATTACTGATCCAGGCCCACCAACATTTGATATCAAAACAAGTTCGAAATAATCCCTCGATCCATTAATGGTAAATCTAACTCCACCACGTTTATTGCAAGGTACTCTGCATTTCCCCCAAAAAAAAAATATATATATATTAGCCATTTAAAAGAAAAAGGAAAGAAAAAGTACAAGGAGTAGAACCATCCTTAAGTGGAGTCGATTCACGACATTATATTATGAATCTCTAAATCTATAATGAGTAATATTTGCATGGATCCGTTCAATTTTAAAAATGTTCATATTATGATGATGACTCTGGATTGCAGGGGTGACCAACTTCACCAATGGATTATCTAAAAGTAAGTGTCCAGCGAACAGTTATGGTGGCATTAAATAATTAGTGCTATCCTAGTAGTTATTATGAGGAATTCATTTAGATTAAAATAGGAGACTATATTTTTCTCTTATTAAGATGCAATGGTAATTGTTTAATGACAGAACAAATTTTTCGAGTATTAATCAAATTATAGAATGAAAGAAGATTCAAACCTTTGGTAGATGACAGGAACAATTCCACCTCTAGGTATAGATCCCAATTTTTTCCCAAGCAGGTTGAGCCATGTCAAAATGTGGGCGGGGTGGATTGCACCAGCCTCCATTGTCACTTGGAAGATCATAATTTGGAGGGCATAGGTTGGTTGCAGTAACAGTAATAGATACTCCTTTCTTGCACCATTGTGGCTCTGCCTTGTAATCACAGATTAACTTGTAGCACTGCCCGCATGATGCTCCGTCGTTGAACAATGCAGTGCTCAATGCTGTAGTGCTAGTCCCATAACCAGTCGAATACAAATTACCATATCCACAAGCCCCCCCTACAACAGCCAAACAAATTACTAAATGTTTTAGAATATCATGTAACGAAATTGTTTCACGAGTAACTTAACTCGTTATTTATTTTTAGTTCTTTACTCGAACTCGAAGTGATAGTCTAATAGTATACACTTACCCATTGTACCGGTAGCATCGCTACCACCATAAAATGTTGCATGAGCACTCATCCATCCAGAAGCTGTGAAAGCATTGGCATACTGGTGAAAAGACTATGGAAACAAGCTAAGAAAGCCAATGTGAGAATCGTATTGTACAGTACTAATTTGTCCATGTTGGTTACAGGAGAAGGAGAATGTGAAAGGAGATTGGATTTGGTGGGATGGGGAATTCAAGAATATTGTGTTTGTCAATATTTAATGGCTAGACGAGGGAGTAAGATGCGACTTTAAATAGAACAGAATTCTCTAGTGCAACAACCTCACATGGGATCACGGCAAATTGATAGAAAATAGAAACCTTCAAATTCATTTTGTATTTTTTTTTTTTTAAACAAAAAATAAATCAGGGCAAACAAAGTCTTGAAAGAATTCTGCACCTTATTCAATTATTCCCACGTTCTACTCTCACAAGTCCGTCCACACCCACATGGTTCTCCCAACAGAAGATCCGGGAATGGATCAAATTGCTTCATTTTCATATATTTTATTTTAGGGTTAATTTCACTTCACCCTTTGACGTTTAGAATCAATGTCACTTTAATTTTTAATGTTATCTTTTAGACACTTAGCTAGCACTTAAATTGCTAGACTAACAGTCAAAGCTAACGATATTAATTTTTTTTTTTTTACCTAAAATGATATCTCTACCCTCTTTCTCATGGCACTTAAAATATTTTATTTTCTTTCCATGAATAGGGTTTGATAAAATTTAACATGGTGATGAATGATAAAAGATTATTGAATTATGTCAACAAAATAGGAGAGAGGAAAAAAATGAATCAAGTAGAAAAAAAACAAAAAAAAAGAGAGAACAAGGGTATTTTTGTCAGAAGGACAATAAATATTGAGTTGAATTTAATGGAAGGATTTAAGCGTCTAAAAAATAACATTAAGAATTAAAGTAATAGTGATCCCAACTGTTAAGGGAGTAAAGTGATCGGAATTGTCCACTTATTAAGTAGATCAATATCTTGAGGAATATCATATTCTTCTTTTAATTTATTTTTATCATATGATGATGATAAAGATCATACAGAATAATAATGGATGATCTTCCATTTTTTATAAAATAAACATCTATGTCGATTGTTATCAAATCTTAAGTCTGCTTTCGATACCATTTCACTAAACCTGACTATGGTTAAAATGTTGGAATATCAATATTTAGCACGCATGGGATTCGCATTGGTTTGCAAATCGTATTAAAACTAAGTTCAAAATTTAGATCTGATTAGCAAGATTTCGCCACTAACCACAATATACATAATTGAGTCAAACTCTTTCTTTGTAAAATCATTCTTAATAATCGTTAGTTTTGGGCTCAATTACTTAAATTTTCATCAAGAAACTATTTAATTTATTCTATGATGCCTTCAACGTTCACCATCGGCTAGCGGGCTAAAAAGAAATTATAAATTAAATAGATCAAAACTTTAAATCAACCTAGAAAACTTTTTATTAAAAGTTTTTTTCAGGCAGGATCTATTTAGTTTTAATAATCTGCAAACCTTAAGATAAGATAAATCAACATATGATAAGTAGCCTGACATATAATGTATATGTCAGGACTTACATAAATTAAATATTTAGATATAATATTATCAAATAAACTATTTATTTTAGTAGAAATAAAAGAAGTAATACTCCGAGGTATTCCTCATCAGCCTCTTCTGAGGTAATGTCTGAACTTTCCCTTACACATCTTTGTTAAGTCCTGACATAATATGTCAGGCTAATTATCATATGTTGACCGTTATCTTATCTTAAGTGTTTGACGATGCATAAATTATTTTGAACTTTCTTTAAAAACTTTTTAATAAAAGGTTTTCTAGGTTCTTTCTTTAAAGTTTTCAGCAGATCTATTTAATTTATAATTGCTGGCTCGGGAAGTACCCGCTAATGAGTGGGCGTTAGGGAAAGAAAGGCATCATAGCAAGAATAAATTAAATAGTTTCCTGACATGAAAATTTTAAAGGTAAAAAGGTGAGCCCAAAACCTAGACTACGATTATTAAGAATGATCTAGATGTGTAGGAGTAGTGATGTCAATAGGCCATTTAATACTATCCCACCAAATCCAATCTCCCTGTCTCTTATACACATCTAGATGTGTATAAGAGACAGAAATAAAAGAGCATATTAAACAAGATCTTTCTATTGATCTTGATCAAGACAATGACAATGATAATGAATCATGTTCTTCAAAAGAATCTTCGGGCTTTTCAATTGGTTGTGATTCACCAGCTATCTGGAATGAATTATTAGAGTCCATTGAATTTTCTTTTGAAGAGCATGATTCATTATTATTGTCATTGTCTTGATCAAAATCAATGTCTCTTATCTTGTTTAATATGTATAAGAGAGGAAAAATAATAAAACAAGAATTTTTATCTCCAAATTGGAATAATTTTAGACAATGGTTATTTGAATATATTTTCCAAGGGATTGAAAATTCAAGAAAGAAATAAATGGTAGCTATTTCTGTGGGTAAAGGAATATTTTCCTGAGAGTATAACTTTTTCAGAATGGGTGAAACTTTTATCCAGGAATGGTATAATTGAAGAAATGGCTCATGTAAAATTTTTACTGAGGGTCCATGAGTAATCCACCAATGGATAAACCAATTGGGGATATTTTGAGAAGATGTGTATAAGAGACAGGTTATTAACTCAAATACAAGATAATAGCCATAGAGGCTGAAAATGTCTGAATATCACCGATTCACTATTAGTAAGAATTTTTCATAATATGCGAGTCTTATATGATTCGCTGAAACATAATTTTATCACCAAATATGTTTCCAGGCGAATCATATAAGACCTGTCTCTTATACACATCTAGATGTGTATAAGAGACAGTTCCTGCACGTCTCATGATAATAAGACAATAGAATCTGATATGAGATTTACTGCTTTACATAAGCATAAATATTACCTTTTATGTAATATCCCAAAAGATCATCCATTATACGAACGCTGGCCTGGGAAGTACCCGCTTAGCCGATGAGTGTCTTCGTCCCCTAGATATTACTGGGGGTCTTCCACCTCGTCCCCTATAAGGAGACTGAGAATTGCCACGTTTCATGAAACCTGTAAAATTCTCAAAATATTTATCAGATTAATAATTCATATAATTGTTTTATTTTTGAATGATATACATTTTTACAGAAATTTATTTCTGCTTACTCTATATTATATTCTTGCTGTAATGCAGCATAAGTCCATAAAGGATCTTGTTCTTGTGCTTTTGTATATTCAAAAGCTATAATTCTTCTTTTTATTTGTTCTAATCTATTTTTGCTATAACAATTCTAGAACGAAAATAATTTTTACTTCTTATTAAATCTTTTTTATAATTATAATAATTTTGATTATAATAATTTCTAATAGGGTATTCTATATTTGTATAATTCATAGGTGGAATAGGCATTTTTCAGAAATTTTTTGAATTTTGCTCTTGCTTCCGAAGATGTCATGTGACAATAAGAGGAACTGGCTTCATTAGTCATCCTTTATCTGAGAGAAATGCTATCTACAAAATTGAATAAAGATTTATTAAGAATATAATTAATTTTTTATCAAAGAAATTATTAATGCAAATATTTTAATGCAATAAGAATTTTATATCTCTAGTAACAGTATCAGTACCAAACTGAAAATGGATTTCTTGGTTTTTATAAGTACCAGTAAAACCATTATTATCCAAATTTTTAATAGGATACAAAGTATTAATAAAAGGAGTTCCTAATATAATAGGAGGATTCATCAGATTTTTAACAAGTAAAAATGTCTGAGGAATGCAGATATTATCTTGACAAATATAAGCAGTTGGAATTTTATAATTAATTTCTAGTTTATCACGCAGCACCACTATCTATCATGGCAACTGATTCAGCTAAGAAATCATTATCAATTAAAAATTTAATTTTTATATACCATCTTTGAGATGTAACAATTTGTATAACATTTAGAAAATTATCAAATTGATTTTTATTATTACTGGAAGAAATATTTTCTACCGATTTAATTATTTCTTTTCCTTTATTAAAAGATTTTTCAACAAAAGAAAGTCTATTATCTATAAAAATATTATTTTGTTTTAATAAATGAATTTCATTTTTTATATTTTTTATTTCATCATGCAAATTTGCTAGTGTGATTCCTGTTTCTTGTGATTGATATAATTTACCAATCCTATTTTTAATTTCTAACATTGTATATGGCTCAGAAGATATTACAACTGAATTTGATTTATGAGAAGAAGATGGTGAAGATGATGAGGCAGATGTAGATGAAGATGCCCAATCTAAAATTTTTGATCGAATATCATTATCTTGTATTTGAGTTAATAACTCAAGAATATTATCATTTGTAATCATATTTATTTGAAAATCTTGAAATTGAGAAAGAATGTTATAATATTCTTTATTTTGATTATCATCCAAAATAGTAGTAATATTATTACTATTACAACTATTACAACAGGGAGATGATGTATTACAAACAATATCATCAGAATCTGTAGAATGATCATGTATATGAACTTGATCATCAGAATCATAATTATCATCAGAAGAAATACTAGTAACACTATCAGTGCTAGGATTATTATCCGTATCTATAATTTTATAAATTTCATTTTTAATTTCATCTGAAATTACTTTTCTCTTATAGGACAAGATTGCAAATTATTTTCAAAATTAAGAGTATTAATTTTTAATGACTTTAAAACTTTTCATCTAAAAGTTTTTCAAGATCAGAAATAGGTATATTAATTAAAACCATTAATATTAGGTGGAGGTTGCAAAGAAGCTTTTGCAATTTCATGAAAATCATGATTTTGACTATTAGTCTAATAGAATTTGAAATCTTTGTTATTAAAGAAAATAATTTATCCATTTTATTATGAAGAGAACTAATTTGTTCGCCTAAAACTTCTGATATAAATATTAGTATAATTATTAAGTTGATACATATTATTAATATCTTGCATAATAATAGGTAATAAGAGACAGCTCTACACTACTATCTCTCCTTAATGTCCTTTACCCATAGAAATTACCATTTATTTTTTTGTTGAGGATATCAATCATAATTAGATTGTTTTCCATCGGAAAATTGATATGATCGTTCAAGAATATTAATATAATTATTCAAATAAGTAGTTATAAACCAAGGAACAAAAGGAATAATTTTATTATGTAAAGCAGTAAATTCATAAAATTCTTTTGAAATATTATCAAGGTCTTCAGAAGAATATACTTCAAAAATTGTCTGAATTCTTTCCATTGTAAAGATAAAATGGTTTTTTGAAGTATATAACTGTCTTGCAGTTGAACCGGGACTAAAATCTATAACTGTAGTCATAAATTAAAATGGTCCTTTAGGAATTTCCTTATCTAATTCATTATTATGAATTGGTCTAATTATATTATTTTCATTTATATGTAAATGATCAATATGAGAAGTAGATGAAATATTATCATTAATTGTATGTAATGATGCAGGTTTTGACCGTGCAGGAATATAATTATCATCAGTTAAAGAAAACTGAGATTGAGAAGAAAATGTCCTATAAGGATGTCTAGATGATGATGGTCTAGAACCAATACTATGTCTAGAACCAAATTCTGTTAATAAACTCGATGAACAATTTGTCCATCAGGGGTAGATATAATCTGGGATCACGTGTGGACAAATTGTTCTTCGATTTGTATAAATCGAATATTACCATCTAGACATCAGGAAATTGAATTTCATTCCATTTAATCGGTTGTCTAGTTATTATCTGAGATTTATTATAATTAGTCTCAATTAAAATTGTTTCTTCAGAATGATTATTAATTAATTTACACTTTGGATTCAAAGTAGAGAGCAGTTTAAAACAAACTCTATAACATAAACATATAAGTTCAGATCCAGGTACATAATTGTAACCATGAATTTTAACATTTAATGTTAAAGCATCAAGTATATTAACATCAGATAAAGATAATTGCAAATTAGGATAAACATTAAAATAATCGACCATTGGCCGATCGATTGTATAATACCCATTAAGGATTTTTTCCAATCAAGATTACGAGCATCTCGCAAGCCTATAATGATTCAGGTAAACCTTTTAAAGTTAAAGGTTTAAAAGCAATTTGCACTAAACCAATATGCATAAAATTAAATTTACCAGCAGATCTATAATTTAGTTGTCATAGACTCATAGGAAGGGAAAAAACTCAACATACTCAATGTTTTAGTATGATAGAAAATATTGGCTTAATCACATTTTGCCACCCTGAAATTAGTAGTGAATTTGCATTTTTTCTATCTTGAATTTGTTTCATGAGTAATTTGCCCTGACATTATGTCCCACATCGATAATAAAAGGGATAATATTGTATTGTTCATAATATTTTAGTTTATAGGCTATTGATAACTTGGTTTAATATATTATTTATGCTCAAATCCGAAGTGTTACATATTGTAATTCATTTTTCTACCAAAATTATTACAAGAATATTTTACCCTTAATACTAAGTGCATGAACTAATTTGTCTCCATTTTATTTTTTTTCTCCTTTTTTCTTTTTCCTTTTTCCTTTCTGTTGCAATTTTTTGCCTTGGAACATTGTGGAATACTAGATAAATACAAGGAAAAAGAATAAAATGGCAAATTGATTCACGCACGTAATATTGGAGGTACACATTTTCTTTTGCCGTAATATATGCTGAGTGGAGAAGAATTAATCATCGAAAATCTTAAAAAAAAAAAAAAAACAAACAAACACAAAACTGCTTATAAAATAAATTTAGAATATCCAAATGCAACTTACCCGCAATCTCAGGACGACAAAGTGTAACTAAGGCTGGTAGTATATTTTTGTTGAAAATCATCATGCATGATATGCAACCTCACATGGCATTCCATTGACCATACATGTTAAAGTCCCACATTCCTCATGTGTGATGCACATGTCGTTGACAATAAATCTTGAGGTTTTATTACTACTTCTTTAATTGGTGATTATGGGGGAAATTCGTCTATATCACCCATGATCCACGCATTTAATTTATCATATTGATGGATTAAGATTCGCTTAAGGAGAGAGAGTAGTGTAGAGAGAAGGAAAATTTTAACATAGATTCACTTTACGGTAGGTGTGATGGATCTTTTGATCCACGTCATTTTAATTCGTTAAAATAAAATTTTTTAAAGTGATGTTGATGAATGTGAATTAAGGATTTATCCCATCTACTGTAAATCGAATTCATATAAGAATTTTTCACACAGAGAGTAATGTTGTAATATAGCATGTGCTACCTATCTTTTGTTGACGGGTTGTGCTCTTTATATAGTAGATAATAAACCAATTTGTTTTTTCTTTGTACGGGTCGAGCTGTCGACTTGTTACGTTGGTCAGAATTCCCCCCACCCTATGTGGTCAAGAAGGGTACAACGTCGATCATAGTAGATCGTCGTATATATAAAATTATATTTTTATCTTTAAATATCTGAAAATTTCTATTTTACCACGTGTACGTACATCATTAGCTCATTATTTTGGATATTATCACGCATCAATGCTATTGAGGGTATCTATCCCCGTTCCGCATTCAATGAGATAATAAGTGGAGATTGATATCAACAGTTTTGGGTTCGTTATATAGATTGGAAAACTGTATCATAGGACATTCTCATTTTGTCCCCAGCTATTAGTTTCCAAGGGGGAAAAAGTGAGATCATTAGAAAAAATAGTGAACACGAGTACAATTCCAGTAGGTACATGCACTGAAATTTAGCAATGAGCAGTGAGCACAATATTTTTAATATGTCAGTACTTTTTGGAGATGTAAAATAAATTTTTTTAAAAAGAAAAATCATCTCTCTTTCTATCTCTTTAGTAATTTAAATCAAAATAATCAATAAATTATAAAAGAAAAGTATTATCATACAAATTACATTTTATTCTCGAGATACAGAGTAATTTACTTACCTTCGATCACCAAAAAAAGAAGAAAAAACAAACTTACCTTCTCAATTATTTTGGAAAAAAGAAATTAATAGTACAAGAATGTATCATATAGTTACGTCTACATTGTTGCTAAGGAATTTTTGCCAGTTTAAAGAGAACGAAGTACAAAAAATTAAAAGTAATTTTCTCTTTCTACTTCAATGCGACGGTGCTTAATCCGGGGGGGAGGGGGCCGCTGGGGTTGGTTATGTGACAAAAAGAAGTGAAATGAAGGTGAACCAAGAAGCGAGCAGCTATTAGTAATACATTCGATTTTGCTCTTTCTTGAACAAGACATACGATCATAATTTATTACACCGTCAAGCATAATTGATAGTTGGAAAATATATGTAGATTGATTGATTTTTTTTTTTTTATTTTTTTGATGTGTGTAAAATATAGATGGCGAAGACATAAAAGAGTGAAAGAATCCAACCAATAATATTTAGGGAAAATCGTTGAAATAGTCCTTAAACTTTTTATTTTAGTAAAATATAGATGTACACATCTAGATGTGTATAAGAGACAGCTGTTAGGATTATTAACTATTGAAGATTTTTTTGGCATAAAAGAGGAAAGAAAGGACTCCAAAAAGAAAATTGAGGGACTATTCTGGCTAAAGTGCAAAAGTTGAGAGACTATTTTGGTGATTTTCCCTAATATTTATTAGACAAGTTCAATGGATGATGACAATTGTTTCGCGTATTGACTAATTATGCAAATATGCTCAAGTCGTTAAATATACAGCATAATTTACTTGTCAATTTACAGGAATAGATTGGACGATTTTTAGACTTTAGATGGAATGGTTGGACTTGGACCCGTAATCCAAACTCCAATGACATTAGAAATTCATCCCTCCAGCTAGTGAGTCCGCCTACTCATTTCGTAACGCGGAATGAACGTGACAATCGTTAAAATGACTGAAAAGTGAGAAAGTCTCACTATTTTTCAATTATCTAACGATCAAGAATGCTCACCTTACAATGAAGAGTGAGTAGCAAAGAATTTTTCTTCTCCAAAAAAGAGCTAATATAATGTTTTAACTCTGCCCTCTAAATTACAATATTCATACATATGAAGCATTTAAATTATTACAATTCTTAATTTAGTCCTTCAGAACTTCAAAATTTGTTCCGACTTGGAGGCCAAATTGACTTGGATCTTATAAATCAAATAGTAATACATTTGATGATAAACTTGGAGGTTCAAGGGAGCAATTAGGAAAATAAGCAATTTTTCTTTTTTTCTTCATAAATTTTAGGTATAACCATCCTCTATTTATTATAATTTGAGTTTGAATAAGTATTTATAACTTTTAAAATCAAAATATGTATTATGCTACAACTGTTTTACAACTTAATAAGCATTGACTACTAAAGAAAACAGCAATCCACGGCTTAACGACCGCATAACCTAACCTAGAAGAAGAAATACGAATGTCAATCATTGAATTAATATAAAATTATGTGCAAGTGGTGGAATTCTTTAAACAACCACCACAATCATTATTCAGTCTGTACTAATTAGACCCGGGAAATTTCAATGCCCTAACCGCAGTAAAGATTTTAATGAAGAACTCAGAAAGAATCTAACACTAACAGCTAACGGTTAATGCATGGGCAGTAATTTTTTAATGAAATTTGAGAGTTCACTTTGGCTGTTTTACAATTGTAAATGAATTCAAGTTACTCAATATTCAAATTATACTTGACTCGTTAAGAGTTCGTTCGGATTTAATTTATCAATAATCAAATCAAACTTGAACAAGATTTAGCATTCATTATTTTTTTTTTTTTTGTATTTGTCTCAAACTTAACTCGATAAAATAAAAATTTTAAATTTATATATAAAAGTTCTTAGTTACTTGAACTCTTCGAGTTTGTTTCAATAAAAACTTATTTGTGTTTGACTAGAGAGATAAATAAAACTAAGATTGAACATAATTTCAAACTTATTAAAATAATCATAATAAACTTATATAATAAAATATTAAATTTGTTTATATTCATTTATAGTCTTAATTACTCGGATTTGAGGTGGAAAGATCGACCGTAGGGAGGATAGAAAACTGAAAACAATTCGTACATATTTACCCTTTTTTTATAAGTATGTACCAATTTTTATTTATTTTTTGGGTGGGGGGGGTGTCAAGGTACATTGGTTCGTACTTTCGTACATCTGTTATGAAGCATAAAACTAATGACGAGATGCAAAAATGTCTGAGATCGGTTCCTCTATGAATTTCCCCAAGTCAACTCAGGTAGACAGCTAAGATTCCACTTATAATTTAAACTAACAGAAAATGGAATAAATTGATGGGAATAAGGTGAGAGTTTTTGGAGGAAAAAAGGATTAAGAAAGCGAAGAGATTCGAAGAAATGCTCTAGGTGGAGTTTTTTTTCTTTCCAAGTTATAAACAATGGAGAGAAATTAATGCATTATAAAGCTACGAATAAAATTTTAAGACCAAAAATTTACATAAATAAATGAGTTTTAAGTCATTCTATTTCTCAAGTCTTAGACAAAGTCAAGAAAGGTAGTATTATAACTTTTTTTTTTTTTCCTTTTCCCCTTAACCTCCCACGTTGTTATAAAGGAGTATAATATTGTTTTTGTTTAGTCCAATACAGTTTATCGCATTTAGCGGTCACCAAACTTACTTTAGGAATTAAATAAAAACTTGGGTGAAGTCTAGTTTACACCTTGGAGCATATCATCATCATCTCAATCTATTTTTTGTCACAAGATCTCCTATCACATATTCTGTGTCACTTTCTATTACATTACTTAATAAACTATTAAAATTCACTTTTGTCAACATTCTGACAGTTTATTATATGATATGTGAGACAGAAAATCTTGAACAATATTTTCTCACCATATATGGAATTTCACAGAATATAACGTCATTACATTTACTACCTATTCAGCAAAATTAAGATCATCTTACGTTAAACAGTGTATACATGAGGTTACTTGGAACACGTGATATTTTTTTCATATTGTTCGAGGAAATAGTTTTATTGACCATATTGATGCATAGAATAGTTGAGCAAAATATGCGACACTGGAAACGTTCAAGGCCTAATTGCAAGTTCCTCTAAATAGAATGCGGAAAAAGCGGAAAATTCTGAAATAGTCCTCGTGTAATATACTAACTAACAAGTGGATACAATTAAAACCATTTGTTCTCACAAACCGAAAATCACATGCCAAGTAGGAGGCCTAACTGGCAAAGCATACTTGCACCCGATTCTACGCAAAGGTAAAGACCAGCAATCGCAAGTTCAAAGTCAAAAAGCCCTAGACAAACCAAAGAACGTACTGCTCACTAATCACTAACAAGTTACAAACTTACAATTGATCAAGCACCTAATATGCTATGCGGAGAAAATAAAATGAAAAAGCTTACTGCTTTATGGCAGTCACAATCTTCTAAATTACACTACAATTACAGCTAAATCTTCTTAATCCCAGAACTGCTTTAAACCTGGCCACTAATGCAAGCATGCATTCGGTAAAATTTATGAGCACATATTATTCGTTAAAGGAAAAGATCATCATTCTACCAATCAATGTCAAATAGCTTTCAACATAGACAAATTAAAGAATGTGCTGCTCACTAATCAAGTTACACTTGATCAAGCACCCTAATCTACTATAAGGAGAAAAGAAAACAAAAAGGCTTACCACTTTAGGGCATCACAATCTTCTAAATTAGACTAAACTTACAGATCAAATCCTACAGTTAACACTAGAAATGAATTTGACACAGAAACATATAGATGGAGCAGGCATTCATAAATGCAGAAAATATAATTTCCACAATGAACCCTTAGTTTCAACAATTAAGCACCCCCCACAGCTGCATGGACAGGTCCATTAGATCTGTATCCACGGCCTCTGCCACGAGTTCCCCTTCCACGGCCGCGCCCTACAGCACAGGAACGACCAATATCACAATGACAGAGCAGGTAGAAGAAAGGAAAGCAGGGTGGGAGTTTATGTCTTACAGGAAGGAGATCTAACAGAGGATATTCTAAACGAGTACATAGAATGAAATCCAACAAAAGACAACAAGAAAACAGATTACAACTTATGATGGCCATTTTAGATGAGAATCCACACACCAAGATAAAGCGGGAAGACAATAGATTCATTCTAGTTCAAGCAACATTTCATGATATTTAATTTCATCAAAAGTATATAAAACAACAAAAGTCATTCTCTTACACAGATAATGAAAAAGACCAGAATAAAATAGAAACTCCAAATTCCTCCAGGAACAGAAATTCTCAGGAACCAAAACAGTTAGAGAAAAAGTACAAATTTCTGAGGAGGTGCTTCTTGATTATAACCTCCAGTATCTTCATGGGCATCCTCCTGGTGGCCATTATACCCTCCCCTTCCACGACCGCGAAAATTACGACTTCGGCCTCGACCCCTACCCCTTCCATAGCCACGATTATGATCCCAGCCTCCGTCGTCATACTCACCTAGTATTTCGACACAAAACCATTCCCTGAAACAGAAAATCACTACCATGTTACAAATCTTAGGTGTCATGACTTTGACTCTGACCAGAATTTACACTTATAATGTTGGGTGTAGAAGTCCATTTGAATTGCATAAACAACACATGCGAGAACAAAGTATGCAACCATACCGAATATGCCTCGGAACCTTCCCCTCCCTCTACCACCACGGCCTCTTCCTCGACCATTGGGTGACCCCTCTGCATGACCAGCTCATGTTAAAACAATAATGTAAAAGTTATATCCAAGCAGTAAAAGAGCTGAAATCTGAAACTATAGACCATGAGCTACCTCCATCATACTCGATCTCCGTAGAGACCTTCACTTGGTCAGCTGGTATTGGTGGTTGGTAACTGCAATGTGTAGCGATTAACAGTTAATACAATTTAAACACTAGTACATTTTAGGCCAAAGGCTTGAAAAGATGTCAAAGTTTCCCCA
Source organism: Cinchona pubescens (assembly GCA_025175665.1). Classification (NCBI taxonomy): domain Eukaryota; kingdom Viridiplantae; phylum Streptophyta; class Magnoliopsida; order Gentianales; family Rubiaceae; genus Cinchona; species Cinchona pubescens. The sequence goes on from JANKKI010000233.1 coordinate 522,202, forward strand.
CAATCATCCAAAAGCTGGAGTTCAGACAAGCAAACTGGTGCAAATTAGGAACAAAAAGACCTAAAGTAACTCACCCCAGTGATGATGTATCCAGCTCCTTCTTTGATAGAGTAATTGTGATCATTGAAACATGCCTTGTAGTTTCGAGACTACAACAACAACATAATTCTTATCACTACTAAGGACTTAAAAGTTACTTCAAGCAGTTTGTTAAGCAGAAATTTTAGAATTGAAGTTCAAGTCTGTATATGCCAATTTATCATCCAATCTAAAGTTTGAAGGGTCCTTACGGAAGGAGGCCTTCCTCTAGAGGCTCCCACGTATCATTTATGTTGGTAGATGTAATTGATGTAATTTGGTGAAGACCAACAATTCTCCTCTGCACGACAAATAACAAAATAGCAACCAAATATCATGAGATATGAAACTTAAGGTTGAAAGAAAAAAATCAGAAAAGCATAGTGCAACAAAACCTTAATCAACTCCACAATTGTCACAGTTTTGTTGATGGCTCTACCCATTGCCTTGAAGACAATAATATTCCTCCGAGCCTTTTTCCTACAGAACTTGCATAAATTGATCAATAAAGTAACTTTATACATCCAAATACTACTGAAAGGCATTCTATGATATAATTATTCCAACTACCAGACATTAGGTGTCAAGATTCAATGCACAGACAAACAAGATATTGTACCCAAAAAAAAAAAATGCAAATTCAACTTTAAGCACAATCACATTAATATTCACAATCACAAAAACAAGTTCTTCAAATTAAACTTCCATGTGCATTACATCAATTATCCAATAGGAAGCAGTGTGCGTTAGATTATTTTCTTGATAAAGAATCAAACAGGATATAAAAAACAAACCTTCTTATACAAGGTAATTCATAATCATTATGATAATCAAACATTGATATATATAAGCCCAACCTAGATAATATTAACTAGAACCAAAAAGAAATCTATCAGCATTATTATGCAAAAATTGTAGACAGTACCTACTACAGTTCACGAAAACCACAACACTGGAAGCAAAATTGACAATAATATGGAAGTAACAGCATGGTTAAAAATAATACTTCGCCTAATCTAGAAACAGAGTTTTTATCGTCGTTAAAAATAATACTTCGCCTAATCTAGAAACAGAGTTTTTATCGTCCACCAATAAAATTATCTTAATTACCTTTCTACATTCTAAAATTGTTATTTTCACAAACAAAAGATTATCTTTTTTACAAAATAATAATAATAATAATAAATAAATAAATAAAAGAACATCTTCAACACCAAGGGATCAACTCAACCATCAATTCTGGATAAAATTCCAACAATTAATCAACAAAAAGGTAACAAATAATTAAAAAAAAAAAAACCTGAAGCAGAGCCATGGCATAAGTGATATAGCTTCGCATCCTGCCCTGGCTTGTTATCCGAATCTCATTCTCATCAATTGGTGTCTCCACCTTTGGCTTCTCCACCTTTCTGTACCGATCCATGCCCTACCAAACACACACAAACAAACCTCGTTAAATCTACCAAAAATAAATAATTAACAAAAAAATATTTATAAACGAACAAAAACATTAAATTCCAATGCAATCAATAAAAATTAAAAAAAAAAAAAAAAAAAACCTCGGAAGAAATACCTTCGGCTAAAACAATAAATCGCAGAATTTTTTTTTTTTAATTTAAAAAAAAGACACTTAACAAGGAATGGCGGTTGTGGTGCTAGGGTTTGGTGGAACCAGAGATTGCAAATCTGAGATGTTATTAAATAATAATATCTGATAAATAAATAAAAAAAATAGGAGAGAAAAAAATTTGTAGAGATAGTACTGTTGTGGGGGTGAATGAATAAAAGTAAAAGATGGAGGATAAGACAGTAAAATTCGTGCTCCACGAACGAAGAGCCCTCTCCTCCGGCTTTGATTCTGCTTTTACGCCCTGACTTCTTCACGCTGATTTGAAGGTTTATATATTGCCGTTTTGGCAGCTACCCTAATCCTTTTGATTTTGTGAAACCGGTCGATCCGGTCACCTCTTCTTTACTACTATTGGGTATAGCTGCTGCAACGTGTATTTGGAAATTATAAATTTTACTATCGATATGGATTTATATTATTCTCTCTTATTTATTTGGTTTAAATAAATTTTATTATATTGATAAGTTAATCAAGTAAAATCTAAGTCATAAGTGAAGAATGAGAGTAGATATTTTCTAACATGTTTATTTCTATAGAATGATTCCCAGAGTGATTAACCAAATAATATCTATGGTGTCATTAGCCTTGATTTCTATTTTTTTTTCCTCATATCCATAAACCAAACATCTGTTAAATTAGTTTGATTTTCAACTTTTGAATAATAGGTATTCAGATAAAGTGAATACAAAATATTGGTTATATGATTTAAATTTGATTATTGAAAATCGATAACTAGATGACTGAATAACCAAATTTTTTATTTTATTACTTTTAATTTTTTAGTGACTCAATTTCATTTTTCATTCATTCAACATTTTTATGTTGTTTTTCTTTGTTAGTTTTTAGACTTACTTTTAATAGTTAGGTTTTTGTAAGATGATAAATTTTGTATTTAATTTTATATTTAGTTTTGAAATTAATTAGTGAATTTTGATTAATCAGATAAACTGAAAAAAAAAAAAAGTTTAGTTGACAACCAATTGAAGAAAAGCTTGGTTCAATTTGATTTTGATTTTCTTATACCGAAATTTGAAAAAATAAAAAATTTTAACTGAATTACCAAAAAATCGACCAATGGATACCCTTATACTGCCATATAATAGCATGAAATAGTACAATTTGGACAATTATTATTCATTTTGATATGGGAAAAATAAAAATTAATTAAAAATTGTTAATAAGTAATTAATTACAAAATATTATTAAAAATAATAGATAATAATATTTTTTTTATGAGCTGAATCAAAATAAAAATATGGACAAGGTGTATACCAAAGATTGAATCTTCTCAATATTTGAAAACTATGTTAGTCTTCATTCTAACTTCTCAAGCTTATTTATTCAAACATGAAACTAGATTAATAGTTGACGAATAATTAAGTGTTGCTTAAGTCCTTTGCTGATTGATTACAAAATAAAATATTGAATATGTGGTCATTGAATCAAACTTAAATCCATTACCAAGTGACTTTGTTTGCAATTTAAATCTTAAGTATAGAAAAATGTTAAAATAGTTTGAATATCTTATATTCCACAAAAGACTCTAAAGTAAAGTGTAATATAGTTTAATAAATAAAAAACATAGGTAGATTCAATTTTTACTTTCACTTATTGATCATGTGGTATTTATTAAACTTTATATATATATATTTTATTTATAATCAAATTTTATTAATTGAAAAATAACTATTATAACTTATTAAAATACAATATGATAAATGAATTTATCAGATTTACGCATTATAAACAGATGTAACAGGTACCTTAACGGATCTAGAAATCTCAATTTATACAGATCTAAAAAAATCTATATCCAACTTTAAAGTGCTTAACAAGTCTCGTTCTAGATCTGACCAGTCTTGAACATGTCATTAAACTTCTGATATAAAGCATAAAAATAAATATTAGTCAGCCACATTTGTCTTAATTGAATCTTCCATTTGCATCAAGCACAAAAGATGAAAAGAAAAAATTCTCACTTATTCAAGTCAAGAGATTATAACTCTCACTTATTAGGGGAGACAAAATTTCTAATGAGCAAATATCACGAGAAGTGGAGGAAAAAAAAAAAGTGTAATTTTGATCATAAGTTATAAACAAATAGAATCTAAAATCAACTTTACCTAAGTTTTATTTATTTATTTAATTATTTGATAATCCTTGATTGGGACCTCCACCCGGTAGCCCGGTACCATTATAGACGAGTGATGGCGCATCATTAAAAGAAAGGCTATCCGTTGTCTGTTTATTGTTTATTTTTTGTTTTGTCATTTATTATGTGTTTGTGAACGAATCATGAGATGATATGTGGAAGTGGATAAAGTTTGTCCAAATAATTGAAAGGTCGAAAGGATATTATATCAGTGTACTTGTCATGCTTCTTCTCCCTCCTTTGACGCTTTTTAATGAAACAGTACATTGTCATGTGCTTTATTTACACTAATGAGAAAAAAAGTATATTTTATGAGTGTACAATTAAAAAAAATTATATAATTTTTTAAAATGTGGTAGAAATGTTAGTAAATGAAAAAATATAAAAATATTATCTATAGTATATATAAAGTATAAGGAGCAGTTCGATGTGATGTTATTATTTTCTTTTGTCTGTTATACCTTTATTTTCACAAAGTAATTTCCCATAACTTCCTTCCACCATCTAATACCTATATTATCTTTTAATTTTTTAAATTATTCTTTTAATATTTCCACTAACTCCTTTTTTTTTGTAACTATTGTTTTTGAGATTTTCTGTAATTTTTTAAAATTGTACACCCATAGAGTGTACCTTTCACACTAGTATATGATAGAGGGTGGAAAGAAGTTATGAATAAAAAGAAATCATAGTTAGTTACATATATAATAAAGGTATAAATGAAATAACAAAAAGTGACAGACACCAAACTCATCCCTCTTCTTTTATATATAGTATAGATTAGATGGAGGGTGAGAAAAATTATGGATAGAAAAAAGTTAGAATTAATTACATATATAATAAGAGTGTAAATGAAATAACAAAAAGTAATAAACCCCAAATCCATTCCTCTCATCTTATATATAGTATAGATACAGTTGTTGCTTTAAACTCCAATAAAATTGTTTACTCTTTACACAATACTTATTTTCAAATTAGAAAACTCATATTATTTGCATTTTTTTTACATGATTCAAGGAAATTGATTAACAGAGTACTAGATTTATTTGATCATGATAACGTTTTTCTCCTAAAAAATGATTACGGGAAGCTTAGATTTTAGTCTTGAATTTTAAGGAAAAATAGCAAAAATTCAGTGCCCTGATAAATAACGCGAAAATGCCAAGAAAAATATTTCGTACAATGTTTCTGTCGTATCAAGGGGTGCCAACTCATGCTATGGTACTAATGGTATTCCCATAAGCTTACCAGTTATTTTAGGCCACAAGTTTTCCTTTCTTTGATCTCTGGTTCTATCTCTATAAAATTGTGGGGGAGTGTTTTGAATGGCTTTATCATTTGTCTAACTTTGTTATCTAAATATCCCTTTATATTTTCTATTACATTTGTGATAATTCAATATTTGGTATTTTAGTAATTTAATTGTCTTATTTATCATTTAATTCAGTCGTTACTTGTCTCATATTTTTTACATTTTAATGTTACATCATATGCTAAAATAATAATTGTATTTTTATTTATCATTCATTAATGATTAGACATGTCAATCTAATATTCTACATTCGAAGTGTAAAATAATTTAAGCGAAATGGACTTTTATACCTAGATTATTATCTAACACACATGTACTCGTGCAAATTTTGCAGTTTTAAAAAAAAAGAAAAAAAAAAAGCACTAAATAGAGATCGATTTCATTATTCACTTTAGGATCAATTTTAACAATATACCCTTTCAAAATATTTTCATCAAAAGAACCATACAGTTTTTCCTCCCTAGTTGCCCTGTTTCTTAACCAGGGGATAACAAGGTTTTTCAGCCATCCCTCATAACCAAGAGACGAATCAGCATCAGTCAACGGGAATCCATTTACGAAGAAAGAAGGTGTGCCATAAACTCCTCGTAAGCTTCCATACTGCATACAATAGAAGCCATTCAAATTAGAGTATTACTCAATCTATAATGGGAATGAGAATAGATTGAAAAGTAATAATATTTTTTTATTTTGGTCAGGAACAATTATTAGACTCAAGTAATACGAGCCTGTTATTTAAAATACATGACCCATTTTTTAATAGAAAAACCCTCTTATTTTTTTTGAAATGACATCCTACACTCTAAATGAAAAATTCACATTAGTTGAGAAGTAACTATTGAGTTCCAAACCGACATAAAAAGATTCTACTATTTTTTTAATTATGTAACGATAAAGAATACTCACCCTACAATAAAAAGTGAATAGTAAACAATTTTTCTTCAAATTAATGTCAAAAGTAAAGAATAATTCTTGAGGAGAATATTAATAGCAGTCAACCTTGAAGGAAATCCTTGTAGCCTGATCAGTTTTAACATCATTAAAACCATCTAAAATAGCGGCAGAGTAGGAGCTTCCAACTGTTTCAACGACAAAATTTGCAATTTTCTCTCGTACTGATGTTCTGGTTAAGTTGGATGTTGCTTTGCCATAAAATTTCTCCTGTTTTTCATAATCAGAAAATGTAGTTATATCATCAAAATAAAGATAACCACTACCTAGTACACCTATTGGCTAGTGGAAGTGGTTGTTTGTCTAATTATTGTACGGATTTGTATCCTCTAGATTTATTTCCCTGGATTTCTTTATCCATTTACTTATGTCTAAATAATAGTAAAAATTTAAGAAAGTAATCTAAATATGCAATTAATTTTATCTTACTGATTAGATTATTATATTCAAAATTTAATTCAATAAAAAATTTCCACCGTTTAATTATAAGATACATCTGGATAGTGTAAGAATTATCAAATTTTTTATTGAAAATAATTTTTTTTTTTTTGCTTTTGGAAATGGATTTATATAGAACTAGAAAATTATTTGAAAGATGAGTGGATTTAATTTGTAAAAATATTTTTTAAAGGAGAGTGTTGTTGTCCTAATTATAAAATTTCGTTTAAAAATTCAATACCAATTTTAAACCTGATCAGAATTTTGTCATCTAGCAACACAAAATCACTAAGTTCTTAAAGAAAATTGTTGAATAATCTAATTTTTTCTGATATCTAAAATCAAAGAATTCTCACCTGCTGATCAAAGAATGCCTCCAGTAAATGGTATGTCACTGAAATATTCAACTTATCAACGATATGCAAGGCACGGGAAGTAAGAAAAGCATTATCATGGTACCTGCAACGTTCAAGAACGAAATCTTTCAGTGCATGAATCAATAAGCAACACAAAGATTGTAATTAAATCAACTTATTTTCAGATGATAAACAAAGAAAATTTGAACGTACGGTAAAGGGAAGGTGTGAAGAACAAGAGAAACGCGGCTAGAAGCCATAATGTTGGATGGCTTTTTTGAGGGGTTTCCACGAGTCCCTGCTGTCTGGACAAACTGGGTCGAAAAATGCCTCGATTACAATCGAGTCAGGCTTCGGGGATCGATTATGGTACCAGAAACCATCAAGCTTGGCTGGAATCAAAAGCTGAGCATTTATATAACAAGAAAAGAACATGAAACAAAACAGCAGATACAGAACTTTCAAAATCAAGTGATTTTGATTCTGCATGTTTTTTGTTCAGAATTCAGGACTGAATAGTGAGCTCTCTCTTGTGTTGGGTGGATTTTCTTGTCTATTGAGGGAAGGAACCCCGGGGGGAGGGGGTTGGTGACTGTTGAGTATAGACCGGTTGGTATGAAAATGAGATGGAGTGAAGAAAATAAATAGTAGTGGACAAAATCGAAGAAAGCTGATGTTAAAGAAATATTTTTAACACTTTTACTCATATAAAATATATAATTATGATAATGCTCCAGTGTTCAACAAAACAAAAAAAATATACACGATATCAATTTATCATTAATTTTTTATTGTTATTATCGTTCTTCTCCCAATAAACCAAACACCCAAGTCTAAGATCCAAATGGCAGAAATCACTGCGGAATATTTTGCAAATTCTGACATGCTGACTCAACTAAATTGGCGTATCTGTTTAAGGTTTCCAAAGTAAACTCTTAATTTACCCGGCAATCCGTCATTATGCATGACAGTCACCACCCTTCAACAACCCTTTATTATGTTTTATTTTGTTTTCTGAAATAAGTAGTAATTTATTTTCATCATATCTTGTAAAAACAGAAAAATTGGCAAAAATACTAGTAATAGCATTCTTTTGAGCTAAAAATAAAATAAAATTTGGCACCACCATCAAATTCCTTTTCCCACCTGATTTGATTCTATGCTTGGTTCTTTTGGATCGGATTAGATAAGCATATTATTCCACTTGATGGTGTGACGTTTACTAGTAGGTTTCATTCGAGTTTTCCACTAAAGATTAATCTTTTTTGCCTTTTTTTTTGTCAAAAGATTTTGGAAAATGTTATAAAAGAAATTATGTCCAAAATAAATTAATTGGTTATGCAGCGAATAAACTAAAAATTGCAAAAAGAACAAGAAACAATTCTGTATTTTGTTTGAGAATGGATGATGCGACAAACATTAGGTATAAAAATTATAATATTCTTTCTTTTCCCCCTTTTTTTGATGCACTTAATTTCGTTAAAGTGTACGCTAATTCTGAGTTAAGAGACGTAAAGGAAATTATTGGAAAAGTAATTTTATTTTAGGAAAACAAATTAAAGGGCACTAAAAAAGATAGGCACCTACCCTAAATCTTGGATATTTTTTGGGTGCTAATCAAAGATAAATTAGTAGCAGTAACGTCTTACTTAGGGTAAAATTCTCTCTCTTTAGGCAAATACTTAGCGGCAAAATTATTCTCAATCACACAAACTTTTGGGGAAAAAAATCCATAATCAATTATGAAAAAAATAAATATCTTTAAAAATAAATTAATTTAATTGAGTTGTCACCAGATAACAAAACTACTCCAATTTGGTCCTTCTCGGTTGAGACAAAAATAATTTAGCTTCATTTAGCTTTTATAATTGAAAAATATTTAATATAGAATTTTGCTATAGGATATCTATATAACATTGAATCATTGACTTACCAAAAGTAAATAATCATATCAATTAAGATCCCCGTACTAAGTATGTTTGATTTTCTCATGTTTAGACTTAATTCACTACATATTCTTTTCATATTTACAATCTTAGATCCCCTTATTCAAATGTTTTAAATTAGTGAAATATTTAGATAGATCTTGGTTTGAGACTCACATATAAATTTTTTGGTCAAGATTTAAATTTATAAAAAAAAATTTTACATCCGATAATGTTATTTATTTCATAAAATTTAATACACATTATAAGATTTATGAGTGAAGTCAAAAAACCAAGTATATTTAAGTATTTCGCTCTAAATTAAAGGCCTTTCCTTTTATTTGAGAGCAATTTTTGCACTTTAGGTGGGCTCTTTGATCTTGGGCTAAAGCTCATTAACCCTTCTCGGTTTCATCCAGTATTCTGATTACTTATCTATGGGCTCTATTCCTGCAAGATGGGCTAAACTTTATGGACCCAAAAGCTTAAAATTTTGAGTCCTCTGCATAGGCCCAATTTTTTTTCTCTCAATATTTTTTTCCTTTCCAAGAAGGACTCATCCTACAGGTAATATCTCAAAAGATAAATGTTACTTTTCACTTTTCAAGTTATTAGTTTTGGTCCTTTTATAAACTATAATAGAAGAGAGATGTTCTGCAATTTTATTTTGTTAGGTTTAAAAACTTATATAATATAAGTTATTAAAACATAAAATATTATAATATAAAAATATTTATCTCACAACGAAATAATTCTTTCAATAGACAATAGAATTTTCTTGTAATATATTCAATACAAGAACATGATAACATTAATGCGTCGAAACGTCAAGAATCTAACAAAAAGTCCTTTTCATGGATATGATAAGGGCTCCTTATCTAGAACAGCCCAGCTAGAAGTAAAATTGATAATAATGGGCCCAGTCTACAATAAGTAAGATTATTTCTTATTGCTCTTGGCCTTTTGGTTAGTGAAATTATCCCATTCGGTTTTAATGATAAACCTACCACTCTGCTAGTTGGATGTTGACTGTGATACCATCTATGATAAGCAAAAAATTAAAAAATACAGTTTGGATAATTATTATTTGAGATATAATTTAAAATAATTATTATAATAATTTTTTAAAACAGAATATATGTGAAATAAAATTATAACTGAAAATTGTAAAAAATATTATAAAATATTATTTTGAGAATAATAAATAATGGATGCTATCGGATCCAAAAGGAGTAATTATTATTATTATTTTTTTTTTCAAACGAGACTTGATCATCAATCAAAATTGAAAAAAAAAAAAGAGAGAGAGAGAAACGAGATCAGAAGAAGACACTTAAATCGTGTCTCTTTAGCAAAGCACAAGAACAACTTTCACATTAAAAGCAAGCAGAAGAAGCCAATAGGTAACAACAAACTTCGCTTGATCCAAAACCAAAAAGCCCCACAAACCTCCCCACAAACAAAAAATTTTTGTTACTCAATCTTCCCTTCTTAATCGTTCAATAATTCAAAAATAATAAAATTATCTTATTTTTTAATTATTTTAATAATTATTATACTTACTTAATTTCGTATTAAATTTGAATAACTTACCCACAAAAACCACCCACATATGACAAAATGCCACAATACCTCACAGCCCACAGAGGCCACAGACTTCCAGAAATTAGCTTCCAAATAAAGACAGAATTTGTTATAGTATACGGCTTCAGAATAAACGGCAAAAGACACCAAGCCATCATCACCAACTCTACAAATAAAAGGGTTCCAACTAAGTAGATACCATATTTACCACAACAAATGTAAAAGAGCCTCAAAACCCTTTTTCCCTATAAAAATACTCAAATTTTGTACTACTTCTCTTTCCTTAACATTCAAGACAAAGTGTCAGCAATTCCCAAATCCTCCGAAACAATTTCTGTTTGGTTTATTTACATTCCCAAAGTGGCCGTTTTCTAGCCTGATATTAATACACATCATTTCCACCAGCACCTCACCACTCGGCCAACCCATTTTTCTCGTTTCTCATCCCTCCATTCCCTCATAGTAGATTCCATCTAGATTCCATTTCCATCCACCCCAAACATCCCTTTATTAATTTCTACCCTTTTCTTTCTTTCTTTTTTTTTTTTCATTTGTAAACCATGGTTTCCATTTTTTTCCACCCATCTCTATACCAAGTAATTCTGATATTTTATTCTTAGAAAAAAAAAAAAGAAAGAATGCTGGTTTCGGTGTTTCTTGCATTGTTTTTACCGTGCGCCGGAATGAGCGCGGTTTTCTTGGTCTACATATGTTTACTATGGTATGCTGCCAGCACAAACAACAACAACAACTACGGCAACAATAACCAGGAGTTCCAGTCTCCGGTAAAACAGTCTATTAGAAGAGGGAAGGGTCTTTCCACCTCGGACCTTGAAAAACTGCCTAAAATCACTGGGAAAGATTTGGTTTTGGGAGCAGAATGTGCGGTGTGTTTGGATGATATAGAGAGTGATGAACCGGCTAGACTGATTCCCGGTTGCAACCATGGGTTTCATCTACTGTGCGCGGATACATGGCTTTCAGACCACTCAATTTGCCCTGTTTGTAGAGCTAAGCTTCAGCCTGAGTTCTTTGATCCGCCTGAAAACAGCCCTTGCTAAACGACCACTGCATGCAGCTCCATCCCTTTTTTTTTTTTTTCAGTTCAGTGTGCTTTTTTTTTTTTTTAAATAGAATTTCGGTTGGTTGTTCATTTTGTGTATAGATATTTAGATTAATTATTCTATTAGTTTATGAGAGTAGCAATGGTTCAGTATTTGTTTTTTTCTCTAATTATTTTTTGGTTGGTTTTGTATATTTTCTGTTATGGATCTTCATAATTAATCATCCCAAAACTGGAATTTTTTATTTTTTTTAAAAATAAAGATAAATAGAGAAGTAACGTCCTCCATAGATGATATGCTTTTTTTTTTTCTCCCCTATAATTGAATGGATGATATATACTTCTTACATCCACAGTAACATTAATGGACTATGATCAAGATTAGAATGACGGGATAAAATTAATTTATGCGATAAAATTATATTAAATCATTAATTTTTAATTAATACTTAATTGAATTTTATTTCTTAATTTATAAATCTAATACTAATATATTAATGATTTTATTATATATAGATGCACTGAGAAATTAATTCCAAGATTGTGTAGGGGCGTTCTAGTACACCCAAAGCCATCTCAAATATTGTCAGTGTTACAAAATAGACGAAATACATTTAAGACACAAAAAGTGTGGAATTTATTTTTTAGTTTTCGCTAAACTTAGTTTAATTACCTGAAAAAAATCCTAGAAAATAAGGAAATCGTTCAATTTTGTCGGATCTCGAATATAGATTACGGTTGTCAAAACTATAATCATACATAGACTGAACTTCAAAAAATCAAATAGAAGTACTAATTATAGTACACTAGTTCTAAAATACAGCCTTGCTAAGGGTATATGATTTTTTTTTCTTATATTTTATGTCACTCTTTGTTATATTATTTAATGAATTATTAAAAATTTTTAAAATAATTTTGAGAGTTTATTAAATGATATGACAAAAAGTAATACGAACAAAAAAATCCTTTAACGCTTTCTAAGTACTTAAAACACATTATTAGGTAGACATTCATACATTAAAATTTTCAAGATTGTGGAGACAATAATATCATTTGGGGAGAGAATATCATTTCAGCTCCTCATCCCATAATAAACAAATAACACCTTTGCTTTGGTTTTGTATAATGAGCAGCATGTAACGTTAAATATGCAACTTGCAATGATAAAGTGCCCTACAGCTTCAAAGCAATTGACTACATACTAAATACTATCAACTGAGCAACTTCAATGATGGGCGGTAGCCATGTATCTAAATCTTAAGTGATATCTCAACATTATAAAAGAATTATTCAATATTTGTTCTTCTTTGTTTTGCCTTTCTTTGTAAACAAGATAATGTTGCTAAGTGACATCTTCATTTGAAAATCTTTACGTGCACATAGATGGAATTCATTAAAACCGCAAAATGTAAAAGGTTTCATTAGATTAACATCATAATTCATCTAATGGGGCAAACTTGTTTGATGGTTGCAAAGAGCTTATTAATTACAACTTGGTAGTTTATACTACTATTGATGGCGATTGTTGACATGACTACTGAAAAGTAAGACAAAAGACAGCAAAGTTATTAACAATTTGCAGATAATGTGCAAGTTAAATCTGCTTCAATAACAACAAATCGACAGAAGATTATACAAGAAACGGCTTATAATTAAAGTACACTTTATTGTCATACTAATCAACCTTTAAAAAGAAATAACATATCAAAGTAAAGCCTGAAAAGATTATAGCATTGCAGACGTTAACGCCTTCCTAAGAATATGCATCAAACACGTTGAGAAAGTTGTCTTGGTTAATTATGCTAAATGATTCGGACTTCATTTTAGCCCTTTAGGTGATCAAGAGTTGAGTGCCAATTAAAATTGGCTCTCTAAGGTGGAAAATTGGATTATGAGCTTTCAAATTTTTTAAATATAAAATGGCTTTCAATAATCATTATTGGATTATGAACTTTGCAGTAATTAAGTTTAGAAAACAAGCACACGCAAGTAGGGGTGTTCAAACCCAACCAATCCAAAAACTCAATTCAAAAATCTAATCAACCCAAATGAATTTGAAGATAAATGGATTAGATTATTGGGTTTCGATTTATTTGGGTTGGGTTACCCAAATTGAAGTTGGGTTGGATTGGGTTTTATTTTTTAAAATCCAACCCAACCCGATAACCAGAATACCTAATAAAATTTAATTATATTTTTTTAATTTTCATTTTTGTCCTAATTAATTCATTTAATTTATATTTTTTCCTTTTCATTATTGAAATAACATCTAATTTATCATATTGTATATTTTTTCTTTTAGTTCATGACCTAATCATTTTATTTTTACCTAAACAAATATTTTTTATGGATAATCTTGTAATTTTAGATTTTTAATTTTTTTTATTAATATGGATTTTTAATCCAAATAACCCGAAAACTCGAAAATTCGTTCGATTAATACTTGGATTGGGTTTAATTGGGTTATTATATTAGTTTGATTGGGTTTAAATTTTATTTTTTAGACCCAAAACTCAAAAATTCAAATCCGAAAACTCGCTAACTCAACTCATGAACACCCTACACGCAAGTATCAATTTAAATGGTTTGCATATTGTTCATGGCCCAATTGGCCTCTTCCATAATATGAACATGAATGATTTTTGTAGACCCAATTGTCAGTCTTATCAACTTCGGCCTCTCAATTTTCTCATTAATCATTCTAGGGGGCTGTCCACAACCCCCAATCAAAACAGATGGGGCTTGACCTTAAAACAAAAAACATCAAAAAAAAAAAAAAAATTTGCAAAAATGTATTGTTTTGAGGTTTTCGGTTTGACCAAACGGAAAAAAAATTATCCGACCCTTTCTTTTATTTAGTTTAGTTATGTTTAAATCCGTCGAAAATAATATTTTATTATTAGTAATTCACTCAACTTTTTTAATTTGGTAGTTCAATATATGATTTATCATTCACGACGTTAATAAGATCCATCCATTTAGTACTATCTTAAGATGACATGACTTTAAAATAAAAGTGGATTCAAATGAAGAAAAACTAATGGTGGATATATAGGCATCAAAAAACGAAGAAGGGCGTAATAATCGACAAAATGTTTTGGGAAGTTGAAAATAAACAGAATGAATATATTTTACTGTTAAATGATTAAAAAATAATAAAATATTTTTATTTTTTAATTATTTCAATAATTGTTATACTCATCCAACAAAAATAGAGTCGCAGGCCCAACTAGTAATTAACAATAATTTAAAAACAGATTTTTGAAGATTTGCATGCGCCAACTTTGGCGAGTCCCAAAAATCTTGCTGAGGCGAACAACAAATGACAAGGAATGTCGAAGCGTTGCAGCTGTTTGATAATTTCAGCCAAAAGATTGCTTCCCTGCGGCACCTCAACTCGCCTACAGCAACTCTCTCCGAAGCAAAACAAGCCCACGCCAATACCCTCAAAGCAGGCCTCTCTACTCAAACCCATGTCGCCGCCAAGATCCTCTCTCTCTACGCCAACCACCAATGCTTCGCGGAAGCAGATCTCCTCCTTTACTCGCTTCCTCAACCTGATATCTTCTCGTTCACCACTCTCATCAATGCTTCCTCAAAATATGAAAATTTCCGTCACACCCTCAAGTTGTTTGTTAAAATGCTTGCGCACCGACTTTTCCCTGATAATCGTATCCTACCCAGTGTTATCAAGGCCTGCGCTGGATTATCAGCCCTTAAATTGGGACGGCAGCTTCACGGGTTTGGTTTAACTTCTGGGCTTGCGTTAGATTCGTTCGTTGCAGTCGTCTTTGGTTCATATGTATATTAAGTGTAATGCATTGAAGTATGCACGTAAGGTGTTTAATAAAATGGCTGAGCCAGATGTGGTCTGTGGGAGTGCATTGGCTTCTGGGTATGCGAAGAAAGGGGATGTGAATAGTGCAAATATGGTGTTCGGTGAGATGGAAAAATTGGGAATTGAGCCTAATCTGGTCTCTTGGAATGGTATGATTGCTGGGTTTAATCAGAGTGGGCATTTCTTCAAGGCGGTATCAGTGTTTCGGAGTATGCATTCGGATGGTTTTAGGTGTGATGGTGTTAGTGTTTCTAGTGTTCTTGCTGCAGTGGGTGACTTGGAGGATATCATCATCGGAATTCAGGTTCATGGTTATGCAAGCAAACTTGGTCTTAGATCAGACAAGTGTGTTGTTAGTTCACTTGTAGATATGTATGGGAAATGTGGATGTGCTTTGGAGACATTGCGGGTGTTTGAAGAAATGGATCAAAAAGATGTGGGTACTTAGCAATGCTTTGATTGCCAGCCTTTCTCGAAATGGGATGGTTGATGACGCATTAAAAACTTTTAAAAAATATCGGGGCCAGGGGATGGAATTGAATGTTGTTTCCTGGACCTCCATGATAGCGTGCTGCTCACAGCATGGCAAAGATACTGAGGCTTTAGAGCTTTTCAGGGAAATGCAGATGGTGGGTGTGAAACCAAATTCCATAACAATACCTTGCTTGCTCCCTGCTTGTGCCAGTATTGCTGCACTAGCACATGGGAAAGCAGCACACTGCTTCTCGTTTAAGAGGGGTTTTGCTGATGATGTTTTTGTATGCAGTGCTCTTATTGACATGTATTCCAATTGTGGTAGGATCCAAGCAGCTAAACAGTGTTTTGACAGGATGCCCAGGCGTAATTTGGTTTGTTGGAATGCAATGATTGGTGGTTATGCGATGCATGGAATGGTAAAGGAAGCTATCAATATCTTTCAGTTGATGCAGAGTTCTGGACAAAAACCAGATCGCTTTGTTAGTTTCACGAGTCTTCTGTCTGCATGTAGCCAACGTGGTCTTGTGGAAGTAGGGAAGAGTTACTTTAATAGCATGTCTGGAGATTATAAAATTGAAGCTAGGATGGAGCATTATGCTTGCATGGTAAGCCTTCTTGGACGCGCAGGAAAGCTTCAAGAAGCTTATTCGTTGGTGAATGAGATGCCATTTGAGCCAGATGCATGTGTCTGGGGTGCTTTATTGAGTTCCTGTCGAGTTCAACATAATATGGAATTGGGAGAAGTTGCTGCAAATAGGCTATTTGAACTGGAACCTAAGAATCCAGGGAATTACGTTCTCCTGTCGAATATTTATGCTGCCAGGGGAAAATGGACTGAAGTAGATAAAGTCAGGGATATGATGAAGAACGCAGGATTAAGGAAAAATCCATCTAGATAGCTGGATTGAGGTCAAGAACAAGGTGCACATGCTTTTAGCCGGAGACAAATCACATCCTCAAATGATGCAGATTCTAGAATATTATTCTTCAGAGCTGAATAAGTTGAGCATGGAAATGAAGAAAGCAGGTTATCTGCCTGATACTGATTTTGTTTTGCAAGATGTGGAAGAACAGGAGAAGGAGCATATCTTATGTGGGCACAGTGAGAAGTTAGCAGTAGTTTTTGGGATATTGAACACAAGTCCGGGGACTGCCCTAACTGTGATGAAGAACCTTAGAATTTGTGGGGACTGCCACACTGCAATAAAATTCATATCCAGCTTTGAAAAGAGGGAAATTTTAGTCAGAGACACAAACAGATTTCATCACTTCAAAGATGGTGTATGTTCGTGTGGGGAATTGTGGTGATTCAAATTTAGGCTTATCAAAATGGAAAGAATTTCTGAACTCTCTTCACTATTACTGATGCTGAGTCACCAAGCAACTAAGTGCATATTTTTGGCAGATCAATTGACTGCTGGACATCTCCCACTGATTGGAAGCTTCATAGCTGGAGGATTTAAATTTTTCCATGTGTACAATGGGCTTGAATACAAAGTGCTTCGGTAGCCTCAACCTGCAATACACAGGAGAGGGAAAGATTAGGTAAATCTAATTTTTTGTTCTACTTGTAAATTTTGTGGTGTGGATTAAATGTTATAGAATCTATGACATAAACTGATGTAAGCAAGATTTTATAAGATTTAATCTTGACCGCAAGATTTACAAGTGGAGTCAAAGACTGGGTCTATGTAAGTATTTTCCCATAGGAGAAATCCGTTACAAAGCAAAAAAAAAAGAAGAACACGAAAGAGGGCATGCTAATTTGACAGATGGTTATACATTTATTAGTCTCATGGACGAAAAATTTTAAGAGCATTCTTTGAGGCTGATGCTCCTTTTCGCGGCTAAATGAAGAGTTTATACATTTTTTTTCCTGTAAGCTGATATATTTTCAGAGTACGACTTATAATAAGGTCTAACTTTTCTGATAATGGTTGGTTTGTTGCGATAAATGATAGGATGCAAAGAAGCATAGAAGAAAGATTCTTCAAGGAATCATCTTTGACCCTTATCTAACTATTATTCCTTAGATAAGGCCAAGGGTAGATTTAGGAGGGCTGCAGCCAAATTTTAGAAATTATAAATTTTATCTTTTAAAATTTTAAAAATTTAATTTATATTCTTATAAAATTTATATTTCGTTTTTTTTAAATTTTTGAGAGAATTATAAATTAGTCTTAATAATTATGTGGTTATTAATTTTTATCCTTTCAAGATACAATTTCTGTATTCGTTCCTGGATAAGGCTACATTTTTTTCTTTTCCTTTGCAACTTTTGCAGAGACATTGTGATTGTGTTTACGAATTCATTGTATATAAAATGTAATAGTGTCTTTTTTAGTAGTTGAAGTCTACATGCAATTTCTATTGATTCTGGTTGGTCCCTGTTACTTTTCAGAACTAAGAATCCTGTCTCTTATATCCCGAATATAAACCAAACATCTCCTAAGACTTTTAAGTTAACCAAAATTGAATGGGGATAGGCACTCGGTCTGGTCGTTCTTGTCATAAAAATGGCAAATTACTCGTATAGTCTCCGATAAATTGTGTTATGTATGTGGTTGCGTTATCCAGAGTGAATTTTTACTTCTTTTGCACTTTTTTCAATGTTTTGCTTAGTCCAATTTACACTGTCACAACTTTCAATTGTCAAGCATGTGAAATGCGCATTATCTTCAAGGTTCCTATTGCTTCTCTCTCCTCTTTTTTTCCTTTTTTTTTTAATCCTCTTTTTTTCCTTTTTTATTTATTAAGATTAATTTGATCCGTTATTTTTATAAAAAATTATTAATTTAAGGTTTGTGAGGGAAATTGTAGACAAACTTTAACAATACATCTACATAGTATGCTATTGGGAACGTGATTATCATGTATTTTGATCCATTAATATACATGATAATTTCCTAGATTAGTTAATTTTCCCTTTTTAAAAAATAAGAACTAAATTAATTTGTTATAATAAATAAGAGACTAAATTAGTCTATTTCCTTTGAAAAAATCGCTGAAATAGTCCTTCAACTTTTTTACTTTAGTCAAAATAGTTCCTCAACTTTTTTTGTAGCCAAAATGGTCCTCCAACTTTTATTTTTTAGCCAAGATAGTCAAAGATGTGAAATGTCCAGAACCTGGCACAATACAGAAAATTTTTGTTTATAAGACTCCACCATAAAAGGACTTTCTTGGCTAAAAATATAAGTTAAATGACTATTCTGGCTAAAAAAAAAAGTTGAGAGACTATTTTAGCTAAAAAAAGGATTTGGGGATTATTTTGACTAAAGTGAAAAAATTGAAAAATTATTTTGGCGATTTTCCCTTTTCCTTTTACTCCTGATGAAAGCTTGTGCGAGCAAAAAGTAGAAGTAGATACCAAGTGCAGCCCAAACAACGAAAGCAAAGTTAAAGCAAAGCACCTCACAAAAAGTAGTTATACAACCAAGCAAACTTAACCAAAACAGCCAAACCATCACATTTTCCTTTGAAACATTCCAGATTCTGGCCAAAGACTTCCAATGTCATTAACTTTCTGCTTTATACCCCTCTTTCTTTCTTTCTTTCTTTCTCAATGGGCTCGTTTTTTTCAAGCTTGTGTGGCAAAAAATCGGTTGACATCCCAATATCCACCCCTCCAGACACTACTCCTCGCCCTCAATATCGCCCGATTCCAATACAAGCCCAAGGAGATCAACCTGTTCAGCCACCTCCAAAGTCACTCCCTTCATACAAGCTTCCTCCTCCTCCACCACCAAGAACACATTCTGAACCACCTTCATCTTCTCAGACTGGACTAATACTAGGCAAGCCTTACGTTGACATAAAAACCCTTTATGATCTTGATAAAGAACTTGGGAGGGGTCAGTTTGGAATCACATATCTTTGCACTGAGAAAGCTACAGGCTTGAAATATGCATGCAAATCCATTTCAAGAAGAAAGCTTGCGACTCAGAAAGATGTAGAATGAGATGTTAGGAGGGAAATTTCCATAATGCAGCATTTGAGTGGACAGCCTAATATTGTGGAGTTTAAGGGTGCTTATGAGGACAGAAGGAATCTGCATTTGGTGATGGAGTTGTGCTCTGGTGGTGAGCTTTTCGACCGCATTGATGCTAAAGGAAGTTATTCTGAGAAAGAAGCTGCTAGGATTGGAAGGCAGATTGTGAATGTGGTTCATGCTTCTCATTTCATGGGGGTGATGCATAGGGACCTCAAGCCTGAGAATTTCTTGCTGGTCAATCGGGATGATGATTCTCCCTTAAAAGCAATAGATTTTGGGCTCTCCGTCTATATTGAGGAAGGTATTTCGAGTTCTTAACTTTTATTGCAAGTTAGCTTCAATCACAATTCTTTTGCTGTTTGTTTGTATGAATTAATTGCAGGTTCATTGCATTCATTTTGATTTTGATTACTTGATCAAGTAGTTGTAGGTAATTCAGAAGTAACAGGAACTTTATCAGTACAATGTAGCTTATTAATAATTATAAGGATGCTGATTTGGGGATATAATTGCACTTAAACTTGGTTAGTAATGGAATATAGTACTCCACACTACTACAGTTCCTTTCTTGCCGTCTGGGTCACGAAAAATTCTTTGCTAGGAGTGAGTAGTAAACCGTTAAATAAGAGAGAAACTAGTAAAATTCTCTACTTTTTTTTATTCATCTCAATGATTGTTATATCCGTAATGCAGAGTAAATACAATCAAAACTTACTCCTGAGTCAATGGATGGGAACACGAGGAAGTTTTTACAGACAATGACTTCAAGAACGTGATTAGAATTTTGTAGTATAGAAAAACAAACAGACTTTGCATTGATGATTGATTGTGACCTGATAAGGTTGATTTTTATGATAATTGTTATCCAATTAAGTTTTAGTGAGTAGTAAGAACATGTGGATGCCACTCTGGGTCAAGGTCAAGTTGACCAAGTCAATGATGATAGTGACAAGTCAACTAGTTGATCCTTTCTCCTCTCCTTGAATATTCCCCTCTAAATCAATGGAACAGAGGGCAGCAAAAAGCAATGGGAAAATGATACTACAAT
This sequence comes from Cinchona pubescens, assembly GCA_025175665.1. Taxonomy (NCBI): domain Eukaryota; kingdom Viridiplantae; phylum Streptophyta; class Magnoliopsida; order Gentianales; family Rubiaceae; genus Cinchona; species Cinchona pubescens. The sequence continues at coordinate 543,048 of JANKKI010000233.1, forward strand.
TCTTTTCTACATGTAAGCTGGTACTCTGTGACCTATTCAAATTGTAAAATATCTGAGTCCACCAGGCACGATGATCCAAACCCATTGCAGGATTAGATTTAAGTGTCCTTTCTTATCAGTGTAGGTTCAGTGTAGGAAAACATGAACTCAATTATGAACTAGTGGTACTAAACACATGAACAAATTAAGGTGATAAACTAAAACAATATCCTCACAAAGGCTTAAAATAGCTGACAAAAGCTACATTGATCTATATATTCATAATTTTCTCTTTTTGGATGCACATACATAAACCTGTCCTGATCTTTGCCCATTAAGTTTTCCTTTGAATTGCATAGTTTGATTTGCATTGCCAAGGAAATGTGTACTATACTTTCTCCAACAATATTGACATAAATATAGAAATTCATAAGTTATATAACCTAGATGCCAGTATCTACAAAATTCTACAAGTTAATGATCTTCAGACTGAAACTAATTTGAGACATCCTAGTTATGCATCATGGCCTGTCTTTTTGCGTGTATGGTTAGATTCAAAACAATCAAATGATATCAAGAATGACCTGAACATATAATTGAGGTGGTGTTTTGAGAGTTTTCAACAGAAACGATTTGAAATTAATAAAATTTGGTAGTTTTGGAATCTTTGCCAAAGATTTAGTAGAGCTCAAAGTAGTTAAAGCTAATTCACTGGTAAACCAGTGTGTTAAACTTGGACTGTTGACTTGTGGTTTGTTGGTTTCCATTTTCTTATTTGGAACTTCAGTTGGGAGAGTGGAAGTTTGGAACTTTATGAAGTGCACTCCAGGCAGTGGATTCATGTTTGGCTCTCTATGAAATTTTCTGCTAACTTTTTGCACCACGCAAGTTTTCTGTTAATTGCCAATACATTCTATGTTTCTCAGAGTAATTTAATTTTCAAGTGATCTTCAGGAAAAGTTTACAAAAAGGACATTGTCGGAAGTGCATATTATGTTGCCCCAGAGGTACTTAAAAGAAGCTACGGGAAGGAGATAGATGTCTGGAGCGCTGGAGTCATATTATACATTCTTTTATGCGGATTTCCTCCTTTCTCAGCTGGTAAGTGAAACTAGGATCTGAAGCATATATATACAATTCTAAGCTTCCTAGTTAGATTGTTAGCTTTGAAGTTTCTATAATTAGTGATAATTGGCTTGTGCTTCAGAGACCGAGAAAGCCATATTTGATGAAATCCTAGTAGGGCACCTTGATTTCAAAAGCTCTCCCTGGCCTTCTATATCAGCTAGTGCGAAGGATCTCATCAGGAAAATGTTGACGATGGATCCTGGTAAAAGGATCACGGCAGCCCAAGCTCTAGGTAAATAGCAAAAGCTTTGATCTTGAATCCGGAAAGTTTCGGATCATAGTAGCTATTATTTAGACCATCAATTAAATTTGACTAAATATTTATGAACCAGAACATCCATTTGGCTCAAGGAAGGTGGCGAAGCATCAGAAACGCCTATCGACAGTGTTGTTCAAATAAGGATGAAGCAATTTAGAGCGATGAACAAGCTGAAAAAGCTTGCTTTAAAGGTATATTGGATTGACATGTGTGGAACTTCTTTAGGTTGAAGGCATCCAGTTCTTGATCTTTGATTGCAGTTCTTTATATTGTTTGCTTCCTCCAAACAACATATTCAACTGTCTAGTGTAAAAATTTGATAGTCATACATCACATTTCAGGTTATTGCAGAAAATCTATCAGAAGAAGAAATAAAAGGTTTGAAACAAATGTTCAACAACTTGGACACAGATAGAAGTGGTACCATTACATATGAAGAGCTGAAAACTGGTTTATCTAGGTTGGGATCGCAGCTTTCAGAAGAAGAAATAAAACAATTAATGGAAGCTGTAAGCAATCTGCAACCATATAATCTCCTTATGTTGATAAATTTGTCATTTTACTAACATAATTATGAATGTTGTGATTCAGAGTTCGATATAATTCCTTATTTCAGGCTGATGTAGACAGAAGTGGGACGATAGACTATATTGAGTTCATTACAGCTACCATGCATCGTCATAGACTTGAGAAAGAAGATCATCTGTACAAGGCTTTTCAGTACTTCGATAAGGATGGTAGCGGGTATGTATCCCTTAAACTTGCAATTGAATTGAAGTTATTCTATTATAACATAAATCAGGGAAAATGAACTAGTATTTGGAGAAATCCCTCTCTCTCTCAAGCATTTCGGTTTGATCAATAGAGTTGGCCATTTGCAAAAGTAGGTTAGTGACGTACGTAGTTATTAGCTAGTCATTTAACTTTTACTATTATCATAATTGTCTGATTATTCATAAAATATCGAATCATCTAAAAAATGATGTTCCTTACTTTATGAACGATCCTTATTAGTTACTCTGCAAATATCTAGAAAGAATTTTCATGGTTAATGATGACTTGCATATTTTGCATTCACCAGATTTATTACTTACTTCGAGGGATGAGTTGAGACATGCAATGACCAAGTATGGAATGGGAGATGAAGCTACTATTGATGAAGTGATTAATGATGTAGATACAGATAAAGTAAGTACTACTACTTAGAAATAAACATCCTCGGAAATTGTTTTCCAACTGATCAATTCTGACACCTACTATATACAAGTAGTATAATTTTGTTGGTATGATAATTAATTGTATCATGTACTACTAGGATGGAAGAATCGACTACGAGGAGTTTGTAAACATGATGAGAAAGGGAACTGCCGATGATGAACAAACAAGAAAATATTGATCCATTATTAATTGCTGCCAGAATCCTTTGGAGTGTGTATTGTAAAGATGGACATCGTTTAATACCTTTGTTTTGTTAAGAACAAAACTTGCTGATATTGGTTTTGTTATCTTTAATATAAGTACAACGGCTTGGAAGCCTCCACATGGCAAGAATATAATATTACTAAAGAAATTTATAATGGTACATGACTATTCTATTGTATTATAGTTTTGCATCTCTTCAGAGGGAATGGAAGAATTATAACTCCATGCGTTACGATTGGCAAACGACGTGATCCTATAGTGCATAACCGTAAAGTGTCTATACCGTAAAGTGTCTATATATATATATATGTACATTTACTCCATTCAAGTTCATATTTTGTACAATGTTCTAAACCAGTGCAGTGAAAGTGATCCAAAGGAAAATTCTTTGCAATAACAACTCACAAATTAAAGAAAATGGTACCCATTTCTTCTTGAAGAGTAAGTATTCTATTTTCCACTTTACTTCTTTCTTCTTCTTCTTTTTTTTTTGTTAAATTCCTGTCTTTTTCTTTATTATTTTCTTGGCTTTAGTCATTATTCATTATTCTCTAAATAATATTTTACTATATTTTTCAATTGCTTTTTTAATATTTTACCATCACTATTCACACATTTTACGAACACATGAATACCTTAAACAATAAAGAATACCTTTTTTTAGTGAATAAAAATGCAATGAATGAAAGGAGAATAATTTCCTGCTAGATAAGAATGACAAGGACGATCAAGTCCTATTAAATTTCTCTCATGCCTTTCATTCGTACTTTTCATCCAAAGTTTCAAAGCAGGAGAGTAATCTATAGAATGTTTAAACACAACCATAAGTTATGATATTGAATAGTTGATGAATTTTTTTTTTCTTATTTTATGTACATTCTAATTGTTTACATAATACAAAAAAAATTAAAAAAATACCTGCTTGCTCCTTTGAACAAACCCCATCAATCATATCCTAATCCATTAGTGCTGTTCATCCAATAATTATAACAAGAATTGAATGTCTACTATATTTAATATTTTTATTTTATATACTTTAAAAATAATTTTATACCCGAACTAGTTAAGAATAAAATTGTTGTTTTTGGTTTTGTTCTCGTCCAAGCTTCTCTCTTTATTCGCCACGTGTATGTCCAATAACTCCCACCACCGCATCTGGGCCATTGTGCAAAAGCCCGGACACTTGAGGGAGATGATTTATGGGCTGGTAAAGTCCGAGGTGGATTAGAAGGTCCACATTTATTAAGCTTAATTTTCATTTTTCTCAATCTCAGCTCAAATAAATGGGCCCTTGAATGTCTTCAACCAGCATAAATAAGTTTTATGTGATTTGCTTAATAAACGTGTAAATTGTGTTAAACTTGAATGTCTCGCTTTCTATTTCATTCAACTAAAGTTTTTTTAAATATAATTATAAATTTTAGTAAAAGAATCGTGTAATCGCTCACTAAATAATGAGATAAAAACAGTAAAATAGAAGATAAAATAGAGGATCTTTAACATTCAAGAGGAGTTTCCAACAGTGAGCCAGGCAATTTTGCCATATGTAATGGGCTAATTTCTATTCTATGAATAAAGATCTTCACTATTTAGGGTAATGGAGACCTCTCTATTTACCCTTAAAAATAAATTTTCAAAAATATTTTTAAAAATGATAACTATTCATAATTTAATTCATTGTTCGTAATATATAAATATCTTGTGAAAAATTAGAAAAAAAATTATATTTTATTGTTTGATTAAGTTACTTTATAGTTCATCAAAATTTGAAAATTTATGCATTGTCTAAATATGACATATAATTCAACACTAAATTTTTTTCTGAATAAATTGATTTTTAGATATGATAATCTACTCTATGAGATAAAACTAATAGTATGTTTAGATTATTTTTTTTAAAGTTTTAATTATTAAACTAATAGTATGTTTAGATTATTTTTTTGAAGTTTTAATTATTTAGATATAAATAAATAAACAATAAATTGAGAAAAACTAAATTGAGAGGATTCAAATCCCTATTCTACATATAAATTTGTTGCTTTTTGCTTACTACTAGTATAGTTTCAAAAACTTATTGTACGTGTACTTGGTTTAGTCTTTTATTTCACCGGTTAATGGATCACGGATGAGTTATTATATCAAACTAAATTCAATTTAAATATCATTTGGTTATCATTTTGGGAAAACAACCTAATAATAGTCTATCACATTTCACTTTTGTACTTTTTGGTCCCTCACATTTAAAATGATGTATTTTAGTCCTTCACAAATTCGAAACGCACCATTTTGATCTTTTACACAATTACGGGCATTATTTGGCTTGAAATATTCACATGTGTACCAAATGTTATATTTTTCATGGGCAAATTTAGCAACACATAAATTTTAAATGCTAAACAACACTACTTAAAACCTCTTTTTCCACCACCACAAAATTATCACCTCCTATCACCACCTTTATTCCCTTCCCTCACTGTTTTTCCTCTGTTATTCTTACTCCAACTGTCCCAATCCTCTTTTTTTTGGGACAATTTAGCATTCAAAATTATTTATTGTCAATTTTGTATGTATAAATATTTTATATTTGATACGCATGTGAGTATTTCTAACCAAAATATGCCCGTATTTTTTTTCGAGTGACCAAAATAGTGCATTTTAAATTTAAGAGGGACTAAAATATGTTATTTTAAATATGAGAAACTAAGAAAAATACAAATATAAAATGTAAGAAACTATTAAAGTCATTTTCCTTATCTTTTTTCTTACATAATTATAAGGGATAATTACGATTAACCCCAGCAAGTAGTCATGCTACGAAATAAACCCCCTTAGTGCCTCAAGACATAGACTAATAAGGGACAAAATACTAACTCTTTATTACATCGAAAACAACTCTGTCAAAACTAAAAGAACATGTCGAACTAAAGTTGCAACCCAACTCATATAATCAAAACAAAAATGAAATACAGCTAGCAATAATTAGGAGCCCGCCAAGTACTTAGTTATACTTGCTAAACCAACTCAAAGAGAGGGAGTAAGCCGCACAGGAGGTGGCCAAATAAAGCAGGACTGAAAATGAAGATGAAGGAGTGGCAGATCTTCGAACCTTTTGGTCTCCAAATTAAGCACTCCAATTTCATGACCTCCAAACTCCTTGTCAGTGTGTCCTTCGGAATAGTCGTCCACGAAGTATATACAATTAACCCTTTTTGGGATGAGAACCTGTTGATGATGATGAAGCTAGTGACTGCGCCACATTATTTCCTAGGAACAAGAAACGATCTCCTATATTCTTCTTTATTCTAGTCCACCCCTTTCTTTCTTCATCCAATTTGTGAACTCTAAATTCCCTTGTTTTATAGGTATACAAGTAATCTTCTTCCTCATATATTAATTCTATTAAATAAATGAAATTAAATGGCAAGTATGGAGTAGAGACAGCTTCTTTCTACTCTCTAATTCTATCTCCAAGTGCTATTATAATTTATTTCATACTACTTAAATTATAATATATAGTATTTTAGAATTTAAAATTATTTTAAGTTGAGAGCTCAATTGAAAATTTGGATATTTATCAAAAATTCAAATAGTGAAGTGCTCAAGTGGAGTTCAAGTACTCAAGTGTATAAATTGAAATTCAACATTTCAATTTTCAAGTTGGTTTTTTCATACTTTTTAATTTATTAATTGTCTTTATCAACTCTCTTATTTTTTTTCTTTATTATTGTTTTGTTATATTCTTTTATTTGAAAATTTAGTAGCTTGCATCTTTAGTTTTCATATGACCACTTTATTTGTTTCTCTATTTAAAAAAAAATTCTATTAGAAGAAAATGGAACAAGGATCACAAGCACCCCACACCCTATTAGATGGTCCTACAATATTTGTTGATTTAAATGATATAGATAACCAAAATGAATAAGCACCTAGTAAACAACCCACTACTAATATTCTAAAACGAAAAGTCTCGTTTGGGAATTTCTTGAAAGAAATGAAAAAATGAAACTGCTACTTGTAAATTATGTGTTCCACCTATATCATTTAAGCACAAAAAGGGGGGGAACCGGAACACTTAATAGGCACATTAGTAAAAAATATAGTGAAACTCAAGAAAAATAAAAAATGGTTCAAACAAAAATTCACACCACACAAGGTATGGTAACGGAAAATTTTAAATATTCACATGAAAGAAATAGAGAGGAAATGGCTAAATGGATAGTTAGAGATGAATTGCCTTTTATTTTGAGTCAAAAGTTCAATTTAGAACACTACATGCATGAAGCCGTGAACCCACAATTTAAAAAGGTTCCTAAAAGTATTTTGAAAAGTGATATTAAAAGAATGTATAAGGAAAAGAAAAATAAATTGATAGCTACTATTGCATCGACTAATTGTAAAGTTGCCTTTACTGCCGATTCTTGGAAAACAATTACAAATGAAAATTATTTTTGTATCATTGCATATTGGATAGATGTAGATTGGCATTTACAAAAGCGAATTATTAGTTTTTAATTTTTTGAAACCCTCACAATGCCTTCCAAATTACAAGGTTGATTTCTAATTGTGCTCGTGAATTTGGTTTGCTTGAAAAAGTTATATTCATTTCTTTTGATAATGCCTCAAATAATACTGCAACCGTGCCTATGTTAAAAGATGTTTTCAAACCTATTTTATATGGTGAATTATTTCATAATAGATGTGCATGTCATGTACTTAATATTTGTGTTCAAGATGGTTTAAAAATGATTGAAGATGTTATTTGTCCAATTAGAGGTGCTATTTATTTTATCCGTTCATCTACTGCTCGTCAACAAGATTTCAAACTACTTTATTTAGAAAATGGCATGAAACTTAAACACTTCTCAATAGATGTACCCACTAGGTGGAATTCTACTTGTCACATGCTATCAAGTACTTTTGGTTATGAAAAATTACTTTCCGCATTTTACAAGGAGTACATTGGCTCGGGTTAATTCAACTTATTTGGGCGAGGAAGATTTTAATCGAGTTAAAACAATAGTAGAAATTTTAAAGCAATTTGAGTATGTTACAAACTTGTTCTCCGCTACTTATAGACATCCTAGATGTGTGTAATTTCATTGCAGACTTAGTCGTTTAAAGTTTTTTTTGATAATCATAACTAGAAGAAAAATTTGCAATAATTCCTGTATGTAATGGACTCACTGTGTTATTGATTCACGTTATAAATTTTATAAGTCTAAATGCTTTATAAGATTATTTTAATAATATAGTACCACAAATATTATTGTAACAGCTTACTCATCATAACTACTAAAACAACTTTTGATAATTATATGAAATTTAAAAACTACATCCCCATGTCAATAAGAGTGCTATATATGTATAAGATTATACAATCTACATCAGATTTACAAAATTTAATGCCTCATATAAATGTTAGAACACATTTTGATAATCACCAACTATCTTTGCTTCGAAAAGATCGAGAATTGAAAAGTTGAAATGACTCAATATTTAAGTGATCCATTACATACAGGAGACGACGAGTTCAATCCTAATTTTGATTTCTTGTCTACTGGCGAAAGCATAAATTTCAACATCACAAGAAAGAACTCAAATTGTTAGGTTGTTTCTTAACAAATACCTGTCTCTTAGTACACATTCTAGATGTGTATAAGAGACTAGTATTGAAAGAAATCTTACATCATGGTAAATTGAAAGGATTGAAATCGAGATTATATGCAAGATATCGACGAAGATGAAGGTTGTAATAGTCCACCAAATTGATATGTAGTATACATAGGATTTTAATATTTAATAATTTTTTGTTTGGAAGTAAGATTCTATGTCCCCCTCCTTATGTATTTAGTAAATAGCTTATTAATTTATTTAAATTCTTAGACAATGATTTGGAGGTAAGGTTCATGCCCTCCTTCCTTTTCTGGTAGGGGTCTATGCCAAACCCACCCACCATCTCAAGTTGTGATTTTTTTCCTCTATGAGTTCATAATAATAAGTATTGACAAAATTAGTTATTAGAATTTTATTATTCAAATTAGTACTAATTTGAATAATAAAATACTTAACTAATTTATAACTTTGGTTTTTGAATATTTTCTAACTTGTATAAGTACCTGAATCTTAAGTTGACTTTGAACTTTAATTATTAATAACTTGGTCTAATACATAAGTTTCAATTTTGATTAATAAAATACTATTATTAACTAGTACGTAGTAAGTCGAACAATTAATAAGTTATAATTTAATAAATTACTAATGAATAGTAAGTAAATATTTTTAAATTAATAAGTTTTAATCCACCGAAATGTATTAGAATAATAAGAATTAGTTTCGATTGTGAACTCCATCAAGTACCAATTTTACTAAAATCTTGATTTCAAAAATCACTAATGAATAGTAAGTAAATGATTTTAAATTGATAAGTTATTAATTTTAAAATAATAATTAATAAGTAAACATGTACTCACCACTTATTTCCATGGTTACTCAAATCATGGGCCTAAACCGGACAGAAACAAGTGTTTCTTGTAAAATTTGAAAATATCAAAATTTGTAGAATTTGAGACGTGTATATCACTTTTCTTAAGATTTTGATTACCCCCACTATACTCAATAATTTGCTTTTGGGTGAATAGCAATCTACCTCTAAGATATAACAAATTTTTGAAGATTTTTAAAAGCAAAAATTAGAAATCTTCCCAAGAACAATGTATAAGAAGAGACATATTTTTAATGATGAATGTATATCTCGAATTAGTGGGTATTACTCTCTTTTAGAGAGATGGAAGATCAGAGGAATTCATTGAAATACACATTTTCAATCCATGAAATAACATTTTCAATCCATGAAATACACATTTTCAATCCATGAAACACCCATCTTGAGCCAAAATTTGCAACTGTCTCCATTTTACCAATTGTTCAATTTTAAACGATTAAATCTGCAATGGCGCGCATCATGTCCGCACGGTAGCAGAGCATGTGCGCTAATCATTTTTGGCCACTAATTCAATGCACATGAGCTGCTACAGTGCAGCGCATATGCGCTGAATTTTTTTTTTTAAAATTGCAACATATACCCACCAATTTTATTTATATTACAAACTACATAATTACATTCCTTCACTTAGTTTGTAATATAAATACAACTCACTATCTCTTTTAACATCATACATAAAGAAAAGTGACTATTATCTTAAACTTTCTGTAGTGTCAATAAATCACTAAATATAATCAAATCAAGGTGGCTTGATTGCTTAAACCATGATTTAAATTATATTAGAATTATCAGCGTGTACATGAGCTTGTTAAACTTATACATATGTTCACAAAATAGTTTTAGCACTATTACCAGTTATGTGCTCTATTCTAATTCATGATCATGTACAAAAGAGAATTCTAAACTTTTGTTAGAAACGGCACCACTTCTTATGATCATATAGGTGAAATCTTCTCAAACTTTTACGATGTTAAAAGTACAATAAGATGATTTCATTAAGAATATAAATATTTATATACTCAACCTTCTAATTTAAGGGTTACCATTTACACTAACAACATGAAATAGTATACACATAATTTTAGTACTCACAACTACTTATTAGCAATTTATTTTTACCCTTTAAACCTTTTAATCTAGTGGTAGTGCTAGAATAAAGGTTGGATTACTATTGCTAATAGTTTTAGATAAAGGGTTTTAATCCCTTTCTTAATGACTTCGATCTCAACAAATCTCTTGCAAGAGGTTTAGTCAACGAATCCGCTAAATTATTGTATGTTCTTACATACACTACTGAAACAACGCCAATATTTAATAACTGTCTAATATAAGTATGCCTTAGACTTATATGTCTAGATTTACCATTGTATATTTTATTCAATACTCTAGACATTGTGGTTTCACTATCACAATTTAAAGCAATGGCTGGTATTGGTTTAGACCACAACTTGATGTTTAATAACAAGTCTTCTCTCAACCATTACGCTTCTTTACAAGCTGAGGCCAAGGCTATGAATTCAGCTTTCATTGTGGAATGAGCAATTACAGTTTGTTTCTTTGAACCCCATGAAATTATTCCTTCACCTAACATAAAAATTCACCCGCTTGTAGAGGTTTTATCACTACTACTAGTAAACCAATTAGTATCAGAATATCCTTCAAGAACAGCTGAAAGTTATTATTGTAAAAAAGTTCTAAATCTTTAGTTTTTTTAAGATAACCAAGGACTCTCCCAATTGCTTTTCAATGGTCATTTTCAGGATTTTTAGTATATATAGATAATCTACACACGGCAAAAAAAATATCTAACTTTTTGCAATCCATTGCATACATTAAACTTCCTATTACACTTGCATATGCAAGTTGAGCAATAGAGTTATCAGTATTCTCACTTAATTTAAAGTTAGAGTCAAAAGGAGTGTTTGCTTCTTTCACATTTAAATGTTGATAATTGTTCAAGATTTTCTCAACATAATGTGTATTGACATAAAACATAACCCCCACTATGCCTTTTAACTTTAATCCCTAAAATAGTATCTACTTCACCAAAATCTTTCATTTTGACTTGAGAAGATAGATACTTCTTAGTTTCAAATACACCCTTATAAGAAGTACCAACAATTAGCATATCGTCTACATATAAACAAAGAATCACTTCATATTCTCTTATACACATCTAAATGTGTATAAGCATTATTATATCTAAATCCATTAGAGTAAAACTGATTCAAACTTTTCATGCCATTTTTTGGATTCTTATTTAAATCGTATAATGATTTAATTAGTTTACAAACTTTATGTTAATTTCCATGACAATGTAAAACTTTCTGATTGTTCCATATACACTTCTTCATTCAAGTCACCATTTAAAAAGGCTGTTTTAACATCCATTTGATTCACACGCAAGTTATAAATGGAAACTAATGACATTAGTACCATAATGGATGTAATCCTTACAACAGGTGCATAAGTGTCAAAATCGTCAAATCCAATCAATTTCTTCTTTTTGTCTAAAATCTTTAACTACAAGTCTTGCTTTATATGTCAGTATAGATCCATCAGTGGCATATTTCCTCCTAAACACCCATTTACAACCACTAGGTTTAGAGTCAGGAGGTAAATCTACTAGAATCCAAGTATTATTTGATAATATTGAGTCCATCTCATCATTTACAGCTTCTCCCCAAAATATTGCATCCTTTGATGACATAGTTTCACCAAATGATTTAGGATCATCTTCTACATTTAATAAGATTGGAATCTTAACAAATGATCTCTATTGCCTTCAACTAAAAAAATAATGGCTTGTGAAAATATGAAATCAGAAGACAAATATTTTTCTTTCCTTTGTTTTTGACTTCTTCTAAGTTTAGGAGGAATATCAATTTCCTTCATTTTATTAGAAGAATGATCAACATTTGTAGTCGGTTCTTGTACTTTAATTGGATCCACATCAATATTTGAATCTTTAAGAAATTTATTTTCAAAAAATTCAACTATATCCCTTGATTCAATAATAACATTAGAATCAATGTCAAATAGTCTATAGGCTTTAGAATTTTCAGCATAGCCAATAAACACACTTTTAAGTGCTCTTGGTCCCAACTTTACTCTTTTAATATCCAAAATTCTATAATAGGCTATACATCCCCAAACTTTAAGATAAGTTAAGTTTTGTTTTCTCTCCTTCTATATTTCATATGGTGAACTTTAGTCTTGAGAGACAGAATTCGATTATGTAAATGACAAGCAGCCAACAAAGTTTCTCCCCACAAATTTTTTGGCAAGCCAGAACTTAGAATCCTGGTATTAACTATATCTACTAAAGTTCTATTTTTTCTTTCAACCAAACTATTTTATTGTGGAGTGTATGGTACACTTGTTTAGTGTATACTACCATTTTGTTCACAAAATATTGAGAATTCGGTAGAAAAATATTCACCACCTCTATCACTTCTCAATATTTTGACTTTCTTATCCAATTAATTTTCTACAAGAAATTTATAAGATTCCAATTAAATATATCAAATTCTTCATCCTCTACTTTTATTAAATAAACATGTACATATCTAGAGCAATCATCAATGAAAGTGATGAAATATCTATTACCACCTCTTGTTAGAAAATTATTTAATTCACAAACATCTGAATGCACAAGTTCTAATAATTGTGTATTTCTTTCAACTTTTGGAAAGGGCAACTTAGTTATTTTTGCTTGAATGCATGTTTCATATTTCTTCTCAAAATTATCGTTGATAGATATTAACCCATGTTTAGACATAAAATGGAGTACCTTATGATTAACATGTCCTAATCTACCGCACTAGAAATAATAAGAAGAATTCACAATATAAACAGAAATATTATATTTACTGATATTTAGTTTAAACATGCCATCACAAGAGTAGCCGTTTCCTACAAATACACCATTATTGGACAAGATAACTTTATTTGACTCTAATAAAACTTTCAACCCTTTCTTATTCAATACATCGGCTGATATAAGATTTTTCTAATGTCTCTTTTTGAAACATGAAGTACATTCATTAACACAAGCTTCTTGTCGGAAGTGAATTGCAACTCCACACTTCCCTTGCTATGAACTTTGACTGAATCATGATTTTCTAGTTGCACTTCATGTGTATCAGAACATCTTCAGAGATAAATTGAGACTTATCGTTGCAGATCTGCACGGTAAGAACCAGAATCATACCACCAATCATTTAATTTGGTTGAAATTGCCACATTTAATTCAGAAATCATACCAATGTGTCAATCAGTTATCATTACAACAATTTCAGCATCTCTTTCCACAAGATTTGCTTTAAGGGCATTATTCTTCTTTTATTTCTTGTTGGAATTACACTCATTCTTATAATGTCATTTCTAAGCCGCAATGTATAACATATTCTATTCCTTTTGAACTAGATCTTAGAATAAGATTTTCAGAAAACTTAGCTTGGTACTAAGATTTGACTCTTATGCAAATTAACAAAATTGTTTGGAAACAAATCCAAATTCTTCTTATACAAGAACATCTCTAGTACAAAATTCAATTCTCATATGTTTCAATAACTTGATAGATTGTATAAAAATTCTTCAATAGTAAATAAGCATTTTCTTTTGATAATCATTCCAACTAGAAGATAATTTTGTAATAATTGCCCCTACTTGCAATGATTCTGAAATTTCAACACCAAGATCTTTTAATTTTGAAATAATAATTTGAAGGTCATGAATTTGGTCCAAAATAGAAGAAGAGTCAACAATACGGAATTTAAAATATTTTTTAATAAAAAATTTGTCCGCACCTTATTTTTGTGTAGCATATTTGTGTTCCAAGGCAGCCCAAATTTTCTTTGGAGATTTGACCGCAGTGAAAAGATCATAAAGACGGTTTGAAAGGATGTTGAGAATATGACCTCTACACACAATCTCATCCTTCTTCCTTTTCTCCCGTTGTGCCTGCCCGAAATTCGAATCTCCAATGGTTGGTGCAAGAATTTCGGGCAATGCAGGGTTCAAAACAAAAGCAACTTTTGTAGTGCAGTGAGAAAAAATATCATCGTGTCTTTCCAACGGTTGAAATTTGTTCTGATTCCATCAAGACGATCCAATTTTACAAAATCTTGATTTATCACTTTGAAGGCAGACTCATCACTTCTTTCCATGGTTACTCAAATCAAAACCTTAAGATTGTTAAATAAAAGAAATGAAATGGCAAGTATGGAGTAGGAAACAAGTGTTTCTTGTAAAATTTGGGATTATCAAAACCTGTAGAATTTGAGGCATGTATATCACTTTTCTTAAAGTTTTGATTGCTCCCAGTATACTTAAATAGTTTGCTTTTAGGTGAATAGCAATCTACCTCTAGAGTACGGTCGATCGGTCGGACAAATATCAGCATTCGATTAATATAATCATATTGATTCCAATTGATCTAAAAAGCATCCGGAAAATTAAAATTATATGTAAAACTATTACAACTTATCAAATTTTCCTTTTTTTTTTTTAATTATACAAAAGAATTGAGTTCATAATTAATAATTTATGCATGTATTTTATATTAAATATAAATTACATGGGTAATTTACACAACATATATGTATATATACATATAAAATGGTTAATTAATGTACAATAATTTTATTATATATTAAATATTTTAATTGGATGATTGGGTCTTAATCAGATACACCCAGATCCGACCCCTTTATTATAATAGCTAAACGGGTCCGGATCGGATCCGGGTAATCAAAATTTGTTATAGATCCAAACCCAGATAAACGGGTCCCGATCGGGTCGGATCCGGGTTTAGACCCGACCCATTGACAGGCCTAAACTAGGATACAACAAATTTTTGAAGATTGTTTAAAAGCAAAAATTTGTTCTTACCAAAAACAATGTATAAAAGAGGCAGATTTTTAGTGATGAATGTATATCTTGAATTAGTGGGTGTAACTCTCTTTTATAGAGATGGAACATCAGAGAAATGTATAAGATACACCTTTTCAATCCATGGAACACCCCTTTTGAACCAAAAGTTGCAACTCTCTCTATTTTACCCATTTTTTAATCTTTTCAAACGGTCAAATTTGCAGTGGCGCATGCACATGCGCTCACTGAGCATGTGCGCTGATCATTTTTGGCCACTGCCTTCAGCGCACATGCGCTGATTTTTTTTAATTGCAACATATACCCACTAATTTTGTTTATATTACAAACTACATATTTACAAATTATTCATCACTAGTGTCATCTTTCACAAGAGTAGCCCTTTTCTTATCTAGGTTGTGTGACTAAGTTCTGACTATAAAGTCATGTATCTTTGGTTTATCTAAAAAATTTTCTTTCCAAGAAGTTGATAGCATAACAAAAACGCAAGTATAACAAAACTAATAAAATATTGAGATAGACTAAATTCTCTGTTAATGTAGTATAGTCTGCCTGAGTAGTAGTTATTTAGAAGTTTTCTTGACAACGAACTCATAGCTTCTAGATTACGTCGCAGGAAAAGTATGTTTTTACTATTTGTATTATACTTCTTTGTATGTATATGTACATACATAAAATAACATTAGTAAGCATATAATTTTATTATATATTAAATATTTAATCTGATCTATGGGTTAGAACTACAAGATCTATATTTGATTCGTCTATTAGAAGAACTAAATAAACCCGGATCGGATCTATAAAATTGAATTTCTCATGAATCCATATCCGTATAAAAGGGTCTAAATCAGGAAATTTCATTGCAGCTGTTCTTAGTACCATAAATGTTTTTTGCCAGCAAAAAGTTTGTGAAGACACAATGATTCTTGCAGCTATGACCAAAGATGGCTTAAAAATCTTTGACAACCCATATTGACAATGAATTCTTGCAGTTATGGCCAAGGGTGACTCAAGGATAAGCCAATTAAAACCGCTATTTGAGACTATAAATTTTTAGACATAACACACGTTTTCAAAGGCTAAAGGCCTTGGAGAAATATATCTGTGAACTGATCTCCGATCAAGAAACCGTATCCAAGCTCTGTGACTAGTCTGCACTCTTTGGACTTTTCAAATTTAGCAAATTAATGAAAACATCTAAGTAGCTAAAGGAAGGGAAATCAATCGAGACCGCGTTAGCAGCGGCGAGCAAAAGCAGATTGGGGTTTGAAAAAAAACAAACACAATATATATACATACATATATGCCGCGCGCGCGTGCACACACACACACACATATATATATATATATATTTGTGTGTATGAAATATATTTAAAGATTGCAGCACACATGGAGGTTTTCGATGAACTTAAGAATAAGTATTTATACTTTATATAACACTTTGTTTGATGTTTTATTAATATATTCGATTTAGTAACAGTTTGTAATATTTATACAAAATTCATCTCAATTTGTTCTTTGTATTTTGGGTAAATTAGAATGAAAATATATGACCAGACATTTTAACAAGCATTAGATAGGAAAGCATCTACATATAAATCAATAATATATCATGTGAAATATATTTAAAAGTTTGATTAATCTTTATTTTGTAATTTAATTTGTTAAATCATATTTTTTTTTGTATATTTTGTTATTTGTAATTCCTAATAAAATTCTTTTAAATTGATTATTTCTTATGCATGATAGACGAAACCATTTCTTCACTTCAAACTAGATTTGAACAATTTATGATTTATAAAATATTTTGATTTTATATTTTGTTTTGAAAATTAAAATATTTATACAATGAAAGATTGAAAGAGAACTACCTTATTTTAAAATCTTTTTAAAACATAATAATCATTCTCATATTGATGATTGGTATTTATTTTAGAATTAAGTATTTTTTTTTAAAAATTGTATAACAGAAGATAAGATACCAATAACATAAGCAATTTATTTTTTAATCCATGTGTGCCTGTAAAATAATACTAACAGTTGCTATAATCATTATTTTGGCATGAAGAACTTATTCAACTAAATTTAATAAAATTTTACATAAAATCAACATTATATCCAGAAATAGTGAATACATTAATTATGTTATTTACTGAAAAAAAAATATTAGAAAAAATTGATTAAAAATTTTAATTAACAATTTTACTTTTCAAAAAGATCTTATAAAAGTAACTTTTAAATGAAAATTTATATTAATTTTATTAAGAAGATAACGGTCTCGATTTATGTTTGATTTTAGGCACCAAACTGTCCCTGCCCATGGCAACCCAACCCAACATGCCAATTGATGAAGATCCAAACATTAACACAAAGGAAAATATTTAGATAGATCCGGTTTTTGGCCCCACTTGTAAACCCTGTGGTCAGAATTAAATCTTAAAAAATCTTACTTACATCAGTTGATGTCATAGATTTTTTAAGGTTTAATCCATACCACATGATTTACAAGTGGG
This sequence comes from Cinchona pubescens, assembly GCA_025175665.1. Lineage (NCBI taxonomy): Eukaryota > Viridiplantae > Streptophyta > Magnoliopsida > Gentianales > Rubiaceae > Cinchona > Cinchona pubescens. The sequence continues at coordinate 560,746 of JANKKI010000233.1, forward strand.
GTCAAAAACTGGATCTACCTAAGTATTTGCCTAACACAAAAACCAAGAATCAAGATTGTTAAATATATATTTGTTGCATAAAAAATACAACAGATAAAATATTTATACTTTGTACTCTATATTATCATTTACTGATTATTTATTTATTTTCAAAAAATAAAAATTTCTAACAAATCATAAGTGTTACACATGCGAAGCACGTAGTTTTTTGTATTGTATGTAATTATAATTCTTTATTTCTTTTGAAGTTTTAACTTTTCATGTATTAATATTGAATATAAATTTTACTTATTTTCAAACAATTTCATTAAAAACTAAATAAATCTATATAAAGTTTTCATTATAAAATTAATCTGTTTGACCTAAAAAGTTAAATTGTGATTTTGTTAGTTGTCCAAAACTCAATTAATCATTAAACTTTATTGTAGTTTGTAACACTCAGGGTCTTGAGTTGGTTCAACAACTTTTGAGCGAAAACAATAAATTCAAAATGTTTAACTTAAATTGTTAGTAGTCCATAACCCTTGATATTATATTCACATACAGTATTTTATTCCTAACCGATATAAGACAAATGAGTCAATCATTTCAGAACACGGGGTGTTACAATAATGTAATGACTAGTCATCAAACTAAATTCAATTTAAATGTCATTTGGTTATCTTTTAAGTTTTCTTACATAATTATAAGGGCTAATTACAATTAACCCCGGCAACTTCGGGTGATACCGCCATGCTTTATCAACCTGAACTTTACAAATGTCATACGATAAGCTCCCTAAGTGCTCAAGACATAGACTAGTCAAATGTCAAAAGTAAATAACTTCACTGGGAAACTAATAGAATGATGTTAGTAGTCTTGAATTATTAGTACTGATGCAATGGGTACATTTAATGCATGTGTAAAATAAAAATGTACCAAGAAAAAATGTTAGAAGTTAAGAATTATTTGAAAGTTATTTGAAGTTTATATTTGATGATGGTACTAATAAAAAATTAAAAGATGAAGGATATTTAAAAATTTCTCAGACTTTATATATAGTATAAATATGGACAATTTTACCCTTTAAACACGACATTGTATTGGACTTGGGCATAGCAAAAAGTGTATACTATGTTTAGACGCAAGCTGTAGACACCTAATTTGTCCCTTAAGTTGTCCCCTTTTTTCCTTTTAATTTATATGGTACAAGTATTTCTTTTAATAGAATGATTTAATTTACCCTTTAATTCTTTATTAATTTATGTTGTGATGTTTAATTAATCTTATGCGTTTTATGTTTTTTAAATACTAAGAATAAGTTCTAATATTTTTTAATTTTAAACCAATTAAAAAAAAAAATTTAAAAATTTAAAAAAAAATTAATTAATTGAAATATTATTAATTAATTAGATTGGTTTAAAATTAAAAAAAATGGAAAAAAAATTCATTACTGATGGTCAATAAACAAATATTCAAGTTGAGGCAATGGTGTTGCTCTGTCTCACACAATACACATATATATGTCTGTCTCCCTACATGACAAGGAATGGTCTTTGACCATTTTTACACTCAATCCAATTCATTAAAAGCACAAAAAATCAGTCTAAAGTGAGGGAGGAAAAAATTTTTCTGGAGAGAATTTTCTGAAGCCAAAAAAATCTTCCAAACTGCCAACTTTGAGCCAAAATTCCATATGATCGGAGAGGAATTATACTGAAATAAAAGAAGAAAAATTGTAGAGGGTTCCTAAGAGACAGGTGGGCTAAAGCTTCTCTTTGTAAATCTTAAGCAAAATCGTCCATTTGGAGGGTCAAAAACGTGGTAGAAAAGTTGGCTGTCTAGAAAATTTTCTAGACTTGCAAGTCTAGAAAATTTTCTATCAGACAGATAAGTTGAGCCAAAATTAATATGATTGGAGAGAAATTATACAGAACTCAAAGAATAAAAATTGTAGAGGGTTCCTGGGGCTAAAACTTCTCTTTGTAAATATTAAGCAAAATCGTAGATGTGTATTAGGCTCAAAAACGTGGCTCAAGATTTGGGTTGGTCAGAGGATTTTCAGAATAATTAAACTTTCACACCCACAATCAACCAACTTTGAGCCAAGATTTCAAGCGATAGAGGAGGAACTGGAGTAAATTCAAAGAATAAAAGTTATAGAGGGTTCCTGGAGCTACAACTTTTATTTTCAAATCAGAAGCAAAATCGTGTAAACTGGTGAGTCAAAAGCGTGGTGGAAAAAGGCTGGTAGCTCTATCAGAGCCAAGTAACACATTTAATGAAAGAGCAAGTTAATCCTTCCGGGCCAGACACTACGTCATCGATGACGTGGCATTTTAAAAAAACAAAATTAGAAAATTTTTATTTGCTTTTGGCCCTCAGATTTCGGATTTCTACATTTTTATCCTCAAATAATTCTTTTAAAATTACATTTAGGCCCTTAAGGACTTTTCTTTAATATTACTATTTTTTCTCTTCAAATTTCTTCTAAATTACATGTTTTATGTCAATAACCACCAAGTTTTTACTTTGATTTTCTGTTTGGCATTTTAATACGTTTTAATTACCCTTGATTGTGAAATTACTGTTTTGCCCTTATAAGTATTAAATTGTAAATAGACTTTGATCTTTGCACATATTTTTGATTAATTGCTTTTGTGAATGATTGGTGCTTTATTTTAATGTTTGTTGGTCTCAATATAATATTTATGCCTTATCTTACTTGTTAAATAATGCACCAAATCCTTGAGCTGTAAATTTTGATTAGTTGCACAACTAGACGTTAAATATTTGAATCAAATTCAATTTAGCCCAGACTTAATAATTGTATCAATAATATAAAATTGGGCTAGAAATAAACTCTGCATGACAAATTACTATTTTTGCCCCTTGGGAGTTAAAGGGCACTATAAACTCAATGTGTGCGACTTTTAATTAGACCCGGGCTAAATCTACCTCTTATAGTTAATATTTACTATTTATTTTCGTTTCCTCATTAACATGTACATATGGAAATCATGTGTATGTATATGCGATTGTGTGTGTCTATGTTTTTTTGTTCTAATGTCCCAATATATATTATCATTCTATTAATTTTAAATCCTTGTACCATATAAGATTTTTAAGTATAAAATTGTATCCAAAGTTATTGTCAAATTCATAAAACAAAATAACCAAAAAAAAAAGGGAAATCTTTATCATTCCTACATTCATATTCAAGAAGCGCATCATCATATTCAAGAAGAGCTAACTAATTGCCCATGCAAAATAACATAATAACACTAACAAAAGAATTGATAAAGAGCTATCTAAATTCTACTGTATCTACATGTTCAATTAACAATGAATGATGATGATGACCGAGTATATCACAAAGTTGTAACTTTCGTAAGTTTTCTTGGCAAACTAAGTCATTGCTTTTGATGAATCTTGATTATTGGTTTTTGTATATTGATTGTGGGTGTGAAAGTTTAAATATTCTACGTTGACTAATCAAGAGATCTTGGACCAATTAATAAGATTTATAGATCATTTCAGTTATCACCAATTAATTTTAACATAAAAACCTATGTTGTTTAACATGATATCAGAGATAATCTCAATTTTCTCACCTCCACACTCCTCAGTTTATCTCTTATTCTTGTCCTAATGACTTTATATAGTTCTATAGTTTCAGTTTATCTCTTATTCTTGTTCTAATGGTTTTAGTTTCAATTTATCTCTTATTCTTGTCCTAATGGCTTTATATAGTTCTATAGTAACTCTTACTTCTTCAGACTCTTGTAACTCTAATCTTGAATTGAATTGGTACATCAAGCACTAATTCCATCTCACCATCTAAACTAATTCCATCTCACCATCTAAACTAATTCCATCTCACGATACTATCTACTGTGTTAATCTCAAGTTCAAGTTGGTATCTTGATTTTGCATGTACTAATCATATTACATCAGACTCTACTATTTTTTCTTGGAAACAAAACCCATACATATCATCCATTCAAACTGCTGATGGATCACTATGCATATTAATCACATGGGTACTATCTCTACAATTTCTATCTCCTTGTTTGATACTTTTCATATTCCTAAATTAACTTTATATCTTATTTCTATTAGATAACTAGTTGAATTTGTGATTAATGTCTATTTCTCTATTACTAGTGATCGTTTACAGGACCGTCAGATTGGACAACTCCTTGGGACAAGTCGTAAAGTTTGACATCTTTTCGAATTAAATGATCTCAAACTTTTAGCACATTTTCAGGTACAATCTGTCGCTTTTACATCTAATATTCATTCCTTAAGTCTCTGACACTAGAACGTCAAGGTCATGCATTTTTAGATCATGTTAAATCATTAGTATTTAGTAGTCATTTAAGATATATTCTAAATGACTTCATTGATTGTGTCTCTTGTCAACTTGTTAAAAATCATGCATTACCATTTCCGATCAGTGAGCTTGTTTCAACTGTGATTTGGTGCCTAAATCCAAACTCAAATCGGGACGTTTATCTTCTCAATAAAATTAATATAAATTTTTATTTAAATTTTATTTTTTATAACTTTTTGAACTGCAAAATTGTTAATTAAATTTTTAATCAATTTCTAGTATTTCTTTTTTAGTGAATAACATAGTTAATGTATTCACTATTTCTTGATATAACGTTGATTTTATGTAAAATTTTATTAATTTTAGTTTTGAAAAAGTTCTTCATGCCAAAAAATTAATTACAATAACTGTTAGTATTATTTTACAGGCACACATGCATTACAAAATAAATACTTATGTTATTGGAATCTTATCTTTTGTTATAGTGATTTTTTTTTTTAAAAATTAATTCTAAAAAAAATACCAATCATCAATATAAGAATGATTACTATATTTTTAAAAACTTTTAAAATTAAGGCAGTTCTTTGTCAATCTCTCATTGTATAAAGATTTTAATTTTTAATACAAAATATAAAATCAAAATATTTTCATAAATCATAAATTGTTGAAATCTAGTTTGAAGTGAAGAAATGGTTTCATTTATCATGCATATGAAATAATCGCTTTAAAAGAATTTTATTAATTAAAAATAATGAAATATACATATAAATAATATGATTTAATAATTAAAATATAAAATAAAGAATAATCAAACTTTTAAATATATTTCACATACAATATTACTCATTTATATGTAGATGCTTTTCTATCTAATACTTGTTAAAATGTCTCATATATTTTCATTATGATTTACCTAAATACAAAGAACAAATTCGGATGAATTTTGTATAAATATTGCAAACCTATTACTAATCTAATATATTATAAATATATCAAAGTGTTATGGAAAGTATAAATCTTATTCTTAAACTCATCATAATGCTCCATATGTGCTCAAATCTTTAAATATATTTTTCTCTCTATATTACACACAAATATATAAACCTATAAATAATATGACTTAATAAATTAAAAAAAATAATAATAATAATCAAACTTTTAAATATATTTCATATGATATATTACTGATTTAAATATATAGATATCTTTGTTTGTTAAAATGTCTGTTCATATATTTTTCATTCTAATTTACCCTAAATACAAATAACAAATTTTGATGAATTTTGTATAAATATTTAAAACTGTTACTAAATCTAATATATTAATAAAAAAAATCAAATTATCGTAATCATGTGCGCTCTAATCAATATATATATATACTATCACCTTTATATATGTTTCATTGTAAATCAGAAATGTTATATCTAAAATTTTTGAGGAGCCAAGCAAAGTTTTACTTACCTTACCCTTGAATGGTCATACCTGCAAATACATGCACTGTCAATATGGGTCTTCACAGACTTTTGGGCCACCGTGTTTCTTTACGGACATTTTGGTCGCAAAAACATTTATGGCATCCGAAACAGTTATGGAATTTCAAATGTACAGATTAGTTGTGTCTTTTCAGATTTTTCGGGTTCTCAAAACCCACATTTGTATAATATATGAAATTGAATACTAGCTCAGAACTCTTTTATCAGGAAACACATTAAAACACTTCGTAAAGATTCTCTTAAATCTCTTGCGAGATATTTTGTTATATTTTTTGAAAAGATTCTCGATTAGAGAAGTTTTGAGAGCAAGAATGAAGGAGAAGAAAAGATTACCAAAAAGAAAAGGATGACGAGAGATTATGAATGCTGACACCCAATTTTTATCAATTTTATTATGTTCAAATTTCTTTTAATTTAGTAGAATAATTAGATATGAGAATTTTACCACCCAGTTCTTTTAATAAATACTATTATTTTACTTCAAAAGATAAAACAAAAGAGAGAATTTATTTGATGTGTTATTATAGCCTGTTGCGTTCATCATTTTTTAGCAATTTCTTTTTGTTTTAAGTTAGAAATTTCAACCTTTCCCAAGAAAATGATTTTGACACCTTACAGATAGTTTTCCATTACCCTCTCGATTAATTAAAACAGATAATTTTATAACCTTCCTTTAAGATTTATGTTATTATCACCTAGTATCCCAACTTTAAAAATCTTACTTCCCCTCCCTTATAAATTGTGCGTACGTATATCAGCACAAAATAACATTCATACACAACTTCACTTTAATAAAATAATAAAAATGGAAAATTTCAAAATTGTGCCCATGTCCTAATTTATGGCTCTGTTTGGACAGTTACTTCCTCCGTCCATATATAATTATTACAATTTTACTTTTTTTTTTTTATCAATTGATCAAGTAATTAAAGCTCAATATTGTATATAATTCTTTACTTCTTTTGAAATTTTAACTTTTCATGTATTAATATAGAATAAAAATTTTACTTTTATTCAAGCAATTTCATTAAAAACTAAATAAATATATATGAATTTTTTATTACAAAATTGATATATTTAAACTAAAAAGTCAAACTATGATTTTATTAGTCCAAAATGCAATTAATCATTAAACTTTAATGTAATTAATCACTAAGTTTTATTATAATTAATTTACAGGATTTTTTTGGTATGATAAATATTTTAGAAACAAACAAAATTCGAAGGAAAATAACATTATAACGTGCATTAGAGCATCTCTTGCTCCATTGCAGTATTCAGTATGCTTACAATTTTATTTTCTTTTTCTTTTCCCTCTAGCACGATTTTCTTTCTTTGCCGTGCCACTGTGATTGATTGGCGATCCATGAACTTGATGTATTTGTCTTAGTTCTTTTATTGGTTTTTGATTTTCTTCCCATCGCTGATCACATGAGTTTTAAGGTTTATCTCTCTTTATAGCCGGCAAAGTTTACAATATGTTATTAAACGGCAATATTTAATTATAATCCGACTGTATACAATGTTTGACCTTTTCAGTATTGTTTAATTTTTCAAGACTAGTTGTTTATACTTTATTCATTTGACAAATAGTTCTTTAAACTTTTAAACAATCAAAAGACGTAGTTACATGTACTCTACAATCCCATAAGGAAAATAAGGTAAAAGAAAGGTAAACGAACAAGATATGTGAGCAATAACTACGTGGGTGCAATTTAATTTGCCATAAACCAATAAATTGGAGCATCATATTAGTAAATTATCAAGAAAGAGTCATCCTTTGGTATTAAAAGCAAAATCATAGAGTCAAAGCAGTCCAAAGTACCTTAAAAAAAAAAAAAAAAATCTAAAGTACAATTGAGAAATTTTTTTTTAAATCACTCTTTTCAGTATTTCTTAGATGCTTAAATTTATGACTAATAAGTCATAAAGAAGTATTGTATTACTTAAATTGCATTATATTGTCACTTCAGTTGAGAATTGTTCTCGATGCACTTGGTTAAAAAGTTTTTTGAAATTTTTTTTTACCTTTTCTATTTCTTCGTTCTAAAGAAATCAGCTCAAAGTATTTTTCATTTTCATGGTATTATAATAGTTTGATAGCTTATTAAGGCTCTTTTCTTATTTAGCAAATTTTCTAAGGCTCTTTTCTTTTTTTTCTTTTTATATTGAACGGCAACAATCTAATTTATACTCCTATCTAACTATATCCAATACTAAAGGGAGGGGAAAGACCCAACGGGGTCAAGGGAAAAAAACCTAACCTCTATCCTTAAAAATATAAAGTGAAAATTCAATCTCCCAACCTTACACCCAAATAAATTATTTAAGGGTTAATAATACTTTACCCCCCTGAACAAGGTAGGTAATAACACTTTGTTCCCCTGAACTAAAAAAACTACCCTTTGCCCCCCAATCACATGATTTATCCTTTAAAAATTTTATAATATCATGTTAAATGACTTAAATACCCTCAGCACTATATTTTGATTTTTGTATTTAAATTTTGATATTATAATGTGATAATTATTTAAAAATAATAAAAAATAAATTATACAATATTTTAATATAATCCATATCAATATATATCTTGATCAAATTTTTAAATTTTGTTATTTCATTTATATTATTTCGAATTTAAATGTTTAATTATAATGGCAGAACAATTCTTAAATGGGCAAATTTTCTGTTAAAAATTCTTCTTTAAAGACATTGTGTGACAATATATTTTTTTTATAAAATTTGTGATTTTTTTGATGTCTCTTAACATTTTACAATTTTAATATTTGGATGAACTTACAATGTCTTTAAAGAAGAATTTTTAACAGAAAATTTTGTTATTATATTTTATTATAATAATAAATTTTATTATAATATTAGTTTGTTATTATATTTTATTTTTCTAATTCTTTTATACGTATTGAATATCAAAATTAAATATATGAAAAATCAAAATATAATATTAAGGATATTTTAGTTATTTAACTTGATATTATAAATTTTTTGAAACATGAATCACGTAATTAGGAGACAAAATACAATTTTTTTTAATTTAAGAAGACAAAGTATAATTATCTAATTAATTCAGAAGGCAAAGAATTATTAACCCATTATTTAATGATCAACTCACCTAAAATCATTACGTCGTTGCTTGCAGCAATTGTAAGCTTTTGTCCATTTATATTTATAGAGCTACATACTAAGCTAATTTGTTGCATGTCTGTATTGGTAGTAAGTGAAGTAAGCAACGAGGCAGTCTAGTCGCACACAGATTGATCACGACAAGATCAATCAAATTATCACTCTTTGATGCAATATTTTATAATTGTTCAACAATAAGTTGGTGAGTTGGTTTATATGTATTGACCGAGCTAATAAATACATGGTCTTACAAAAAAAAAAAAAAAAAAAAAAAAAAAAGAGAATAAAAAATATTTTTAAAAATCAAAATTATTTATAATTCAAATTCTGTTTTTATATAAATGTCTTGCAAAAAATCGAGAAAATAAGAGTTAATTTTATCTCCGTTTGATTGAGTAATTTTGTTTTTGTCAAAATATGAAAATTCTTATACTATTCAAATATGACACATTCTTTAATGGTAAATATTTTTTTCTATTAAATTAGATTTTAGATATGATGATCTACTAGAGAAAACTAACTATATATTCATATTATTCTCTTATTTTAATTCTTTATATTATAATATATAAGTAAATAGACAAAAAAAATGGACCAAAAAGTCCATGATCTCAAATAATAATAATATAGACGGTAGAATTGGCCCGTTCTTTTAGACCTTTGAATGCAGATTTGGTTTTCGGTACACAGTAAAACGAAATACTTATCAAAGTTAGCAGTTGTATTAAATGCCGGTGGGCGTTGGAGGTTTGCGCAGTCAGATTATATCTCCTCCTTTGACCAAAGACCCTTAATTCTCACTTGCATTTCTTGACAATGTCTCTCCCTCTATAATATCATTAATTAGTAGACGTTTTCTTGTGTTCTTGCTGTCTGAAAATAGGAGTATCCATCCCCATATAAATATACACTCTGAGAAAGATACAAACATATCAGCCAGATTGGATTTGCTGATCAATTTAATTTGTAATGGAGAAGCCACCGGCAATAGTCAAGTCCAAAATCAAATTCTTGATGTTTCTACCTAATAAAGCAGCTTCATCTGCTGTTAAGTTACATAATCATCACCACCCCTTTAGTCCAGGAAATAATAAGGTAAACGATGCAAAAAAGCTCAAATCCCACCAGAACAAAGGATTTTCAGGGCCAATTACATCCATTGTATTGGAAGAAGCCAGAAATAAATCCAAGAATTCCACCTTTGACAACGCGAAAGAACCAACTTCACCCAAGATTTCATGCATGGGCCAAATCAAGCACAAGAAGAAGAAGATGATTTCTTCGAAAAACAAGAGTATTTCCCTGCCTAAAGAAGTAAACAATAATCCCTACTCATCTTTCAGTGATTACTTGACAAACAAGCCATCAACAATCGAGAAAAAGAAGATAAGAAAAAGTCTTTCAGTATTTCTTCGAAGAAAATTTTTAGCAGGGGAAGAAAATCTGATGCTTCTTCAGCTGAAAAGTCTAAAAAAGTTCCTGATGGAGCGCCTAGTTTGAACCAAATGAAGAGGTTCACAAGTCGAAGGGATACTTTTGCTAACTTTGATTGGACAGCAGCACAGGTTGTTCCAGAAGAGCCAGATAATTACCCAAGATATTATTCGGATGAAGAGAAAAGAGACAGCAGTGAAGAAGAAGAAGATGAAGTTATCATTCCTTTCTCTGCACTGATACTGCTAGGTGAAGTTGGACCAGCAGATCATCATGCTGCTATAGCTTTGGAGCCAAGGAAAGAAATTAATCTATGGAAAAGAAGAACCATGGCTCAACCTAAAACTCTTCAATTGAATACCTGGTGAAAGCATGTTATTAGTGGGATTTTTGTCTACATTTTTAATTATGGTTTACCTTTGTCATAATTTATCTTGTTTGTGATTTGTTGGTTCGATTGTTGTGAATTCCTTGGAGGGGTTTAAAGTTTAAACATATCTGCCTTGAGTTTTTTACAGAAAATTGTGAATGCAAATATGCATATATGTTGATTGATGAGGATAGCTTCAACTACGCATATATCTGTGTTTATTAATCATAGGGAAATTTTACGATTTCTTTTTAGAGAATTATTTTTTTATATTTTAAATTATTGTATAATATAATATTATATATTTTAAAAATAACATTTTAAAGCTAAAGAAATGATGAGACTGTAGAATTCCTTTAATTATATATTTAATGTTTATGTATGAATATGATTAAAGGTTTTGTTTGTTAGTTGGCAATAGTATAAGCTTAGGTAAGACAAGTCAAAAGGAGCTAAAAACAAAGTAATTCTAGTTATAGGTAATATTATTCATTCTAGCTTACACGAATGTTTTGGAATGGTTTGTACATCGACACATGCATGCACACGTCTCTTTGTGATTACAATTCCATTTTCTTGTTTCAACCAGTTAGTTATGTAGTGTTTTGACGTTTCGTGATTTTTATATTGGTTATAGTGTACAACTATATGACCTTTGTATTTCTCTCGCTTTCTTTTATGGTTTTCTTTGTTGGCCTCCTCCATTTCATCCGATTTTGGTTCTCCATTATTTTGTCATTTATTAGTCTTGACTTGACCAAACCAATTAGGCCAGCATCAGTTTTGCTACTTCATTATTTTGACATTTATTAGTTTTGACTACCAATTAGGTCGGCTAATTATCGAATTGGACTATTTCCAGCACGAAGTTTCTGCATCACATTATAAAGTAGTAACTAGAATAACTACCGTAGCTAAACAATTAAAAAAAATACACTATATACGTCTTTTATTATGAAAAGTTTCGTACAATTATATAATTAAACAGATAAATATTTATTCAAACCCAAGTTATATCAAAGAACATCAGTTCGTGTTTAAAATTTAATTGGATACAACTGACCTTACAATTAAATAACTTGGCGTCTGAATGTCTAATTTAATTCGTCTTCTCATTAAATTGTGTAATTTGCAAGATCATCTCCTCCTTTCAATCTAAGTAACTCGAACTCCTTGATATCTAAGAATTTCCCCAATAAGCTCACCTTTACCGGATCCCACATATCTTCCACAAATTTCACCATCTCTAATGAACAAAAACGTGGGCACTTCAACCACATCCATGTCCTTCAAGAACTGCATACAACTATCATTCTCATCACCGTTCATCCTGGCGAACACCACAGTATCAGTCATCTGCCTCGACAACTTTAGAACCGTCGGATAAACCTTAACGCAGGGCCCACAATGCTTCAACCCCACATCAAGAACAATCAGCTTGTGATCAACTTTATGCTCTCCAATCAACTTCTCCACATCTTCTCTACTGTGGAGCTGCACAACAGCAGAATGACTGTCACCATAGTAAAGTACATCTCCAACTAGCTGATCAGGGCCTATCCCTTCTTCTTCATGAATTTTCTCCATGTTTTTGTAGAAACTGAGCAAATGTGGGACGTTGTCTATTTTCTCTCTTTTGCAAAGTTCCCGAGTCTTTTCGGATTCATCCCCCATGACGAGCAAGAAATCAACGTCGTTGCATGTTCTGCTGAGATCCACCATAAAAGGGTAGATTTTTCTGCTGTGAGAGCTGTGGCTGGCAGCATATTCCACCACAAGCAGCTTGTTATTCGCCTCGCGAAGTGCTTCGTCGAATTCCTCAATGCTGTGAACTTTTTGAACTCTCTCGTCACTTGTGGCTACCTTCTTAACGCCAGCTGCCGAAGCTTCTGCAGCGGAGGAGGAGGAGGATGCTGCTGCCTTGATAGTGAAAAGAGGGTGATGGCGTTTTTGGACTAAAGTTGGAAAGAAATGTTTGGGTTTAAAGGCAAATGGAAGGTGGAAGTGTAAGCTGAAGGGACTTATTTGTGTAACGGGTGCAATATGATATTCATCAAGCGGTGGTGGTTTTGCTAGGAAATTATGGACTGTGGCCATGACAGATTAAGGGAGGAAATGAGGAAAAGAATTCTAGTTGTTGATGTTGGAGATGAAACTCCAAGCTCAATACCTTAGGAGAGTTGAAATTAACAGAATAGGGGCAATTGTATTATCTTGTGGAATGATCTATGATGGTGAGATTATGTCCACTAGTTTAGATGTGGCTCATATACACATATCAACACTTTTAAGTGGATTTTTTTCCCATGCCAAACTCTTTTGTTGCCTCTAGAATTAAGATATTTTATTTTCGTTGAATTTGGAGTTTTCTAGGAAGGAAAATAGGAAACTCATATCCCGTAATCTCGTACACAATTTTCAATACTCATTACTCATTTTTATTCTTTTAAGTTGATACTATCTCTTAATTTATAAATATTTATATGTTAAAATAAATTTTTGTTTTACTTATAACTAGTATTTTTTATTTTAAAAATTATAGTATCTATGATGTTACTATTTTTCTTCTAGAAATAAGTTTATATATTTTTGTTTGAATACGAAACTGTTATGCCAAAATTAATTAACGACTAACACACTAATGAAGGTAAGTTTAGAAGATAAGTAGTATATGTATAATTCACAAGGTACTAGTTTTAACTTTCTATGTCTTTAATCTCTTGTTAGCAGATAATCTGCAAGTCCCTAAAAACCTGACGACTAATACATTTTACATGTATTTTTTCTGATAATGAAGTGTAACTTAAATAGTAAAATTATACTTTTTCTGTGATTTAAGTTATAAATTCGAATAACCAAGATAAGTAAGTATAAATTTAATGTAGATCCTCTTTGATTAAAAAAAAAAATACATTATATTTCATCTTTATTTTTTGGCAACTTTGAAATTGGATCATGACTAGCAATGTAAGGGCCGAGTGTTAGATTGGCTTATTGGTTGATTCAGATAATTGATTTCTGGACCCAGAAAACAAGAGCGAAAAATTCTAAAAGAAACTTTAAGCCCAAATCTCTGTGTTCTTACTGTTTATAAATTTTTGTGCGATTGCATCCGATGGGAGATCATATAGGAATTGAATGACAAATTTTAACTAGATTGTCAATGAAACAAAATTATTTGATGCTAAATCTAGCACAATTTGATAAAAAATTTCTTCGAATTTGATTCTTTTATTATTAAATTAAGTTTGAACAAAATTTATCATTCATTAAATTCTTGAACTCGACTCAAACTCAATTCAATAAATTTAAAACTTTATTTTTTACATACAAAAATTTTAAGGTACTCAATTTTGATTTGAACCCAACTCGATAAAATTCGTATCAGTTCGGCACAAAAAATAAATAATGTAAACTTAAATAAATACATTTACAAACTCATTAAAATAAATAAATAAATTTGAATATTGAAGTGTAGAGTGTTTATACCCTACTCTTTGAAAAAAACTTGCATAAATCCGATTTTTGACTACACCTATAGACCCTGCGGTCAAAATTAAATCTTATACAATCTTACTTACATCATCTTATGTCATGATTTCATAACATTTAATTTACACTGACAAGGTCTATAAGTGGAACTAAAAATCAGATCTACCTAAATCTTTCCCTCTCTTTAACCTTTGAAACTGAATTCAAATTAACAAGTCTAGTTGCCCATCTATTCTTTTGAACCTTACATTAAGTATGAGACTGCACTAGTAGTGGCCAGAATTCAGTTATTGCAAATTAATTGCAATTTATGGACTATTACATCCAATTTATCTTCATGTAATAATTGGATATTTATGGGAATTGGATTGAACAATGTACTTAATTAGATGAGTGAAACACTCAATTCAATTTCTCGGTAGATTCTGCAACCCAGATGATGGGCAGCCCCACTAAAGTAGCCTGCTGAATTAGCACTAGACAAGCCCAGATTGAAATGATTACTTAAGTTCCAAAATATTAGAAAAAGTAAAATATTTAGACAAGTACGAACTTTAATTCTACTTATACACTTTATAATGTTGATTAAATTAAATAAATAAATTACACGAGTTGATATAAGTAAAATTTTAAATTTTATTTAATTTAATAAAATAATTATAATTATAAAGTTTACGAGTAAAATACAAAATTAGATCTACTTAATTATTTTCTTTAAAAAAAAAAAAAAACACAGAGCGAAGATCTTTAAGTTGTTGACTGGTTTCTTTCTGGGTCCAGTGGCTCAGTCGTAAGAAAGCAATGGGCAAAGTATATATGCCCTGTGAATCAGGGTTAAGTATACCAAAAAAAAAAAATTTGTCAAAAATGTCGGGTAATTTCGTTCATCAAAAACTGTGAGTAACAGCCCAAAGAATCTAATCGTGAGTCCATAATTGAAGGGATGACGTGCACACTAAATCATAGAATACTAGAACTCATGGCCAAAGAAGCTATACTCTTCTCTTTCAGTATTTTCTTTTATCATTTTTACGATTTAACTTTTTAAAATAATTGTGTGTTGATAATAATAGTAATTGCTTAAATTTTCCTAATTAGTTTTTTTTTGAATGGTATGAACATAAAAGACAAGTTATAAACGTGGAAAAGACGATATATTAAAAAAAAATAGAAAAAGTGTAATGATTTTATTTAAACCTATTGATAATTGATAAATATTTTTAAAACATAAAAAATGAAAATTATGATACTTTCAATATGATAGTAAGGTATTAATTTTGTGAAGCGCTTGTGACGAGTTTACTCTCTACATGAACGTAGCTATAAATTAGAAAGACGTTTTATTTTATTTTAAAATTTTTTTATGGTGATAGATGATTAACTAAGCTGATTCTATTCACGCCCTTTATTTACAGAAAAAGAAAAAGCATAAAACAAAGAAAAGTTTTTTTGCAAGTATTCGGTAAATTTTTTATTTTACTATACATAAAGAGAGAGTCTTCAATTAGTACAGTGGTCTTTTTTTTTTTTGTCCAATTCAATTTTAAATAAGTTAATATTTTTAATTTTTTTAAAAAAACTACCAACAAGTTTTTTTTTAAAAATTCCAACATATTTAGTTAGTTCCTCTTAATTTATTTAAAAATATATTTATCTATATATATTTTTTTTTTTATATAAAATAGCGTAAAAATCATTAATATATGTCATCCACACCACGCGTGCACGCCTAAAACCGCAACTATGGTTCCATACGCTTCCACTTAGGTCGCAAAATTAATGTGATTTACGCTTGCACGAACTTAGAAGCTACGCATCCTCTTAACGTCGCCCCATTTTTACTCTTTGACTTATTTGTCCACTAAAGCTAAATAACTATTGCAATGTGATTTTTTTTTCCTTAATTATGCCGCCCAAATAAATAAGGCTATGATAAGAAGCAAAGCATAATCATCTTTTTTTTTAATATTCATTTCTTTTAGACAGATTCCAAGTTTTTAAGTTAATTTATGTATTCAGTATTTCGTTAATTAATTATTTATTAATATACATTTACAACACCAATTTTCTATATATAGTGTACTTTGGAACATTATATTCTCCATAGACCAAAACACTAAAGAAGAAAAGGAGACACGTATGTACATATATAACTATAGTGTTTTAGATTGATTTAAAAGAAGGTCTTTCATGAAAGTACTCTTATTAAACGTTAAAATTTTTTTTTTACGAAATATTTAATAATTTTCACTCTTGATTAGAACTCTGCATTGCCAAATCCCGTCTTCACTAAATCAAGTACAATAATTCCTTTTGTTGCTATAAATTCCAACATGAACCTTGCAAGATCAGAGAAGAGTAGTGGTAGGTTAATTAGTAGTAGCAACAACAACAACTAAGCATTTTTCTTTTTCCTACTCTTCTTTTTGTTACTAGCCACCAAAATTGATCATTAATCACAAACTTTTCTATTGGGAGATATATAGTTGCATAAACTTCAAGACAGAGATGGAAAAGCTATCATCAGGACTGAGCCACCTCTTCATGACGGTCTTCCTTTACTGCTTCTCGGGATTCATGGTGATTCCGGCTATTACGGACGTCACTATGTCTGCTATTTGTCCTGGAAAAGATGAATGCTCCTTGGCCATATATCTTTCTGGGATTCAACAAGCGGTATCATATATTTATAATTTTTTCATCACTTATTAATTCTTTTTCAATATTTGCTATATTTTACGTAGTACTATATAATTTTGTTCTGAATTTCTATATACTTGTTGTTTCGAGCTCAGGCTAGCTTGATAGTAATCTATGCACATTGACGGTAAAAAGAGAAAACTCCAAGCAACCATTTTACTCATCTGTTATTTATGCAAGTCAAGTTAACACAAAATACATTTGTTGTGGGTAGAAGAACGAATATGTTTAGGATAATGAAATGCAGTTTAAATAGTAATACTTTTTTTTTATGAATTATATTGGTTATGGATTCGAATTATTAGAAGGTAGAGGAGAAAACAAAATATATATAAAAAATAAAAAATAAAAATTTGCGTGTTATGTGTCCAATCTTCTAGCTCATTGTGAAAATTAAGCTTCCTTAATCTTATCTTTCTTTTTTCACTTTTTAATCTCATTTTTTCTCATGCATTTTTAATTTTGATGGAAATTCTTTTTACCTTCTCATTATATCTAGATACTATATTTTTTCCCCCAAATAGCAAATATCTAATTGTTTAAGCTAGCTTCTTTTGAAGCAATTCACAAGCTACAAAATACTGGTACGTAATTACTGCTATGAATTATCTAGATCCCTGAAAAGATCTTGATGTTCGGGTTGGATTAGTTTAGTTTCTTGTCGTCGAAGCATTAATGTCTTCCCAAAAACTGTGGGATCACTATTTTGGAAATGCAAAATGGTTAAACTCACAATATACTCTCTGCGTTTCGTTTTATCTTTTGTTTTAGACAAATTAATTTATACTAAATTATTTGTTACTTTAAAATTTCAAAGAAGTAATAAATGAGTATTTTTTTTTCAATTTTACTTAGCGTCGTATTAATGTAGATGAAGAATTTTGTAGTTCACAATATTGATAATATAGAAGGATAATTTAATCATTTTGAATTATCTTTTTTATAGAATTAATACAATTTAATAGTTTTCTTAATTTTTATACATCAATCCAAAACCTACAATTAAAATGAAACGAAAAAGGTATATATAAATTTGTCCATTACTTATGGCAAAAACTGTCACCCAAATTTTGGACCTTTCGGTATTATTTGGTTTAGAGGAAGTTTCATCATTTCTTACAAGACAGTTCTTTCGGCCTTTGGAAGTTTCCTTCAGTTGAAAGCCAACTGACGCTCAACTTCTCACCACTTTTATTTGGTTTTTGGTATATGAACAAAACAGAATGAAGGTGCTGGTGATTCTTTCTTACAATTATTACAAGTTACTACGAGTCTACAGTTCTGAGACTTTTGCTTTCGGGCTCGGGAATCTCTTTTCCCTGCGGCCCGTTCTCTCTCGCCATTTTTTTACCTTCTTTTTGTATCTTTTTCTTTTTCTTTTCTTTAATTTCTAATTTATTGATTCCAAAATTTCCAAACCTTCATTGCTTTCACTTTTCTAAAAGAAATATATTAGTTTTGTATTTAAAATGAGAAAGATGAATAAAAACTCGTTAAAGATCTATCTATCTAATATTCGGTGTTATTTTACGTCACACTATTAAATGAATTGTCAAATAATTTTATTAAAATAATTTCACAAAATTTCGATAGTTCGTCAGGTTATAAAATAAAAAGTGAGAGAGAGAAGATCCCTTGTTATAAAATTCTCTAAATTCTACTACTACTTCATATGGTACTTATATTGAATGGAATCCGGTTCGGCAAATTTAAAATTATACGTGTTTAATATACTAGACTTCTTATCCCCACTTTGCATTAAAAATGGCTAATTTTAAAGAATCTCACATTACGAGGCATGCCCATTAATTTGTAATCACTTGGAGAATCAGATTTTTCTTTCTTGGCGTAAACTATACTATATTATTTGGAATCTTGTGGAATTTAAAGTACAGATCAGATAATCTAAAATGAAAAAGGTTTAATTAATGAGGATTAAGCAAGAAAAAAGTTCCACGAGAACAAACAAAGAATTTTGTAATTAGTAGTATTACATGAATACTTCAAATTCATTTGTTGACCATGCAAATTAATGCAGATTGTAGGACTGGGATCGCTAGTGATTATGCCTCTGGTGGGGAATCTGTCCGACAAATATGGGAGGAAAGTCATGTTGACGGTCCCCATGACTCTCACCATTTTTCCTCTTGGTACTCTTTTCCCTTTTTGATCAACTTCCCTACAATTTTTATCTATCTCCCAATTTAGAATTAATAATTTGTTTTCAGTTTTTCTTTCAAAAATCAATCTTCACATAAAGGAAGAGATCATAGATATATATATTCTTTCTGAAAATTTTGGTCTTATTAGGATTACACATCATTATGCTTTAAAATTAATATAGTAAAAGTATTCACAAAATGTGAAATTACATTATATAATTATTTAAACACAATAATATACAACAGTTTAACAGAATTATAAAAAATTTCAATCTTTTAAAGAGTACGTACCACTTTTTTAAGTAAAAGAATAAATTATAATACCATGATACAATTTTGAATTATAATAAAGATGTGTAACCATGATACAATTTTGTCACACAAAAGAACCAAGAATCATCCTCAAGGTAAAATTTTCCTATCTTGGATTGAACTCCTTTGATTTCATATACCCATTTCAATATAGATAGAAGGAAAAAAAAAAAATTTGCATGTGGCTACTCCTAATTGAGCTAAGAAATCAAGGACATTAGAAAGGAAGAAGATCTACATTATAAATGCGACTACTCAAGTAAAGCAAAAGACTGTGTATAGTACTATTTATTAAAGTATACGTACGAATTTTTATTTTACCAAAGAAATAAAAAGGAAAAATGGATTCCCACACTTGTCTTTTCAAAGCTGCATTTGGATTCCACTCAATAGAGATCTTTTTCTGGTTTTCGTTTTGGGCTAGTGGCCGAGCCTAACGTGCAAATGCATAGATCTAATTTTGTTACTTTACTGGGAGTGTAGAGTTCCCACGACTTCCTTTTCTTTTCTTTTTTTTATTAAAAGAATTAAAATGTTAGCAGTATTTTTTTTATTGAGTGTATTTATATAAAATAATAAATAAAAATTATTGATATGCCATTAGATTTAGAAAAGTAAGAAAGAAATCTGATCAAGAATTTAAAATTAGAGGAACGTAATTTAATAAAATCTCGTCACGTAAAGTGAATTTAATAAGTAGCTATAAATTTATGATTTTATAAATGATTTTTTTCTTATTACTGCCATTCTTTTTGGGTTGGGGAGGGTTTGGGCTAATATGCACTGAGTTGGGCTGACTTATTATCAGCCTGATATTTTTAAGCTTTCGTGCCTTTTTGATAATTTATTTTGCAGCATAATGGACAACATCTAGATGTGTAGAACATAATGGATTGGGCTAGTCAATCGTATTTCATTGTTCTATAAAAGAAAACCCACAATAGACCATTTTGTTAATTTTTTTTTTTTTAAAAAAAAAAACACCATCACCTCTAAGCTGCCCCAACAAACTTACTGTTCGTAGTTTAATCATAGGCAGTGAAAATTAATAGCTGCTTGTTTTACTAAAGTTTTGATTAAGAAAAAAACCATAAATTTTATGTTTAAGTCATGCATAATGCTAATGATTTTCCCATGATCCAAAATGAAATAAAACAAGAACAAGTTTTACTTAATAAATTTCCCAATAAGCTTGCCCAAACGACAAGGTTTTATTGAACAACTAATGGTTCCTTTAGTTGTTCAATAACCAAGGAAAGGAATCATTTAGATTGAGTGACCCACTTTACTAAAAATAAGTGAGTCATATTTTTCTAAATGATATCATTCTATTGGTCATTGAACAATTACTAAAATGTTTGATAGTTGCGCAATGACTAAAATAAATTTTACTTGCCCAAACACCACTTCACCAAACATCAACAATTTTATAAAAAAAAAACACCCCAATGTAGTTCAATGTTTCCCATTTCCACTTAATTCATTACATACCCGTTATTATTTAGGATATTAGTTTGGAATAATTACTACAATAT
This sequence comes from Cinchona pubescens, assembly GCA_025175665.1. Classification (NCBI taxonomy): domain Eukaryota; kingdom Viridiplantae; phylum Streptophyta; class Magnoliopsida; order Gentianales; family Rubiaceae; genus Cinchona; species Cinchona pubescens. The sequence goes on from JANKKI010000233.1 coordinate 581,700, forward strand.
ACTTTTAGATAAAAAGCTAACTAGAAAAATGTGTTATGAAATAATTGTAAAATAATATTTCCAAGATAATAGTTGTTCAACTGATCTAACTATATTTGTACGATTATTTTTTTTATTATTCTCTAAATAATATTTTATAATTATTTTATACATATTTTTCAATCATCTTTTTATCTCAACACATCAAAAATATTGTTAGAGTACTTTTTAGAATTACTATTAAGAAAGTAATGAAAATTTGTTTTGTCCTATCATATTAAATTTCTTTACACAAAAGTACTAATACAAGGAATGAAATAAAAGAAATTCATTGCCAAAAAAAACACACACACACAGTGACACAATTATAGTGAGATGGATGTGTGACACTGAACTGGCAAACATCATCATTGTGGCAGCCATATTGGCATACAGCCGGAGAAAAGAGTTCTTCTATGCATACTATGTTCTCAGAACTCTGATTTCCATGGTCACTGAAGGAAGTGTACAGTTCCTTGCTCTTGCATACGTGGTAACTAATCTATTTGTGCTGCCTTCTTTATCAATTTTTTTTTTTCTTCTGATCATCCCAGATCAAATTATTATTCTAGTTGAATTCAATTGGGAGTTGGGACCAATTCTTGTAGTTGTATTAACTAATGACAGCATAAAATGCAAAAATCTGTTTTTCTTGTTCTTTTTCAGGCAGATAATGTAGCAGAGAGCGGACGAGTATCGGTATTTGGGATCTTGTCGGGCATTGTTTCTTGTGCCTTTGTTTGCGGGAATCTTTCTACTCGTTTCCTTTCCACCTCTGCAACTTTCCAGGTTTTCCCCCTCTCTGAACATGTCAAATACCCTTTTTTTCATAACACATTTATTTGATCATGAACTCGCATGGATTCTAATACTTGGTTCCATAGTTACCAGATTCACTGGTAACATATACGTGTATTTTTTTTTTCATTAAAAATTTACGTGCTACATCATGATACTCGTACCACATGTATTCAGTAACTATGGTTGGTTCTTAATTTCAATTGTTTTAATTAGGTTGCTGCATGGGAGGAACGGTAGTATCTTTGTTGTACATGAGAATGTTCCTTCCAGAGTCCATGATGAGAAATGGTTCAGCTATTTCAGAGGCTACAGAGACTGATTGTCTTTTGGAAAAAGCTCCAAAGAAGACTCTACAGGTATTCAAGACATTGCCTTCTTTGGATGATACAATCAGCATGCTGAGGACTAGGTCAGCCTCCACTTTTATCACCATTTTCTCGCTAAAATTAAGTAGTTCGGCTAGTTTATGAACACTTTCACACAGGTAGGTAATGGTTTTTTTTTGTTCTTGTACCATTTTTCAGCAAAACATTTTCACAGGCTGCTGTTATTTCGTTCTTCAGCACTGTTGCAGAAGTTGGTGCTAGTGCTTCCCTAATGGTATGTTTTCTCATGTTCACTGAATTGCAATTTAGTAGTATTGCAATTAGTGTAGCTATAACAGTGTAAGAAACTAAATGATGATTTTTTAACATGTCGAAATCATATCAGAAAGGATAGCAATTTGACCTCCTAGATAACTGTCTTCAGCTCTTAGACATAAAAGATTCTTGCTAAAATTTCTGTCTCTGATCTAATGACTTAAATATGAATACGTGCATTTTGATTTGCAGTACTACTTGAAGGCTCAGTTTCACTTTGACAAAGATCAATTTGCTGATTTGATGATTATTAATGGAATTGCTGGGACGGTGTCACAGGTACCTGAGTAAATCAATTTGCTGATTTGATGATTATTTTCGTTAGCCTTCATCTAACATACTCCTTATTTCTATTGTTATAAATTGTGCAGCTAATCCTCATGCCCATATTGGCACCTGCTGTTGGAGAAAATAAGCTACTTTCAGTGGGACTCTTTTTCAGCTGTGTGAACGTATGGAACTTCCTAAATCTCCCCTTGGTTCATTTACTCAATGATTCCCTCCTCTTTCGTGTTTCCATTGCATACGGAGCACAAAAGGCTTCATTTCACACAAAATTATATACAGGAGCTGTATCTAACTTAATGTATAGCTGCTTGAATGCAGATGTTGCTTTACAGCATTGCATGGGATTCCTGGGTAATTTCTAAATCCTTTCCCTGTCAATGCTATATTACTTGATTTTTTGGTAAAAAAACTCACTCTCCTTTTCTTCTTAAATTTTCGTCTTTGCTAATTATGTGGAGACTTGCAGGTTCCATATGCTGCATCTCTAACATCTGTTGTGGCTATTTTTGCAATGCCATGTGTAAGTCTTTTGCTTCTGTATCACATTCCTCATCATTTTCATAAGCATTTCATAATAATTGCAGTTACACTAACTTTGCAGTTACGGAGCATTGCATCCAAAGAAATCGGGCCCTGTGAACAGGTATATTTTTTTAGAAATATGACATTTGACTGAAGCTTTCATTTAAAATGTACTATGAAATTATTCCTGTCAGAACTCAGAAAACTTGATGAATTCTTTTTTTCCTTATTTGGTATTTTTACTCGCTCCTTTCCAGGGAAAAGCTCAAGGGTGCCTCACAGGGATATGATTCTTTTGCCAATGTTGTTTCTCCATTGGCTTTCAGCCCTTTAACAGGTAACTGAAAGTTTGTTTTCTTCTTCTGCATGTTAGTCCAATGGACAAGAATTGAAGTTCTTTGTTTTCCAGCTCTATTCCTTTCAGAGAGTGCGCCGTTTCGTTTTCCTGGATTCAGTATCTTGTGTGCTGCCTTTGCAGGGGTGAGTGCTTCAGTACAGCTATGTAGAATATGCCTTTTTTGTGGTTGTGATCATAAAATGAAAATTGATATGCTTTTGTGCAGATGATTGCCTTTGTACAAAGTATCAAGATAAGGACTGCTAAACCTATTACTTGTTGCACTGATGAAAATTCTAGCACTGTGGAGCCTTAGCTTTACAGAAATTAAGCACAATGGCCTAATAATAGAGCAATTCTCATCTCTGGTTTCGTGCTTCACTTGTTAATATTATGCCATATTCAATATAGCAAGAGGGTACTAAGATATTTACTAAAGCTGGCATGTTGGCATACGTTCTGTCCTCTGCTTCTGGAGTATAAAGATGGTCATTTTCTTCAAGAGCTATTATTCTAAGATGCTTGTCATCAATTAGTACTAGTAGGTAAGTATCTTCTACTAGGAAAAAGCTGTTTGTACTGAGCCAAATATGAGGAGAAGGGTATTTAGCTGGAGTAATTTTATGTACTCTATAGGCTTTTAATAGTGTTATTCATTTCAGGAAGCAAGCATTTGCAGATTCTTGTATGGTAATTAATGTACTACATTGTTTTCTTGATGAAGGCTTGTTCATTGTTTCTTCATTGCATATTCTACATTCACTTCAAAATTGAGAAAGTCTGTGTCATGCGAATTGATGATAACCACATCCTATCCAATTATTATTATTTTTGAAAACTAGGAACCATATCAAACGATTTATGTTGATATATCACTGAATTCGAAAAAAATATATTAAAATATCTCAATCAAAATTTTAAATTAATGTATCACTAAATTCGAAAAGAATAAATTAAATATATCTAAAATCAGAATAAATGATTTAATATGATTTCTACCCATCTTATGTTTTAATTTATCACTCTCCTAATATTTGACTCTTATAAGAGAGTTTTTTAAGGGTCCATATCAGGTCCACAAAATCATATTCAAAAAGGGATCTTTTTCAGCGAACAAATCCACGTGTGCATTTCCCTCCATTAATTAACCACCTCCGCCCTATTTGGCACTCCACTTGCCCAACCGTTTGCTACGACGGAGGAACCAAACAAGAAAACGGTTAAACCGCCCCTTCCGACCATCCTCCGCCGCTAGCCAACCACCCATTATCTTGAAAAGCCGAAAAAAAAAAAAAAGAAGAAGAAATCAGAGAACTTTTTTATTTTTTTCCATGGCGAAGGATGATTCAAAAGAGAATATCATATATCTTCATGGAGGCCTTGATCTGAATATTCTAAATGCTCGATTCTTGCCTAATATGGATTTAATCACCGACCATCTCCGGCGATGCTTCACGGCATTCAACGTCTTGCCGCAAACCATTCAAACGTCGCGGGAAAACCCATCACCACAAAAAGATCATCACAAGCGATCCTTACGTCACCGTCTGCCTCGCCGGAGCTACCGTGGCGCGTACCCGAGTGATCTCAAATTCTCAGGATCCAATCTGGGATGAGCATTTTAAAATCCCATTAGCCCATCCGGTTTCTCAGGTGGAATTTCAGGTGAAGGATAACGATGTTTTCGGAGCGGATTTCATCGGCGTGGCAACCGTCCCTGCTCAGAGAATCATCTCCGGCGAGCTCATTGATGATTGGTTTCCAATAATTGGGCCATACGGAAAGCCTCCGAAGCCGGATGCAGCCGTCCGGCTAAAGATGAAATTCACTAAATGCGAGGACAACCCTTTACACAGCCGGGGAATAACAGAGAATTATGAACTAAAGGAGAGTTATTTGATTCTCCCGGAGGAGGAGTGACATTGTATCAGGATGCTCACATCCCAGATGAGATGTTGCCGGAGATTGACAAATTGGATGAGAAGAGGATATTTGAGCATGAAAATTGCTGGGAAGATATTTGTCATGCAATCTCGGAGGCGCATCATTTGGTGTATATAGTGGGATGGTCGATTTATCATAAGGTGAAGCTGGTTAGAGAGGCTAGCAAGGCTTTGCCTAATGGTGGGAATTTGAGTTTAGGAGAGTTGCTAAAGCATAAATCTCAGGAGGGGGTAAGGGTGCTTTTGTTGGCTTGGGATGATAAGACTTCTCATAGTCATAGCAAGTTGTTTATCAACACGGTATGATTTTTTATTTTTTTTTTGCAAAAAAAAGAAAGAAAGAAGAAAAAAATGGTTTCTTTTTTCAGTTTCTTCTTTGGATATTGGCATAGAGCTTATGTCCTGCTTCCTTTTTGGATTAAGTGATTGAATCCTGTAAATATCCACCTGGGATCCATAATTTAGATCATAGTTACTGAACATGCAGTGTTCTCTGTGGTTCATTTTGCTAAAAATGTATGGTAATGTATATGTGCACTCAGTATATAGTACGCAGTACTGGTATTGGTACATAAATTGGTATACAATTCGTAGGATTACCCAGTAAATTAGGTAGCTATGTTTCGGACAGTTGCTTCTTTATGCAATTCTTGAATTATATGCATCAGGAGATAGCACATCCTCACTTTCTTGCTTCACCAGGATGGGAAGGGCAAATGCCACTTCAAATCAAAGGATCGAAAAAAAAAAAGGGGTGTCTGAATGGTTTTTACCCTTGTTCATTGAATTAATTTTGCTCCTCAAACTTAGGTTATTTCAATGCACTGCTTAACTAGCCTCTTGCCTTTGGACATTTGATGTGAATGTCAGATTTTGGTCAAGAGGAATGCAGAGATTAGCCTCTAGTAAAGATAACCTATGTATGAGACTGCTGAAATTTTGTTCTTTGAAGTACTTTGAATACTCATGCTCAAGATTTGACTCTGTCCAAGTCTTCCTATGCTTCTCCACTTTGCTAATTATATACATATTCTGAGGTGTCATCCTAACCCTCAAATTGGTATTACTCTGTTTCTTTCCAGATTTCTCACTAATAACGCAAAGCATTTGCTGTGCAGGAAGGAGTGATGCAAACTCATGATGAAGAAACTCGGAAGTTTTTCAAGCACTCCTCTGTAACTTGTGTGCTGTCTCCTCGATATGCTAGCAGTAAGCTCAGCATTTTCAAGCAACAGGTGTGCTGTATTCCAGTATCTTCTTTTTGCAATCCCGTCTGGACATTAAAATGTTAATTTTAGATTAACAACAATTGTATAATTAACGAGCAGAAATACCAGATACAACTGACTCCGGGCATAGATCTCTCAAACTCAACACCTCTAAAATCGTCAGGACTTTATTACAACTTGGCTATGCCTCTTCTTGATTTATTTATATTTTTTGCTTTAATTTCAGAAATAAACTGAGTTACAATAATAACTATTCAAGTTGATTGTTTTTTCTGGTATTTCAAGGCAAGATACAGAATTGAAATAACTGATGAGTATCCATTGCAAAACTTTCTAACACGTAAGTTAGCAATCTGAGAATTGAGAGAATAACGTAAGTTGAAGAATGACTTTAGGCAGGAATATTGGCAATTGTCCTGTTATGAATGTGATTACAAATTTGAACAGCACTGGGCTTGCTCATTTTGAGATCATACTCTGACCTCTTATCACTTTTCAGTCCACATTTATCCATCCATCTCTTAAACTGGCATTGGTGCATTTCCTGTATGCTGTCCAACAGTATTCAAGTTAAATCAACGATGGTGCATGAAAGGCAACATGTTATTATGTCGTTCCGGGGGACCTTTAGCTGAAAAATTATTTCCTGCGGAAAGTAATGTATATGCTCAAAGAATCTCTTTTCATATTTTTGAAACTTTGATAAAGTTCATTAAAGAATCTTAAGCGTCCATAATCGACCATACTTATCTGTTAAATACAACCCAAAACAACAGGAACTCATAAAGTATCAATTCTCACATTTATAAGTACTTTGATAGAATTTCAATGGAATCTTAGCCACCTGAGTTTCTTCTATTTTATAGTCAGGTCTTCCACCTCTTCAAGACGGCATTGGTTAACTTTGTGTGGTTTACTTCTTTCTCAGGTGGTTGGGACCCTTTACACACACCATCAGAAATGCGTGATTGTGGACACACAAGCCCATGGAAGTAACAGGAAGATAACTGCTTTTATTGGAGGTCTTGACCTCTGTGATGGACGCTATGATACACCTCAACATAGGCTGTATCGTGATCTTGACACTGTTTTCATGGATGACTACCATAATCCCACTTTTGCTGTAAGTATTTGTGGAACTCAAACTTTCTTTTTACTTTTGCAGTCCTTTAACACTCCAATATCTGCTTGCACATGCTTGAGTTGGAGCTCTCAGATACTTGTTCTTCACTGGACAGGGATTTCTTTTATAGTTATTGACTCTACAAGAGTGGATATTATCTCTCATCTTCTTCGTTTCAATAGGCAGGAACTAAGGGTCCCAGACAAAGCCTTGGCACGATTTACATTGCAAAATTGAAGGACCTGCTGCATATGATGTTCTCACAAACTTTGAACAACGGTGGAGTAAAGCCACAAAATTGTCAGAATTCAGGAGGCGTTTCAAAAAGATAACTCATTGGCAAGATGATGCTTTACTTAAAATCGAGAGGATCTCTTGGATAATTAGTCCATCCTCATCTGTTCCAAATGATGACCCTTCACTATTGGTTTCCAAGGAAGATGATCCTGAAAACTGGCATGTTCAGGTCCATGTGAATGCAGTTCTTGTTCAAATACAGATTATTAATGATTTATCAAAGTAACTTCAATTGGGTCTCTGTTCACAGATTTTTCGGTCAATAGATTCAGGTTCCGTGAAAGGATTTCCCAAAACTGTTAAAGAAGCTGAGGCACAGGTGCGAATATTGTTTTTTTTTTTTTTTAACTTGATTCGATACGTACAAAAAGTAACAACACATTTGAGTTTTATCTGCAAATTGGTTTAATTTGGATATGAGTGCTCTTTTCAATTTCTTAATCAGTAAGTTCTGGTTCTTGACTTAATTGCAGAATTTAGTTTGTGCAAAAGATCTTGTAATAGACAGGAGTATACAGATGGCATATATTCAAGCAATAAGATCTGCACAACACTTCATATACATTGAGAATCAGTATTTCCTTGGTTCATCTTATGCTTGGCCTTCCTATAGAGATGCAGGTAAGCCTTCCTGAGATGCTGCTACTAAGGAATGCAATAACTCATCAAACTGAGTTGTATCTTGCTTCTAAGAAATGCGTAAAATCTATAAATTATGGATGTTAGGATGCATTCCTCCTAAGTCAAAATTTTAAGCAGCTAGTACTTGATGGAGCTTTATTTGTCTTGATGTCCTCGTGACACTGTCAACGCTTACAAATTACCACTCTCTCATGTGCATTTGATCGAGCTTCCTCCAAATGGATATTTTCAGGTGCTGATAACTTAATTCCTATGGAGCTTGCACTAAAGCACTGATCATTGCTAGTAAGATTCGGGCAAGGGAGAGATTTTCTGTTTACGTGGTTATCCCGATGTGGCCTGAGGGTGTCCCCACTTCTGCCTCAGTGCAAGAAATTCTGTATTGGCAGGTATTGCTGCAAACAAACTTTCACACTCTAAGCAGAAACAGAGATTGACTTGCCAAAAAGAGTTCATCACCAATACTCTATTTAAGTTCACCTTTGTCGAAGTCCTCACACAACTGGTTTTTTCTCATCCTAGTATTTTTCCAAGGAAATATGATACACATATTAATAAAGCAACTATTACGCAACAGCCTTTCATGATTATGGATCTCTGCAGTCTCTTATAAATCAAGAATATTCTTATGCGTGCATCCACAAAGCACTTCTCTAACTCGTGCATTTCTACTTGGACTTCAGGGGCAGACAATGCAAATGATGTATGACATAATTGCCAAAGAGCTGAAATCCTTAGGACTTGGGAACTCACATCCTACTGACTACCTAAATTTCTATTGCACTACTCTTGGCAATCGAGAGGAGCAGCATGAAGAATCCAATTCAGCCACTAAAGTTTCATCTAGTGGTGAAGTGGTAACAACCTTGAACTTAAAACTTTACAAGCCATGTACCTGCGAAGTATAGGTTCTTTACTCTTTTGCCTAGAGAATAGGATTACTGCTTTTGGTTGACTACTTGATTTTGCCATTACCATACTGTTATTGCTCAGTATCTGGTTGAAAATCTGAATTATCTAATTGTGTTGGTTGCTCAAAATTAAAGGAAGAAAAGTTCATGCAACAAAAATTAGGTTTACTACCACCTGGTCCAAACTCTTGCTCTGTATTAATCTATGACATTCCTTATTGGCAAATCCTTTTAGAATATGTGACATAAACACTTGTATCTGTATGTGGAGCTCAAGTGTTATTTAAAAACTGCTTAAAATTTATAAGGCCTTGAATTTTTAGCTACCTGAAAGTAATTTCGAATGATTTAACTGCCTCAGGTTTTGGCTTCACAAACGAAACAATATCAGCGGTTTATGATATATGTGCATGCCAAGGGAATGATAGTAGATGATGAGTACGTGATATTGGGGTCTGCTAACATCAATCAACGATCTATGGCTGGTTCAAGAGACACTGAGATTGCCATGGGTGCATATCAACCCCATCACACATGGGCCAAGAAACAAAAAAATCCATGCGGCAAGGTTAGTTTTTGATCATTTCCATGTAGCCAATTTAGTTAACTATTACGAAGTGCTAAGACAAATGAAGAACCAACAGCTAACACCCTTTCAGAATATCACAAGTTTCTTATTTTGTATTTGGTTTACTGAACGGATATCCGTTTGGCATGCAGCAGTACACAGTGCACACATGCTGTTTACGTTGAATTACTTGTTACTCTTAAATATTTGCCACCAACTATCTGAAATCTTTTAAGAAATTCAGTTGATTCCAGTTGTTAGAATCATGTTTGCAGGTACATGGGTACAGGATGTCTTTGTGGGCAGAACATTTGGGACAATAAGCATAGATGACTGCTTCATGAAGCCTGAGAGTTTGAAATGTGTGAAGCATGTCAACAAAATCGCTAAAGATAACTGGAAGAGATTCACGGCTGAGGAATTCACTCCATTACAAGGCCATCTTCTTCAATATCCTTTGGAAGTTGATGCTGATGGAAAGGTGCACGCTTTGCCCGATTATGAAAATTTTCCGGACGTTGGTGGAAAGGTGCTCGGGGCACATACCACTCTCCCAGACGCTTTGACTACATAGAGTCAACTAGCTTGAGTTCTTTCCGTGTCCATAAGTTTGTTTAATTCTTTTAGCACCCAGAACAAAAATCAAAAGATTTTCCAGACATAACTGCAGCATAAGAATTCAGGTTTGTCAAATTGACTATTCACTAGTACTTGTACCTGTAACATGTAAAACGTTTTCTTTTGCTGCCTTCCAGGTCAGGCATCATTTAAGTTCATACTCTTTTTCCCCAAGATTCTTTCCTATACTTACTTGTAAATTAATATTCTTTCAAATGTTGTATTGCAGAACTTGATTGTGTCCTAGTCATTGAATTACACTTGGTATAACATTTGTTTCAACCCTTGTTCTTTTCCCTGGTGAACATGATTGAGCAAACAGTAATGACAGTAGTTCATTAAATTATATGACCTAGGTAGCTAGGTCATGGTTCGATAGGTGGAGATCCGCGATACGTAGATCCTCTTAAAAAAAAATGTAGTTATAGCAAACATGAAAATCTGTAAGTAAAAAACACAACTAATATTCAAGATGAATATGTCGAGCTAAATTGTGTTCGCAGTTCTCCTCTCACATGATTCAGAAACAAGTTCTTGAATAATGATACAGATTTAGTTAACAGTGACTTTGCCAACCATGCCAGATCCCTGGTGAGGTGAACAGTAGAAACTGTATGTTCCCTTCTCTGTCAAGGAAACGGAGTAGGTTTCTCCTGGTCCATTGAGAAGCTCGTCTTCTGGCATTGATATCTTAGATGCATCAACACCAGAAGGTAAAATTTCATCTTCATCGAAAATCACATTGTGGGGGAAACCACCAACGTTCTTGAAGACAATTTTCTCTCCAGAAGCCACGCTGAACTCCTGTGGGCTGAAAACTAGCGAACCGTCAACAGTACCAAGCCCGACTTCGATGGCCAGGGCATTGCTTGCCAGCATTGCACTAGCAGCTGTAGCAACTACAGCAGCACCTACTTCCTTCATTGAAGCCTTCACTACAAGCTTGGGATAGGCAGCAGACACCTTCACAGTGCTGCTGCTCACTCTCGAAGTGGATGATGCAACGGAGGCCTTAAGGCCGGTGAATGTTGGGATGGAAACAGCAGCAGAGGTGACGGTTGCCATTTCAAGATTTTCAAGCTAGGAGTGGTGGAAAAGAATGGGATGAAAGATGGGGTGTTTTCTTGTGGATGGAAATCAAGAAGCAAAAATGAGGATGAGTGGAGTTTAATAGGTGGGTGTGGATAATCTTTTGAGGGTGTATTTTGTGTGGTTTGATGTAGTATGAGGAGGGGTCAGTGAGTAGAGATAATGCATGGTGAGAATGATTGGTTAGGCAAGGGGAAATGGGTTGGGAGGTTATCTGTTAAAGATCTAACCCATCGCTTGGATTGGATGCTATCCTTTGACGTGGATTTGTTTGAGCTGAATACGAGAAGCATTAAATCTCAAGTAAATTATTATTTTTAAAAAAAAGAAAAAAAGCACGAGTAAACTACTACCCAAAATTTGACCCAAAAAAAAAAAAAGAGAGCACCAAATAGTGGGGAGAAGGATGAATTTGTTACTTAGTAACTTCAACCACTAGGACAGAATTTTTTGCTCCTTTTAATTGGTGCTACTGTATACTCATGCGTTCCCTTTTTAAAAATAGTTATTAAACCCGGGCCCGGAAAGGAATTTAGCGAAAGAGGTAAATCAACGGGTTATTGGTTCAACCGGTGAGTTATTGATTTAATTAGTGGGTCACTTAAATATATTTTTTTATTAATATATAACACCTACAAATTATTAAATACAAGATATATAGTGAAAATATTGATAAAATATATTTTATTAAAAAAATTTAAGTATAAATATAACTTTCTAATATTTCTTAGATAGTTATTCTTGTGGAAAATAGTGTAGTATAATAATCTCTTGGTAATTGGTATCCAACAAAAAAAATTTAAAAGGAAACTTAATTTCTTTTGTAATTTTTAATTTTATTGTCAAAAGATGTTTTATGCTATTAATGGATGAAGAAATTTGACAATAGTAATGAATATTTACATAATCTTTTCACATGAAAAGTTACAAAGGAATTAATGTATATAGTGAAATTGGAGAGTGTATAAATAAAAAAAGAGGCATATAATAAACAAAAACTACATGGATAGGTTGTAAGGCCTTTTATTCTATTTAAAATGTATTTGATTCAAAATTTGGTAATTACAATTTAGTTTTTCATCAAAGAAACAAACCCGTTTCTTTGGGTTGCATCTAAGGAATCCAACTCAATCTTTAACCTTGGAAGATAAACATCTATCATTTAAGATTGTGACACATAGATTAAAATTATTATTAAATAACTTAAATTTTAAACAAAATTGATCCTGTATGACTAAGTCTCTGTTTGGTTTATAGGTATGCTGTCTCTCAAACAACATCTAGGTTAATGATACCAATAGTTGTTGTTTGATTAATCACTATGGAAATGAAAGTGTTATAAAATACTCACTTTCATTTGTATAAGATGACAGTTTCAAATCTATTCACTTATCAATATAATGAAACGCATTCCTTATTCAAACTAAACAAGTTAAGGAAAATAACATAAACCCATACCGATAGATAATAGAGTTTATGATTTCCATTCTGATTCTGATTCTCGAATACAAACCAAACACCTCCTAAATTATCCTTTTGACTATTATTAAATTGAAAGAGTTCTAATATTAATTATCTTTTTTACACTATGTTCTCTCTTTCCAATCTCATGTCAGTAACATTTTTAGTTATTAATAGTTAGGAAGAATTAAGGGTAAAATTAGTAAAAAAAATAATATTTCATTCAACTTTTAGAGTAAAATAATTTGAAATGGAAACACTAAGGCAAAAATTTCAAAAATTGATTATCATTAAAAGGAAATTGAGGGAGTATTCCACACAAAAATGAATATTCGAGTTTTTGAAATTTTTGCCTTAGTGTACTATCATTCTCACGAATAAATCTTAACTACTCACTTTTCATACAAAGTGAATATAATTAAAAAGTTAAATAAATTTATTATTTTTTAATTATTTAATAATTTAAAATAATTATTCTATATTATAAAGTGACTTGTTTTTTTTTTTTGCATCCGAAGGCCAAAACCAACCTAAGGCCAAAGGTGGTGTTTACGTGGGGTAGACAAAATAAATAGGAATTACATGGTTCAGAGTTCAGAACTCGGCACTTGGGAAACGAGAACAAAAATAAAAAAGAAATTCGGGCAACAGATGAGATCATGAGAAGCCTTTTGTTTAACACTTATCACCAAGTTTAAATTAACGGAATAAACAACAACATACATATAGATGTATATATATATATATATATATAAATTTTACTGTCTCTTTTAAAAAATTATTTCTTTAATTTAAAAAATTTGTACAATACAAATATTTAAATTACATGATATTATATTGTACAAAAAGTTAAAATACAAAAAAAGAATTATCTAAAAGAGATAATAAAATTTTCAATATATATATATATATATATATATTGCTATCAATTAAGCTTCCGTGGCTGAATCATTTAATTTTGATACTCATCTCTAACCTTGATGCCTTTTAAGTAATCAATTAAATTTGAGTCTTCTGACCCCAATCCATTTCATTGATACAGGCATTGACTACGCTTCCGGAATCATTGATTTTGGTTCTAAGGAGAGCCAAAATTGGAATCAAAATCGGAAATCGAAAATTGGAACCGAGGTTTCGACCAATTTTTTTATTTGGTCTCGATTTCGTTCATGATTTCGATTTTTTATATTTAAAAAAAAATTTAAAAATTAGAAATTATAATACTAAAAAATTAATACAATCTAAGATGAGAAATAAAAAATTATATTTTATTTATATTTTAATTGTAAACTTTGTTTTTGAAAAAAAAAAAAGTACACTATTGCATTATTTATTGAATCATTGAAATTAAAGTTAAAATATATTTTAAAAATCTATACATTTTGAGAGTATTTGAGAGAATTAGAGAGATTAAGAGAATTGTGCGTTAAAAATATTAGGAGAAGAGACATTTATAAATAAAATGATAAGGGGAGAATTATAATTATTTTTAAAAAAAAAATTATTATCAATTTCGATTTCAAAAAATAAAGAACCAGACCCAAATCATGTTCACGGTTTTGAATCTGGTTCCATTTCCGAAACCAAAACCGTGATGATGGCTACTTAGATATGCAATACATTGGGCCCAAAACCAACAGCAAACTGTATATGCTAGTTTAGTTTGGAAGTTTGAACAAAAATTCAGCCTGGCCCGGTTACTTGATGAGCTAACCAGAATCATATGAAGTGTTCCTTCCATGTTTAAGCAATCTCACTTTTATGCTACAAATCATTAATCACATCACTTTTTAACGGTTCAAGAATTTGCATGATGTGATATTGTTTAAAATATGCATGCTTATTGGCTGTTTCGTTACCCATTCCTTTTTAAGGTCTAATTTACAAGCAAATAGTGCTAGGAAACAGGTTTAATTAAGTGGGAAATGAGTCAATCGAATCAAACCGATGCAAGAGATTGGAGGTCAATGGTAACCATCACAACTCATTTAGATTTTATGAATATTAATTTAAATCTTAAATATTTGCTCCTATCTGATGCATTTAGCCATGGCTGACTTTCTTTTCTTGCTGCAAATCTTTAGCTAGGAAACTGACCAGCTCATAAAAGTATTAGAGAAAGAAATTCCAAAGATTGAGGTAACTTGTTTGTGGTGTATCATCTGGAATATTATCGGTTAACATACTTTTCAAGTACACTGCAGGAATTCTCTGGGTTAAATCCGGAAATGTTGCCTCCTGGTGGGAAATTGGGACAGAGTAAGATTGAATTTCTCCCAGAGCAGGTCACCATACCAACTGATGGTAGTGATGTCAGGGAAATAGATGCCAACCTGGTGAAATTTGAGCATAAAATTCCTACAGGATCAAATGGCGATCTGTGAGTCATATGCTACTTAATGTAGATATTCTGCCAATCCATTAGATTCCTCCTTCATATTAACTTGATACCAAACAGATACAAAGGTACGTTTCATAGTCAGGATGTGGCAATCAAAGTTCTCAAAGCCGAGCACTTAAACTAAAAATGTACAAAGGGAATTTGCTCAAGAAGTCTACATTTTGAGGTTTCATTTGTTTTACTATATGGAATTCTGTTGGTTCGTCTTTATTATGTGTATCTCAGTTCTGTTAGATAATGTAGAGAAATTTTCGTTCTATATTAAGTCCATTCCAGCTTTTTGACCATCACATTTGCATGAATTCCTTCCATACCAGTTCTGTAATCTGTTAAATGATGATGTTGTCTGTGTCTCTTGTCAGAATAAACACGTGTCCAGTATATTGATATCAGCTGTAACCTGAAAACATGGTTAGGTGATTCTCAGCAGGACACACAATGAAAAGTTCAAGTAAATATAGCTACAAGAGACTCACCCAAAAAAAGGAGCTGCAACTCTCAGTTTGTTTGACCATTTTTGTGAAGAATGTCTGATGATGTGCTTTATGAATGAAACTTTCCACATGAAGTTTAGCAGACAGAATTCATGAGATTTTTTTTTGCTTTAGATCAATTATTATGATTGGTAAATGTTTGCACGAAGTGACAATGTTACTAGAACTTTTTACTTTTGGCATCTGGCAGGATTATTTTCCATAGTCATGGCTTACAGGAAAAGTAAGATAGTTATATCTCAACAAGCAGAAGCATACCTTGCCAAATCTATCAGGAATTTAACCATACTGCTGATTTCTTTTTATGTTGTATCCTATCATTTGTTGCTGATTCTCCAACTTGAACCAAGTAATTCTTGTACTTGCACTTACAGGAAAGTTAGGCACAGGAATGTTGTACAGTTTATTGGCGCATGCACAAGACCTCCACTCTTCTGCATTGTAACTGGTAAATCCTGGTCCAATTCAGAAAGGATCTTGCACCGTTTTTCAGCATTTGATTAATAATCCCTTTTTTTCTAGCCTTTGTTTATATAAAGGTCCACCTCCTCCCGCCTATGTATTTTTTTTTTTTTTTTTTTGGTGGAGGGGGGAGGGAGGCGGGGGTGTTTGGGGTTGGGTGTCCATCGTAGATGCGTTACTTTATCTTGTCCCCTTTCTTGATTCTGTTCCCAGAATATATGCGTGGTGGAAGCATCTATGATTTCCTACATAAAGATCATGGTGTACTCAAGCTACCAACCATGCTAAAAGTCGCTCTTGATGTAGCAAGAGGAATGAGCTATTTGCACCAGAATAATATAATCCACAGAGACAACCTTCTTATCGATGAAAATGAAGGAATGTGTGGAGATTATTTCATGTTTTTTGTATGGTATTTGGCCTGTATTTTTTTAGATGAAAAGTAAAAAGAAATTCTAGTTTGTGAGTAAATGATTTAATATTGTTATTATATGGATATTGTATGCTTTGTACGTTATAAATGTGAATTATACTCTGCTATTTTTCCCTTCCTGACTTTACTTTTTTAAATTAGTTAACTTTTTGATATTCGTGAAAATGTCAGACTAGTTTGTGCTTGCCTGAATGTTTTTATCATCTGCGTAATATTTGTATCAAGCTTGTTGATGGGCTATAGACCACTTCATCTGAATCTTCATATCTTATATGCTGCTGACTGTATTCTAACTTTGTGTGCCTGTGTGAGCTGACAGGTAGTTAAGTTTGCTGATTTTGGTGTTGCTAGAGTGCAAACTCTATCTGGAGTCATGACTGCCAAGACAGGAACATATCGCTGGATAGGCTCCAGAGGTGGATTCTTTTTCCCTTTCTTTCCTGAACACGGAATTACCTTTCTAGTGGATTCAAGAACACAATTTCAAATTCTCTTCAAGTTGTGACTTGGATTTTCTTAGCTCCATTTGAAGTGATTGATGGAGATTAACCCTGGTTTTACTTATTTCGAGATTATGCTCTAACCATAAATCATTAGTCCGAAGAGTACGATTGTTATACTGTCAGCATTAGTATGCACAATTTAATAATGTGTTTGGATCAGTTCTCATTCTGCTCATTTGGTTTGATTCTTAAAGGTTATTGAACACAAGCCATATAATCATAAAGCTGACGTTTTCAGCTTTGGAAATTTTTTTGGGAGCTGCTGACAGCAAAGGTCCTATTATGTTGCAATTTACCATGTTTACATTTCATTAATTTGAAGTCAAGTCGTAGATTAGTTAAAATCAAATCATTCTTTCATTCAACTTTTTGAACACAGTTACATAATTCCCAATTAGATTGCAGATGCATAATTTCCACATGTCAAAAAACATTTCTTCTGATATGCCAGCTTTCCTACGAGCATATGGCTCCATTACAAGTGGCAATAGGTGTGGTCCAGAAGGTAATTTCTTATACATGGTTCACAGACACTTTTATTTTTTCTTTATCAATTACTCAAAAGAGAAGCTGAACTGCTACAGGTTCCATGTTACTCCATGAATGTCATCTTCCATTAGGCATCCCACTGTGTCTAACCAGATAACAAAGAGCCAGTATGCATGGCGTTGTCATAGTATTGTTTGGGAATTTTTATTTTGGTCTGGTACAACTACTGGTCCAGTAGTTGCTTCTCAATCAATAGGAGTCTGTTATTTAGAACGCATGATCCATTTTTCTAAATAGGATAGCTATCTTAGTTTTAAAAAATATGGGCCCTCGATTTCAAATGGAAGCATGGTTCAAAGTCGCAGTCGCGGTGACGGTCGCGGAACGTATCGTTTTACATCAGTTTCGGAGTATTGGTCGCGTATCGGGTGATACGTTAATTTAAATACCGAAAATATAAAAAAATATAAATTTTTAAAAAAATATATATAAACAACAATGATAAGCACAACAATGTGGATGTATATAAAATCAATGAACAATTATATTAAATTTAGTGATCACAACTCTCAAACAACATGAAATACATAATTGTTATTTTACTCATAGTTATTAGGCCAATCAAAAGTTTTCTTTATAGATGTTACAATTGTTTACCTGTCTCTTATCTTTCTTATTATATAAAGAATGAAATCATTATTTTTGTGAATCACAATTCAATATTTAACCAGATTTGATGTCCATCAAACATAATTAAATTTGATTAAAAAGTAATTCTAGATAATACTCCTATTCAGGCAGCAGATTCAGGGGTCAAAAAATAATATAATAAAATGATAGAGGGACAAAAATAAGAAAACATCTAGGAAATTATAGGGACTGACTGAGAGTGGATACACATCTAGATGTGTATAAAGTCAATTTTCACAATTTTAATCTCTTCCTCGTCGATCAACATCACTAAGCCAATCCCTCAGTCTGCTGCCGCCGACGAAACTTTCGAAATCTCTTCTTCCAAAAACCACCACACACCCAACTAAATCTCCAAAATTCCTTAACAAATCTATTCCTACTTCATTGGAAAATGAGAGAAAAAAATAAGTTGAAAATATTACTTCTAATATTCTAAAACACTCAATGTTTGATTGCTTTTTTTTTGTGGGTTTGTTGAGTTAATCACCTCTTCAATCAGAAAGATCAAAAATTGAGGAAGATGACAGCCGAATCTATGCTATTTTAATTGGAATCTCAAAGATGAAAAAGTTAGTTTTTATTACATTGAATGAATCGCGAGTTGACTCGGTCTAATCGAACGATTCTCATCGAATCATTGAATCGTTGTGCTGAATCGCCCTGAATCGGACTATTCCCGGCGAGTCGATGCCGGTTCCGGCGACTCCGGTACATCTTAGAGCGGTCACTCTTGTTCAGGTTCCGACTCGACCGAGTCTTTGAACATTGAATGGAAGGCTTTCATTGGTTGAGTAGTAACTACTGAACATGTCCAATAATTGCTCTACTCTGACATAAAATTTCACGTTCGAATTGTTTGAACTTTTATATGCTCCTTCTGGTACTGTAAAAATGTAAAATGGCTTCCGAGAAAAGCAGAATTACATTAGCCTTGGTATTCAATGAAATTTTATTGCTTAAGACGAACTGTTAGAAGTTGAATAGTTGTTCCTCGTCCATCAAGACTATATGTGTTGATTCATGTTCTTTCTGATTCGGATTTTAGGGTCTAAGACCTACTATGCCAAGGCACACTCATCCATTGGTGGTGGAATTAATTGAGATGCTGGCAACAAGATCCATGCTTAAGGCCTGAATTCTCAGAGATTATCGAGATCTTGCAACACATGGCAAAACGGGTATATAGTTAATCTAGGCATTTTCTACCTCCATTTGGCATTTTGAGGATTTTTATGTTTAACAAGTTTACATCTTTTGAAGCCAGGTTGTTCAAGAAGGGAGTGCCAGCAAAAGGAGAAGCCTTGGAGAACCCTATCAGCTCATGGTGTATTGCCACTGAACAGACAAGAAAGTGAGAAAAATACTGCATGATTCTTGCATGGCTACCTGTCATAATTACTACTCCCCAACTAATGGCAAAATAGTTTCCCCACCAGCTACAAAGTGGCTAAAGAGTGAGCCAAATGAGGCAATTTTGTGCAAAAGAATTTTCTGGGCTCTCAAGCCTCGACAGACAAATGGAAGCTTACTTTCTCTGTTTGAGCTGCCGGACCTGTACTTTCTCCAAGTGCATGCAAGATTGTATAGTTCCTATAGAACTTGTTGAGTAATGTGCTTAATTAATTAAGTCAAATGTTTGTTTAGAATTCCAAGTAGTTGAATGTCTATTTGTTTCTTTTATGTGTTGGAAACATTTCCTAGAAGTCTAGTGCAATGTTCTAGGAGTTTAGGTTCATGTAACCATTCAGCTATAAATAGAGCTCCATATGTAACTAAAATAATAACAAAGAGTGAAATAAGAAACCAAGAGAGAATTTAATCCAACTCCAAATAGCTTTCTTCAAACTTCTTGGCCGCTAATCACCAACATTAAATTGGTATCAGAGCAGCCAGGTTCATAATAATAAAAAAAAACAATCATAAAAGAGTGAGAGATGGCAAATCAAAATGATGGCACATCGGTTCCAATATTTTCCGGTGAGCATTATGATCATTGGTGCGTCAAAATAAAGACAATTTTCAGATCAAAAGAATTGTGGGAATATGTAGAAGAAGGATATGAAGAACCGGATTCTACCACCGACATGAATGACCAACAATTAAGAAGTCTCAAGGAGCATAGGAAGAAAGATGCCAAAGCACTCTCCTATATCCAACAAGGTGTAAGTCCGGATATCTTCTCAAGAATCATGGGTGCGGATCATGCCAATCTCTTGGGAGATTCTACAAAAAGAATTCGAAGGAAATGTCAAGGTAAATAATTCACCCTTAGAACTCTTAGGAGAGAACTTATAAAATCTAAAAATGAGTGATACAGAAACTGTCCAAGATTACTACACAAAGATCACCAAAATTGTAAATGACATGGGATGAAAACTTTTGGTGAACAAATTGGTGATAGTAGAATTGTAGAAAAAGTCCTTGTGAGTTTACCCCCAAAATTTGATTCTATGGTGTCCATAATTGAAGAAACAAAAGATATTACTTCTTTGAGTGTTCAAGAGTTGATGGGATCTTTGAAGGCTCATGAGAAAAGGATTGCTAGGCATGCTGAAAAATCCATTGAAAGTGTCTTTCAATCAAAAGTAAATTTCAGCCCCAATAGCAACAAAGGAGAGCAATCTTCTAGCAACAATCAAAGAGGAGGACATACCCAAAGAGGTGGAAGACGTGGCCGTGGATGAGGACAAGGNAAAGGCAATCAACAAGCACAATTTACAGCCGAGAATCAAGAAGAAAGCAACTTGTTCTATGCTTGTCACATGGCAACCGAATGTAAAGAAAATGTGTGGTTTCTTGATAGCGGTTGCAGCAATCATATGACCAAGGACAAATCCAGATTTGTTGACTTGGATGAGTCCATAAAGACTCAAGTGAAGATGGGAAATGCAGTTGTTGTTCAAGCACAAGGATTGGGAACTATTGGAGACAGCTCTCTTGGTTTCTTATTTCACTCTTTGTTATTATTTTAGTTGGCTGCTCCAATTTGTTAAGTCTTGGACAGTTCTTGAACATTGCTCAATGCACTTAACTTTGATGATGGTGAGTGCTCAAGATATGATAAAAAAGATGGTAGACAACTTGTTGCGAAAATTCATATGGAGAAGAATAGGAGTTTTCCAATAAATTTCAGCTATGGTGGAAATCAAGCATTGAAGGCTCAAGTGATTGATAGTTCGTGGCTTTGGCATCAAAAGGCTTGGTCACTTGAATTTTCGCAGTCTCAAAGTCCTTCAACAAAAGGAATGGCGTATGGAGACAGATATATAGCAATTCATTGTACGCGGAAATACAAAACCTACATCGCCTACCATTTCCTCTGTCTCTTATACACATCTAGATGTGTAGGAGAGACAGAGTTGGTTCATATACACATCTGTGTGTCTTAATGAGAACATCATCCATGTATAAGAGACAAGTACTTTATACTCTGAACATTGATGTTTTCAATAGTCCAATGACTCGGGTGTATTTCTGAAAGAAAATCTGAAGTGTTTCATGTTGTTCAAAAGTTCAAGAGTCTTGTAGAAAAACAAAGTGGTCATTGTATTAAGACCTTAAGGAGTGATAGAGGGAAGGAGTATACTTCCAATATATTTCAGGAATTTTGTGAAGATGAAGGAGTAGAAAGACAGCTCACGGTTGGCTACACACCTCAACAAAATGGAGTATCCGAAAGGAAGAATCAAACCATGTGATGGAGATGGCAAAATCCATGTTGCATGACAAAGGATTGCCTAAAGAATTTTGGGCTGAAGCGGTGCATACAGCCGTGTACTTGTTGAATAGAAGTCCAACCAAGGCGGTGTGGAATCAAACTCCTCTTGAAGCATGGAGTGGAAGAAAGCAGAACATGAATCATTTGAAAATTTTTGGAAGTGTTTGCTATTCTCACATTCCAAAGGAGAAAAGGTACAAACTTGATGAAGTTAGTGAAAAATGCATCTTTGTTGGTTATAGTTCACAATCAAAAGGCTATCGTTTGTATAACTTGAAAACTAACAAAATCATTGTTTGTCGAGATGTTTTATTTAATGAAAATGTTTCATGGAATTGGAATAATGAAAAAGAAAGCTACTATTTTGGTTGAGGTTAAACAAACATTTGACTTGAACTTTAAGCCACTACACCAAACAGTCCGTCTCCCTCACCAAGTTCAAGTTCGAGTTCACCAACCTCAACACCAAAGAAGACCATGAGGAGCTTGAATGATATCTATGCAAGGTGCAACTTTTGTGTACTTGAACCAGAAAATTTTGAAGAAGCAAATGCCGAAAATGATTGGAGAAAAGCCATGGAGGAGGAGATTCAATCAATTGAAAAGAACAATACTTGGAAGCTTGTTGACAAACCACAAAACAAGGAGATCATTTCTGTGAAGTGGATCTACAAAGCAAAGCTGAATCCGGATGGTTCAATCCAAAAAAGAAGGCAAGACTTGTTGCAAAGGGTTCACTCAACAGCTCGGTGTCAACAACCTTTTCCTACAATGAAACATTTGCACCGGTAGCAAGGTTTGACACAATTCGAACTCTTATTGCTATGGCAGCCCACAAAGGATGGAGTCTTTATCAACTTGATGTCAAATCAGCATTTTTGAATGGAGAATTGAAGGAAGAAGTTTATATCCAACAACCCCAAGGCTTTGTCAAAAAAGGAGAGGAAGACAAAGTTGTACAAATTGAGGAAAGCATTATGGATATAAACTTCTTACTTCTTTCTCCATGAAGTATAGTCAATTTGATTCTTACTTCATGGATCAAGTACATTCAAGAGAAGCAAAAATGAGCCAACATTGTATGTGAAGAAGCAAGGTACTTCAAATATTCTTATTGTTGCTTTGTATGTTGATGATTTGCTTTATACAAGTAACAATGAAAACATGATTACTAAATTTAAGAAAGACATGATGGAGAAGTATGAAATGAATGACATGAGATTGCTACATCACTTTCTTGGAATAGAGATTGATCAAAATGATGATGGAGTATTTCATTCCCATATTTAAAAATACGCTTTGAAGAAACCACACACTGTTTCTTATGCATGGTTAGATGTGTATAAGAGACACTTTCAGTTAATGAAAAGCTTGTTAAGCATGATGGTGATAAGAGAGCCAATCCAACTTTGTATCGTGTTTGGTAGGAAATTCTGTTATATCTTACAGCCACAAGACCGGATATTATGTTTGCTACAAGTTTATTATCAAGGTTTATGAAGTGCAATTGTAGCATTGTGGTGATGTTTTGTGACAACAAATAGTTCATTGACATTGCCAAAAATCCAGTTCATCATTCAAGAACTCGACACATTGCAATCAAACATCATTTCATAAGAGAAGCAATTGAAGACGCTGAAGTTGAACTCAAGTTTTGCAAAAGTGAAGATCAAGTTGCGGATATCTTTACATTTCAAGCCGTTACCTCAAGACAAGTTTTGTTATTTTCGAGAGATTCTTGGAGTTCAGGAACAGCACATTAAAGGGGGAATATGTTGAGTAATGTGCTTAGCTTAATACAGTCAAATGTTTGTTTAGAATTCCAAGTAGTTGAATGTCTATTTGTTTCTTTTATGTGTTGGAAACATTTCCTAGAAGTCTAGTGCAATGTTCTAGGAGTTTAGGTTCATGTAACCATTCAGCTATAAATAGAGCTCCATATGTAACTAAAATAATAACAAAGAGTGAAATAAGAAACCAAGAGAGAATTTAATCCAACTCCAAATAGTTTTCTTCAAACTTCTTGGCCTAATCACCAACAGAACTTTTAGTAGTTTTCTTCCAATTGTATGATTATATATTTAACTGAACATGACAGCATAAGTTAGTCTGGTTTCTCTGCCATTGCTGGATCCAATGACAGAAACTTTTCATCAAATCATCGTGGGATTCTCTTTTCTTTTTGACTAGATAAGTTAGTATGACGAAGTAAATATCACATTTATTCAACAAAATGGTAATCCACGAAGGTATCTAACTATTAGAATGGAAGAAGTTAACAACAATATTTTTGTTGTTAACGATGTATAAATATTTAATTTATTGTTAACAATTAACACGTCAAATAATTAAATATAATTTGTTTAGTTAACACGACACAATTAATTAAATTTTGAATGGTTAATATACCAAGACGATAATATAACAACCCAAAAAATGAAGTTATATTTGTACCTGTCCATTTCAAAGGGTCAGAAATTGTTGCACCTAGAATTATGCATGAATAGGAAAAAGAATCTTGAAGGACTAAAATTTAAAGAAAGAAAGAATGATGGCAAATTGGCAATAGAAGCGGAGATATAGGCGGTGTTGGGCTCAACCGAGATGGATGGATCTGTTGGTGTGTTGTCCAATATCCAAAGCAACAACTCCAACAATTTTCAAACCACATCAACTTCACAGTTCACAGTTGGACTTGTTTGTCCTGAAAAGCAATAAAAAACGCGGAACACCGAAAACGGCGGTGATGGAATCAAGCATAACGACGACACGTACACTCTTGTCGTTTTTTAGTTCCGTCTGTTATTGACCATCAAAGATTAATTAATAATCTTTGCTCAAGACATCAATCAATTTGACAACTACTGCCCAAACTCAAAGGTCTCACAAACAAACAAACAAATAAAAATAAATAAATAAAAAAGGTTTTAAAACATTAAAAGCTGTAAATGTCCTCCTAAAATTCTCTTTTTATTTTAGGTTTTGCTTTGATGGATAAATTTGGATAATAAAAAAAAAATGAAATAAATAAATTTAAATTTGATAAATGTGAAATGATATAAAATTTAGATAAATTTAAAACTCATTCACTTAACTATTAAAATCTCATATTCAATTATTAGTGAATTTTAAATCATTAATTAAATCCCTTAAATTATATGAATAATTTAAGATAAATTTAAATTTCAAATTAAAATTCACCTAAATCACTTTAATTCAAACACAAGAAAATTCTATAGTCTTTTTTAGAGAATCATGTTTTTTGTACTTTAGAGAAATTCTAAAAGAACTTCTATGTACAAATTTTTAAAATTAAGAAAATAATTTTATAAACAAACCGTAAAATTCTCTTATATTATATCCCTAGAGTTGGACTATGAAAGAAATTATTTATAATTGAAACTCGTACCGAACGTATCCGAGGTTGCCAAAATTCTAGCTGCAAAAAGTAGCAAATCAATACTTATTATTTTCTCACCAATATAAGGTCCATAACCTTTACACAAAATGCAGGTCAAAAGTTGCAAATCTTGAATCATCCAATACCATTAGGTCCATAACTTTACAAAAAGTAGATTAACTAGGAAGAAGTTGCTTCTAGTTTTTGGCACTTTTTGAAACCATTTATTTCTGTCGAAATTTGCACACTCCAACTGCATTTCCCTTCCTCATTCCAATCTTCTAATCTTTTCATTATTATAATTATGGAAAATTCTACAGAATTCTTTTTAAGTAATTATTTTTTTAAATTTAAAAATTTATATAGTATAAACTTAAAATACATAGTATTATATTATACAAATATTTAAAATAAAAAATAATAATTTCTTAAAAAAAATCATAAAATTTCCGTATATCTAATCCTCCTCCATTCCTCGTCCCTAGGCCCTAATTCCCCACCGTTCCGTTTTCTACACCATCCCTACCTTAGCCTTTCCTTCTTGGATTCTTCACCGTTCCATTCCCTGCTTCAAAATTTACACGTCTGTCCATTTTAATCGAGTTCGTGCATAAGAATTAAAAGAATAAAAAATTATTAAATTATATTAATTTTATAAAATAAAATCTCTTTTCTATTAATATAATACTAAGGTTAAAATTGAAAAAAAAAAGTTAATACTAATCATGAAACAAGATAATTTTAAATAAAATAAATATTCGAAATAGATAAAATAAGATAATGAGTATTTTTTCTTCACACTTCCTATTAATTTACTCATCATTTCACATGAAAGGTAAAAATTTAGGTAGATTCGGTTTTTTACCCCATTTGTCCATCATGTGGTGTGAATTAAATTTTAGAAAATCTATGACATCAGTTGATGTAAATAAGATTTTTTAATGTTTAATTTTGACCACAAGATCTACAGGTGAGATCAAAAATCAAATCTATTTAAATATTTTAATTTATAAAAAATTCTTAAATTAATCAAATTCGTAATAAATATTATAACCCCTTAATCTTAATTTAGTCATAATACCATTACATATAATTATTTTAATAAATTTTAATAATATGAATAATTTAAAATTAAAATAATCATACTATAAATTTTGTTTACAAATTTCCCCTCATCGGCCCATCCCCTTAAATAATGCTGAAGGAAACCTAAAATATTCAATTCTGACTTAATAGCTGAATGATCTACAAACGTGTGTCAAGCGGTTTAAGAAAACAAGTAACAACCCCATTTTTTACTTTAATGGAAAAACTTAGAAAATCCTTCAAACATCAGTAGTATGAGATGTCACTTCTTCTTCTTCTAATGATCAATCTCATCTCCCTGAACATGAGCGTTTAGGTCTCTTAAATCAGGCATAATATCTTAACTTCCCCGATACAACCATGGCTTCCGCTTCTGTGGGCGGCGATTCATCTAATCAAAAAGACGTTGTCATCAAGATCCACCCCAAAGATGGCGGAGGAGGAGAACCCACCATTGTTAACAAAAAAACTGAAGTGACTATTTCTTCTCCTTCTTCTACATCTTCCACTTCTAGCGAGGCCCAGATGAGTAATATTACTGAAAATGCTGCTAGAAATAGAAATACTATGTGGAGAGACTCAAGTTATGATTTTTCTAACGATGTTGCAATGAGGGCCATTATTAATAACAATAAAGATTTCGACTTTGTGACGGAATCGCCGTTATCTCAACAGTCTCCGTTATCTAAGATACCGGAAAGTCCTAATAACTACGGCCAGTTCACTCCTAGGGAGGTTAGAGTTTCGTTTAATGAGAATGTTACCCGACCCGGTTCGCCGCCGGTCCAATGCTAGCGGCACTATTGGGAAAAATGGCGAACCGGAGGAGGTTTTGGTTTGCAGTGGGAACAATTCGTTTAGGAGAAAATCGAGTCTTTTGATGACAAAGACGAAGTCAAGGCTGTTGGACCCACCGGAGCAAGATCAGCGGTCCCAGAGGATGATGATGAGATCTGGGGTGTTAGGGAAATTTAGTGAAGTTGAAGAAGATGACCCTTTCTTGGAAGATGATTTACCAGAAGAGTACAAAAAGATGAAGTTCAGTGCCTTGACTGTGCTTCAGCTGGTGAGTTTGATTTTGATTGTTGCAGCTTTAATTTGTAGTCTTACTATTAGAGTTTTGAGGAAAAGAACTGTTTTTGAGCTTGAATTGTGGAAATGGGAATTGATGATTTTGGTGTTAATATGTGGGAGGTTGGTTTCTGGATGGGGGATTAGGGTGGTGGTTTTCTTTATAGAGAGGAATTTTTTGTTGAGAAAGAGCGGTTTTGTATTTTGTCTATGGATTGAGGAATGCTGTGCAGAATTGTGTTTGGTTGGCTCTGGTTTTGATTGCTTGGCAATGTATTTTCGATAAGAGGGTCGATAGGATAACAAATGGGAAGATTCTGCCTTACGTGACTAAGATTTGGGTGTGTCTTTTGGTTGGCACGTTGATTTGGCTTCTTAAGACCTTGCTTGTTAAGGTTCTGGCTTCGTCATTCCATGTTAGTACTTTTTTTGATCGGATTCAGGAGTCTTTGTTTAACCAGTATGTGATTGAGACGCTGTCTGGGCCACCATTAATTGAGATTCAGCAGGAGCAAGAGGAGGAGGAGAGGGTCTTGGCTGAGGTTCAGAAGCTTCAGAATGCTGGTGCTAAGTTGCCTGCTGATCTCAAGGCAAATGTGTTGAAGAGTGGAAAAGTGATAGGTACGCCTCGCAAGAGTCCTACCTCCGCTACTGCGATGTCTGCAAAAAGCCCTACTTTTACCAGAGTCATGTCAAAATGTCAAGAAGGAAGAGGAGAAGGGTATCACAATTGACCATTTGCACAGGCTTAATCAGAAGAATATTTCAGCTTGGAATATGAAGAGGTTAATGAACATTGTTCGAAACGGGGTGTTGTCAACTTTAGATGAGAAATTGCAGGACTCAACTGGTGAGGATGACAATTCTGTGCAGATCACAAGTGAAATCAAGGCGAAAGCTGCAGCCAAGAAGATATTTTGCAACGTTGCAAAGCCTGGCTCAAAGTAAGTTACTTGTTCGGTATATATGTATATACCGCTAATTTGCTGCTTAGCTTTTTATCTTTTCATGGCTAATTTCCATGTTAGCTCTTTCCTAGATTACTTCCCAGATGGATTTGTTTACAAATGACTGGAAAGTTTTGCTGTATCATGTTGGTTCCCATTTTTGGTCAAGTACTACACATGAGAGCAGCGACATTAGTTGAACTTGGCATCTTTAAACTTGAAATTTGTGACAGAAGAATTATGTCTTCTCCGCTGAATTATTGAAACTGAAATGCTGTAACTTACTATTTCAAAATCTCAAGACTAAGAATAACTATTAATCCCTGGTGAGTCATTTCTTGAGTTTGCTAGTAAAATAAATTCCAAGAGGGTTGGCATGTTATATATTTTCCACTATGTGAAGTGCTGTCTGGAATTCTTTGTACTTCATAGACTCTTAACCACTTCTTGTCAATATTTTGTTCCTTATGCACATTTCATTTGTTCAAGAGATTTTGTTTTGTTTATTAGATTTATCCACTTGGAGGATTTGATGCGGTTTATGAGGGAGGATGAAGCTTTGAAGACAATACGCCTCTTTGAAGGAGCAAATGAAGGCAAGGGGATCAGCAAACGAGCCCTTAAGAATTGGGTGGTAAGTGATGTGGTCCCATTACATTTTAAAAGCGTACAAAAACGTGACTGGCATTTCCATTTTTTTAATTTTCAGTTGAAAGATGAATTAGATTATACTCCAATTACTAAGTTCCTAAAGATTGGAAAACTGAATCAGATGCAATAGTTTTTTTATTCTACACGATATTATAATAACATGAGAAAATTTGAGTATTATGACATTGGAATGTTGAATAATCTTCTCTGCATATTGTTGATATGATTACCAGATCTTGACCTTTTTATGTGCATAATATAATAAGAGAATCTCATTATATTCATAATTTATTAAGCTAACAAGAGATGCTACTGTTCTAGTAGTTTTTCTTGAAGCTTCCATACTTACTGTTCTGCCTTAGGTGGGTCCCAAAGTACAGAACTGCTTGTGACTTTTCTATGTGGTTTTTGTTGTAAAATGTGACAGTACACGTAAATCTTTCTGCAGGTCAGTGCATTTAGAGAACGGAGAGCCCTTGCGTTGTCTTTGAATGACACAAAAACAGCTGTAAACAAATTGCACCATATGTTGAATGTTCTTGTGGCAATACTCATTTTGGTCACTTGGCTCCTCATACTCAAAGTTGCAACTACCCATTTCTTTATCTTTTTGAGTACTCTCAGCTTCTTTTGGTGGTGTTCATGTTTGGGAACACATGCAAGACCACATTTGAGGCAATTATCTTCTTATTTGTGATGCACCCGTTTGACGTGGGTGACCGTGTTGAAGTCGATGGAGTTCAGGTCAGAATTTCATCCTTTTTCTAAATATCTGTACTTCCTTTACTTCTTTTTCTTTTTTCTCTATTTTTTTGTGTGTTTTATCTGCCTGTAAAGTGGAAGCTTGTTTTTTAATTTTATTAATGTCGGATTCAGTTTTTGTGATACAGTTAGTAATTCCCCTTTCTGTGAGTTTCAGATGATAGTCGAAGAGATGAATATACTATCAACAGTTTTTCTGAGGTATGACAACCTAAAAATCACATATCCAAACAGTGTCTTGTCGACGAAGCCCATCAGTAACTACTACCGCAGTCCAGATATGGGAGATTCAATTGATTTTTGCATCCACATTTCAACTCCTATGGAAAAGATTGCTTTGATGAAGGAGAGAATAACCAGAGCCGTGTGTGTTTGGGGCTATCTCTCATCTTTCTCGTGTTTCCCTTTTGTAATCATTATGGATTTTGCAGAGAAATTGTTTTGATCCCTTCTTAAGCCTTAAACATATGATCAGTCACCTAAAAAACCCGTATTGATTGAGAGTAATTGTTTAGCATCTGTTTTGATATCACCTTCTAATATTTATAACTTGGTTCTAGTTTTCTAGTTGGGCGTTTACTTGGTATACGTAAAACTCGTGATGTTAGTGGATAACTATCGTTTGCAAGAAACCACAAGCTTAATCTTTTTTGATTTAACATGATGTTGTGATTGGCTACGATTGCAGGTACATTGAAAACAAAAGCGAACATTGGTACCCAGCTCCAATGGTAGTCATGCGGGATGTAGAGGACTTGAACAGGCTGAAATGGTCAGTATGGCTTTCGCACACAATGAATCACCAAGACATGGGTGAAAAATGGGCTAGGAGAGCTCTTCTGGTTGAAGAGATGATCAAAATCTTCAAGAGATCTTGATATTGAATACCGCATGCTACCCCTTGATGTGAACGTACGTAACATGCCAGCTTTGACTTCAAGCAGAGTTCCCTCAAATTGGAGTGTTTGCCCTGGTTGATCTCAATTCTCATGCGAAGGAACTACTGAAAAAGAAAATCGGATATCTTGATCCAACCTTACTCTTTTAGTGCAGGGACTAGGGAGAGAGATGTACTCAAAATGGTTAGATTTGTTAATGTTACAAACTTGCAATTCATAATTAACTTGGTGTTGGATATAGAGGCACTAATCAATGACTATTTAACGACTGCCAATATGTGTTACTAGGTTTTGTACATTAGTCTGGTATGGAAATTCTTACATGTGCCAAGAATTCGAAATTTATATTGATATATATCATCTAATTGAGTGATGCGAAGTGATATTTATTGATGTAAATTAATATGGACTAAGAAATTTATGTTACTATGTTATGAATTGAATTTATGCAAGAATTTCTTATCTAAGTATGAAATGGAGATTTAATGAATGACTATAAAAAGCTTCGAAAATTCCAAGTGTTTGAGAAGTTTTTTTCTATTTTTTGGGTCAAGTTGGACTTTTCTTTGTTTTATTTGTTATCGAGATTCTCAACAATTTTCTCATTCAAGTGGTGCAGTGGAGTTTTAGTTTAGTATTAAAGCAGTTAAATATTACTACTATATAGAGTTCTATTCATTCGGTCTAGTTTTTTTTGTCATAATTTGACTTTTTTGATCAAATATAACAAATTTATAATTAATAATTTATATAATTTTATTTGAATTTTCATAAAACTTATTCAATAAAACTAAAATTTATATCAAATATTAATATATACAAATTTAAAATTCTAAAAAAGTTAAGAAAATTTATAAAAAATTGAGTTATAAAAATTTAATGTGTTGATAAAAAAAGTCAAATTATAAAAACTTCAATGAGACGGAAGTTTGGTTTAGAAAACTAAAAATTAAAACCAAAACTAAATAAAACTAAAATGTCTGCTGTGTTAATTAAGAGATAAAAATGAATCCTATCATTTGACCATAAATTTAGACAAAAGTTGAAATTTATCATCTACTAATATATTTGACAATGTTATAAATATATATATATATATACTTTCAGTATTATTTAAAATATTATTTTGAATGATTAATATATCAACTTTTGTAAGGGATGATATTAAGTGACATAAAAAGCGGTTAAAAAATATGATTGAGCAATAATACGGGTCCATTTTAGAATTTTAAAGAATTCAAGTCCTCAGTCCTCACCAGATGCTTCACCGATCGTATGTCCTATGATACAACGTAAATTGATTATTGGCATTCGTCTTCAAGAAGACTGCATACAAATGGAAGCATCACAAAACAGAGATGATCGAAAAGCTGCTGACACCAACGTGGGACCCCCAGAATACACCAGCAACAACGTCAAGAAAGCGAGGCTGCACTCCACATTAGCCGCTCTTCTCGACGATCCTCTACTTTCCGATTTACCCAAGAAGATAGAGACAGTATAATGCCAAGCTGTCCGACGTGGACACCTTCATCAGCTTGGAACTCGGCAGCGCTATGCGCATTTCCGTCCTTAAATTGGACGCCACTAGTTTCGGTAAAATCCCGTTCAGACATTTTCACAAACACATTACGTGCGAAAGTTTCAAATGATGAGTGACTTGTTTTCTTGCTATAAAGATGTGGCATTGATGAATTCTGCAACGGTGAAGGACTTGAAATTGGCTATTCAGAAGAAAACCAATGAGATAGAGCAGTCTAAGATGGGCCATCGTCATATATCTTGGTATTTCTTGCTTTTCTCAGCAGTTTTTCAAATACTCAGCTTCTTGAAGTTCAAATTTTTGTGGGTTTCGTGTATTTTGCAGGAGGCATGTGTGGGAAAACTTTTGTCTTTCATACCACAATGAGAAATTGCTGGATGATAATGCTCCACTTCACTATTATGGCATCAGGAACAACTCTCAGGTACTTTAACTCATCACCATATAATATGATAATTTGATTACTCAAGATATTATAAATAATATAATATCCTCTCCCACTTTCGATGTGAGATGGAGCATCACAGACATTTTCTTCGTTTAGAAAATTTACATAATCTGTGACCGGAAAAGTTGGGTTCGAAACCTAATAATTGATTTTGTAAAATGCATGTGGAAATAAGCAGCATTGTCGTTATTGTGAAGTTAATGGATTCTTCTTTGTAACATTAGAGTTGAGGGAAAACTTAATTTGGGATCCTTATCATGCTGTCCCTCGGCATGTCTTTAGATTTCCACCTCTTCATCGATAAAGATGTGAAAGATTTCTAATGCTATGCAGGTACAGTTCGTCTCCTACATTATTTCAAGAGCTTCTAAAAGGCATTCTAGGAGGAGAAAGCATC
Source organism: Cinchona pubescens (assembly GCA_025175665.1). Classification (NCBI taxonomy): domain Eukaryota; kingdom Viridiplantae; phylum Streptophyta; class Magnoliopsida; order Gentianales; family Rubiaceae; genus Cinchona; species Cinchona pubescens. The sequence goes on from JANKKI010000233.1 coordinate 614,585, forward strand.
GGTTCCTTCATAGTCTAAAGAAAAGCACATAACCGGTAGCTTTTGGCTCACCTGGATTCTGGTTCCAAACTTATGTATTGTTCGGTAGTACCATTCTAGGTGTCTAAAACTTGCTAGTTGCTACAATTATGAACTTTTCACTCAGTTCCTTTGAGTGCTGAAAAATGTGATTGATTGGAAAGTTTATATCCACAGTATTTAGAAGTTTTCATTGGCTATTTCTTTGGTGATATTTCTTTAAAGCAATAACTATTTCAAAGAACAAAGTAAATTGTCTTCCATGCTTTGTAGGTGAAAAATTTTTAGCCATCATCGTGGCAAACTCCATTACTCCACTGATTGTTGTCATGCAGTATTTGACCGGGCAAAAAGACAAAGAAGGAAAAAAACTGACATGAACCTCCACAAGTCTGAGTTGGATAAGTAAGAAAATGTACTGGTGGTGCTTTAACTGGTTCTTTGAACACAAAAGATACATGCTAAAACTGCTAGAACATAACAAGATTAATATACATAATTTACCACTCATGGTCAATGTAATCAAGAGAAGCACATAATGCAGGAGTTCAAACACAAAGTCACCAGTCTGGAAGGAATCTTAATGGTCAAAGCAAACCATTGGAATACACAATAGATAATTTAGCAAAACTATATACAAACTGAATGAGTTGGGAACTTGTTTCCAGTTTGAACCACCCCAGATGCACACACAATACAGCAATCTAACAACAGAAAAGTCATATACATCCCACGAGCTAAGCATCTCATAAAACCGTTTTTACAATTTTTAGAGGAGCAAGGAGGAAGAATTGGACAGAGAGGACCTGCAACAGAAGATAGTACCAGTCAATATCAGCAAATATATAGATACATATCCAGTGTGCAAATGATAATCTCCCTTGGCTTTATTAATTAACTTTGGCGCTAATACCAATTAAAAGATCAAGTACTCTGGTTTCTAAGACAAGCTCTCAAGTGAAAAACCATTCTCCTTAAAACTCTACTGCTTTGCTGTGAGTATCTTGATGTGAAGTGTACTGGTGTGCATTTCAGTTCCTTCATGTATATGATTATACACAAATCCTTTGGCATTTGCCTTATTGACAACTGATCGATCACTAATTCTACTCAAACAATGAGAGCTTATAGAAAAAGCACGCAGGAAAACTAGGAAATTCAACGTGTAAAAAGTGGAGTTGAATTCAGTATATAAAATTCCTAATAACAACGACATGAATATAGGTATAGACACATCATATCTAAAACATGTACTGAAGAAGAATTGTACAAGTTCATACATGCATTAACTAGCAGGGATTGGGAGTAATCCAGATTGGGGGAGGCCATTGCAGGTGAGAATGCGAATTGCGAGGATAACAAAGCAATTGTTCTATTCTTCCATCCTCCAAGTTAATCTTGCTTAGATGGAAATTCCCAAATCATGATTCCCAGGAAAACCGCCATAATCCAACTCAGAATAATCATCGGTAAAGTAAATCCTATTCCCTTTGCATCCTGGAAAATCAGAAGCCACCAGAGCCAGTGAAGAATTCTCTCCTAGAAACAACATTGTGTCATCCAAACTCATCACTCTCTCCCACTTCCTCCCACTCAAATCCAACCTAAAAACACGAAATTCATGAGTCTCATATGTGCCTAAACCAATTTGGAGCTGTCCTAACTCCGTTGCAAGTTCTAAATACCGCGTTACCAACAACAATTCACCATTTACATTCACCAAATACTGCATATCACCTTCAGGTCCATCATTTGCTCTCGGAGTCTGAATGAACTCCACCCTGGGTGAATCCCCACTAACATCACAAACTGCAATACAACCATATTTATCAACAGCATAAAACAACCCATTAAAGAAGATAACATCTTCACAAAAAGAGCGAGCACCCTCAATCAAATCCCACGAATTTTAAGACCATCTTTCCAGTAAGCAAGATCGCCGGTTTTATTGATAATTGCCAGAGCTAAAAATTTAGACCCCCCAGATGGGCTGTTGGAAAGGACAATCTTTTTAACAAAAGAGTCCCGCATATCCTTTAAACCGCAGGTATAAATCTGGGAAACGTAGTTTACAAGGCCGTCGTCGTACGGTGACCGGAGGATGTATTCCCGGCCGACATTGGAGAAGTCAAAACTGACGACGTAGGGGAATGTGGAGAGAGGCGGGAGAGTGATTTTGGCTCTGGTAAGTGGGTTGATGAGGAAGATAGAAGGGGATTCTTCGAGGATAATAAGCCACCCGTGAGAGGAGCCGCAACGACGGCGGCGTTGGCAGGCTTCTGGAAGGTCGAGGATGTGGAATTTGTTATTGGATAGATTAAAGAAGGCCCTGCGGCGGTGGTTGGAGGAAGAGGTTTGAGGGAGCATTAGCCAGGGGAGTTGACAAGGGAGGTGGGTTGGAGTTGCTGGAGTTGTAGAGGCTCGCCAGGCGGTGCAAACTGCTCGGAATCGGATGTAATCGGCGTGGATTTTGAGGTTGGTTGAGATTAAATGAAGTATTTCCGGCATGAGTGAGGACCAGTCAACGGTGGACATGTTTGGCCTTGTTGACTTTTGTGAATGAATTTGGAGCTGCAGACTAGGATGATTTCAGAAGTGCAGTACAGAAAGTTAAAAAGAAGATTGATTTGGGATAAACTGCTTTCCACCTTTCCCATATTTATGGAGTGGGTCGGTGGGGTTTAGCTTTAGTAATACTAACATGGTGAAATTCTTAAAAGGTTCTCACAGTGAAATTCGATTTTACAAGTATGGATTATTAGGTAAAATTCTTAGATAGACGTATCAGATTCGATGTATTGTTAAACATCTATAAAGGATCACATCACCATTAATGGGCTCACATCATCTTCATTAAAGTAATGTTAATGTGATCCTTAAGTGCTGTGATCCTTCATACTTTAAACTCGGTCCAATGCAAGAACTCAAACCATATCTCACGTGTATAACTGATGCCAAACTCGTCTTTTACATAGTTTTTTGCCACCCATGATCAAATATTCCTACTAATCCATCTAAAGAAAGTCGGACACTCACAAATTATGAAAACATCCTACTGGTCATAAAATCTTCACTTTGCATAGAGGTAGAAACCACTCAATGCTGCATTGATAATCAAAATATATGACACAGACGTTATTTCTAATACTTTCACATAAATCAAAATTTAATAAGAGCCGAAGATGTTGATATAATCTATAGTAGTGCTACATGAAATCAACAGTTCACCATGGAATATAAAGTTCACAAAATTCTGACCGCCGTCCAACAATGAATCAAAACCAACAACATGGAGGCAAAAAAGAAGGCACGTCACTGCTGGAACAGAGAGCCTTTGCCTTCACTTCCACCAACATTTGGAGCAGAAAATCAAAACCCAAATGCTTTCCTTCACCCCCTGCTTTCGCATGAAACCTTCCTTAGACATAGGAGCGTAAAAGTAGGATCAACTTGAGCCATACAAGCACAATCCTCCTGACGAAAGCTGTCTATCCATGTAGTCCTTAATCATAACCAGTGCCCATCCTGCTGGTGATGTAACCCTGAGGCCCTTAATTAAACCCTTTCACTGAAAAAGATCGAAGGTTTTCAAAACAATTTAGATCATTCATGCACCATTTCAGTAGGTTATTCAAAATATTAAACCCCCCTCCCCCTTTCTTTTTCTTTCTTCTTTCACTCTGTTCTGCCCAAAACAAAATAACCATTTCAACAAAATATATACAAAAAGGAACTCCTCAGTTATAGGCTTACAGCCCATGCACTTCATAAAGGAGGCTACCTCCTCCAAACCATACTTCAAGCCATCTTTCAATACTGATTGTAAAGCATTTCTGCATACTCTTTCATGAGGTAGTCTATAGGGCTATCACTTTCATAGCAAGGTTCTCCATGATATACCTATAAAATGAAATACCATGGCACCAAAATATTTTATTGGTGCACTATAGAAAAAAGGTTCATTCTTTTCCCAATTTCATGAGTAAATACTCCCCAAATATAAAAATTAAGGTTAAGATGACTGAAATTTCGGAATACTACCATATGATCTTTCGCTTCTCTCATCAATTAAAGGTACATCATATTCTGCAGTTTCCTGATCACAACATTTATATTAGCCAAATTCAGTTTAACTAACTAGAGATGGACACAGAGAACTAAAAATCATAATGGTCCTCGAGTTCACAAAGTTGAAACAGTAAGCTACCTTCATGTGAAGAACCCATTTAGAGAACAGATTGAGAAAAAGGCAGAATTATACTTCACACTGCAAATACAGTAGTTATAAAAACTCACCACCCCATTCAAATCTAGCTAAAAAACAACTAAAGTAGTTAAAGCTAAGGGTTAGTATCGGTAAACCGATCGGTCAACCGGTCAAATAATTCGATAAATTGGATTCGTGCTCACCCCTAGTTAAAGCTTCTACAAGATGGTAAGCAAAAGGTTCTTAGTAAACTTTGAATATAACTCAAACATTACAAGATGCATCAGCTGATTCTTACAATTTTGCATTTTGGTAGACTGTTCATTATGCATCAAATGCAACAAATCTATTCATTCATAAAGTTAGTACTATGTGGAGTTTCTGCAGGAAGACACTAAGTACATAAATAACAACACAAAAGACAAAGACCACTTATAGGAATTATTGAAGTGACTGGTACAAAAATAAAAATATAGTGCATAATATGCATACATAAAATAATCCCTATGAGGTAACTCACCCATCCTTGGCCCCAACCTCAAGATTTTCCGCATCATTGTGAATGTTGTTGGTCACGAAACGCAGATCAGAGTAATTACGATAATTCAGAGAATGCAACCAGAGGGCAACAACTCCTTCCTTGAATTCTGTGGATGCAATATGGGAGTATACGTACTGCATTTTAAAGTTCTCAGCCTCCTCGGCATAGGTTCGCATGGACAACTCTTCATGACTGTCCTTCCACTTCTGACTTTTTCATTGTAAGATGAGAAGAAGCACTCATCCAGATAAAGTCCAACCTCAGGAGCCATAGGCACATTGATATTGACATCCCTGACATTAAAAATTATAGTTTTAGCATGAAACAAGCGCACACGATATTAAACAAAATTGTCAACTGCAAAGGCATTACTGAACGAACTACTTACTGTCTAAAAGCTGTTTCAATCAATGATTCAGGAGCTATATTCCTCATAATTGCCACTGCAAGACCGATCATTTTCCGTATCTGATGAAGCATGAAGCTCTGTCCCACAACCTCACACTTCACAAATTCAATGCCTTCAACATTGACTGTCGTGTTTGCTTCAAAGGAGATAATATATCTCTGTGCAGATGGGTCCTCAGCTTTTGTCCTCGTTGTAAAATTATGAAAATTATGCGTACCCTGGTAATAATTCAGAATCCTGTTAAAACTCTCCTTCTCCTCCTTGCCGTAGCAAAATTCACTCTTTTTCACAATTTTCACCTCCTCCTGGCTCTGCATTCTGAATTTCAACTTTATCTTCCTCAAATTTTTTCTCAATCTCAGGAGCTCCGTTCTGTAATTCCTTCAAAGTCTCGTTACTTAAGTCGCCATTATCGTTGCTACCATTAACACCAGTTGAAGAATTTATGATTTTTTCCTGTATCATTTCAGCAGGCGTATTGTTCGACGAAATGCCCAATTCAACTGTAACTGCATCAGACCTGACCTTAGAATCAAAATTCCGTTTACCCATTATTCCTTCTACCTTACGACCTCTTTCCGAACACTCCACGCACTTAACGAGTGCATTTTCAGACCCCAAACTAGCTAAAACGCTCTCCCTATCGCGATGACAGCTAGGATCAAGAGCAAAAACAGGAATCAAATACACATACCTCCGCCGATCACAGAACTTCTTTGCACTAAACGATCCCGTCACGCGCTTGTAACCAAAGATCCGAATCTGGGGTGGCAGAATCGAATTCAAACGCTGGACTAAACCCGGCGGGTCAATATACAAACCGGCCTGAAACAACTTGACCCACAGCGCTGACTCCCTTATCTGTCCGGGCGGACCGGGCAAAGTCAAACCGTTTTGGACAGCCCCGGTCTTGCTCGGGTACGGCGCCGGCATGAAAGAGGGCTTCTTCGAGGTCACCTTCGATGGTTTTAGCACCGGGGTTTTTTTGCATTCCCTGATAGCCGACGCCGCAGTAGGCGAAAAAGATGGCGACTTTACGGCGCTTATATCTGGGTTTTTTCTGGGGCGTGGGACTGGGACCCTCTTGAGGTGTAAGAGTGTTGTCAATATCCTCGTCGTCGGATGCGGAGGTGGTGGACATTTTTAGCTTTTTGGAGTTTGGTTCTGCTTCGGATTGGGCTTCGTTCTCCATGGTTAGCGGTGAATAAATTAGTTGGCCATGTAAGTGGAACTGTGTTAGTATTGATGTGCTTCGGGTTGTTACTCTAAAACCCTAGGGGGCAGCAGTAAATGGATTGGTTCGGTTAAGTGCTGTTCCCGCACTTAGCATTCTCAGGTAACACAAAGGAGTTGTTCTTGTGTGTGATAACGGTTAAAATGACTGAAAAGTAAGATTCTCATTATTATTTTTTTAATTATTTAATAGTTTTATTTACAAAAAAAATTAAACTGTCTAGTTCGGAGTTCAAATTCGCTTTATTTATTTTCGAGCGATCTCGAATTGTGTTCAAACTTCATTAAATTTTTTGACATCCATTGATGTCTATTTTTAAACTAAGGTTAATTGTATTTTACACCCTTAAACTATCATATATTTGTATTTTGCACTCTAAAGTACCAAATTTTGAAAATCAACCTCTCAAACTTCTAAATTTTCACATATTATATTAATTACTCAAAGATAAATCATAAAATGACTCATGTATCTGTACTAATTTACCTAATTTTTAAAAATATCCTTTCTTTAACTATACATCATGCGTCAGTATAATACTTTTGGATTTTCGTAAATGAATCCGAGTGCAAATTTGGGTTCAAATTCAAGTTAATGTTCAGACTTATGAGTTTAAGAACAACTATATTATAGTTTTTCTCTGCAAGTAAAATAGCTTGCGAAAACTGTTAAATTACAGGTTCTTCATGTATCTCTGCTGGCTTCGCAGAAAAAGAATCATGTTTTTTTGACAAAAATAATGTCATAAAATCATTATTCGATAAATAATCACCAAAATCAATGTCATTAGATCTCACCTTCTAGTTCCTAGATTTCCTTCACATCATTAATATCACAACAAAGAATAGCAGTTGAGTAAAGTATTAGGAATATATGGGTCATTATTTATTCACTATTGAGTAATTAGTGCAATGTATAAAAAATTAGAATTTTGAGTTGGTTAATTGCTAAAATTGATACTTCAGGGTATAAAATGTAAAAGTTAGATAATTTAAGGATACAAAATACAATTAATCCCTTTTAAAACTGCATTCCAACTCAAGCTAACTAAAATTTCATAATCTAACTCGAGTAGGACACTATTCGTATTCAACTCATTTGTCTATATACCCCTAATTATAATAATATTATTAATAACTAGGGTTATATGATAAATTAAGTTAATCATACTCTCATACTGTAACGTATGTAGTTATTATATGTGAAATAAGGAGTGATGAAAAACATGTTAAGAAATAATTAAAAATATTCTTTAATAAATGAAAAGTGAAACCATCTAACCAGAGTCGGAATGTTCCTTAATTTTATCTTGAGAATAATTTTTCTAACCAACAAATTCCAGACCACAATCATTAGATGCCACATACATCGTAACATCATAGAAACGGCCCCAACCTGGGCTTTACACATCAACTTGGTTGGAGCTCGTTTTCGGCTTAAAGTGCTTAAAGTTCAAGAGAGAACTAAATGGTCAATCTTGGGCCAAAACAGGTTCAATTGATTTTGGCCCAGGTAGTTCAGTAATGATGTGAGATAAATGTAACGTACGTAGCACTCAATTTACCTAATGGACCAGAAGGGTTGAACTTCCGCTAAAACAATGTAGTATATGAATTTAGGGGCTAAGCCAGGGCCGAAAATTGGGCTTCTCAATGTGAGCAAATAGACTCTCATTAAAGCCCAACAAACAGAGGTCTGGGCTAAGAGGACATCCAATCCAACAACAAAAGCATATTAGACAACTCTATTTAAAAAAAAAAAAAAATACCACTTTAGTCTCTTATTTTTGAAATATCGATCAATTTAACTCATTTTCTATCACAATAGACCAATTTAATTCCTTATCTTTAAAAAAATTAGACAATCTAAAGCCTCTGATGAAAATCATTCATTATCTTTAAAAAAATTAAACAATATGATGCCTATAAAAAAAATCATGAATAAATGAATGGATCAAGCCACAATAATCGTCTCTTATACAATTTTTTTTGTTAAAAACTCTGTTAATTTATTTATAATTTCTATCACAAGTCTTAAATTAATTAACTTTTTTAAGAATGAATGACCAAATGAATCTATTTGATAAATAAGAAACCAAATTAGTCGATAACTTAAAAGATAAGAGTATAAATTAGTCTTGTTCAAATAAATCTTAAAAATTAAGGGGCAGACAAAGATTGCTCATGACACATAAGATGCCCAAAGATATAAAGCTCATTGCACAGAAGATGTTAAACTTACTCGTTGCTGCTCTTATGAATCTCTTCCATTAAAAAATCTAGTAATACTTGTAAAACTAGCTACATTTGCTGAATCATTGTGAAGCGGAAGTACAGCATAAATTCATTGAGAAAACCTCAGGATTCCCATGTAATAAATCATTAAACTTTTTTCCTTCATAAGAAACAGGATAGAACAGGTGCATTACTGGCTATAAGATAAAGTTTGGCAGACGCTCCAGTGTTCATGAATCTTATCATTCTAATGGAAATCAGATACGGGGATGAAGTAGAAGCATGGGTGACACTGGGTCAACAAGAAATGGATATAATGCAGCATGATCAAGAGCTCGTAGGCATCTATTTCACTGGTCTCAAGCCCTCTAAACATGACGAGCATGCAGTTGTAATCTTGAGTATCCACCATCGACCCCGACCATAGTTTACAACTTATTGTAGATAAAAACAAAAAAGAAGAGGGAATGAATGCTGGAAAATTAGGCATATTTCATACCTGCAAAACAGCAAATTTATGCTACCCTACAATCTTATTAACATAAAAACAGTAGATGCAAATATTGCCATTGAGCATGGTTTCCATTATTGTCCAGTCTGGTTATTCTGTTGATGGATATCTGCAACTGATCAATCCCACCGAATTGCTCTGCCTGTTTATCAAAACCACTTCATACTCGTCCAAGGCCTTCATTTCTGATCTACGTCTTCAACTAACAGACCATTGTCTGAATTGTTTTCCACCTCTGCTCACAAAGATTTTATAACTGCCCTCCAAAAAATACTTTCCAATTATTGACAGAATTCTCTGACCAATAGCCCGAAGAAAACTTCAGGACTTCCACCAACCATTTAGTGCAAACCAAACTTCTAATACTGTTATCACCACAGCCGGAAGTTTATTTGTGCATGGAATAAATGTCAACACAAGAGGTAGAAATTTCCAGGTTGAAACAAATCATGTCAGTAACTGCCCCAAAACACAGGACTTGCATATAGAGAGAAAATAAACCAATGGGACACGTAAACCACCAAGCAAAGATGCATCCCAGGATGTGGATTACTTCTTTAACCAAACAAAATTCGATTCATCCAAGTGAGAGCAAAAAGTGTCTCAATTGCTTCTATACACTAGATTTGGAGCAGGTAAAAATGCTGAAATACTTGAACAATCTTATATATGGAGTAGACATGAACCATTTGAACCATTTCAATTGCTTCTTATCTGTTCATCCATCTGGAGCAATCACACTTACCAGCTTATACTGTCTGACAAAAGATGCACCAAACCTGCAACTGTACTGACCTCTCTATTGTTAGTTTGTTACTCTGTTAATTGATGACGGACTCACACTAATCCTTTCCCTTCCCACCCAAGTAATCCAACTAATTTTTTTAGTAAAGGATAATAAAGCAAAATTGAACTAGCTGAACCTTCCCTCCTCCTCTGTCCGGGCTTGGGACCGGCTGTGTGTATTAATAATACACAGGCAGAGTTACAGGAGTGACCTACATAGAAACATGGGACAAAGCGCACAAACATCACCATGCAAATACTAAACACCAACCTGTATGCAACAACTAAGATAAAATAACACCATAATTAATGCAGACTCATTTGTCTTCATTTCAGTATCACAGAGAGAATTAAGATGTAGGCTACATTGTACACCATAATTTTGGAGGCAGGGATGTGTTGTCCAGAATATACTCCGGGTATGAACCAACTGCTGAACACCGTTCCACATTAAAAATTATTATGATTGGAAAAGTTCCATCCAGACTCTCAAGGCCACTCTTGCTAGCACGTTTACAGTCATTTTAAGAACCCTATGGATCAAGAATAAAAAGTAATACTTGATTTATAATAAAACTTACTTGGCCTTGAATCCACAATAACATTCATATAGGAACAGCAAGTACACAAGATCCAAGCTGAACAATCATAACAACGACAACTAGAACTTCCCAAAATCCAAAATCAGTTGTCTTGAGTCCAGGCAAAGATCAAATCAAATTCAAACAAAAAATTTCACTCAGTATTACCCGTCAATTCTTCCAAATTCAGATATAATTCAGAATCCATTATTCATAACTGAGTCACAATTTACCATTAACAATAAACCTCAGAAGACAACACCAGAATCTAATTGAATACGTTGAAGATGCTTTGGATAGCATCAACTTGCAAAAGCTGTAAGCAATTTCCCCCAATTAAGCAGAAAATGATTCTGAATCTTCATACAATAATACGACTCCCATATATATCACAGTAAGAGATGGAAACTGGAACAAGGTAATGGAAGAAAACAACAAGACAGTACGCATGCAGGCCAGCAGCATCCACATATATAAAATCAATGAGAAGAGCAAGCAGTACTGATACTTGATAACATCACAATGCAGAACAGCCCAACTTCGAGATCCCAATAAAAGCATGTATTGTGACACTTTAAAGAAACATTTCTAATGGACATCAACACTAGGGTAATTATCAACCACCAGAGACTTCACTGCAGGATATCAAAATGAAACAGACTGGGGAATGACACGAACAGAAGAGGTTGAAGAGACAAAAGTAACAATGGGAGGCAAGTTTCAAAAGCCACTTCACTGTTTTAATTGCTTTGCAATCAACAACCAAAGCCTCGGCAGGCGCTTATTAAGCATACTACATTTGGTGCCAAAAAAGGTGAATGGTCATTGATGCTGAAGAATACATGACAAGAAAATCCTTAACCTCTCATCCTGTCACAGAACTCTGCAATATTGATCCCATAGAAAGAGAAGAAAATATGAAGAGGGACAAATAGAAAGAATTATAGAAAAAGAGCCAGGAGACGCAGCCAGAAAATTGAGACCTTCAATTTTTGTTTGTTGATCTAAGTGCCCAAAAGACAAGCTGCAAGCACAAGAAACAGAGAACCGACTAAGAAGCAAAAAAGAATGTCTGCAAGATATATGCTTGGAAAATTCCGCATGCAGCAGATTAAATTAACAATAAATTGAACAACTTATCCGAGCCTATTTCCCATCAACTTCAAATCCTATATGTTGTCCTAGATGGGGAAATAAATAAACCCAAAAGGACTTCCAAACCAGTTTCGAAGAAACAAAAACACCATGAAGATTCCAGATGACAAACAAGATAACGGGCCCTGAAAACATAACTTTATGGCTCAAATCCTGGCAAGAATATGAACTGCATAAACTAAGAAAATACCGACCCAAGGAGCACAAAGCATGTCCAACAACAAAAACTGGCGCAAGAAACAGATCACGACCAAAAAAATGCAAGTAAAATCATCTCTAGGCCAAAGGACATACCAAAACTCCAACTCCCCCACTTGAAAAGAAGAAAAATGCTCATTTAAGATGGATGATGAACCTGCGGTTCAGAATAGCACCACTGAACCGATCTTTAGGCATATGATACACAATTGACAATTAAAACCAAGACAATTACTTAGTTGGGCATTAGTTTAGTCAATGCTAGTCTGAAAACTAAATATAATTAAATCTGAAAAGCTATGGATGGTGTTCAACATATCAGACATAGAAGGCCCCGAGTGCACAGCAAGGCAATTACTCCGGAATTCACAGACACACCAAATATCAAAAAAGAAAAATTAGTGTTGGGACTATAAAAGGAGGTAAGGTAATTTCAATATCTAATGCACACATGTTTAATAAACAATTAACTGGAATTTTTTTTATTTAAAAAAAAGAGAATAAGGATACTAGAGGATAGAAAAGCGCAACCACTAGGACGATTAACAAATACTAGGAACCACCTGGAGATAAATAATAATAAAACAAACAAAATGAACTCCATGTCTTTGTAAACTCGGATCGAAATGCCCAGAAATAAACTGCACAAACAACAAAAGTGAACATGAAGTGCCTCAGTTGGCAACAACATCCCCGAATCATTGTAGTTGAAACCAACAAACATGAAAGATATGAGAGAGGAATTAATAATGTACTTGAGAAAGTTGATCCATAAAAACAAATATAAATTGGGATGGAGGGAACTTCCATGTACTCCAAAATACTGGTGTCAGGAAGCAACTCTAAAATGCTGATTTCTTCAAGCCAAAATCCTAGAGCTTGTTTATGAAGATGTTGCAAAGCTGTTAAGGATTGTCCAATAAATTATCATTTGTCATTTGTTTAAAAAATAAGTAGGGAAATGAGACTGCATGAGTAAGGAAAAGAGAAATCCTCCAAAATCAAGTTAGATATCAGCCACCATCAAAGCACCAAACTTCTTGAAACAAAACGTCCCTAAAATAATAAAGAACAGAAGAACTCTCAATATAAACACCGAGAATAAGATTTTCTTTAAAGCCAACAGAACAAAACCAAGTAAGCAAGGGGAAAAAACCTTCTCCAAAACAATTTCAGATCCATCAATATGCCCAAGTTCCCACTCCATAAACTGCACATAAAGAAAAAGAAACAACCAGCAAAAAACTAATCATAACATTTCTTCGAACAGCAAAGCCATCACCTAATCATAACATTTCCTCGAACATCAAAACCAACACCCCATCTAGACCTGGCCAAACATAAAGCAAATCTAGCACTAGAAAACCATCAAGATGGTCAGAAACTGAACAACTGAAGATGCCTATGGATGAATATGATCTGAAAGGACATATTAGAAACCAAAAAATCATAAATTGACAGCTAAACATGAAAGTGATGAGAAATATTAACCTACAATCAATTGTTAACAATTAATTTCCTCACTGGTGTTTAAACCTTGTCCCAAATAATGTAAACCACCCACGTACTTGAGGCCAAAGACAACAGAGACATTAGAATTAACAGGTGATTATTTCAAAGCAAAAGCGACAAAACAGGGGGGAAAATACTCCTCTGGCACAATCTAGATGGTGACATGGACGAACCGTATAATAGCCCCATTCTCCTCCGTTTCAAGCACTTCGATGTACTACTTCAATATGAATACTGCTGCAGATAATGAACAAAGACACAAGAGCGCAGGTGATGAACAAAGATGCAAGAGTGCAAACAATGAACAAAGGTACAAGAGCGCAGATAATGAACAAAGACACCAAAGCTTGAAAGAGAACAAGAGCCAACACTCCAATCTACTGAGTGGGGCTAGTTATCGAGTTTTATGCTCATTACAAGAACAAGATTTTAGACTGCATACAAAGCAAAATCACCAAACTAGGAAGGCCAGAATCCTGAGCTTTAACCAAAACAAGCTTCATTACAAGAGCCAGATTTTTGACTGCATACACCAAACAAAGTCACCAAACCAAAAGTCCAATTCTGTGCTTTAACCAAAACGGGCTTCAATAATTGTACCATAGACTAACCAGTAACTAGTCTGAAAGCTCCAACTCCACAATTGGGAAGTAAAGAAACACCTAAAGCCATTCTCCACCCCTTTTGATTCATAATCAGTTATGCCCAAAGTTTGTACACTAAAAACAAGGAAAACAGAACCAGAAATATCAAAACAGTACGAAACCATTATTCACATAATTATCAAGAAAAAACATGTCTACCACAAAGAAACCATCAATATGTCAATATACGCTTGTGATTCTGCAGAAAAATAAGTAATGTCAGATTTTAGAAAAGAAAATTCCAATAGAAAATATTACAGCTTAACCTAGCAGTCGAATTCTTGAGTTTTCAACAAGCAATACCCCTTAAAACAAACATTTGTAAAAATTTTTAAGAGAAAAATCAGTTAGCACAAAAATACAACTTTAGGCATTCAATTATTGTATTCAACAAGTGAAAATAAACTTTGTTAACATATAAAAACAATGGTTTAAGAGAAGATCCAATAGAAGAGCCCGTTGCATATGACAAGATTCTCGACTTCCAGCCCTATGACACAAGAAGGACCCAACATAAAGAGAGAGACAGATTAATAATGTCCCAAAACCACATCAGGCAAAAAGAAACAATAACAACAAAGCCAGATAAGAACTCCTGTGGTGTGATGACATTACACCGACACATCCAACCATCCAAGTTATGCTGTAGTTATTGAAACAAGATCCTAAAATAAAAAGGACACCAAAGGTATCAAGGGCGGCCAAAAAAAAAAAAAAAAACAATGTAAACATTTTAAGCAAATGAATCAACACAAATAATAGGGAAGTAAAGAACTCCCTTGAAAACATAATGTTAGGACGGCAAAACGCTGTGTTTTTCAATCTAAGCTGGCTGGGCTCTTGAATCCAACCTCCTAGAGCTCAGCTCCTAAATGAAAGGCACAAATAGTTATAGGCTACCTTAGGGACTAACAACTGTTGTTCAAGCAAAACAAGTAAGGGACAAGAAAACTCCTCCAATATACTCTCCAGAACAAGACTAGCTTTAGACACCACATCACCATTGTAACAAACAAAGAAAGCAAACAAAGTTCCCAAACCCACCTCCTAAGCACATAGGGATCAGGCAGAGTTAAACTCCAGATGACCAATGAACTGTAATTTTTTTGAATTAAATAAAATAAAACAGGTAAGGGGAGGAGGGGGGAAGGAAAACTCCCCCAGAAAAATTTAAATCATAAGAAGCCGGGTCTTGTAGAACTACACCATGCCCAATCTACTCCCTTACGCACAAGTCTGCAGTCTACAAACAACTAGAAATATCCAGGAGGATAAGCATCATAAACTTCCTTGACAGATAAAATTAAGGCCATCTTCTGTAATAATTGGTCCAATTATCAAAAGTACAATAATCTGAAAAGGAAAACAAAGATCCAAAAAGAGCCAAATCATAAACTTTCTACAAAAATATCAATATAACCATCACACAATTGGCCCAATTATCAAAAACTAACCTGCTATCTTGATACAAACAATCATACATACCATAAAAAGATCAACATTAACAATTAATCTTACACACAATTAATCGCACAAGAACACAGCCTCTAAAAAAAAAATTAAGGCCATCAACTGTAATAATTGGTCTGACTTTATCACAAGTAATAATCTGAAAAGGATAAAAACTTTCTCCAGAAATATCACTATAACCATCATGGTCCAATTATCAAGAAATAACATACTAGGAAACGGTTAAGATTCTGCATAAAATAAACAAGTAATTTTAGATTTGATAAAACAATAAAAAATCCAATATACGGTATTTACGATGTCAATCAAAGAAAAAACAAAACAGGTAAAGAAGGGGAAAAGGAACTTCTCCGAACAAATTTAGATCACGAGACGCCTCGATCACACAACTTGAAATATATGATCGATTCGATATGATTCGAACGTAGAACTTGAAATATATGATCGATTTGAGATCTATGAAATCAGACGAAAACAAGAATCATAATTACCTAGCCCTAGAGAACCGCCGGAAAATTCAAATTAGGCGCGTTGATATGTAAATCGAGGAAGGGGTATTTATAGATGTTTGGTTGGAGAATGTAGGGTTACGATTAAGCGGCTATGTTTGATCTAGACGGTTCCTTTGTAACTTAGCTGAGTTCTTGTATCGGTTTTGGCTAGTAAACAAGGCGTCGAATCTACGCTTGTCAAGATCGGAAACTACTGTATAAAGGAGGTGTGTGGCTCCTGTTCTGAATCCGAATCAGAATCCGAATCAGTATTAGTATCAATTTAGGGTAAAAAATATTTTTAGTTTTCAAAATTTGATCCTGTGATATTTTTAATCTCCAAATGGGAAAATCGCTGAAATAGTCTTTAAACTTTTTTACTTTAGCTAAAATAGTCCCTCAACTTTTTTTGTATCCAGAATAGTCCTCCAACTTTTATTTTTTAGCCAAGATAGTCCTTTCATGTGAAATTTATAAAAATAATAAAAAAAAATTTATGGTGACTATACCATAAAAGAACTTTTTTGGTTAAAAAATAAAAGTTAAAGGACTATTCTGGCTAAAAAAGTTCTTAGCCAGTATAGTCCTTTCTCTTATTGAGGGACTATTCTGGTTAAAGTGCAAAAGTTGAGGGACAATTTTGGCGATTTTCATAGTCCTTTAATTTTAGCCTATGTGACATTTTGAGTCTTCAAAGTTTCACAAAAAAAATCATATCTCTTATCGTTTAAGTTTTAATTCAATTAGGACAATTAATATAAAAATAGTATAATTTTAATTTTTATGCTCTATCTCAATAAAAAATTACCCTCTATCTTTTATTTTCTCTTGTCTAAACTAATAAAAACAGCTTTTTCACATAGCTTTGAACAAAAAAGTATGTTATTTTTCTATCATTTGTACTAATTTAGTAGAAATTTAGAAGATAAGGTACGTGATTTATTTTCTATGAAACTTTAGGGACAAAAAATGTCAATGGACCAAACTTTGAGGACTACAAATATTTTTTACCTTATGAATTTATATTATTATTTTTTTACTTATTTGGTTTAAATAAGGAATGAGTTTTATTATTTTGATCAATTAATAAATTTGAAATTTATATCACAAATAAAAAATAAATGTGAATATTTTCTAACACTTTCTTTTATTCCTATATTGATTAACCAAATAATGGCTAGATTTGGAGTATTATTTTGACGCATTATTCGAGAAATTATTTGAGTTATGTGCCAAATAACAAAAAAATTTGAATAATTTGAATAAGTGTTTGGATAGTAAATAAGTGTTTGGATAGAGTTTTTTGTATTAAAAAACAAAAAATGTACGCAAAAGTCGAACGAAATTACTAATATCAAAATATATAATCCCATTCACTTTTTTTGGCACCATCAAATCTAAATATTAAAAATCACACACAAACGTAATTGTCTTTTCGTCGGTTGAAATCCGAATATCAAAAAACGAGTTGTGCTCGTATATGTATGATAAATATGTATTTATTTAATATCAAATAAAATATATAATTTAAAAATTACTGTAGTATTTTTCACACAAAAAGACAAAAACATGTACACAATATTTGAATAAAATTATTATATCAAAATACATAATCTTGTTCACTTTCTTTTTTATACCATCAAATCAAGTATTAAAAATCACACTCAAATATAATTACCTGTTTGTCGTTTAAAAATTCGAATCTTGAAAAATCAAATGTATCCGTATGCATTTAATAAACATGCATTTATTTAATTCAAAATAAATTTACACTTTTCTATCCATAGTTCGGGCTCTCAACATAGATTTGGAAGTCCGAATCTCATAAATTGTTTTAAAGTACACTTTCCCGCTCATAGTGCAAACTCCCCAACTTAAATTTGGAAGTCCAAATATTATATATAATTTTAAACTCTATTTTTTCGCATATATTTCGAACTCCCAAAGCTAGGTTCGGACTTATTCCCATTTTCCTTTGCCCAAAAATTTTTTCACCAATTAATAGTAATGGATAGTACCGAAAAAAAAAATTTAATACTAATATATGTCGATAGTAAAATATGTATATAGTTGAATAATAAAATAATTGTTTGAATAGTGTAAGTAATGAATAGTAAAAGTAAAATTTGAATTATATAAATAATAAATAGAATTTTGGGAAAAAAGTAAAAGAACTTGACAAAAAAAAATTTATTGACCAAATGTGTTAATTGTAAACATTTCATCAAAAATATGAATAGTAAAGTAACAAGAAGGAAAAAGTAAGTCAAAAAAAAAATCCAAACGATGTATTAATATTTATAGGTATCATTAATTTTAATTTTTATTTATTTACCTTGTACCCGTGAACCAAACACCTCCAAAGTATAGATAGTTTAGGTTTTGAAGTTAGCTGCGGAATGCTACTGACTCTCAAGTTGATCCAACTTTCACCTGAACTTGCAACTATGGGCTGACCAAGGCATATTCTTTTATCAAGTCCATAAAACTGCAGAATACAAATCGGTGATGCCCATAGGCCTCAGTGACCCCAAAGCACAAACATCTCTGAAAAGGAAGAATGATGGAAGAGGTCACGGGCCCAATAATGGTGTGATTGGGGGCAAAGACTTAGGTAGATCTGATTTTTTACTCTACTTGTAGATTCTGTAGTGTAGATTAAACTTTAGAGAATCGATGACATCAACTGATGTAAGCAAGATTTTTTAAGGTTTAATTCTGACCATAGGGTCTACAGGTGAGTCAACTAAAGATCGAATCTATCTAAATATTTTTCGTGATTGGGAACATCACAAGCTATGGATAAATGGGAATTGTGGGGTGAGGAGTCCGAATTTGATAAAATTACTAAGTTTCTTTCAAAATTGAGGGTGCCAAAAACACTCCTCAATTTCGGAGCACATGATCTTCTATCTCGTTCCTTATATCATTTCCTATCATACAACCTAATGAAGATTTTATATAGTAATTTTAGTAGAATAATTTTAATCATTCACTAAGTAATGTGACAAGAAATAACACAAAAGATGAAATAAAAAATCTTTAGCACAATTTTAAAATACTCCATTATATACCCTTATCATTTTAATGAACTTGTGGCTTTTAGAGAAAGGACTATAATTATTCCATTGCCATCTAGGTTTTGTAAAGTGCCTCCCTCCTCTCACGTCACCTAAGGAATATATTATGCAGTAAATGTCTCTGAATAACAACCTTATTATTAGGTAATATAACGATTAGATAAATTGATTGAAATAATTTTTTATTAATTTTTAATATATTTAATGATTTATACGGACTGAAGTGAGCAACTAATACTAAAATTTAAAAGAAGTCACCTCACTCAGAAAACGAACTGTTCAATGACTTCTAAGCTAAATATGCATAAGCTGAACTTTTTTATTTGCTTGTTCTACTATTTTTTATATATTTTTCTTTGTCTTTCGTCGTATCCTATTGTTTATATACAAATTATTCAGAGCAGTGGAATCAACTTCTTCTTGCAAGATGATTGTTTTACTAAGCTTTTTTTTTTTTTTTTAACACCAATTAAAAGGTACAAGAGAGAGAACAATGATGCCAAAAAATCAAAATCAAACAACTAATTATACTTTAGCAGAAATAAACCTTGATTATTATTGCTAGCTACATCACCATCATAACCATTTTCATCGGCCTCATGATTTTTGTCTTGAAAGTTGAAACTCAACACCCATCTTCTTATAAAGTTATAAGTATTAATTATTACGCCAACAAATATAAGTTATAAATGTATAAAATATGAGATAAAATATTAGTGTAAGACAAAGATTTATGTATATTCGAGTTTTACTCTACTTGTAAATTATGTGATGTAAATTAAAATTTAAAAAATTTATAACATCATATTAATGTAATTAAAAATTTTTAAAATTTAAGACAAAAATCCTATAACGTTTTCTACTGTCAATTATCTAGTGAATTTGTAATTGTACAAGTAAAACAGAATACTAATAGAAACGTGTGTCTAGACTACTTCACAAAGAACTACGTACGTACGTGTATTCAGACACTGACATGGAGTACATGCATATATCTTTCCAGCAGCTAGCTACGTACCTAGATAGGAAAATTAACTTTTCATAACGAGTGCAAGGAATCGTTAAATCTCTACTGCGAGTAAAAGCCATGGCATTCTATATATGAAGCTTTTGAAAGAGCATCCACCTGCAACACAGTAGCTCACAATCATGACAAAGTTGGCTAAACCCGTGCAGGTTATCGAAGTGCACGATGCATACCAAGTCTTAGGAAAATTTTTATATTGACTATATTATAAAATTTTTGATTTAAAAAAAATATATCATTCAATTGAATGATATGACTTAATGTTAAGTGATATATTTTTTTTAAAAAAAAAATTTATAACATAATATTATAAATTTGATTTATGTAAAAATTTTCTCAAGTCTTCTAGGTCCTCCTAACACTACTTTCTCACCCAATTTTTACGATGCACAAATTAAATTTTTGCAATAGAATCTCCTCTTTAATTAGCAAATATAGCCTAGTCTCTTATAACAAATAATTTTTTGTGGAAGAAATTTTATAATCCTAATATTATTTATTTCGTTGTATTTTAAAATTTTATATAATATAATATTATATATTTAAAAATTTTAAATTTTACAAATCTTCAAACACAACAATATAATTACTTAAGAGGACCGTAATTTGATTTTTTTATATTATTTATAGTATTATTTAGAGAAGAAACTGTTGATGTTGATTTTGCTAGGACTTAGTGAAGCAGGTGATGTGGAATAAGTGATGTAGGGTAGGGAGAAGTGAAGTGCATGGAGTGGAAAAAGATAAGAATTTAGTCAAAAATAAAGATGGCATTAGTCCTGACTTTTTAAGCATTATTATTATAAGATACTTTTTAGATGGGATATATCATTTTCAGATGTAGTTATATGTCACAATAAAATTTAAGAAAATAACTTTAAAAATCTAATTCAATTATATTAGACTGTTCCACCTTTAGAAATTGTGGATAAAAGCTTGTTAAGCATGAATGAGTAACGTGAAAATAATTGTTGAATTGAAAAGCAAGTGATATGTTTTAACTATTTAGTACGTTCTTTATTAATAGCCAAACTATTAGTCCCATTCTAGTCTAGGTAATTTTCGCAAATAGGAAGACTAATAGCACAACAAGATTGGCATTCAAATTGAAGAAGATGACAACATATCGTGGTACACATGCTTGGTAGTTCTTGCAAAGAGTTATTTACTTGTTGCCTGGCTCTCAGTATTTCACATTCACCTTAAATCCAAACATTTAGCAGTTTCTCATTCAAATCCAAAAAGAGTAGGACCAAGATGACATCCAACTTGAAATCATAATTTATCTAAACGGAAGAGATTGGAAAATAAATAAAAAAAAGCATAAGATTTACAAGAATCAAATGATAATTTTAGGAATGAGCATTGCATTACAACAAACACTTTGAAAAATATTGATTTTTTTTTAACAAATAGTACCTTTAAATTAAAATAGACATTCAGTTGTTGAGGGGAAACTCTTTACAAGTCTTCATCTTTGTTCTTGTAACAATATCAACATAAACTCGTATAAGCTAAGTAAAGAAAGAAAAAAGAAAAAGTTTTTTTGAGTATAATAGGTGGGATACATAAAAATAGGGAAAAAAAATACTAAATAGAGAAGAAGATCCACCATAGCCCAGACGTGATTCTCTACATTAGTAGGGTAATTTTTTGCCAATGAAGAAAAAGAAATAATTAGATTTTTTATCAGAACAGAAAAAAGGAAAAAAATACAAACATTACCTGTAATTGAGAAAATACTATTCAATTTCCATTAAATCTGTCTTCTAAGAAATATTACAAAATAGCTGATGTGAGGAAAAAATGCTAACCTATTCTTATTTTTGGAATATGCTAAGCTTTACAAAATATAGTCCACTACAAACTTAGAGAGTAAATGATATACAATAGTAAAAAACTAGCGTATACATACTACGACCTTTTTTTAGTAGAAAAGATTTAACTCAAATTTCAAATATGCAACAATTCAAATAATTTAATGCAATAAAAAAAGTAACCACTATTCTAGTTCCAGTTCAGCAGTAAAAAAAATCAGCTACTACTTTCATTTTCGAGCTTCCAAAAGAATTTCATTAAACCATAAATACTGATCTGTAAATTCAACATAAGACATAATTTTTATTATAAAACAAATATACAAATAATTCAATACAAATTCAGAACCATCTCTGGAGGCTCAAAAACCTCAAGATAGCAGCAATCTGTATAGGACCCAAAGAATGAAGCATAATTCTTTATTACTATCTCTAATAACATAGTAAATGTTCAAGTGTTGAAATTTTACCAAAAAAAACTCACAAAATTAACTAAATTCTTCAGAAAGATAACTAAATTAAGAGGAAATGACCATCTGTTTAGAATCCTTAAATATGAAATAATTGAGTAGGCTACTATAATGACAACCACAATAATAGTAGCCAAATTGAGATTATACAACATACTAGTGCTCTTAAAAGAAAAAAGGAAGTTAAATAAGAAATTGAATATCTTAAAAGATAAAGTAAAACGAAAATAATCCAATTTCTTATGTGATTACAAAAGGAAGAAATTCTATTGTGTTTAAAAAAGGAAGACTTTTCAATTCTTTGATTAGTTTACATTTCAGGAAATATAATGCTACTGAAATCAACATTGCATTCTGCATTATACAAGTCTGTCAATATTCAAGAATATATGCATTACATCTAATTAAATAGCATAAACACTTCATTATTTTATGTACCCATGAACTACTACTTTCTGAGCCAAACAAAGGCAATCTCCCTATTTGTCCAATGAAAAATAAAAACAAGGAAGATTAATGGATGAAAAGATCATGGACTTTTATAAGAAATAAAGTAACTAATAACCAGTAACACTGTAACTATCCAAAAAGAAAATGTCCCAAGAAAAAAAGTAACACATGAAAAACTTTATAAGTTACTTATATTCATAGTTAACTTCTATAATCTGTTAACAAAGCAAAGAGCAGCAAATAAAAAAATTGGTTATCTCAATGACTCTTAATGATAAGATGGCGAATGATAGTAAAAAAATACTGCTATGAGAAATCATGCTGTCTGTGAAGGCTATTCTAAATGCTCACCTCCTTTATCATGGACTTGTACAATACATTTTGCTAAACCAAAAGCAAATTCCATCCTACCAATTTTTTCATAGACAACAGAACTGTTAATGCACATTATTATTATTATTATTAAATCACGAAATCATTCATAAGTCATATAACCATGGTTTAATCAATAAAAAGAGATTATTCTCCTACTAATTGATACATATTAAGAATTCAAAAAATTTATCTGATCAATTTTTCATTGAAAATTAAAGTGGCTGCAATTTGACATCTCTTCATCAACCATACAATATAACTCTTTCTTTATATTATTTCGTTCAAATTTCTCAAACTAGATGATTTCTCTTCCAAAATCCTCATTTTTTCCAGTGACAATTCATGCTGAAAACCAAAAAAACCACAAAAAAAAAAAATCTAAATTCCGTAGTCAAAATTAAACTCATATTCAAAAACAATCTAGGCACAAAAGTATTCAACATATATTTTTTATCTTCTTCTGATACTCTAACCTTTTATGTTTTAACTACTTTACTATCAAGAATCACAGAAATAATTACAACAAGCAAAAAAAATTAGGCAAACTTCATTGGTAAAATCAAAAACTAAAATCTATTTACAAAATGTTTGATTTAAAATGTATAATCTACAAAATGAAAAGTAATTAGGCAGACTTCTGTTCAACAATCCAATAGCTCATGAGAAATATCAACACCTACTTTTGTTGATTGAAGACATATAAACATTAAAAAGTTGCATGTTTTGTAAGTCAAATTCAAACTCAACCGGCCATCATGATGCAACAAAATCACAAAAAAAATCATGGAAGTAAATTTTACATTATGTTTACTTATAAAAGAGATTGAAGATAAATGAACTTGTTCATTGATCAAAGCACAGTAAAGAAAATAAACTGTAGAACAACTAGAGAACAGAGAAAAATCCACAAAAAAATTGACAGCAACAGAATCTGATTTCTTTATGGTATTAGCAAAACATTTTAAATGAAACCATAAATATAATATATATATGGAGACCTACACGTTTTACTTCTTCAATCATAAAACACTAAAAGAATCTTTTCATGATTTCATCTATCGACCAACATCATTTGTTTAAGGAAACTTGTGCATAAAAATATTTTTTCTTATTTCGGCTACAAAGGAAAGCAAAAATTTTAACAGCAAATAGATGGGTAATAATTCTTCCACTTTCAACCAAGGAAAAAAATGGCAAATAGTATACAGACATGAGAAGAAGCTATGAATAATAGTTATTTAAGCATAACAAAAAGAAAATGCCTTACCCTTGAAAGAGCCTTCGCAATCTAACATTTATTCTTCAGTACATCATCTTGTATGGTTGTACCTCAAAAAGAAAGGAAAATCTTTTAGAAATAAAAGGGAAAAGTAAATGCATGAAAATCTAGAAAAAATTACCCAAAAAAATTGATAAAAAGATTTTTATCTTATAATAATATGAAGCAACAGTACAAAAAGACATCTACATAAAAGCAAAAAACAATATGAAGAAAGAAATAAAAAAAATCCTAAAAAAGAAGAAGGGACGATTGAATCAGACCTAAGAAACTGATGATAATCCAAAATCGATCATCTCATTCAATGAGGAATAGATTAAGAGAGGGGAAGTATTAGATGGGTCGGATGGTGGTGGCGGTAACTAATAGAAGATGCGATTTAGGGTTTTGGTGGATGAAAGGGCTATGTGCATGTTTGAGAGATAGAGGCATTCCTAAAACTGAGAACATAATAGGAGAGAGCAAGTTGTGATCTGTGAGAATGTTTTGGGAAATGAACTATTCTAATATGCCAATTTTTATACCCTATAGTTGGAACATAACAACCCTTAAAAGTTCTCAAAATTACAAAAGAACCAAACAAATATCACGTGAAAAGTACGATAAAAATGACTACCAAACTTTCCAAACACCTCAACTCCCTCTTTATCAATCTATATAATAAAGGGAGGGATAGAATCTGGTATCCGTTATTATTTAAACTTCCCTTTTTATCCTTATTATATATGAGTAACTACCTAATACCCATAACTTCCTTCCTACCCTCAGCCATCCATTCTCTACATTATTACTTTTATAATTTTTTTTTTAACATTTCTACTACCTATTATTTTTCTTTGAAAATTTGTACAAATTTGTTTAAAGTCACACTCATAAGGTGTGCCTTTTCCACTAGTACTATATTGTTAATAAGATACCTTTTAGATAAGATACATCATTTCCAGATATAATTATATATCACAATACAATTTAGGGAGATGTCTTTAAAAATCTAATTCAATTACGTTAGAGAAATCCACCTTTCGAAATCATGGATAAAAGCTTGATAAACATGAATAGTAATATGAAAATAATTGTTGAATCAAAAAGCGAATGATATATTTTAACTTTTCGGTACGCTCTTAATTAATAGCCAAACTATTGATCCTATTCTAGTCTAGATAATTTTCGCAAATACGAAATATTGGCATTCGAATTGAAGATGATGATAGTACACTGTACACATATAGGGCTGTTCTTGTAAGGAGTTCTTTACTTATTGCCTTGTCCCCAATATTGCACATCTACCTTAAAAGCAAAGTTCATTTAAGACTATATTTAGATTGATGGATTTGATTTGTAAGATAGATTTTAAATGAATAAATTTGTGTTGCTGATAAATTTAAAATGATATAATATTTGAGTGAATTTGAAATACACTCATTTAATCTTTAATATTTTACTTTTATTTATTATAAATTTTAAATTTCTAACAAAATATATTCACTTGTTTGAATTAATTTATAATGAATTTAATTTGAAATCCAAATCCATTCAGATCCTTCTATTCAAACGTAATGTAAAGGTAAGAAAACATAATAAGAAAAATGAGAAATTGAACCTAATATCAATTGACTAGAGAAAAAAAGACTCATGTGGTCGCGCATGCACGTCTCACTATGCCTTCATAAAATGGCGTACCACAAATTAAAGAAATACTAATAGAACCTAGGAAAAAAGAAATCTCTAAACATAAAAATAAACCAGATCAATCCATTATTTGTATTGTAAAATGTGGATAAATACATTTAATACCATGACTAAAAATTAAAATTTTCTTTTTCATCTAATCACTACTGATAGAATAAGTGAATTAAATTATTTATTCAATGAGATACATTTCCAAATATAATAGTTGAGCCTATATATAGGTTAAAAATTAAACATAAGATAAGTATAAGTACAATAGATAACTACTAGTATGGATAAATACACAAAGAAGATAAACATCATTTAACACCCCCTCTCAAATTCAAGGTGAAAAAGTTGACAACAACTTGAGTTTGTTCACAAATGCACGAAAATGGGCAGGTGAATATGTCTTAGTGAAAAGATCAGCAATTTGATGCTCAGAAGAAATAGATATGAGAGATAAGGTCTGCTTGTAGGAAGTGATGACGTACAAAGTGACAATCAATCTCAATGTGTTTTGTACGTTCATGAAAAATGTCATTATGAGTGATTTGGATGGCACTTTTGCTATCAAAATAAATAGGTGTATGACTTGAAAGAGAAACACTTATGTCATGAAGAAACCATCGCAACCAAAGAAGTTTAGATGTAGTATCAGCAAGAGCACGGTACCCAGATTCTGAACTGGAGCGAGAAACAACAGATTGTATTCTTACTGCACCAGAAAATAAGAGACTCACCCAAAAAGAAACAATATCCAGTAGTAAAGCGACAATCACTAGGATCTCCAACCCAATCAGCATCAGAATATGCCCGTAATTCTAATGAGGGTGAAAATAAAAAATGTAATCTATGAAAGATTATACCTTTTACATATCTCAAAATTTGAAGGACAGCAGCAAAATGGGTATAGCACGGAGCAAACATAAACTGACTCACTATATGTACAACATAAGTTATATCGGGTCAAATAACAGTTAGATAGACAAGACTACCAATCAACTGACGATATCGTGTTGGATCTATGAGAAGGTCCCCATCATTAGGACGCAACTTGACATTTGTTTCAAGTGGAGTATCCACAGTTCGAGCATCCGAGATCCTTGCACGGGAAAGTAATTGGAGATATATTTGACCTGGGACAAATGATAGCCTGTGGAAGATTTAGAAACTTCCAAACCAAGAAAATAGCTAACTGATTCCAAATCCTTCATCCTGTTTCTAACTGTGTACTAAGGAATTCTTTCAATTGTTGAACCTTTGAGATATCGTTACCTGTTATGATCATGTCATCTACATAAAGAAGAAGAAGAATAATACTTGATAAAGATTGTTTAATGAATAATGTCGAATCATATGCACTAATAGAAAAGTCCATCTTTTCCAATGTAGTATTAAATTTTGAATACCAAACTCGAGGAATTGTTTGAACCCATAAAGTACTTTTCGTAGATGACAAACTTTGTTGGGTGGATGAGTATACCTAGGAGGAGGCTTCATGTACACATCCTCAACAAGATCGCCATTGAGAAAAGCAATTTTGGCATCCATTTGGAAGAGATCCCAACAGCGAGCAGCAACAACTGCGAGTAAGGATCGTACGGATGTTATACGAGTCACAGGAGCAAAGGTCTTTTCATAGTCAATTCCATATTCTTGAGTAAATCTCTTAGGAACCAATCAGGCTTTGTAGCACTCAATTGAACCATCAGATCGTGTTTTAACACTTGTAAACCCATTTGCACCCAATTGTGGATTGACCTAATGGTAAATCAACTAGATCCCAGGTATGAGTTTTTACAAGATCCTTCAATTCCTCTGTTATTGCTTTCTGCCAAAGAGGATTAGAACAAGTCTCTCAGAAAGTTTGAAGTTCATATAGGGTAGCAAGAGATAAATAACAATGATAGTCATTAAGATGACTGGGAAGAACTCTTATCCTAGTTGAACGATGAGGAGAATGAGGAGAATGTTCTGAATGATCCACAGACCGACAAGTAGGTTCGAAAGAGGCCATTGGAAGGTCGCTAGAAAAGTTGACAAAACCAGCATCAGAAGAGAATTTCATCTGAAAAAAGATTTATGAGTTCATTAGTAAAGATCCTCAAAGGATTAGAAGATGAGACATGAAATATGGACATGCTGGAAAAGAGTTTATACTCCCAAATGAGTACATGATGAGATACTCGTAGACATTTAGCTATAGGATCATAACAGTGATAGCCTTTGTGCGTGTATGCCATAGCCAAGAAAACAAAATAGTTTAGAACGAGGCTTTAATTTAGTTCGCTCATGAGAAGGAAGTAAGACAAAACAAGTACATTCAAAAATTTTGAGAATTTGATAATCTGGAAGTGTACCGTAAAGATGCTCATAAGGGAATTTGTTTTCAATAATATGAGAATGAACTCGATTGATTGTGAAAAAAAACTGCTGTAAGAACTGCTTCTCTCCAAAAAGATTCATGAACATTGGAGGATAGCAATAAAGCTCAAGTAGTGTCTAGGATATGACGATATTTTCGTTTAGCCCGACCATTTTGTTGAGATGTACCTGGACAAGATATTTGAGGAATGGTTCCATCCTCATGAATAATGGAAATAAAGGAAGAGTCTATATATTCTGGAGCATTATCAGAGCGAAATATTTTAATATTGTTAGAAAACTGAGTTCTAATCATGCTACAAAATTCACAATAAATTTGTAAAAATTCAGACCTACGTTCCATCAAGTAAATCATGGCTCAGGTAAAGTAAGAATAATCATCTATAAAAATAACAAAATATCAAGATCTTCTCATAGTAGAAGTAGGAGACGAACCCCAAATATCATAATGAACAATATCAAAATGACTAGATGAAATGGATTCACTTAAATTAAATGGTAAAGCATCTCATTTTTCAAACTGACAGAAAAATACAATCAAATGATTCATCTTGAACGGGACCAAAAAAACCACTAGACATTAATTGACGAACTCGAGATAATGAAGCATGACCGAGACGAGAATGCCATAACCGTAATGAAGAATAGTTTTTATTTTGAGCAACAACACTGGTGTGAATAGTAAGAATAGGGATCTCAACTAAAACAATCGACCAACTTTACGGCCTGTCCCAACTTGCTTGCCTGTCTATAGATCTTGAATAGTACAACCATGTTTAGAAAAATGTAAATCAAGATCAAGATCACATAGTTGTCCAAAAGAAAGTAAATTAAAAGACAAGTCAGGGATATAGTAGTACCTGGAATGTTAATGCTTAGAATTAACAACAATACCAATATGACTAATGTGTAAGGATGAGCCATTAGTAGTGTGCACAAGGGAAGGATTAGATACTGGTGTTTTATGGGTGAATAATGTTGAATTTGATGACATATGATTAAAACATCTAGAGTTTATGAGTCATTAAGAACTACCTGGTGTGGCAGAAAAAACAGAAGAAGAAGTAGAGTCCCTACGAGATAGAACCTGATTGATTACACCTCTAAGTTTAATGTTGACATAGAAGGATGTAGATTACCATGATTAACGTCTGTACCAGAATCTGCTTACACAGCTCCAATAGGTTTGTATCTCTCTCGCCACTGAGCAGCAATATGTTTGTGACATTTTGCAAAATTATGTCCCCAATGTCCATAATAATCACACTTTTTTCTAGGTTGCTCTCATTTTTGCTGAGATGGTTGAGTTTTTGAAGTAGAGGCTATGACTGCGATTCAATAGTTTTGGGATTAAACTCTGTAAGCGAGTCTCTTCAGAGTTTGGTTCTAATTTGGATAAATCTGAGTGGAGTGTATTATTCACATCGGCAATGCAGAAGACTAGCTCTAGTAGGTTCAAAATCATTTCTCAAAGCCATAAGAAATTGAATCAATCGAAGATTATCTCTGTGAGTAGTATAAACTGCAGCATCTTCGGCATGAGGGAATACAGGCTCAGACAATGCCAATTGATCCCAAAGACTGTTCATTTTAGAGTGAAAATCATTAATAAATTATCCAGATTCTTGGCGGAGAAGTTGTAGATTTTTTATAATCTGGTATTGATAAGCAAGATCAGTTGTGGTGTATCGTTCTTGCAAGAAGTCCCAAGCTTCTTTGGCTGTCTCAAATCCATTAAGAAGAGATCCGATGGAAGAAGTAGATGTACCAATAAACCAAGAAATGATCTTGTGATTGATGCTATCCCAGTCCTCCAATCTATCAACGTATTTATCAAATGATTCTTCAATATCTTGCTTCGGTTTGACTCGATCTCCAATG
Organism: Cinchona pubescens; assembly: GCA_025175665.1. Classification (NCBI taxonomy): domain Eukaryota; kingdom Viridiplantae; phylum Streptophyta; class Magnoliopsida; order Gentianales; family Rubiaceae; genus Cinchona; species Cinchona pubescens. The sequence continues at coordinate 645,011 of JANKKI010000233.1, forward strand.
ATATATCGCCAACTTAATTTACGACCTTTGAGGAAACTTCACATGCCTTGCATCCAAATTCCATAGTTACTTCTATTAAGAGTGATATTTGTTGGATGGGTGACATATAAGAAGTAGGATTAGAAGCTATAATGATGAAAAAAAACTTATAAAAAATAGACAAAAGTACAAAAAAATTAAATTTTGAGCAAAGTTTGCACAAACAGAGGCCGAAAATGAATTCAGAGCACTGAAAAACCTTAGGAACCGATCTAACCACTGAAAGAACCAGTCAAAATGTGGCTGAATCAGTGAAAATATGATTCTATCGGTTGAACCAGCCAAGTTGGTCAAGACTGGGAACAAGGCAGTGGAGCTGGCGTGTCGCTGACGTGGAGTGTCGTTGACGTGTCGATGAGTCAGCGTGTTGATCTGCATAGGTGTCTGACGTGTTGTTATGGCTCGTGTAATGCACGTACGGCTGGGATGGTGATCGGCGCGTGTATGCACGCACGACACGTTTGAACTGGCAGAAGCTTCGAGTGACGCGTGCACACAAGGGGCACGTGTGTGCTTCTTTCTAGCTGATTTTTGTACTATCGTGATCATCTTGTCTTCTTCTTTTGGATTCTAGTGTTAATTTTTATTTGGAACTAACACATAAATAATATTTTAAAAAATTAGAACGAATCTGCCATGGCAGAAGCGTTTTGTCGTCATACCTCAAGGAGGTGAGGCTCTGATACCATTATAGAAGAAGTGAATTTAATTATTTATTCAATGAAATACATTTTCAAGTACAATAGTTGAGTCTATATATAAGTTGAAAACTAAATATAAGATAAGTATAAGTACAACATATAACTACTAGTATAGATAAATATACAAAGAAGATAAACATCATTTAACAACTACACTTTGTAGCTGAGTTGTAATTTGTTTTTTTGTGTAATCAATCATCAAACAAGGTCCTATTTGAAAAATGAAAAGCTTCAATAATCGAGCTATCGGACATCCAATAACAAATTCATGTACAACAATCACACCAACAGCAACAAGGATTAACTGCTTAATAATTAATAAAAAGAGAAAGATTGTTGAATGACTCTCTTCATATTGAGATAGAACAAGGCCCGAAGATTGTTGAATGACTCTCTTCATATTGAGATAGAACAAGGCCCTCGTATAGCCATGGCTTGATAATGATAAAGCAAAAGAAGTTTAGATTCAACAAGGCCCTTGTATAGCCATGGCTTGATAGTGATAAAAAGAAAGAACTTTAGATTCCTACCAAAAAAAAAAAAAGGTCTATTTACTGGTTTAGTAATTACAATTAGCATATTAATTTGGAGTTGTTGATTAGTGTGTCCCAATGATTCAATCGCGGCAAGCTTTGACAGCTGGATGGCAGTAGGAAATTTTTATATAGATCTCATTCATGGTATAATATCATATATCTTTTGTTCCATGTTAATTTATATTAGTCATATATCGCTTCACATCACTTAAGTAATTGATGTAAATTAACATAGATTAAGAAGCCTATAATATAGTACCATAAATGCAATCCATTATAAAATTTTCTTGACGGCAGTAGTACTAAGAGAACACTATCAATTATATGATCCATAAAGTTGGGGGTAGTACCATGTAGGATCATGATGAAACTATTATTAATTTATCGTATTACTCTAAAAAAATATTTGGAATGAGTATGAAAATAAATATTGGAATGTAATATATATGATATAAGAATATAGTTATAAAGCGTGTTGAGAAATCATTATAAAATATTATTTAAAAAATAATAATAATAGAGTTGTCCAAACAGAGAGTTCATATATTTTTTTTCTTTTCTTTTGGACTACGATGAGGGCTAAAATGCAGTACCCACAATTGTAGTGGTGATTCCAATACTACTTGAATTAAAACTCTTAGGAGATGTTTGGTTTATGAGTACGAAGGAAAAGAATGAAAATTAAAATTAATGATACCTATAGATATTATTTCAGGGGCGGATCATAGGGGGTAGGGAGGGGTGGTTGCCCCCCCAAGATTTTTAAAATTATGTTTTTCTCCCAATTAATTTTTTTAAATTATTATTATACTGTTATAAAAATTAGATTTTGCCCTCCCCAAAAATTTTAGAAAATATAAAAAAATATTCCCTATGTATATATTTATAAAATCTTATTTCCTAAGAGTTTCAAAAATATTTTATTTTTCTTGATATTTTTAAAAATTTCAATATAGATTTTTAAAAAAATTAGACTTTATCCCGTAAAATTTTACAAAAATTATAAAACTGTCTCTCCAAGAATATATATTTATAGTTTTTGGCCCCCCAAAGTTAAACTTCTGGATTCGCCCCTGTGTAATTTGATTAATAGTTATGGGAATGAATGTGTTAAAAAATACTCCATTTCATTCTCTACTTATGATTTAGATTTTAAATTAATTAACATTCTGTTTTGATAAGAGGAATTTGAATGGATTTGATTTGAAATCCTAATTTATAATAAATTATCCAAATAAGTTAAATAATTTAATTGTGGATTTAAAATCCACCAACAAGTAAGAATATAACTTTAGAAAAATCGCTCTACAGTCTCTTTTAGGGAACCATTCTCTTGTACTTTAAGGGTTTGTACAGTACAACACTATCTGCTTTGAAAATCTGTACCGTACAAGTCCTTAAAGTTAAGGGAATAGTTCCCTCGACGGGACTGTAGAATTTTTCATAATTTTAATGGTTAAATAAGTGAATTTAAAATTCTTCCAAATTTCATATCATTTCAAATCCACTCATTTCAAATACTTTTTTCAATTTAAATCTATCAATCCGAACATAATCTAATTTATCAACATAATAATGAAACTCATCTCTTATTCAAACCACATAATAATGAATCATTTTTTATTCACACTAAATAAGCAAAAAAATAATAATAATATAAACTAGTATTGATTTCTATATTGATTCCAATTTTCAAATACAAACCAAACATCTCCTTAATTGTCTTTTCCGTTGATGTTTGAAATTTAAGTAGTAGCAGACTTTAATGAGTATTGATGTTTGAAATTTAAGTAGTAGCAGACTTTAATGAGTATGGTGCTCTTATGAAATATATTCTATTGCAATAAATGTCATGCTATAACCCTAATAATACGCACAGATACTACGAGTCTACGACCAGAGCTACAAATTATATACTACAACTCAATTACGCAGAGAAAACTAGCCTTAAACATTTTTGGAAGTTTTGCTCTACAAGTTTGAGAGAAGCTATAGACTGTTTTTATTACTGAACAAGGTTAAAAGGCTGATAGCAACTGCAAGAAGATGGAAAAATACATCAGGCAGAAGAGACTTGAGAGAGGTATGGGTTCATATGCTGGGGTTTGTTGGCTTCATGAGTGCGACATATCACCTGACAAAAGGGAAGATTTTAGGTTTTTTTTTTTTCTCTCTCTCGGTCTTGGAAAAGGGAATGATATCATGAAATGGGATAACATTGGGTAGAGTAGTAGGGGTAGGTAGAGAAATTCTTATATAGATCTGATCTACTGTAGTTGTAATGAATATCTTAATCTATATTCATTCATATCACTTTAAATGATTAAAATACATAAACTTTTTTAAAGTGATGTAGATGAATTTGGATCAAGAGATTTATCCTATTTACTGTAAACTAAATTCATATAAAAATTTTCCGACATGGGTGGATACATAAGATGCAACACATAGTAAATCGTACTGTTGTTAATTAAGGAGGATTTTGACCTACATTTACCATTTGCAAGCTTGATTTTTGGTTTAATCAATTTTTATAGGTCAAAACTTTATGGACACTGTATTATATTCTTTCTTCCAAGTTCTATTATAAGGTACCTAGGATGCCAACTATGGTGCCGGACAACTACTGCCACCAACAGGAAATTCTTTCATGAATTCGATTTATGATATAGTGCCATTGATTCTTTAGTCCATATTATTTCACATCATTCTACATCACTTAAATAGGTGATGTGAAACAACATAGACCAAAGAGTCCATAGTACTATATTATAAACTCGATCCATGTAAGGATTTTCCCCTCACCTACTATATATATAGTTCATGACGATAAATTGTAGGATTAATTCACTAGTTTAGGAAGTCATGTATAGTGTTAGTAACCCTCAATTTTTTAGCATAGATGTTCTTGATCAGTTGAAAAAGCACATATATGATGAACAAAATTCCAACCACTTATCATTCTTATGTATCTAATTAAAGAGAAAAAGAAGAGAAATACTTAGATTTGATTTACGATTTTCATGTGAATCTTAAAATATTAATTAAAATTTATGAAATAAATAATATCAATTGATGTAAATAAAATTTTATAATATTTAATTTAAATTATAAAAATTTACTTGTGGAGATCAAAATTAGAAGTACTACTCAAAATAATTTCACACCCAAAAAAAAAAAAATTACTATATGAGACAGTCCAATTGATGTAACTACTGATTTACATTAGCTTCTTATCAACTAGGAAGCATATTTCAAAGGTTCACATAAACACTGCTAAGGCACTAATCCACGGTTCATTATCACTTGTAGAGGTGAATGTTTGGACGGCAAAGCAGTGCTCACAGCTGATGATGAGTCTGAACAATTTACACTTGAACATGATTTGTCAACATAGTCATTTATTATAATACCCCACTTATGAAGAAAAAAAATTCTACCACATAAGTTGTGTGGTAATTGTGTAAAAACATTAATAAATGCAAAATCTTTACATCAATTATTTAACCTAAAATGATATAAATTCTTTCTTAAGAACTCTGCAATCTCAAGTGTTAACTATTAAATTTAAAAACAAAATGAGGAATTACTTCCTATTTTGCTATAAATCTGACAGTCTAAACAAAGGATTTGGCATAATTCCTAACAAAATATGAAAAATTCTTACATTAATTCATGATATAGTATCATTGATCTTTTGATTCATAAGTTTTCATATCACTTCATATATTCTAATAAAATGATGTGAAAGCTTGCGAATCAAGAAATTTATGATAATATAACATGAATCCGATTCGTATAAATTTTTTTTTAAATGTATAATATCTAAATGATGCATGCAGCCTGACTTCAAGCACATGCAACCGTGCAAATAATTCTCCTAGTTTTGTCACTTCGGTTACTAATCAACAAGAACTGGCCATAAAACCAAACCCTTTGGAAAGAAACTAGGGGAAGGGAAGGGGAAGGGAGGGCAGGGGGGAGGGATTGTATGAGAAAGCAAGAACAGACTGATGTTGGTGTGGGTTTGAGGGTTTATTGTCATCAGAAACGAGGAAGAGATGGGGGAAAAAGAATATTTGTGATGATTAGTTTGATCCTTTCCTTCTGAATATGCCTCAAAAAAAGAGAGAAAAAAGAAAAAGAAAAAATGAGTAGTAGAGTATGATCTATCATGTGTTGTATGAACCATCCAATCTGATTATCATCTCACTCTGTTGCCCTTGTCTGAAATTTGCAACTCTCACCCCCACCTCCCACTAATTATTTTACAGCTCCTCTCCCAAGTTTCAAGTTTTCTCTCCCCTATTTATTTTGGAAGCCTCATCTCTCCCATCTTAAATAGAGCCCAAAACTGCCTCTATTCTCTCCTCATCAATCTCTCATAAACATTATACTCACTCCACCCCTTTGCCCTCACCTGCATATATTTGTCTTTCTTTTATGCCTTGGAAATGGCAGAGACTAATTCAGTACAAAGGATATATGGATGCATGTTTCTTGAAAATTTCATGGTGGTTTAACAAAGGGTTTCTTACAGAGTTTATTGGCATTCTGTCCACCTCCCATTTTAGATACCAAACAAATAAGAAAAAGATTTAATAAATTCAAGAAACTTTTATATATTATTCATCATAATTAAATCTGTATTTGGAGGAGGTGGGCATACTGCCAACTGAGTTCTGTTGGTTTCTCTTTGTAAAACCCTCGTGATATATATACTTGCTTTCAGACATGGGGTTTCTCCAGCCTTTGTTTTTCGCTATCAACGTTGTTTCACCAGGTAATATCAGCTCATATATGTGCAAAGATTTTAGTACGTTTATTTTTTCAGCTCATTAACCCTTGGTCTAACTAAAGCATATTTTAGTACTTGTAACCTAACATGTTACTAATTCATGATAGTACACCATCCTCTTCTTTTTTTTTTTTTTTTTGTGGTTTCTGTGATGCAGCATATTTAAGTTATCACCAGATCAGTACATAACCGACCCAAGATTTCATTCATGAGGTGAATCAGATGCTTCATCTAGCAAGGAACCCAAGATTTTCATTCCTATTATAAATATATATCCTTAGGTTTGATGATTACCAGTCAAGAGTTTTATCATATCACACAACATCTTTACAACTACAGCTTCTAAAGCTAGCTTTTGTTAATTTTTGAAAACTATCTGTGTCTTCTAAAGCTTTAACATTTTCTAAAGCCCCTCAGTTTTCTGCTGAATACATAGTCTACATACCAAGATAATTAGTATACAGTATTGAACGAAACAAATACTCTTATTAATTATGTGCCATGGAAACACTTTATTTGTTAAATGATTCAGGTAATTTGATGCGACTTAAATGGTTCATATAGATCTGTGTACTCCATTTACCAAGCAAGCAGATTGAGGACAGCAAGAATTGTATATCTATCTATTGGCCTGGGGAGGCCGGAGGAGTAGGTGCAATTGTTATCGGGGTGTAATTATCTTGGTGTCCTATAATTATTTATTATTTATTTTTATTTTGTATATTAATATCCTTGTTTGGTTAATTTAATTATTTTTATTTTATTCATATAGAAAGTAAATTTTAATTTTGGTTCTTACTTATTCTGATAGTTGTGTCTACTCCTTTCCCAATAGTAATTAAGGCAGGCCAGGCCGACCGGCAGCCCCATTTGTTTGAAACCTTTGCTGAACGTTCTCCAACGTATGTATACTCATGATTGAAAGTCTGACATATACATCACTAAATCCTCTAAAGTGGCCTGCTGATGCTGCTGAATACACCATTAATTTTTGTTTTTTGTTATAGAAGTTGTAATTTCAATTCATGGGAGTTTTGTTTTGTTTCGTTATCATTACTTCATGTATAACAAGAATATTAAAATTGACATTTGTTAGTAATTTACTACTAGTTGATTGCAAATTTTAATTAAGGTTGAATTTAGTGTTTGACATTACCCATAAGCAAAAACTATAGGAAAAATAGGTGACATATTAATGTTCCTTAATTTTGAAATGGACAGATGATAATGATATATCTTTCTCAGTATTTATTATATATATAGCCTGCAAAAATCAATAAATTATCACTTAAAAATGGTAAAGAGTTATTAGCCATAACTGTAAATTGATAGGCATTGAGACGAGTTGCATTTAGACAATTATTATTCTTGAAATTTTTTTTGTAAAAGTACTGTAACAATTTTTTTGATGTGATATATGTGAAATAAAAATATGATTGAAAAATGTGTGTGAAATTATTACAAAATATTATTTAAAAAAAAGTAAAAATTATTTGATATCCAAACAACACTGGAAAATTGTTGCAGTTTTGATATGAAGCATGCGGCAGAGGGTATGATGGATTAAACTTAATTTTGTTTAGTTAATTTGTTAAGCGACTTAGAATGATGAACATAGGACGATACATTCTTTTTTTTTTCCCTTGTTTTTTGTGATGGAAAATATAGCAGTTGAGAGGGAATTGAAAATGAGACAATGCATGCTTATGCATCATAATTGATAATTCAATTCTTTCCAGAAATTGCTGTTTTGCAATTAATGAATCAGTGGGGAAAATGATTTCTTTTATCAAAAAATGAGGTGTTAGTACTTGATTTTTGTAGCCAACAACAGGCATAAATGATGTTTATCACCTTTGGCAAACCTAATGAGTGATGATGCCCCATCATTTGAATACTCATGCAAAGACGTGAAAGTCCCCTTTTCTTGAACCTGATTCTGTGACGACAACATTTTGCTGTTATTTGTACTGCTATTTACTGATAAAATTTATTATAGTAATTATTTGATGTTCTAATACTTATTCAAAAATCAATGAAAAGTTCTTATTTAAACAAAACTTATGATCTTTCAATTTCTAATAAAGTGACAACTAATTATTCAATAACTATTATAAATTTTCTTTATATTTACTGCTATAACTTTTTTTTTTTTACATAGGAATTTATGTAGTTGCCATTAATGTCGACTCGCATAGGTGCAACTAAGAGTGCACTTTAACTTGCAAAATTAACATGGATTAGTATTTTTGTTTAGTTCTTCTTACTTTTAATTACTTGCACTAGACAGGGTTTTGGCGTGTACATCTTGATTTCGTTCACCCGTCCATTTAAAATGGTAAAAATAGGATGCCTGAATTGATTATTAGAGGATCGGCTTGCGGATCGAAATTTGTTGATCATATGAATACTTAATATGATCGATATATAAAATTAATTGTGTAATTTTATTTCCTTTCTTATTTACAAGGGTGTTTATGTAGTAAAGAGTCGAGTTTGCTATTATTTTAAAGTTTTTAAAAAAAATTTAAGAATTGTCATAAAGTACCCTAATATCCTAACATACTTAAAAATATGTGGACCGGATACTAGGTTAATTTTTTGTGATGCGTTATAATCAAATCGGATTGTGTATTGACTATATGAATCGGATATCCCCTAAACTAAGTTTCAATTTTGTCAAATTGCTTCAATACTAGTGGAGTAGTGGTGGTTAATTGAGTTTTTGACTATTTTGCACTTTCATATTGAAATTTTAAAATTGATTAATCGAAATATTTTTATTGAATTCTAAAATCATAAATTGGTTTTGAAATCAAAATTAAATTTTGAATTCATAATTAATTGATTATTAAATTTAATTCGGTATTTGACGAATTGAATACCTTTTAAATAAAATCATTAGTACTTGCCACCAGATCAAGCTAAAATCCTGCAATGTTACATATTCTTTTTAAGTAAATATACTTTTATATAATAAAAATTATAATTTTACTTGTAAAATACTTGTATAGTCACACAAATTATATTATAATACATATACACGCGAATACAAATACAGTTGTGCATTTAATTTATTATGTATATAAAGTCTTAATCACACACACAAAATATTAATAAAAATTGCATCTATTCAAGTATAATATAATTTTGATTATATAGAATTATTGACTATTTTATTATTAATTGGGTACTGTTTTAAATAAGTTTTTAAATTTTTGTATAAAGAATTTTAATCTAATGTCAATGGATCCGATTGAAAAATAAGGTTAATACAATTCGAATTTAATTAAGCGAATTGTATTTCAAATTCAATTTAAAATTAAAGCTAATTAATAAATTTAAAATTTATTTTTAAATTTTGACCGAATTATTTATCGATTATTTATCGATTACCTATTCAATAGTAATATCGAAATTTTCATTCCAAAATGAAATCAATGTGCATTGAAAATCTCAAGCCCCAACTATAAAGGCAAGTGTCTAGCAAAGGAGATAATGATGCAATGTTGAAGTCAATTGGAAAATCTCAAATGGCTAATAAATGATATATATACATTGGTTTGACTGTACAGTCCACGTCAATTTATGTAACCAAATTCAATTCTTAGTGAATTCTTAATATTTAGAAACTGCATTAAAATTAGAAAGTAAACCACAATTTAGGAAACCCCTTTATTCGTTAAAAGAAAAAAAAATGGAAACTCAGTAAACTTACTTTCCTAAATTTTCATGCAAGATTCTGCGGAGAAAATATCGAACTAATTAAAGTCGGTGTAATTAGAACTCTATATATAGCTATGCAATATAGGTAGTTTTTCTTCAAAATTCTAAGCAATACAAACAAATTATAGAAAGTTTTAGAGCAATGGAAACCACAGTGAAGAAAAAAGGCAACGGTAGAAAGAAAATAGAAATCAAGAAAATCGAGAAGAAAAGCAACTTGCAAGTGACGTTTTCGAAACGTCGTGCGGGTTTGTTCAAGAAGGCTGCGGAACTGAGTGTTTTGTGCGGAGTTTATGTTGCCGTCATTGTTCAATCTCCGGCAGGAAATATCTTCGCCTCCGGCGGCCCGTCTCCCCTTATCGACTCCATCATCGATCGCTATCTTGCTGCTACATCTCAAGATGGTGATCGGAAAAATAATATGGAGATTATGAAAGAGATTGAAGTACATGAAAAGGTGGTTAAAGAGAATAAAGATTTGAAGGGAATTAGTAAAATGGGTAGTGAGGAGTTTTGGTGGGAAAGGCGGTTTGATGATCTTGATGTGAATGAACTTGAAGAATATATTGCTGCCATGGAAGGTTTGAAGAAGAATGTGTTGGCTAAAGTTCAAGAGCTGGCCGCCAGGGCTAATGCTGCTCCTCCTCCTCCATGAAGTTCTTCTGTTTATTCAACTTGTCGTAGTAGTTGTTTATTGTTGATGAAGTTTAGTTTGTCATTTGAATTTATTAATTGTAACGAGTTTTTTTGTCGTTTATCAAAAATTTAACTTTTTAATAATAATGTGTTTGTGATTGTATTAATGACTGACGTAAACCCTTTACCTCCTCTATCCAAATAAACTTGTGCCACTTCCATACTCTTGATTAAACTCTATTGTTAATAGTCAGAGCTGTTATATAAATCTGATTTGTGCATTCCCTGTAATTAATAATGCAATTGTTTACTTGTCTCCTCCCTATAAAACCATTTTGTGGAACTTTTAAATTTGGGAATGGTAGGCCACCATTTCTCTTCAAGTGTAAAATGAGGCGCCACAATTAACTTCAATTGTTCTGTGGCATACAAGTTCTTAAACCGCAAGAACAAGCTCAACAATAATATTAGAATCACTCACACACAAGCCATTCCATTTCACTCAGTCATATTGACTTCTTAATTTGGTGCCAGTGGCTCCAATTTCTTGAGATCCCATACACAGTGGCTGCCAATTCATGCCTAAAACCAACAAATCATTAAGATTTAAGACTCAATGACGATACCCCTCCATCTAAATGAATTGTTTAATAGTATTACTTTCTTTCGTAATTTGTGTGCGTTTGTCAAATTTTTGTCAAAATATATTTCTAACTTATACCTATACTAAACATTATAAAAAAATTTATAATTTCATTAAAAAATTATTTTATGTTATATCGTATTATACCATATAAATTATAAAAAATATATATACAAAGCATGATTCTATAAAAAAAAAAACTAGTTGAATTTTAGGTGACTGCCATAAACTACTTTGGAAACTATCATGCCATTGCACACAGATACCTTGCATTGGTTTCTTCCCAATTCTTTGTGAATTAGATAAATTGACCAAATGAATGCCTAACAAAAAGGAAGAAGAATCTCAAGAATCTATGAATCCACTACTTTTAGTTTTAGTACTCTGAAAATGAGAATCTCTCTAGTGAACATCTCAGGGATACTGCAGAAATGGCAACGTTCTTCGGGCGCGTAACTTAGTAACATCTTATTCTTATCCCCTCAATTGACCGACCGCCATCCTTCCAAAGCTTAAAGCTCCCGTAGTCAGATGGTAAGTCCACCACAGTAATGTTTTCATGCGTACGCTACGCGCATCCCATTCTCCCGTCTGCACCTCACTCGCCCCCATTACCCCCCGCCGCCTTCTTTCTTCTTCTTATAAATCTCAACAACGTCATATTTTTTCTTTCCATAATAATAATAATAACAAGAAACCCATAAATTCACGTTTCTTGAGGGTCTCTGTCTCCACAAGCCAGCCTGCAATGGGTTCATTGTCCGTTCTTGATGATCCTTTGCAATACCCATATGCCCGTCGGGACGAATCTGTCGTCGATAACTACCACGGCGTCCTTGTCCCGGACCCTTACCGATGGTAACACCCCCCACACCCGGGGAAAAAGATTCTTTCTTTAATGCTTTTTTCGGGGTTCTCTTGAAGTTTCATTTGCTCTGCTTTGATGGGTTTTTGTTTCCTGTGGATATATAGGCTGGAGGATCCAGATTCGGAGGAGACCAAAGAATTTGTAGAGAAGCAGGTGGAATTAACTGATTCGGTGCTCAAGACATGCGAGAGCAGAGAAAAGCTTCGTGAAAAGATTACTGAGCTCGTTTGATTTTCCCCGCTATGAAACTCCTTTTAGGGCTGCGGACAAATACTTTTACTTCCATAATACCGGTCTTCAACCCCAAAGTGTCCTCTATGTTCAGGTTGGATTCCTCTCTTTTTTAATATTTAGTTTTTTCCTTTTATCCCAATTGAGCAAAGTTTTGATTTTTATCTTTGGTTTTGTAATTCCCTTTATTCCAATAATCATTCTTTCTTTGTTTGGTTGGAATTAGGAATTAGGATCTTGAATTCTTGTTCATGATAAAGAGGGTAATTTGTTGTTAAGGCAATTCGAATGTGGGTTGAAATTGTTTGGATTATGTTGTTATTCAGGATGGATTGGATGGAAAGCCGGAGGTACTTCTTGATCCTAATACATTAAGTGAGGATGGAACGGTGGCATTGAGTGCATATGCGGTAAGTGAGGATGCTAAGTACTTGGCTTATGGGATCAGTTCCAGTGGAAGTGATTGGGTTACCATTAAAGTCTTGCGGATTGAAGATGAATCACTTTAAGCATTTGCTGTTGGACACTATTTCGTGGGTAAGCCTTGTGAATTTATTGCTGGAATTAGATTAAGCTGCCTGAACTCGTACAATTGATTATATGCTTCATTTGTGTTCAATTCTGCAGGTTAAGTTTTCGAGTATCAATTGGACCCATGATAGCAAAGGCTTTTTCTATTGCAGATATCCTACTCCCAAGTAAGTGTTAGGCACAAGAGTTCCTAATTTTGTACAGATATGAATTAGTTCTTCTTTTTGTTATCAACTTAGTGACTATCAGCACTTCATGGAAACTGCAACGATCAATATCTTCAACAGTATATTTAAAGAGTCTTAAAAATGCAGGTGAACTTTCGGTTTTTTGATTTACTAAAACTTAAAGAAGTAAGAATGTTTTTGATAGCTTTGTTGAATCGATCAGATACTTCTTTGTTTCATGTTTCCTGTGCTGCTCATTTTGTTATCATGTGTTTTCTAGGGACAGAGATAACTTGGATGTGGGGACAGGCAGACCAATGTTAACCTGAATCATGAATTGTATTATCATTTCTTGGGTACTGATCAATCTGAAGACATCTTATGTTGGAATGATCCTGACAATCCAAAACATACGCATTCAGCATCTGTAACAGAAGATGGACAGGTGATGATTTTCTAGCTTATTCCATGTAGTTAGGTTAGCTCCTTAGTTAGCCAGACAATTACAGCATTTACAATTTGCTTTCTAATCGTAGGTTATAGAGTTAATATGCTGTATAACTCATGTCTATAGTAGTTATGCCATGATAGAACTTGATAATTTATTTTTTGTGTTCTGTTCTTTTGTTACAGTATGTGCTGCTATATACTTTCGAGAACTGTGATCCTGCGAACAAATTTTATTACTGTGACTTATCTGCACTTTCGGGTGGGCTTCAAAGTTATAGAGGAAAAAAGAATCTACTGCCTTTTGTGAAGCTTGTTGATAGTTTCGATGCTTCTTATCTAGATGTTGCGAATGATGGTTCTGTTGCTTCACCTTCCGGACTAATAAGGATGCTCCGAAGTACAAACTTGTCCGAGTAGATCTGAAAGAACCTACCTCTTGGACTGAAGTCCTCCAAGAGTCTGAAAAAGATGTGCTCGAATCAGCTGTTGCTGTCAATGGAAATCAAATTGTTGTGAATTATTTGAGTGATGTAAAGAATGTTTTGCAGTTAAGGGACTTGAGAACAGGCAGTCTGCTGCACCATTTACCAGTTGACATAGGGACCGTCTCTGAAGTTTCTGCTCGGCGCAAGGATAACATCATTTTTATTCATTTTACAAGCTTCCTTGTCCCTGGCATTATTTATCAATGTAATCTAGAAGGTGATACCCCAATTTTGAGCATATTCCGAGAAACCATAGTTCCTGGCTTTGACCAGACACAATTTGTAGTTAATCAGGTAAATCTGGTTGATTACATAACATGTACTTGGCTGTGTGAAGCTCTGTAGATTGGCCATCTAAATGCTATGGCTTAGTGGTTGACGTTACAGTTAATTCATGAATATGTTTGATTTATTCATTGCTATACTCTATTTCTGCAGGTTTTTGTGCCTAGTAAGGATGGTACTCCGATCCCAATGTTTGTGGTGTCTAAGAAGGATATTTCCCTTGATGGATCACACCCTTGTTTACTGTACGCTTATGGTGGTTTTGATATTAGTATTACACCATCATTTAGTGTTTCTCGTATTGTGATTGCCAGGCATTTGGATGCCATCTTTTGTATTGCAAATATTCGTGGTGGCGGAGAGTATGGAGAAGAATGGCATAAAGCTGGATCCCTAGCAAAAAAGCAGAATTGTTTTGATGACTTTGTTTCTTGTGGTGAACATCTAATTGCTTCTGGTTATACGCAGCCTAGAAAGCTGTGCATTGAAGGTGGAAGCAATGGTGGGCTACTTATTGGGGCTTCCATCAATCAGGTACTTTTCACCATTTTGGAGGGTTGGGGGGCAGATGTTTCATGTTCCCAGTGTTGATTTTTACCTGAGATCATGAGAATTTTTTGGAAATACGTGGTGACAGAGACCTGATCTTTTTGGGTGCGCTCTAGCCAATGTTGGTGTTATGGACATGCTTAGATTTCACAAGTTCACTATCGGTGAGAATACATTTTCTTTTTGAAGGACTTCTTGTCTTTGAAGTCTTCTAACATCTTGCTGCGTCATAAGTTGGTTTTGTTTTCTTCTTCCCTTTGGCCAGGCCATGCATGGACCTCTGATTATGGTTGTTCTGAGAAAGAGGAAGAGTTTCATTGGCTTTTCAAGTGAGTTGTTCTTCTTATTTCAAGCATCTATCTGTGTATGGCTTTCTTCTATCTGCTGTGATTTTGCCTTAGTAAAGCTCCAGAAAGCCGTGAAATACGCTATAGTGGGAAATACAACTTTGAATTGCTATAAGATGGTTTTCAGAAAGGAAAGCTTGGTGGTAATCCTGCCATGATTGGCAAGCTGATGCTAATCAATCCTTGTATCTCTTGAAAAGAAAAGGAAGATATATTATCAATTACCACTTAGTCAACATTAATAACTGGAAACTAGCAGGTAATGATAACAAAAGGATTGGATTGCTCTAATGTCATTGTACAGAAAATTGGACGAAGGTTCATATTTTCTTCCTGGTTTACTATCATTGTCTATTGCTGTCAAATTCTGTTTTGTTTAAGTTCACTCTATGGTTTATCACTGGAATTCATTGAAGCACTACTCTTGGAGGATTATCATTTTTTTTTGGTTTGTTTGTCTTCTCAAGGTACTCACCACTGCACAATGTTAGAAGACCATGGGAACAATCTCCCGATCATGTTTCTCAGTACCCCTCCACAATGCTATTAACAGCCGACCATGATGATCGGGTTGTGCCACTGCACTCACTGAAGTTTTTAGCGGTGAGTGTTTGCTTACGCATGTTTACAGATTTCCACTATTGTGATTTCCGTTGAATGTGGTGTTACTAAAAGATAACATGGCTCTGTTTATGTGATCTGCATGATGTTAAAGAAACACATGAAAAGAAAAAAAGGAAAGGACAAAATGAACAGTAGTGTGAACATGTCAATCAGCTGGCTGGCTTTCCCAATTATAAGTGGGAATGACCAATTCGACCATGGTAGTTGTTGACATTCCCAATTATAACCATCTTACTCCAGGCGTAGGAAATGGAGTGGGAATGACCAATTCGACCATGGTAGTTGTTGACAAAACTAAGCAAAGATATTGTGTCCATTACTTAACCAAGTAGTTTTTATGTCTTCAATGGTCTTCATTTGTCTCTGCATGTTTTTCTTTTTTTTTTTTTTTTTCTTCTATTATGGCAGCTATTTTGCTAAAAGTTGTCTCTCCATTATTGTTATAGACCATGCAATATGTTCTCTGCTCAAGTTTGGAGAACAGTCCCCAGACCAACCCAATTATTGGTCGTATTGAACGGAAAGCAGGGCACGGAGCTGGTCGTCCAACACAGAAAATGGTAAAGCGTTTATTAATTAATTTCCCTTGCATGGGGTAAGGGCCATATATTATTTTTGCACTAAATTGATCTTTTCCATCATTGCGACAGATTGATGAAGCTGCAGATAGATATGGCTTCATGGCAGAAGTGTTGGGTGCAACCTGGGTAGATTAGAGGGTTGATGCCATGGGAAAAAGATTGAAATCTTATTTATGATGAGGCTGGAGAAGAAGGATATTAGCTCCACATTGAAGTTGTGCATATTTAAACACAAATTGTTCTCCCTTCTCTTGATTCCTCCGGAACGTGAAACAAGTATTTTGCCTATGTAAACACATTATTAATTCTACCTTCTTATGATTCCTCTAGAATCTCAAGGAAACACATTTCTAGATCTCATTATTCTGTATAAACAGACAAGTCTACCTTCACATTATTCCTCTAGAAGGTAAAACAAGTAAGATATTAAGGATTCATTTGGTTGGTTGGTTGGATGGATGGAGGAAAACATTTTATATAGAAAAAAGTTTGTTTTTCGTATAATTTTTTTGTGTTTGATTGACAAAATGCGACAATGTTAAACGTCCATTTGGTTGTTGGATGCAGGAAAATATTTTATATGAAAAAGTTTATTTTTCGCATAATTTTTTAGTATTTTGTTGACAAAATAAAAATATTTTAAAATATAATTTTTCAATATTATTCATCTTTAATTTTATGAATATGAGTTAAAAAGATTTATGATAATTATAATAAATATTTTATAAATAATTGTGATTAATAAAATATTAATTTTGTTTAATAATTAAATAATAATATAATATAATAACAAAATATGTATAAAGATATTTATATTACGACGAGACTTACAATAAATACAAAGTAAAAAGACAATAACTCAAAAAAAGAGAAAGTGCCAACCAACCAACCAAACCAATGCCTCCAACAGAAAGCAATGTACAATTATGTATGGGTTTTTGTTAACTTCTTCCACTGACATGCTGCCACGTGGGATAAGTCAGAGACCGATTAAATTGAAGTATACAAAAGAATTTAAATGGGAAAAGATAATTAAACACTAGGATAATTAGTCAAGTCTTAATTAAGTGGCGATAGTTTGAAGATAAGTTTGTATGTGGGGTGTTAAGGTAACTTTTGATGGTTCATAAATTTATCATCATTTTAGTTGGACTATAACTGATTTTATGAATTACTAATATATAATTTTGAAAAATTTTACAGTCAAACTATTCTCTTATACTTTAAATATTTGTACAGTATAATATTATATACTTTAAATACTTGTACTATACAAGCATTTAAAATTAAGGGAATGATTCTCTAAAAAGAACTATAAAATTCCCTTATAAATTTTTCCCTCAAAGAATATCAAAGAAACAAATGTAACCTTGTTTCGTTATTTTTTTTATAATAATAATAATAATAATAATAAAGGGCTAATGTTATTTAATGGAAAACTTCTTTTTTTTCCTAACTTCACTTGAATTTCTTTCAAATGTTAATGCTTTCCTCCTTAAATGTTTTAAAGTATAAATGAAATAAGCGGATTAGTATTCTGTTAATAGATATGATCGATTCTTTGGGATCCTTTCTTTCTTCAAACGGAACGAACAGAGATAGAATCAGATCGATTTCTAAAATGCTTTTCTGGCTATTCCTCAATATCTCGACTATTCACGAAACGTGAGAAACAGATAATTAATCATCTGCTTCCGGAAGAAATCGAAGAATTTCTTGGGAGTCCTACAAGATCCGTTCGTTCTTTTTTCTCTGATATATGGTCAGAACTTGGCACGAATCCTACTTAGAGGTCTACAAGATATCCAAAATTGTTGAAGTGACCTTATATTATTACTATTATTTTTTTGTCTAGCTTTCATTTTTTTTTTTTAATTATTCTTTTTGTTGGTTACTTCGTCCAACTTAATTCCGAACACTATGAAGTTCCATGTTCCAATCTTGACAAAATGTATGGGCGGTCTGGACCGTTGTTCGTTGCCGAAAAAGTTGAAGACCACTAAAGGCATTACATCCCCATGCCCCAACAGAAACTGCTTGGGTGGACCTTTTAATTCATAGATCTTCTGTATCTTATAATGTGAGTTTCTAATATTGTTATCTAGCCCTATAAGATAAAGATAATAATAATAATGGTAAATGATATTTGTGTCCAATATTCTTTTCTTAACTTGTCTACATAATAGGCAAATTCCAGGAGGAAGAAATATCAAATGGGAAAATAGCACATCAGACTTTTTATAATAGTATATTTATTGAATCACATACGCACTGATTTAATTATTAACTTTTTGTAATAAATCAATAATTTAATGATCAATTACGTTAGGATAGAGGATTAAAGTTTCAACCTTTTCAATGCAGGTAGAATTAGTGTTGGAAAATATTACCATAGATTCGGTCTAAGACCTTACTTATAGATCTTACGATCAAAATTAAATCTTATAAAATCTTACTTATATTAACTAATGTCATAGATTTTATAACATTTAATCCACTCCACAAGATTTATAAATGGGGCCATAGATTAAATCTACCTAAATATTTTCCTTGAATAATAGGCATTGCTTCATGGGTCATGGCAAATGTGTTGGTCTATTGGATACGCATACAAGAATTTCAAGTCAAAATATGTTCGTATTTGTGTTGAGAGATTAAAATATTGCATTTTGAATTACGAGTGACTAAAATGTATTATTTTAAGTGTGAGAAACTAACAAACTACAAATGTAAATATGAGACACTATTAAGGTTGTATTCCCTTCTCAATAATTTGTTTAGCAATCAATTTCAAAGTCCGGGGATATTTTATATAAAATAATTTTCACGGTTCTCAAACATAAATAAATGCTTCATCTATTTTAAATTATCTATCACCTTTAATTAGTGTAAACGAATTAAAAAATTTATTAAATTACATCAATTTTTTAAAAATATAGTTCAAAGCGACTAAATTATCCTTTTGCATTAATATTCCAACTATATAATCCTCCTTTTATTAATGTAGCACTAAAGGTAAAAAATGAAAAAATATCATTTAATACTTTCTTTATTTTTTAAAATAACAAATAATGTAACACAAGACAAATTGTATAAAATGACAATTAATTTGATACGAAAAAAATAACATATATAAATATTATTAATTTTGATTTTCATTCCTATCCCACACGTCAATAAACCAAACTATCCCCTAAACTTTTTGCTGACATCAATATTTGCAAAAGGCTGGAGTTTGTATGGCATAAAATCTGGGTTTAATAATACTTTGCCTCTCTGAATTAGGGGCAATTACACTTTACCACCTTAAAGTAACAAAATATACATTTTACTCTCAATTGACACTATTCATCTTATATTTACAATTTTAAAACCATCAAGATAATTTAAGAGTCTATTGAGACTAATTTTAAGTGTTTATTTGTAATGAATTTTTTGTCGTCTATTAAAAATCTAACTTTTTAATAATAATGTGTTTGTGATAGTATTAATTACCGGCATCAACCCTTTACCCCTATCCAAATAAACTTGTGAGTTGTGGCATTCCATCTCTTGATAACACTCTATTGTTAATATTCAGAGCTGCTCTATAAATCTGATTTTGTGCATTCCTTGCAATTAATGATGCAATTGTTTACTTGTCTCCTTCCAATAAACCACTTTGTAGAACTTAATTTAGGAATGATCGATTGGCCACCGTTTCTCTTCAAGTGTAAATTTGAAGCGCCATAACTTCAAATGTCCTGTCGCATGGAAGTTCTTTTACTTCATTTACTTATCAGCTTGGCAAACTAATCGCAACTGCATAGTATAATAATTCTATGTTTGGAGAGTAATTTGTGACATTTATCTATGTATTCAAGAGGAATAATGTTGAAAGCTCATCTAGAAGCAAAATAAGAGTGTCCATGAGATTTGCACCATCTCTTGTTGACATAGCAATTAGAAAAAATGATAAGTGTATAAAAATTTACTTACTTATTCCAGGTATTCAGTTATGATGATAAGAGATTGGAAGGTCGATAAGGAATTGATAAACGCATTTACTTGAGTTCTCTTCCACCGGTCTTGATAGTAAAAGAACTTTTATGACTTATTTCAGCAGTGAACGATTTTTTTTACTGTGTGATTAGTAACTTAGCTGTTAGCTGTCACAATTAGTTGCTATTCACAGTGATCTCAAGTTTGAGAGGAATGATGTGAATTGCAGAGCTTTTATGGTTCCATTAAAACAACTAACTTTTATAATTCTATTGTTTTCTAGTTTTCTCTTATTGGCATCAATTTTGGACAGAATAATGAAGGGAAGACTATCTTCTTCTAATGTAATTGTGGGATGCTTTAATGGTACAAAAGATGAAACTTTTGACATTAAAATTGTCCTAAAACACTCTATGGTGATTAAATTGTGTCAAGAGCTTGACATGTAATTTCTATTTTTCCAGCCAAAAAAAATTACCCTGATGATTAAATTGTCTTTTGGAGTAGAGTCCTTATTGAATCATTGATTGGCTTAATAATAAATTGCAATGCATTAATGTGTCACTACCAATAATGAAGTAAATTTATTTTCATTATTACTTGCAGTCATTGATTACTACTGGTTTTGCAAATATCACAATTTGTGTGGGGTTGATTTTGTGGTCTCATGTGTGGGTGCTTATTCACAAATACACAAACCATAGAGGTAAGACTTGGTGACATTTATAAGTTATTGTCTCCTTCATATAGATCTTATCCTTTATCTTGTCATCATGGGGTACTGAATTGCATTATAATTGAAGAATTGTTAGTATGAAGAATGCCCGTCTCCTCTTCTTTTTCTTATTATGTTGTTACTGATTTCCTTTATTTTATTTTTCATCTCGTTCTTGGATTTTTTTTATTTCCTTATTGTTATGATTTTAATAAGACGCAAACATGGGAATGAAGAAAGAACACGGCACTACGATTGATGTGATGTTTAACAGAAGAGAAATATTTAGATAAGCCTAGTCTTTAACCTCATTTGTAGACTCTGTGGTGTAAATTAAATATTATAAAATTTATGATATCAGTTGATGTACGTAAAATTTTATAAAATTTAATTTTAACTGTAAAATTTATAAGTAAAACTAAAAACTAAATCTATGTAAGTATTTTCTTTAAAAGAAGGGTTTTACTGGTTATCGAATTTTGGTTTCCTTTGAAGTGTGTGATCTTCTGGGGACGGTTAGTTAAAACTTGGGCCCTGTCATGAAAGGTCATGGTGTACCAATTAATCTCGACAAAAGAATACACTAACAGGCGCCAAATGCGGGTTGATAGACCCAGCTGTTAAAATATTCTCGCGCCTTGCATATGCAACAAAATATATATATATATATATATATATATATATATACTAGAAAATGATTCTCTAAAAGGAACCGTAGAATTTTTATATATATATATATATAAGCACGGGAGTACGAATATTTTATTTAATTTTTACATTAATATTAAATTAATGATAATTGCATAAAACTTTTAATAATTAAACAATATAAGTACAAACAAAAGTATATGGTAATATCTTTAAATTTTACTAATTATAAAATAAAAATGAGAGAAAAATAATTATAAATATAATTAATAAGTATCCATTTGAAATTTTTATATTTCTATTATATAAAAGTGATTGAAAAGTAGCTATATAACTTAGATATTAGTTGAAAAAATAAATTAGATATGTATACTATAGTAATGAAATTACTATGGCTTTCTTTTTGATATATAATAATCCTTATCATCACTATGACCTAGATATATGATTGTTTTGAAAACCTACATTATATTGTGTTCCATGAAAAAAATAGAGGATAAAACTCATTTTGTTGAATGTGAATGAACATAATTTTTTTTTAGTTGTAACTTGTAAGTGGTCAAAATCAAACTCAATATTTAGAAGTATTATTTGTTTAATATGAATTAGCTTGATTTTATCGATATATATCATCAATAAAAATATTTTAGAAGTATTTGTCACAATTTTTAATTAGTGGTATTTTTGTCATAATCAAATATACTTGATATATATTTATTTTTCCTAATCAATGATTATTTGATAGTTATAATGATAGAATTCTTAATTAATGTGTATCGATTACTTTTTCCTATTTAAGTATTACTTGATAATATAAAGATAAATTAAAACTTTTCAATATTTAAAATATCGAGTTAGTTATGTGCTTTATTATAGTAATTTTTTAGTATGTAAAAGATGATGTGTATTAAATTTTAATTTTTTAGTTGACAAATTTGTGCTATGCATGGGAAGATAAAAATATTTATATAGATATATATTATTCTTATTAAGATTATACAAACATATATATATATATATATATATGTAATTTTTATAATAAAATTATTTTAGTAAATTAATAATGATGGCATAAACTTTTAGTAATTAAATCAAATAAAACTAAGTAACAATATCGAAAAGTTTTTCAATACCAAAAACTAAAAGTAAGAACATGATATGATTATTAAATTTTCACTTAAATCTTTGTGCTTCCTTCCTAACTATAAATAATTATTAAAAATTTATGTTAAAATTAATTATATTTTGAATAAATTGTATTACACATATGAACGATAATAAAGACATACTACATCTTATTATTTTTAAAAGTTTAAATCTGCCATGTTTCTCTTATACATATTTGGAAATAAATGAATTTAATAGCATATATATATATATATATATATATATATATATATATCTAGATGTATATAATATAAAGATTTTGAAAGGAAGATACAAAAGATACCTTTACTTCATTAGTGATAGATACATCTAAAAAAAAAAAAAAACAGTATTCTAATTTTGCCCATGACATTTTTTCTGCTACAATTCCGAAAAAAAAAAAAACATTTTGCTAGCTTTAACGTATGGTACAAAATCAATTTTATCTATT
This sequence comes from Cinchona pubescens, assembly GCA_025175665.1. Taxonomy (NCBI): domain Eukaryota; kingdom Viridiplantae; phylum Streptophyta; class Magnoliopsida; order Gentianales; family Rubiaceae; genus Cinchona; species Cinchona pubescens. Next base: position 668,149 of record JANKKI010000233.1, read on the forward strand.
ATAACCAATATTCAACTCGTGTTGGGATTATACTATTTGTATACTCCTTTCAAAATTATGCAATTTTTAAGAATAATTTGTGAAGATCACATAGTAAAAAGAAAGTTTGAGTTTTTTTCTAGATTAAAAGGAAAAAATAACACTTCTAGCAATAAAAACCATAATTGAAGTGGAGAAAATATATTATTAAAGTTACTTTTAAATGTAATATAATTAAATTGTCAGGGGTTCAACATTTAGAACCCATGATATGTACATGATAATAACAAATTTTATGTTTATTTGTATTATCAATTTTAAAAAATTTACGTTCTTTAAACAAAATTATTTTTTTAAAAGACTACCTGTAAACTTTGGATTATAACAAAAATTTAAATGAGAGTTGAGAACAAAATTTGAATAAGCATTTGATTTTATTAAAATTCTATAAATAAAATATCATAATTATATGGAATATAGTAAAAATGATATTTTATTTTGTACATTTAAAAGGAGAAAATAATATTTCTAACAATTGATTTTAGATTTCACCATATAAAGCATACATCTAAACAGGTTGCCAAAAGTAGATAAGACATAATAATTAATAATATTAAAATTATTTTTAAAAGTATTATGGTTAAATCACTTAAAAATAATATTTGTTGACATTTAATATTTAATTACCAATAAATATAAATTCGCAAAAAAAAAAAAAAAATTGATCTTAAAGGTTGTTATCTTGTTGTGATCTAATAAATTATTTTTTATAATTATCTTATATGTAATTAAGTTACAAGAATGATATTATTTAGACATGGTAGGCTAAAAATCTTTATATTTTTGTGAAAGTTATTAATTTTAACCCTTTAAATATATATATTATATATATATAACTTATTTATATGGATAAAAATTTGCATAATTAATAAATGTTAGTAATTTTGGCACTCCAAATAAAACTTTCTGGCACTCCATCATCACTTTTGATTATTCAAAATGACTTAAATTGCCATATACATTTGTAATTATAACATTGCCTTCTGTATTTAAATTCTTTATTACTTTCCTATTTATTAAACATTTTTATATGTTTTATTAGACTAATTATGGTATTTGTAATTTTCTTAAAGTAAATTATATTCTCTTTTTTTTATTATTAAAAAAGAGCATTAACTTTATTAATTAGCAAGAAAAATGGAGAACTTAGGATGGATAATCCATTTAATCAAATATTATTGGAAAGCTAATAATTATATATTGTACTTTTTATGGGATCGGGATATTTTGAATTTATAGGATTTCCTTTTTCATCCTAAATTGGGTCATACTATTATAATTAGAATGTATGGTTTATTTAATATTTCTTTTAAGTTGTCCATAATATTTCCTTAATACATTGATTTTTATTTTTTGAACTTATTGGAGTGTTAATTTGTAGTAGCTATTACTAATTTCTATTAAATAATGTATTTTTACCTAATATAATGAAACAACTGATTTATTGCCTTGTCATTAGATAATTTTAATTTATCGTTATAGAATATAAGTAATGGGTATATGAGTCATTTCAACCAAAGAAATATAAGAATAGAGCGTTTAAAGCTAATTTTGGAGTGTCAAAATTATTGGCCTTAATAAAATTTTATTTTCCTAACATATTTTTAACAACGTAAACATATAAGGTTTAGAGTGCACTTTTAATTTTATAACTCTTTTGTGTGCATAAATTGAGGAATTTTTTTTTAAAAAAAAAAAAAAGTAGTTAAAGATAATATTTAAGTAATTAATATGAACTTCATTGTTAATTAAGCACTTGATTTTTTACCTTTATTTTTTACTCAGGAAATTTCTTTTTGCCTAATATGCCACATGTTAACTCCTTATAGCTTTCCCCAAAAGGAGTTTTGCTATAATATATATATAGATAGATAGAGAGGGAGAGATATTCAATATAGTTTGTATAGAGAGGGAGAGATATTCAATATAGTTTGTACTCTAATGTAAAATATATAAATAATAGTAATATGAATTATTATTATTTTAAATTTCCAAAAAAAGAAAAGTTATAAAATTTTAAAATTTTATATATATATATATATATATATATTTCAAACTTATAAAATAAAATCAAGACCGGTCGAATTTAAATTTGGATCCGATAAGGTGCGACGAATCTAGATATGGATTTCCTTTTATGAACTCAAAAAATATTCGGATTCGAATTTGAATCGGATAATATTAAATGAATCCAGTCTGAATCTGTGAGATTTGGACCAAATTCGACCAGCCTAATCAGAGGCTCCACTTCAATTATTAGTAAAATGTTTACAAAACAACAATGCAAATAGAAAAATGGCAATTGTGAAGATTCTTTACTTAATCTCACCATATTATATTTAATGAAGACACATAGTTGTTCAAAATTATTTACGTAATTATTTATTGAATATTTTTTAAAATATAAATAATGAATGAAAAATATTTACGTAAACCCAGTATTTGGCCCACCTATAGATCTCGTGGTCAGGATTTAAAATTATGAAATCTTGCTTATATCAAGTTATATCATATATTGCATAATGTTTAATCCACACCACAAGATCTGCAAGTGGGGTCAAAAATCAAATGTATATAAATATTTGCCATAATAAATGGGACATGAATATTATAAATAATGGATTGTGTAAATAATGAATAATATAAAATATTATTTTAAAAAATTATTTACTGACCAAATAATTTATTATTTTGACTAAATATTATTTAACAAATAATGCACAATATTTACAATCCAAAAAGAGCTTAAAATTTCTACTCCTTTGATTCCCTTCTTTACTCATAACTTTTGCCAAATTATTTAACTGAATACTACAAAAATTTAAATAAAATAAAACATGGTGGAAAATATTTAAGAAGTAGAAATAAATTCTACAAATCCTTTCAAAAAATAATTATCTTGTACTTTGAATATTTATATAATATAATACATATATCTTAAAAGTTTAAATTGTATAAACTTTTAAAACTAATAGAATGATTTGCTAAGAATGTTAAATTTTTCATATTTAAAAGTTTTGTTTGATTCACCATATAATTAATTATTCAAGGAACCAAAGAAAAGTTTCAAAGTCTTAACCGGCCACGTTTAAGCATCAACCTGCCAAAACATTTCGCCTCAAAACAGGTTTTTTTTTCACACAGCAGTTCGCCACGTGTTCCCACCAATTGGGCAAGCAGTGGCAACCTGACGCCCACTTTTTCAACTTTGTCAGCTTCTTACAGCAATCAGGTATACTGCTTTCTGTTATACACATCTGAATGTCGTAAATAGGAACGCGTTTAACTAATGACTAAAACATTCTTTAGTTTGTGCTCATTATTCATTAATTAATGATTAAAATTTGAGTTACAGGTTAATTTCATTTTACCTCGAGTTTAATATTTAGCGTTATTATCACTTTAATTCTTAAAGTTATTTTTTAAACACTTAAATTCTTTCATCAAATTCAACTCAATTTTGCTTCCCATTTTGACAAAATACCCTTATAATTTTGTTTAAGTTAAACGTCATCTCTCATTTTTTTTCTCATTTTGTTGCCCAATTTAACAAATTTTCATGGAAATTTGAAGGTAAAAAGGTCATTTTAGTTGAAAAACTAATAGTGATAGATTTGACTATTAGTCAAAGAATTTAAATGTCTAAAAAATAACGTTAGAAACTTAAAATAATAAAAACCTCTTATACATCTTATGTATTAACATTTTATTTATATGATAAATAAGTGAAATAATCTCTTATTCACAAATATGATACCCACTTGTAATTATTAAATATAAATTTAATAACAACTTAGGTTTAACATTTAGGTATCATCCGGTGAGCTTGGGTTAGATAGTTTCATATTTCCTCACCGCCAATGATAATAATGCCAGAACAGCATAAATCTTATTTCCACAACTATTTTTGATCAAATACCTAAATTGTCCATAGCAAGTCAAGAATTTATCTCACTAATTCATGATGGGCCCACGAAAACAAACAAGCCCCTATCTTATCTCCTTCCTCAATTCTCCGACCGCCATCATCCCTTCTGACAAAGGCATAAACCAAAAAAGGAGCCAACTAAATATTCTGGTGATTTTTTTGCATCCAAATTCTTCATCTTGAGCTTCAAAGTTGACCAAGGATTTGGGAGGATAGATACAAGCAGTTTGTTGGTTGGTTGGTTGGTTGGTTGGTTGTTGGACTTGGAGGTGGGAAATAAGAGAGAGGTTTTATGTTTACGTTGGTAGGAGAAGAACGGGAGGGACGGAGGGAATGACTCTTTTACAAGGGTAATATTGTCATTGCAATTAAAATAGCTGTGGCAATATCATTGCCCTTCCCTCACGTTAAGTGGAACAGAAATTTCGTTTTTCTGCAATAAAGTCAAGTCTCTACACCTCGCTTCCCCATTATTCACCACCGCCATGGCGCCATCCTTCCAAAGCTGAAAGCTCCCATAGTCGGGGATGGTAAGCCCACAACAATATTTTCATGCATACGCCCCGTGCGTCCCAGTCCCGTCCGCACCTCACTGGCCCCCATTACCCGCCGCTTCTTTCTTCTTCTTCTACTTCTTATTGTTATGGGTCTCTTGAGTGGCTCTGTCTTCACAGGCCAGTCTTCAAGGGGTTCATTGCCCGTTCTTGACGACCCTTTGCAATACCCATATGCCCGTCGGGACGAATCTGTCGTCGATAACTACCACGGCGTCCTCGTCGAGGACCCTTACCAATGGTAAAACACATACCCAAAAAAAAAAAAATAAATAAATAAATCTTTCTTTAATGTTTTTTTTGGGTGTTTCTTGAAGTTTTACTTACTCTGCTTTGATGGGTTGTTTTTGTTTCTTGTGGAGTATATAGGCTTGAGGATCCAGCTTCGGAGGAGACCAAAGAATTTGTAGAGCAAGCAGGAGGAATTAACGGAATCGGTGCTTAAGCCATGCGAGACCAGAGATAAGCTTCGTGAAAAGATTACTGAGTTGTCCGATTTTCCTAGCTATGAAGCTCCTTTTAGGGCTGCTAATAAGTACTTTTGCTTTCATAAAACCGGTCATCAACCCCAAAGTGTCCTCTATGTTCAGGTTGGATTCTTTTTTTTTTTTTATTAATATTTAGTGATGTTAAAGAATGTGTATTGAATCGAGCAAAGTTATGATTTTTATCTTTGTTTTTGTTATTCCTTTTATTCCAATCATCAGTTTCTATCTTTTTTTGGTTGGAATTAGGAATTGAGAAATAGGATCTTGAATTCTTGTTCACGATAAAGAGGGTAATTTGTTGTTAAGACAATTCGAATGTGGGTTGAACTTGTTCGGATTGTGTTTTTATTCAGGATGGATTGGATGGAAATCCGGAGGTACTAATTGATCCTAATACATTAAGTGAGGATGGAACAGTGGCAATGACTGCCTGTAGACAGGCAGTAAGTGAGGATGCTGAGTACTTGGCTTATGGGATCAGTTCCAGTGGAAGTGATTGGGTCACCATTAAACTCTTGCGAATTGAAGATAAGCTTTTGCTGTCGGACACTATTTCGTGGGTAAGCCTTGTGAATTGGCTGCCGGAATTAGATTAAGCTGCCTGAACTCGTACAACTGATTGTATGCTTGATTTGTGTTCAATTCTGTAGGTTAAGTTTTCAAATATCAGTTGGACCCTTGATAGCAAAGGCTTTTTCTATTGCAGATATCCTACTCCCAAGTAAGTGTTAGGCACAAGAGTTTGAGTTAGGTCTTCTTTTTGTTATCAACTTAGTTATTGGCACTATAAGCACTTCATGGAAACTGCAATGATCGATAGCTTGACCAGTGTATTTAAAGAGTGAAAAATGTAGGTGAACTTTCAGTTTTTCAATTTACTACAATTTAAAGAAGTAAGAATGTTTTTTGATATCTTTTTTGAATCAATCAGATACTTCTAAGATTGTTTCATATTTCCTGTGCTGCTGATTTTGTTATCATGTGTCTTCTAGGGATGGAGATAACTTGGATGCTGGGACAGAGACCACTGTTAACCTGAATCATGAGTTGTATTATCATTTCTTGGGTACCGATCAATCTAAAGACATCTTATGTTGGAATGATCCTGACAATCCAAAACATACGCATTCAGCATCTGTAACAGAAGATGGACAGGTGATGATTTTCTAGCTTATTCCGCGTAGTTAGGTTAGGGTCCTTAGTTAGCCAGACAATTACAGCATTTACAATTTGCTTTCTAATTGTAGGTTATAGAGTTAATATGCTGTATAACTCATGTCTACGGTAGTTATGCCATGATAGAACTTGATAATTTGTTTTTTGTATTCTGTTCTTTTGTTACAGTATGTCCTGCTATATACTTCCGAGAGCTGTGATCCTGCAAACAAATTTTATTACTGTGACTTATCTGCACTTTTGGGTGGGCTTGAAAGTTATAGAGGAAACAAAGAATCTACTGCCTTTTGTGAAGTTTGTTGATAGTTTCGATGCTTCTTATCTAGTTGTTGCGAATGATGGTTCTGTTTTCACCTTCCGGACTAATAAGGATGCTCCGAAGTACAAACTTGTCCGAGTAGATCTGAAAGAACCTACCTCTTGGACTGAAGTCCTCCAAGAGTCTGAAAAAGATGTGCTCGAATCAGCTGTTGCTGTCAATGGAAATCAAATTGTTGTGAATTATTTGAGTGATGTAAAGAATGTTTTGCAGTTAAGGGACTTGAGAACAGGCACTCTGCTGCACCATTTACCGGTTGACATAGGGACTGTCTCTGAAGTTTCTGCTCGGCGCAAGGATAACATCATTTTTATTCATTTTACAAGCTTCCTTGTCCCTGGCATTATTTATCAATGTAATCTAGGAGGTGAGGCCCCAGATATGAGCATATTCCGAGAAACCATAGTTCCTGGCTTTGACCGGACACAATTTGTAGTTAATCAGGTAAATCTCTGTTTGATTACATAACATGTGCTTGGCTGTGTGATGTTCTGTTGATTGATCATCTAAATGCTAGGGCTTTGTGGTTGACATGTTAATTCATGAATGTGTTTTATTTATTCATTGATATATTCTATTTCTGCAGGTTTTTGTGCCTAGTACGGATGGTACTCCGATCCCAATGTTTGTGGTGTCTAAGAAGGATATTTCCCTTGATGGATCACACCCTTGTTTACTGTCCGCTTATGGCGGTTTTAATATTAGTATTACACCCTCATTTAGTGTTTCTCGTATTGTGATTGCCAGGCATTTGGATGCCGTCTTTTGTATTGCAAATATTCGTGGCGGCGGAGAATATGGAGAAGAATGGCATAAAGCCGGATCCCTTGCAAAAAAGCAGAATTGTTTTGATGACTTTGTTTCTTGTGGTGAATATCTAATTGCTTCTGGTTATACGCAGCCTAGAAAGTTGTGCATTGAAGGTGGAAGCAATGGTGGGCTACTTATTGGGGCTTTTTCCATTCCATCAATCAGGTACTTCACCATTTTGGATGGTTGGGGGGGCAGATGTTTCATGTTCCCAGTGTTGATTTTTACCTGAAATTTTTTGGAAAATACGTGTTGACAGAGACCTGATCTTTTTGGTTGTGCTCTAGCCCATGTTGGTGTTATGGACATGCTTAGATTTCACAAGTTCACTATCGGTGAGATACATTTTCTTTTTGAAGGACTTCTTGTCTTTGAAGTCTTCTAACATCTTGCTGTGTCATAAGTTGGTTTTGTTTTCTTCTTCCTTTGGCCAGGCCATGCATGGACCTCTGATTATGACCAGTAATATTATTACGACTAAATTACATTGGCATTTCAATCAGAGTTCCATTCTGCTTATTTCCAGCATCTACTTGTGTATGGCTTTCTTCTATCTTGCTGTGATTTTGCCTTACTAAAGCTCTAGAAAGACGTGAAATACGCTATAGTGGGAAATACAACTTTGAATTGCTATAATATGGTTTCCAGAAAGGAAAGTTTGGGTGGTAATCCTGCCATGATTGGCAAGCTGATGCTAATCAATCCTTGTATCTCTTGAAAAGAAAAGGAAGATATATTATTACAACTTACTCAACATTAATAACTGGAAACTAGCCTGTCTCTTATAACAAAAGGATTGGATGTGCTCTAATGACATTGTATAGAAAATTGGACGAAGTTTATATTTTTTTCTTGGTTTACTATTGTCTATTGCTGTCAAATTCTGTTTTGTTTAAGTTCACTTTATGGGTTATCACCGTAATTCATTGAAGCACTACTCTTGGAGGATTATATATTGATATATCATTTTTTTTTTTTTTGGTTTTCTCTAGGTACTCACCACTGCACAATGTAAGAAGACCGTGGGAACAATCTCCTGATCATGTTTCTCAGTACCCCTCTACAATGCTATTAACAGCCGACCATGATGATCGGGTTGTGCCACTGCACTCACTGAAGTTTTTAGCGGTGAGTCCTACAGCTGTTCAATTGCAAATCTATCCCTTTAAACCACTCCTTTGATTATCAGCCATCAATTGGTTTGCTCGGGCATGTTTACAGATTGATTATCTGCCATCAATTGGTTTGCTCGGGCATGTTTAGAGATTTCCACTATTGTGGTGTTAAAAGACAACACGGTTGTGTTTGCGTGATCGGTTGTGTTTGCGTGATCGGTTGTGTTTGCGTGATCTGCATAATGTTAAAGAAACACAGGCTACTTTAAGCAAAATAAAAAGAAAAGGACAAAAATGGACAGTAGTGTGAACACGTAAATCAGTTGGCTGGCTTCCACAAATGAAAATATCTTACTGCTCGTGTAGGAAATGGGGTGGGAATAGGCCTGGCCATGGGTCGGGTCTAGACCCGATCAGATAAAATCCATTTATTTGGGTCTGAATTTATAACAAATTTTGATTATTCGGATTCGATCCGGACCTATTTAGCTATTATAATAAATGGATCGGATCTGGATCTTGGTGTTCCGATTCGATTAAGACCCGGATCCAAGTAAAATATTTAATAATATAATAAAATTATTGTATATTAGTGTTATTTTATATGTATATATACATATATGTTGTGTAAATTGCGCATGTAATTTATATTTAATATAAAATACATGCATAAATATTAATTATGAACTCAATACTTTTGTATAATTAAAAAAAAAAGAGAAAATTCAATAAATTGTAAGAGTTTTACATATAATTTTAAAAAAAATTATAAGACCTGGATCCGGATCCGGATCCGAAACTGGTAATATTAATCTGATCCGGGTCTGGATATGCTAGATCCAACCCCTTTACAGCCCTAGGTGGGAATGACCAAGATGCCTATAGTAGTTATTGACAAAACTAATCAAAGATATTGTGTCCAGACAACCAAGTAGTTTTTGCTTGTCTTCAATAGTATTTTTCTGTTTTTTTCTATTATGGCTGCTATTTTGGTATAAGTTGTCTCTCCAATATTGTTATAGACCCTGCAATATATTCTCTGCACAAGTTTGGAGAACAGTCCCCAGACCAACCCAATTATCAACTGGTCGTATCGAACGTGAAGCAGGGCATGGAGCTGGTCGTCCAACACAGAAAATGGTAAACCGTTTCTTAATTAATTTCCCGTGCACGGGTAACGGATTATTTTTTCACTAAATTGACTTTTCCATCGTTGCCACAGATTGATGAAGCTGCAGATAGATATGGTTTCATGGCAAAAGCGTTGCGTGCAACTTGGGTAGATTAGAGGGTTGATGCCATGAGAAAAAGATTGAAATCTTATTTATTATGAGGCTGGAGAAGAAGGATATTAGCTCCAACATTGAAGTTCTTCTCCCTATGCAAACACAGATTAGTCCACCTTCTCATTATTCCTTCCTTCAGAAAGGTGAAACAAGTATTTTGCTTATGTAAACACATTATTAATTCTACCTTCTCAGGATTCCTCTAGAAGGTGAAACACAGAATAGTCTGGCTTCTCATTATTCCTGTGCAAACAGATGAGTCTACCTTCGCATTATTCCTCTTGGAGGTGAAACAAGTATTTGACTCATCCCGGTTAGCACATGATACGGGAAGACTATTAAGGGTCCATTTGGTTGGTTGGAGGAAAAACATTTTATATGAGAGAGTTCGTTTTTTTTTTTTTTATAATTTTTTGATGTTTAATTGAACAAAATGACAATATTAAACGTGCGTTTGGTTGTTGGATGAAGAAAAACATTTTATATGAAAAAGTTCATTCTTCTATAATTTTTTAGTGTTTAGTTGACAGAATAAATATATTTTGAAATATAACTTTTCAATATTATTCATTTTTAATTTTATGAATATGAGCTAACAAAAGATTTATGACAATTGTAATAAATATTTTACAAGTAATTGTGGTTAATAAAAAAATTAATTTTGTTTGAAAATTAAATGATAATATAATGTAGTAATAAAATATGCATAATGATAGTTATATTATTATGCGACTCACAATAAAGAAAGAAGCAAACAGACAAGAATTTAAAATAAAGACAAGTTTAATAAATAAAATTATAAAAATAAGTATTTTATGGCAGGCTTCAATGTCACTCCAGAACTATACAATTCAACTAGAGGGTGAAAAATTGAAATATATTTTAGCTCAAAAAATATTTTTTGTTGTTTGGTGTCAAGAAAAATTTTTAAAATTATTTTTCTAAAAATTTTCTTAACCCAACTAAACACATCCTAAGTTCATTTCATAATCTTCCATACTATGAACTTCCCCTGTACAAACTTTACAAACACAATCTATTTACCTTGACAAATTTCTTGAAGCACACATGCAATGATTTAATTATCAACTTTTACTAATTACACAAAAATTTATTGATCAGTTACATTACTAACTGACCATTCAACGAAGAATACTCAAAAGTTTTTGTGGGGATTGATTCATGCATTTCACTTGCTGGATTAATTACGGTTCTTTTTATGATTTTGTAAGTCTTGGCTGTGTATGGGTTTCTACTTGGAATATTTCCAAGTTAGTTAATTATACGAAGACTTCTGATAATGCCCAGAGGGATTGAGAAAAAAAGAGACGAAAGTGCCGGCCAACCAACCCAACCAATGCCTCCAACAAAAAGCAACGTACAATTATGTATGGGTTTTGTTAACTTCTTCCACTGACATGCTGCCCCGTGGGATAAGTCAGAGACCGATTAAATTGAAGTATACAAAAGAATTTAAATGGGAAAAGATAATTAAACACTAGGATAATTAGTCAAGTCTTAATTCAGTGGCGATAGTTTGAAGATAAGTTTGTATCTGGCGTGTGAAGGTAACTTTGGACTAATTCGAATAGGATAATATTAAATGAATTTCAGTATGAATATGTAAGATCTTGCCCAAATTCGACCAGCCTAATCAGAGGTTTCACTTCAGTTATTAGTACAAAGTTTACAAAACAACAATGCAAATAGAAAAATGGCAATTGTAAAGATTCTTTACTTAACTTCACCATATTAATCATTTACGTAATTATTTATTGAATATTTTTTAAAATATAAATAATGAATGAAAAATATTTACGTAAATCCAGTATTTGGCCCACCTATAGATCTCGTGGTCAAGATTTAAAATTATGAAATCTTGCTTATATCAAGTTATATCATATATTGCATAATGTTTAATTCACGCTACAAGGTCTGCAAGTGGCGTCAAAAATCAAATGTATATAAATATTTGCCATAATAAATGGGACATGAATACTATAAATAATGGATTGTGTAAATAATGAATAATATAAAATATTATTTTGAAAAATTATTTACTGACCAAATAATTTATTATTTTGACTAAATATTATTTAACAAATAATGCACAATATTTACAATCCAAAAAGAGCTTAAAATTTCTACTCCTTTGATTCCCTTTTTTACTCATAACTTTTGCCAAATTATTTAACTGAATACTACAAAAATTTAAATAAAATAAAACATGGTGGAAAATATTTAGGAAAAATTTTACAAATTCTTTCAGAAAATAATTCTCTTGTATTTTGAATATTTGTATAATATAATATCATATATCTTAAAAGTTTAAATTGAAAGTTTTCGCTAAAACTAATAGAATGATTTGCTAAGAATGTAAAATTTTCCATATTTAAAAGTTTTGTTTGATTCACCGTATAATTAATTATTCAAGGAACCAAAGAAAAGTTTCAAAGTCAAAATCTTAACCAGCCATGTTTAAGCATCAACCTGCCAAAACGGTTCGCCGCAAAACAGGTTTTTTTTCACACAGCAGTTCGCCACGTGTTCCCACCAATTGGACAAGCAGTGGCTGCCACCGACTTTTTCAACTTTGTCAGCTTTTTACAGCAATCAGATGTTTTTTGCATGAGTTTTGTGAATGTCGTCCAAACGCGTCTAACATTACTAACGCGCCTGAGATTTTTCGTCATTTTTTTTAAGTAGTAAAATGATTTAAATTGTGACTTGTCACTTGTCAGTGGCCAGAACAGCTCCATAAAACTAGATGCAAGTTTACTATTTTTTTTTTATTTTAAACATTTATATAATATTATGTATTTAAAAAATTTATATTATACAAATTTTTAAAATCAAAAAAATAATTATTTTAAAGTAACTGTAGAATTCCATTTAAAATAGCAGCCACGCCGTCCATTAATTTAATTTTCTTTGTTCTAGTTCGTTACTCATTAATTAATGATTAAAGTGAATTAATTGATACAAAATTTAAATTAAGAACTATAATGTCAAATTCAATAAACTTTTAAAAGTTAATTTTTTTATGTTTTCTTACAATGACTTGGGGTAAAAATGTATTTATTAATTTTTTAATAATTAAATTGTTGATATGTACTAACCAAAGGATTTTTTTGAAAAAAAAAAAAGTTAAAAAATTTATTGTTTACAGTACAAATCTTAAAAGAATTTATTGTATTTAACCTTTATAAAATCTTCAATTTTTTAATGTTAAACACCATGTACGCAGCAATTAATGTGGTTTGCATAACTACCATCTAATGTAATATGCCATTTTACATGAATTAATGAAGCTGTTTTTTTTTTTTGTTTTTCCTCTTATATATATATATATATATATAATGGGAGTCAATACACAAAACAAGAGCAACCACTAATTTTGTCCAACAAAATCCACGCGCAAACTCTCTCTTTACCGCCAATCCAAATATCACTCTCCAATTCGTTTGCGCAAAATACAATGACAACTTTTGTACAATTATCTCATTCATGGTAAAACAATGCAGCGAAGTCAAGTCTGTTGTGCCCACAAATGGGGACAATTGACCGCCATGGCGCAATACTTTCAAAGCTGAAAGCTCCCGTGGTCCGGGGAAAATATTTACCTGAATCGATTCACGGATGGCACCATAAATCTTTGATCCAAATAAATTCACATCTTTTCTTTTTTTAAAAAAAAAATAATTTATTTTATAAGGGGAATTAAAAAGACATGTATAGACTTAAGTACTCCCCCGTCGCCTTCAACAATGTCATCATGCATACGGCCCGCGCATCCCATTCTCCTTCTTCTACTTCTTATAAATCTCAAGTCAACAACGTCATATTTTTTCTTTCCATCATAATAAGATAAAATTCAAGTCTCTAGATGAGCGGCTGTCTTCACAAGCCAGTCTTCAATGGCTTCATTGCCCGACTCTTTGCAATACCCATATGCCCGTCGGGACGAATCTGTCGTCGATATCTACCACGGCGTCCCCGTCCCGGACCCTTACCAATGGTTAAACCAAAAAAAAAAAAAAAAACAAAAAAAAGATTCTTTCTTTAATGTTTTTTTGGGGGTTTCTTGAAGCTTTACTTACTCTGCTTTGATGGGTTGTTTTTGTTTCTTGTGGAGTATATAGGCTCGAGGATCCAGCTTCGGAGGAGACCAAAGAATTTGTAGAGAAGCAGGAGGAATTAACTGAATCGGTCTTAAGACATGCGAGACCAGAGATAAGCTTCGTGAAAAGATTACAGAGATGATCGATTTTCCTCGCTATGAGACTCCATTTAGGGCTGCTAATAAGTACTTTTGCTTTCATAACACCGGTCTTCAACCCCAAAGTGTCCTCTATGTTCAGGTTGGATTCTTTTTTTTAATTAATATTTAAGAGAATGGCTAAGTGTTTCCTTTTATCTCAATTGAGCAAAGTTATGATTTTTATCTTTGGTTTTGTTATTCCCTTTAATCCAATCATCAGTTTCTTTATCTTTTTTTCTTTTTTGTTGGAATTAGGAATTAGGAATTAGAATCTTGAATTATTGTTGACGATAAAGAGGATAACTTGTTGTTAAGGCAATTCGAATGTGGATTGAACTTGTTTGGATAATGTTGTTATTCAGGATGGATTGGATGGAAATCCGGAGGTACTGCTTGATCCTAATACATTAAGTGACGATGGAACAGTGGCATTGACTGCATATGCGGTAAGTGAGGATGCTAAGTACTTGGCTTATGGGACCAGTTCCAGTGGAAGTGATTGGGTCACCATTAAAGTCTTGCGGGTTGAAGATAAGCATTTGCTGTCGGACAGTATTTCGTGGGTAAGCTTTGTCAATTTGTTGCTGGCATTAGATTAAGCTGCCTGAACTCGTACAAGTGATTATATGATTGATTTGTGATTCAATTCTGTAGGTCAAGTTTTCGAGTATCAATTGGACCCATGATAGCAAAGGCTTTTTCTATTGCAGATATCCTACTCCCGAGTAAGTGTTAGGCACAAGAGTTCGAGTTAGGTCTTCTTTTTGTTATCAACTTAGTGATTAGCACTATAAGCACTTCATGGAAACTGCAATGATCGATAGCTTGACCAGTATATTTAAAGAGTCTGAAAAATGTTGGTGAACTTTCAGTTTTTCGATTTACTATAACTTAAAGAAGTAAGAATGTTTTTTGATAGCTTTGTTGAATCAATCAGATACTTCTTTTTCATATTTCCTGTGCTGCTCATTTTGTTGTCATGTGTTTTCTAGGGATGGAGATAACTTGGATGCTGGGACAGAGACCAATGTTAACCTGAATCATGAGTTGTATTATCATTTCTTGGGTACCGATCAATCTGAAGACATCTTATGTTGGAATGATCCTGACAATCCAAAACATACGCATTTAGCATCTGTAACAGAATCGACGGACAGGTGATGATTTTCTAGCTTATTCCACGTAGTTAGGTTAGCTCCTTAGTTAGCCAGACATTACAGCATTTACAATTTGCATTTTAATCATAGGTTATAGAGTTAATATGCTGTGTAACTCATGTCTACGGTAGTTATGCCATGATAGAACTTGATAATTTATTTTTTGTATTCTGTTCTTTTGTTACAGTATGTCCTGCTATATACTTCCGAGAGCTGTGATCCTGCAAACAAATTTTATTACTGTGACTTATCTGCTCTTTCGGGTGGGCTTGAAAGTTATAGAGGAAACGATGAGAATCTACTGCCTTTTGTGAAGTTTGTTGATAGTTTCGATGCTTCTTATCTAGTTGTTGCGAATGATGGTTCTGTTTTCACCTTCCGGACTAATAAGGATGCTCCGAAGTACAAACTTGTCCGAGTAGATCTGAAAGAACCTACCTCTTGGACTGAAGTCCTCCAAGAGTCTGAAAAAGATGTGCTCGAATCAGCTGTCACTGCTGTCAATGGAAATCAAATTGTTGTGAATTATTTGAGTGATGTAAAGAATGTTTTGCAGTTAAGGGACTTGAGAACAGGCAGTCTGCTGCACCGTTTACCAGTTGACATAGGGACCATCTCTGAAGTTTCTGCTCAGCGCAACGATAACATCATTTTTATTCATTTTACAAGCTTCCTTGTCCCTGGCATTATTTATCAATGTAATCTAGAAGGTGATGCCCCAATTATGAGCATATTCCAAGAAACCATAGTTCATGGATTTGACCGGACACAATTTGAAGTTAATCAGGTAAATCTGTTTGATTACATAACATGTGCTTGGCTGTGTGGAGCTCTGTACATTGGCCATCTAAATGCTAGAGCTTAGTGGTTGACATGTTAATTCATGAATATGTTTGATTTACTCATTGATATATTCTATTTCTGCAGGTTTTTGTGCGTAGTAAGGATGGTACTCTGATCCCAATGTTTGTGGTGTCTAAGAGGGATATTTCCCTAATTGATGGATCACACCCTTGTTTACTGTACGCTTATGGTGGTTTTAATATTAGTATTACACCATCATTTAGTGTTTCTCGTATTGTGATTGCCAGGCATTTGGATGCCATCTTTTGTATTGCAAATATTCGTGGTGGCGGAGAGTATGGAGAAGAATGGCATAAAGCCGGATCCCTTGCAAAAAAGCAGAATTGTTTTGATGACTTTGTTTCTTGTGGTGAATATCTAATTGATTCTGGCTATACGCAGCCTAGAAAGTTGTGCATTGAAGGTGGAAGCAATGGTGGGCTACTTATTGGGGCTTCCATCAATCAGGTACTTTTCACCATTTTGGAGGGTTGGGGGGCAGATGTTTCATGTTCCCAGTGTTGATTTTTACCTGAGATTTTTTGGAAATACGTGGTGACAGAGACCTGATCTTTTTGGGTGCGCTCTAGCCAATGTTGGTGTTATGGACATGCTTAGATTTCACAAGTTCACTATCGGTGAGAATACATTTTCTTTTTTGAAGGACTTCTTGTCTTTGAAGTCTTCTAACATCTTGCCGAGTCATAAGTTGATTTTGTTTTCTTCTCTTCCCTTTGGCCAGGCCATGCATGGACCTCTGATTATGGTTGTTCTGAGATAGAGGAAGAGTTTCATTGGCTTTACAAGTGAGTTGTTCTGCTTATTTCAAGCATCTATCTGTGTATGGCTTTCTTCTATCTTGCTGTGATTTTGCCTTAGTAAATCTCCAGATAGACGTGAAATACGCTATAGTGGGAAATACAACTTTGAATTGCTATAATATGGTTTCCAGATAGGAAAGTTTGGCGGTAGAAAGGAAGATATATTATTACCACTTAGTCAACATTAATAACTGGAAACTAGCAGGTAATGATAATAAAATGATTGGGTTGCTCTAATGTCATTGTACAGAAAATTGGACGAAGTTCATATTTTCTTCTTGGTTTACTATTGTCTATTGCTGTCAAATTCTGTTTTATTTAAGTTCACTTTATGGGTTTGTATTACTGGAATTCATTGAAGCACTACTGTTGCAGGATTATCTATTGATATATCATTTTTTTTTTCTTTGTTTGTCTTCTCAAGGTACTCACCACTCCACAATGTCAGAGGACCGTGGGAACAATCTTCTGATCAGGTTTCTCAGTACCCATTTACAATGCTATTAACAGCCGACCACGATGATCGGGTTGTGCCACTGCACTCACTGAAGTTTTTAGCGGTGAGTCCTACAGCTGTTCAATTACAAATCTATCCCTCTACTCCTTTGATTATCAGCCATCAATTGGTTTGCTCGGGCATGCTTACAGATTTCCAAGATGTGATTTCCGTTGAATATGGTGTTACTAAATGATAACATGGTTCTGTTTATATGATCTGCATAATGTTAAAGAAACACATGCTACTTTAAGCAAAAGAAAAAGAAAAGGAAAAAATGGATAGTAGTGTGAACATGTCAATCAACTGGCTGGCTGGCTTCCCCAAATATAAGTATCTTACTGCTGGATCTGTGTAGGAAATGGGGTGGAATGACCAATTCGACTATAGTGGTTATTGACAAAACTAAGCAAAGATATTGTGTCCATTACTTAACCAAGTAGTTTTTGCTCATCTTCAATGGTCTTTCATTTGTCTCTGCATGTTTTTTTTCTATTATGGCTGCTATTTTGTAAAAAGTTGTCTCTCCAATATTGTTATAGACCCTGCAATATGTTCTCTGCACAAGTTTGAAGAACAGTCCCCAGACCAACCCAATTATTGGTCGTATTGAACGTGAAGCAGGGCATGGAGCTGGTCGTCCCAGACAGAAAATGGTAAACTGTTTCTTAATTAATTTCCCGTGCACCGAGTAAGGGATTATTTTTTCACTTGACGTTTTCCATCATTGCAACAGATTGATGAAGCTGCAGATAAATATGGCTTCATGGCAAAAGCGTTGAGTGCAACCTGGGTAGATTAGGGGTGATGCAATGGGAAAAAGATTGAAATCTTATTTATGTTGAGGATGGAGGACGTTGAAGGATGTTAGCTCCAACATTGAAGTTCTTCTTCCTATGTCAACACAGGGTAGTCCACCTTCTCATTATTCCTTCAGAAGGTGCAACAAGTATTTTGCCTATGTAAACACAGATTAGTCTGCCTTCGCATTATTGCTCTAGAAGCTGAAACAAGCATTTGAGTCCCGGTTAGCACATGATACTGGAAGAATATTAAGAGTCCGTTTGGTTTTGTTGGATGGAGGAAAACATTTTGTACAAATAAATTTGTTTTTCATACAATTTTTTTATTTTTTCGTATGGGTTCGTTCTGTTGGTTCGATGGAGGAAACATTTTATATGAAAAAGTTCGTTTTTCGTACAATTTTTC
Organism: Cinchona pubescens; assembly: GCA_025175665.1. Classification (NCBI taxonomy): domain Eukaryota; kingdom Viridiplantae; phylum Streptophyta; class Magnoliopsida; order Gentianales; family Rubiaceae; genus Cinchona; species Cinchona pubescens. The sequence continues at coordinate 686,651 of JANKKI010000233.1, forward strand.
ATTGTAAAATAAAAATATTTGAAATATAACTTTTCAATATTATTCATCTTTAATTTTATGAATATGAGTTAAAACAGATTTATAACAATTGTAATGAATATTTTACAAGTAATTGTGATTAATAAAAAATTAGTTTTGTTTGAAAACTAAATGATAATAATATAATGTAGTGATAAAATATACATAATGATAGTTATATTATTATGCCACTCACAATAAAGAGAGAAGCAAATAGACAAGAATTTAAAATGAAAATAAGTTTAGTAAATGAAGTTATATAAATAAGTATTTTATGGTTCAATATCACTCCACAACTATACAATTCAACTAGAAGGAGAAAAATTAAAAATATTTTAACTCAAAAAATATTTTTTATTGTTTGGTGTCAAGAAAAATTTTTAAAAGTATTTTTCTAAAAATGTTTCCAACCCAATTAAACACACCCTAAGTTCTTTTCATAATCTTCCATAATACTATGAACTTCCCCTATACAAACTTTACAAACACAATCTATATACCTTTACAAATATCTTGAAGCACACATGCAATGATTTGATTTTCAACTTTTACTAATTACTCAAGAATTTATTGATCGATTACATTACTAATTGACCATTCAACGAAGAATACTCCAAAGTTTTTGTTGGGATTGATTCAACGCATTTCACTTGCTGGATTAATTACAGGTCTTTTTATGATTTTGTAAGTCTTGGCTGTGTATGGGTTTCTACTTGGAATATTTCCAAGTTAGTTAATTATACACAGTGGCAGCATGATAATGCGCAGAGAGATTGAGAAAGAAAGAGAGAAAGTGCCAACCAAACCAATGCCTCCAACAAAAAGCAACGTACAATTATGTATGGGTTTTGTTAACTTCTTCCACTGACATGCTGCCACGTGGGATAAGTCAGAGACCAATTAAATTGAAGTAGACAAAAGAATTTAAATGGGAAAAGATAATTAAACACTAGGATAATTAGTCAAGTCTTAATTAAGTGCCGGTGGTTTGAAGATAAGTTTGTATCTCGGGTGTGAAGGTAACTTTGGACGGTTCACCAATTTATCATCATTTTAATTGTACTATAACTCATTTTATGAATTACTAATATGTAATTTGGAAATTCTACTGTTCTATTTAGGGAATCATTCATTCATACTTTAAATCAATATTTGTATAATACAATACCATACATTTTAAATATTTATACTGTATAAACTTTTAAAGTTAAGAAAATAATTTTCTAAAAAGAACTGTAAAATTTTCTTAATTTTTTCCTTCAAAGAATATCAAAGAAACACATGTAACTTTGTTTCGTTATTTTTTTTTTAAATAATAATAAAGGGCTAATGTTATTTAATGGAAAACTTCTTTTTTTTCCTACCTTCACTTGAATTTCTTGTAAAATGTTAATGCTCTCCTCCTTAAATGTTTTAAAGTTGAAGCGTCTTCAATTTATTAAATAAAATAAGTGGATCGATAGTATTCTAATAGAAAGGATTGTTTCTTATAGAATCCTTCCTTTCTTCAAACGGAACAAACAGAGATAGAATTAGACCGATTCCCAAAATGCGTTTCTGACGATTCCTCAATGTCTCGACTATTCACGGAACGCGAGAAGCAGATGATTAATCATCCGCTTCTGGAAGAAATCGAAGAATTTCTTGAGAATCCTACAAAGATCCGTTCGTTCTTTTTTCTTTGATAGATGGTCATAACTTCATCTGGGTTCGAATCCTACTAAGAGGTCCACGAGAGATCCAAAATTGTTGAAGATTATACTATTACTATTTTTTTTTTGTCTTGCTTCCATTTTTTTTTTTTTTTTTATTATTTTTGTTGGTTACTTCGTCCAACTTAATTCCCAACACTATGAAGTTCCATGTTCCAATCTTGACAAAATATATGGGCAGTCTGGACCGTTGTTCGTTGCCTAAAAAGTTGAAGACAACTAAAGGCATTACATCACCATGACCCAACAGAAACTGCTTGGGTGGACCTTATTGCAACCCATCGGCCCAACTCTAATATCATAAAACGCTTGGGCACCTTTATTCATGCAAGATTTTATGATTTAACTCAACTAAAATTACCTTTTCCCTTGGGCCCGTTTTATAAAAGATCCAAAACCAAACACAATTTTTTTTTTTAATGATATGGTTAAAACTCCTAATGACTTATTTGTGTATTATGTACAAGGTTCTATCTCTTTTTTATCCAGGTAAGATAAATGTTTTAATGTAGAAGAATGGTGAGAGATCTAATAGTTGTTATCTAGCCCTATAAGATAAAGATAATAGTAATAATGGTAAATGGTATTTGTGTCCAATATTCTTTTCTTAACTTGTCTAACATTATAGGCAAATTCTAGGAGGAAGAAATATCAAATGGAAAAATAGCACATCAGACTTTTATAATAATATATTTATTAAATCACATCAGCAGTGATTTAATTATTAACTTTTTGTAATAAATCAAGAATTTAATGATCAATTACGTTACTAACTATTAAGGGAAGGATAGTCAAGTTTCAACCTTTTTCAATGCAGGTAGAATAGTGTTAGAAAATACTAGCATAGACACGTCCTTGTATCTCACCTATAAACCTTGCGTCAAAAATAAATTTTATAAAATCTTGCTTACATCAACTAATATCATAGATTCTATAACATTTAATCTGACACAGAGTATACAAGTGAAATCATAGGCTAGTTTTACCTAAGTATTTCCCTTGAATAATAGGTATGGCTTCATGGGTCATGGCAAATGTGTTGGTATGTTGAATATGCATGCAAAGAATTTCAAGTTAAAATATGTTTGTAATTATGTTGAGGGAATAAAATAGTGTATTTTGAATTTGTGAGTGACTAAAATACATCATTTTAAACGTGAGAGACTAACAAAGTACAAATTTGAAATATGAGATAATTTGTTTTTCCCTTTTCAACAATTTGTTTAGCTATCAATTTCAAAATTGAGTCACAAATGGGGATATTTTATATAAAATAATTTTCACGGTTCTCAAACAAATAAGTGCTTCTTCCAGCTAAATTACATCAATTTTGTAAAAATATAGTTCAAAGTGACTAAATTATATTTTTATTAATATCCCAACTACATAATCCTATCTTTATTAATTTGGCACTAATTAATAGTTAAAAAAAAAATATTATTTAATACTTTCTTAATTTTTTAAATGGCATGGCAAATAATATGACACAAGACAAACTATTTTAAAATGACAAACAATATGACACAATACAAACTATCTAAAGTAAAATTAATATAAAACTTAAGAAATAACATATAATATATCATTAATTTTGATTCTCATTACATCTAAATACGTGTCAATAAACCAAACCTATCCCCTAAACTTTTTGCTGACATCAATATTTGCAAAAGGCTGGAGTTTATATGGCATAAAATCTTGCCCCTTGAATTAGGGGTAATTATACTTTATCACCTTTAAAGTAATAAAATATATACTTTATTCTCTATTGACACTATTCATCTATTTACAATTTTAAAACCATCAAGCTAATCTAATAATCGATTGAGACTATTTTTGGGTGTTTATTTGTAATGAATTTTTTGTTGTCTATTAAAAATCTAACTTTTTAACAATAATGTGTTTGTGATACTATTAATTATACACGTCAGCCCTTTACCCCTATCCAAATAAACTTGTGAGTTGTCGCATTCCATCTCTTTATACTTGATGTCAAACTCAATCATAAATATTCAGAGCTGCTCTATAAATCTGATTTGTGCATTCCTTATAATATATGATGCAATTGTTTACTTGTCTCCTTCCGATAAATGTCCTGTCGCATGGAAGTTCTTTTACTTCATTTACTTATCAGCTTGGCAAACTAATCGCAATTTGTATAGTATAATAATTCTATGTTTGGAGAGTAATTTCTGACTTTTCTTTATGTAGAATAATGTTGAAAGGTCATCCAGAAGCAAAATAAGAGTGTCCTGTGTCCTTCACATGGATGATAAGTAAAACTTATATAATTCTGTTGTTTTCTAGTTTGGCATCAATTTTGGACAGAATAATGAAGGGAAGACTATCTTCTTCTAATGTAATTGTGGGATGCTTTAATGGTACAAAAGATGAAACTTTGTTAAAATTGTCCTAAAACACTCCATGGTGATTAAATTGTGTCAAGAGCTTGACATGTAATTTCTATTTTTCCAGCCAAAAAAAATTACCACCTGATGCTTAAATTGTCTTTTGGAGTAGAGTACTTATTGAATCATTGATTCGCTTAATAATAAATTGCAATGCATTAATGTGTCACTACCAATAATGAAGTAAATTTATTTTCATTATTACTTGCAGTCATTGATTACTACTGGTTTTGCAAATATCACAATTTGTGTGGGGTTGATTTTGTGGTCTCATGTGTGGGTGCTATTATTCACAAATACACAAACCATAGAGGTAAGACTTGGTGACATTTATAAGTTATTGTCTCCTTCATATAGATCTTATCCTTTATCTTGTCATCACGGGGCGCTGAATTGCATTATAATTGAAGAATTGTTAGTATGAAGAATGACCATCCCCACTTCTTTTTCTTATTATGTTTTAACTGATTTCCTTTATTTTATTTTTCATCTCGTTCTTGATTTTTTTTTATTTTATTTATTTCCTTATTGTTATGATTTTAATAAGACGCAAACATGGGAATGAAGAAAGAACATGGCACTACGATCTTTGATGTGATGTTTAACATAAGGGAAATATTTAGGTAGGCCTGATTTTTTATCCCATTTGTAGACCCTGTGATGTAAATTAAATGTTATGAAATTTATGATATCAGTTATGTATGTAAATTTTATAACATTTAATTTTAATCACAAAATTTACAAGTAAAATTAAAAACCAAATATGTATAAGTATTTTCCTTAAAAGAAGGGGTTTAGCTGTTATCGAATTTTGGTTTCCTTTGAAGTGTGTGATCTTCTGGAGACGGTTAGTTAAAACTTGGGCCCTGTCATGAAAGGTACCAATTAAACTAGACAAAAAAATACACTATCAGGGGCCTAATGCGGGTTGATAGACCCAGCTGTTAAAATATTATGCCCTTTAATTCTAAAGCGTGCCTTGCATATGTAATAAAATTATACTGTAGATCAGTGCGTGCTTTATATATATATATATATTATAGTTAAATATCTCATATTATGTATGGAAGCACGAATATCTTATTTAATTTTTACATTTTAATATTAAATTAATAATAGTTACATAAAACTTTTAATAATTAAACAATATAAGTACAAACAAAAGTATGTGGTAATATCTTTAAATTTTACTAATTATAAAATAAAAATGAGAGAAAAATAATTATAAATATAATCAATAAGTATGCATTTGAAATTTTTACATTTCTCTAATACAAAAGTGATTGAAAAGTAGCTATATAACTTAGATATTAGTTGAAAAAATAAATTAGATATGTATACTATAGTAATGAAATTACTATGGCTTTCTTTTTGATATATAATAATATTACTATGACCTAGATATATGATTGTTTTGAAAACCTACAACTATATTGTGTTCCATGAAAAAAAAATAGAGGATAAAACTCATTTTGTTGAATGTGAATGAACGTAATTTTTTTTTAGTTGTAACTTGTAAGTGGTCAAAATCAAACTCAATATTTAGAAGTATTATTTGTTTAATCTGAATTAGCTTGATTTTGTCGATATATATCATCAACAAAAAAATATTTTAGATAGAATTCTTAATTAATGTGTATTGATCAGTTTTCCTATTTAAGTGTTAGATTGATAATACAAAGATAAATTAAAACTTTTGAATATTTAAAATATCGAGATAGTTATGTGCTTTATTATAGTAATTTTTTAGTATGTAAAAGATTACTAGTATTAAATTTTAATTTTTTAGTTACAAAATTTGTGCTATGCATGGGAATGTAAAAATATTTATATGGATATATATTATTCTTATTAAGATTATACAAACATATATATGTGTGTAATTTTTATAATAAAATTATTTTAGTAAATTAATAATGACGACATAAAACTTTTAGTAATTAAATCAAATAAAACTAAGTAACAATATCGAAAAGGTTTTCAATACCAGAAACTAGAAGTAAGAACATGATATGGTTATTAAATTTTCACTTAAATCTTTATGCTTCCTTCCTAGCTATAAATAATTATTAAAAATTTATGTTAAAATTAATTATATTTTGAAAATTGTAAGGATTACACATATGAATGATAATAACGACATACTATGTCTTATTATTTTTAAAAGTTTGAATCTACCATATTTCTCTTATACATATTTGGAAATAAATGAACTTAATAGCATATATATATATAAATGGTCAAAAAATTAAGAAATAAAAATCCTTAGTTCGTTAGTGATAGATAGAAAAAAAAAAAAACACACTAAAGCTAATTTTGCCCACGACATTTTTCTGCTACTTCTCCAAAAAAAAAAAAAAAAATTTAGCATTTTGCTAGCTTTTACGTATGGTACAAAATCAATTTTATCTATTATAACCAGTATTCAACCCGTGTTGGGATTATATATTTGTATACTCCTTTCAAAATTATGCAGTTTTTAAGAATAATTTGTGAAGATCACATAGTAAAAAGAAAGTTGGAGTTTTTTTCTAGATTAAATAGAAAAAAGAACACTTCTAGCAATAAAAACCACAATTGAAGTGGAGAATATATATTATTAAAATTACTTTTAAATATAATATAATTAAATGCAATGTCAGGGGTTCAACATTTAGAACCCATGATATGTACATGATAATAACAAATTTTACGTCTATTTATATTATCAATTTTAAAAATTTGCATTCTTTAAACAAAATTATTTTTTTAAAAGACTATCAGTAACTTTGGAAACAAAATTTTAAATGAGAGTTGAGAATAAAATTTGAATAAGTATTTGATTTTATTAAAATTATATAAATAAAATATCATAATTATATGGAATATAGTAAAAACGATAGCTATTTTGTACATGTAAAAGGAGAAAATAATATTTCTAACAATTGATTTTAGGTCTCACCATATAAAGCATACATATAAACAGGATGCCAAAAAGTAGATAAGGCATAATAATTCATAATATTAAAATTATTTTTAAAAGTATAATGGTTAAATCACTTAAAAATAATATTTGTTGCATTTAATAGTTAATTACCAATAAATATAGATTCGCAAGAAAATGCAAAAAAAAAAAAAGAAAAAAAAAAGAATTTGATCCTAAAAGTTCAAAATGTTATCTTGTTGTGATTTAATAAATTATTTTTTTATAACTACTAACTGGATGTAATTAAGTTGCAAGAATGATATTATTTAGACATGGTAGGCTACAAATCTTTCTACTTTTGTGAAAGTTATTAATTTTAACTCTTTAAACTTATATATATGGATAAAAGTTTTGCATAATTAATAAAGGCTAGTAATTTTGGCACTCCAAATAAAGCTTCTGGCACTCCATCATCACTTTTGATTAATCAAAATGACTTAAATTGCCATATACATTTGTAATTATAACATTGCCTTCTGTATTTAAATTCTTTTATTTATTTCCTATTTATTAAATATCTTTATATGTTTTATTAAACTAATTATGGTATTTGTAATTTTCTTAAAGTAAATTATATTCTCTTTTTTTTAAATTAAAAAAGAGCATTAACTTTTTTAATTAGCAAGAAAAATGGAGAACTTAGGATGGATAATTCATTTAATCGAATATTATTGGAAAGCTAATAATTATATATTGTACTTTTTATGGGATCAATATATTTTGAATTGATAGGATTTCCTCTTTCACCCTAAATTGGGTCATACTATTATAATTAGAATGCATGGTTTATTTTATATTTCTTTCTAGTTGTCCATAATATTTCACATTGATTTTTATTTTTTGAACTTATTGGAGTGTTAATATGTAGTAGCTATTACTAATTTCTATTAAGAAATGTATTGTTGCCTAATATAATGAAACAACTGATTTATTGCCTTGTCATTAGGTAATTTTGACATATCGTTATAGAATATAAGTAATGGGTATATGAGCCATTTCTGTCAACGAAATATAAGGATAGAGCATTTAAAGCTAATTTTGGAGTGTCAAAATTATTGGCCTTAATAAAATTTTATTTTCCTAACATATTTTTAACAATGTAAACATATATGATGGTTTAGAGTACACTTTTAATTTTATCTCTTCTTAAAAAAAATTTTAAAAAAAACTATAAGAGGTGTGCATAAATTGAGGATTTTTTTTTTTTTTTTAAAAAAAAAGAGGTAGTTAAGGATAATATTTAAGTAATTAATATGAACTTCATTATTAATTAAATAGTTGATTTTTTGCCTTTATTTTTTACTAAGGAAATTTCTTTTTGCCTAATATGCCACATGTCAACTCCTTTTAGCTTTCCCCAAAAGGGATTTTGCTATAATATATATATATATATATATATATATATATATAGAGAGAGAGAGAGGGAGATAGATATTCAATATAGTTTGTACTCTAATGTAAAATATATAAATAATATTAATATGAAAATTTTTTGGGTTCATAAACGGAAATCCATATATATTTTTAAATTCCCATGCCTGTCTCTATATATATATATATGTGTGTGTGTGTGTGTGTATATATATATTTCAAACTTATAAAATAAAATCAAAACCGATCGAATTTAAGTTTGTATCCGATAAGGTGCGACGAACCTAGATATGGATTTCCTTTTATGAACCCAAAAAATATCCGGATTCGAATTCAAATCAAAGAATAATATTAAACGAATTCCAATCTGAATCTATAAGATCTGGCCCAAATTCGACCAGCCTAATCGGAGGCACCACTTCAGTTATTGGTAAAAAGTTTACAAAACAATAATGCAAATAGAAAAATGACAATTGTGAAGATTCTTTACTTAATCTCACCATATTACATTTAATGAAGACACGTTGTTTAAAATCATTTACGTAATTATTTAATGAATATTTTTTAAAATATAAATAATGAATGAAAAATATTTAAATAAACCCATCAATTTGGCCTACCTATAAATCTCGTGGTCAGGATTTAAATTTATGAAATCTTGCTTACATCAAGTTATAACATATATTCCATAATATTTAATCCACACCACAAGATCTGCAAGTGGGGTCAAAAATCAAATATATATATAAATATAAGCCATAATAAATAATAGATTGTGTGAATAATAAAAAAGACAAAAGATGAATAATATAAAATATTATTTGAAAAATTATTTACTGACCAAATAATTTATTATTAAATATTGACTAAATATTATTGAGCAAATAATGCACAGTATTTACAATCCAAAAAGAGCTTAAAATTTCTACTCCTTTGATTCCCTTCTTTACTCATAACTTTTGCCAAATTATTTAACTGAAATACTACAAAAAATTAAATAAAATAAAACATGGTGGAAAATATTTAGGAAAAATTCTACAAATCCTTTCAATAAATAATTCTTTTGTACTTTGAATGTTTGTATAATATAATATCATATATTTTAAAAAGTTTAAATTGTATAAACTTTTAAAACTAATAGAATAATTTTCTGTTCAGAATGTAAAATTTTCTATATTTAAAAGTTTTGTTTGATTCACCATATAATTAATTATTCAAGGAACCAAAGAAAAGTTTCAAAGTCAAAATCTTAACCGGCCACGTTTAAGCATCAACCTGCCAAAACAGTTCGCCACAAAACAGGTGTTTTTTTTCACACAGCAGTTCGCCACGTGTTCCCACCAATTGGACAAGCAGTGGCTGCCACAGCGACTTTTTCAACTTTGTCAGCTTCTTACAGCACTCAGATGCTTTTTGCAGGAGTTTTGTGAATGTCGTCCAAACGCGTCTAACATTACTAACGCGCCTGAGATTTTTCCTCATTTTTAAGTAATAAAATGATTTAAATTGTGACTTGTTACGTGTGTGTCAGTGGCCGTTTGGGTTTGGAACAGAATTTAGAACGAGATGCAAGTTTTCACAATGTAGTTTAAAATAGTGGCTGCGCAGTCCATTAATTTAGTTTTCTTTGTTTCAGCTCATTATTCATTAATAGATTAATGATTAAAATTTGAGTTATGGGTTAATTTCATTTTACTTTTTTAATGTTTAGTGTTATTATTATTTTAATTCCTAACATTATTTTTTAGACACTTAAATTTTTCCATCAAATTCAACTCAATTTTGCTTCCCACTTTGACAAAAATACCCTTATAACTTTGTTTAAGTTAAATGTCATCTCTCATTTTTCTCTCATTTTGTTGCCTGATTTAACTCAATTTTTCATGGAAATTTGAAGGTAAGAAAGTCATTTTAGTTGAAAAATCTAATAGTAATAGATTTGATTATTAGTCCAAAGATTTAAGTGTCTAAAAAATAACGTTAAAAATTAAAATAATAATAAACCTAAACTATAAGAGAATAAAATAAAATTAACAGATTATTTATAAGATAAAATGCAAATAACCTCTAGGCAAATATGCAATTTACCCAATTGTAATTATTAAATATAAATTTAATAACTACTTAGGTTTAACATTTAGGTCTAACGCTTTCATCCGGTGAGATGGGGTTAGATAGTTTCATATTGATAATAATGAAACATCTAATATGATCTTATTTCCACAACTATTTTTGTTCAAATACCTAAATTGTCCATAGCAAGTCAAGAATTTATATCACTAATTCATGATGGGCCCACGAAAACAAACAAGCCCCTATGTTATCTCCTTCCTCAATTCTCCGACCGCCATCATCCCTTCTGACAAAGGCATAACCCAAATTATAAACGAGCCAACTAAATATTCTGGTGATTTTTTTGCATCCAAATTCTTCATCTTGAGCTTCAAAGTTGACCAAGGTTTTGGGAGGATAGATACAAGCAGTTTGTTGGTTGGTTGTTGGACTTGGAGGTGGGAAATAAGAGAGAGGTTTTATGTTTCTGTTGGTAGGAGAAGAACTGGAGGGAGGGACTTATTTTTGACTTTTACAAGGGTAATATTGTCATTGCAATTAAAATAGCTGTGGCAATATCATTGCCCTTCCCTCACGTTAAGTGGAACAGAAATTTCGTTTTTCTGCAATAAAGTCAAGTCTCTCTTCCCCACTATTCACCACCGCCATGGCGCCATCCTTCCAAACCTGAAAGCTCCCATAGTCGGGGATGGTAAGCCATACTTCCCGCGCGACCCATTCCCGTCCGCACCTCACTGGCCCCCATTACCCGCCGCTTCTTTCTTCTTCTTCTACTTCTTATTGTTATGGGTCTCTTGAGGGGGCCAGTCTTCACAATGAGTCCAAGGGGTTCATTGCCCGTTCTTGAAGACCCTTTGCAATACCCAGATGTCCGTCGAGACGAATCTGTCGTCGATAACTACCACGACGTCCTCGTCGCGGACCATTACCGATGGTAACCCCCAAAACAAAAAAATATTATTTCTTTAATGTTTTTTTGGGGATTTCTTGAAGTTTTACTTACTCTGCTTTGATGGGTTGTTTTTGTTTCTTGTGGAGTATATAGGCTTGAGGATCCAGCTTCGGAGGAGACCAAAGAATTTGTAGAGAAGCAGGAGGAATTAACGGAATCGGTGCTTAAGACATGCGAGACCAGAGATAAGCTTTGTGAAAAGATTACTGAGTTGTCCGATTTTCGTAGCTATGAAGCTCCTTTTAGGGCTGCTAATAAGTACTTTTGCTTTCATAAAACCGGTCTTCAACCCCAAAGTGTCCTCTATGTTCAGGTTGGATTATTATTTTTTTTTTCCTTTATTAATATTTAGTGTTTCCTTTTATCTCAATCCTAACTTTGTAATTTGAGCAAAGTTATGATTTTTATCTTTGTTTTTGTTATTCCCTTTATTCCAATCATCAGTTTCTTTCTTTTTTGGGTTGGAATTAGGAATTAGGATCTGGAATTCTTATTCACGATAAAAAGGGTAATTTGTTGTTAAGGCAATTCGAATGTGGGTTGAACTTGTTTGGATTATGTTGTTATTCAGGATGGATTGGATGGAAATCCGGAGGTACTACTTGATCCTAATACATTAAGTGAGGATGGAACAGTGGCATTGACTGCACAGGCAGTAAGTGAGGATGCTAAATACTTGGCTTATGGGATCAGTTCCAGTGGAAGTGATTGAGTCACCATTGAAGTCATAAGAATTGAAGATAAGCATTTGCTGACCGGACACTATTTCGTGGGTAAGCCTTGTGAATTGGCTGCCGGAATTAGATTAAGCTGCCTGAACTCGTACAACTGATTGTATGCTTGATTTGTGTTCAATTCTGTAGGTTAAGTTTTCAAATATCAGTTGGATGACACCCATGATAGCAAAGGCTTTTTCTATTGCAGATATCCTACTCCCAAGTAAGTGTTAGGCACAAGAGTTTGAGTTAGGTCTTCTTTTTGTTATCAACTTAGTGATTGGCACTATAAGCACTTCATGGAAACTGCAATGATCGATAGCTTGACCAGTGTATTTAAGGAGTCTGAAAAATGTAGGTGAACTTTCAGTTTTTCAATTTACTACAATTTAAAGAAGTAAGAATGTTTTTTGATAGCTTTTTTGAATCAATCAGATACTTCTTTGTTTCATATTTCCTGTGCTGCTGATTTTGTTATCATGTGTCTTCTAGGGATGGAGATAACTTGGATGCTGGGACAGAGACCACTGTTAACCTGAATCATGAGTTGTATTATCATTTCTTGGGTACCGATCAATCTGAAGACATCTTATGTTGGAATGATCCTGACAATCCAAAACATACGCATTTAGCATCTGTAACAGAAGACGGACAGGTGATGATTTTCTAGCTTACTCCACGTAGTTAGGTTAGCTCCTTAGTTAGCCAGGCAATTACAGCATTTACAATTTGCTTTCTAATTGTAGGTTATAGAGTTAATATGCTGTGTAACTCATGTCTACGGTAGTTATGACATGATAGAACTTGATAATTTATTTTTTGCATTCTGTTCTTTTGTTACAGTATGTCCTGCTATATACTTCCGAGAGCTGTGATCCTGCAAAAAAAATTTATTACTGTGACTTACCTGCACTTTCGGGTGGGCTTGAAAGTTATAGAGGAAAAAAGAATCTACTGCCTTTTGTGAAGTTTGTTGATAGTTTCGATGCTTCTTATCTAGTTGTTGCGAATGATGGTTCTGTTTTCACCTTCCGGACTAATAAGGATGCTCCGAAGTACAAACTTGTCCGAGTAGATCTGAAAGAACCTACCTCTTGGACTGAAGTCCTCCAAGAGTCTGAAAAAGATGTGCTCGAATCAGCTGTTGCTGTCAATGGAAATCAAATTGTTGTGAATTATTTGTCTCTTATAGTGATGTAAAGAATGTTTTGCAGTTAAGGGACTTGAGAACAGGCAGTCTGCTGCACCATTTACCAGTTGACATAGGGACCGTCTCGGAAGTTTCTGCTCAGCGCAAGGATAACATCATTTTTATTCATTTTACAAGCTTCCTTCTCCCTGGCATTATTTAGATATGTAATCTAGCAGGTGATGCCCCAATTATGAGCATATTCCGAGAAACCATAGTTCCTGGCTTTGACCAGACACAATTTGTAGTTAATCAGGTAAATCTATTTGATTACATCACATGTGCTTGGCTGTGTGAAGTTCTATTGATTGGTCATCTAAATGCTAGGGCTTTGTGGTTGACATGTTAATTCATGAACGTGTTTGATTTATTCATTGATACATTCTATTTCTGCAGGTTTTTGTGCCTAGTAAGGATGGTACTCCGATCCCAATGTTTGTGGTGTCTAAGAAGGATATTTCCCTTGATGGATCACACCCTTGTTTACTGTCCGCTTATGGAAAAATGTTATAACACGGTTTTAATATTAGTATTACACCATCATTTAGTGTTTCTCGTATTGTGATTGCCAGGCATTTGGATGCCGTCTTTTGTATTGCAAATATTCGTGGCGGCGGAGAATATGGAGAAGAATGGCATAAAGCTGGATCCCTTGCAAAAAAGCAGAATTGTTTTGATGACTTTGTTTCTTGTGGTGAATATCTAATTGCTTCTGGTTATACGCAGCCTAGAAAGTTGTGCATTGAAGGTGGAAGCAATGGTGGGCTACTTATTGGGGAATCCATCAATCAGGTATACACCATTCTGGATGTTGTATGTGATGTTTCATAGTAACAATGATGATTTTTAATTGCATACAGGTGGATAATATGTGTTGACAGAGACCTGATCTTTTTGGTGTCCAAATCTAGCCCATGTCCATGTTAGACATGTCTTAGATTACACAAGTTCACTGTATCGGTGAGATACATTTTCTTTTTGAAGGACTTCTTGTCTTTGAAGTCTTCTAACATCTTGCTCTTATGTGTCATAAGTTGGTTTTGTTTTCTTCTTCCTTTGGCCAGGCCATGCATGGACCTCTGATTATGGTTGTTCTGAGAAAGAGGAAGAGTTTCATTGGCTTTTCAAGTGAGTTGTTCTGCTTATTTCCAGCATCTACTTGTGTATGGCTTTCTTCTATCTTGCTGTGATTTTGCCTTACTAAAGCTCTAGAAAGACGTGAAATACGCTATAGTGGGAAATACAACTTTGAATTGCTATAATATGGTTTCCAGAAAGGAAAGTTTGGTGGTAATCCTGCCATGATTGGCAAGCTGATGCTAATCAATCCTTGTATCTCTTGAAAAGAAAAGGAAGATATATTATTACCACTTAGTCAACATTAATAACTGGAAACTAGCAGGTAATGATAACAAAAGAATTGGATTGCTCTAATGTCATTGTACAGAAAATTGGACGAAGTTTATATTTTCTTCTTGGTTTACTATTGTCTATTGCTGTCAAATTCTGTTTTCTTTAAGTTCACTATATGGGTTATCACCGGAATTCATCGGAATTTATTGAAGCACTACTCTTGGAGGATTATATATTGATATATCATTTTATTTTTTTTTTGGTTTTCTCAAGGTACTCACCACTGCACAATGTAAGAAGACCATGGGAACAATCTCCTGATCATGTTTCTCAGTACCCCTCCACAATGCTAATAACAGCCGACCATGATGATCGGGTTGTGCCACTGCACTCACTGAAGTTTTTAGCGGTGAGTCCTACCGCTTGTTCAATAGCAAATCTATCCCTTTACTCCTTCGATTATCAGCCATCAATTGGCTTGCTCGGGCATGTTTACAAATTTCCACTATTGTGGTGTTAAAAGATAACATGGTTGTGTTTGCGTGATCTGCATAATGTTAAAGAAACACAGACTACTTTAAGCAAAAGAAAAAGAAAAGGACAAAAATGGACAGTAATGTGAACATGTAAATCAGTTGGCTGGCTTCCCCAAATGAAAATATCTTACTGCTGGGGAAGGAAATGTGGTGGGAATGACCAATTCGCCTATAGTAGTTATTGACAAAACTAATCAAAAATATTGTGTCCATTACTTAACCAAGTAGTTTTTGCTCGTCTTAAACGTGTTTTTCTGTTTTTTTCTATTATGGCTGCTATTTTGGTATAAGTTGTCTCTCTAATATTGTTATAGACCCTGCAATATGTTCTCTGCACAAGTTTGAAGAACAGTCCCCAGACCAATCCAATTATTGGCCGTATCGAACGTGAAGCAGGGCATGGAGCTGGTCGTCCAACACAGAAAATGGTAAACCGTTTCTTAATTAATTTCCCGTGCACGGGTAACGGATTATTTTTTCACTAAATTGACCTTTTCCATCGTTGCCACAGATTGATGAAGCTGCAGATAGATATGGTTTCATGGCAAAAGCGTTGCGTGCAAGTTGGGTAGATTAGAGGGTTGATGCCATGGGAAAAAGATTGAAATCTTATTTATTATGAGGCTGGAGAAGAAGGATATTTGTCGCTCCAACATTGAAATTCTTCTGCCTATTCAAGCACAGACTAGTTCACCTTCTCATTATTCCTTCAGAAGGTGAAACTAGTATTTTGCCTATGTAAACACATTGTTAATTCTACCTTATCATGATTCCTCTAGAAGGTGAAACACAGAATAGTCTGGCTTCTCATTATTCCTGTGCAAACAGATAAGTCTACCTTCACATTATTCCTCTTGGAGGTGAAACAAGTATTTGAATCCCGGTTAGCACATGATTACTTGAAGACTACACAAGGGTCCATTTCCATGGTTGGTTGGTTGGATGGACAAAATATTTTATATGAGAGAGTTCGTTTTTCTTATAATTTTTTGATGTTTGATTGACAAAATGACAATATTAAACGTCCGTTTGGTTGTTGGATGGAGAAAAACATTTTATATGAAAAAGTTTATTCTTCCTATAATTTTTTAGTGTTTAGTTGACAGAATAAATATATTTTGAAATATAACTTTTTAATATTATTCATTTTTAATTTGCTATGAATATGAGTTAACAAAAGATTTGTGACAATTGTAATAAATATTTTACAAGTAAATGTGGTTAATAAAAACATTGATTTTGTTTGAAAATTAAATGATAATATAACGTAGTAATAAAATATGCATAATGATAGTTATATTATTATGCAACCCACAATAAATAGTGAAGCAAACAGACAAGAATTTAAAATAAAAATAAATTTAGAAAATGAAATTTTAAAAATAAGTATTTTACGGTTCAATGTCACTCCAGAACTATACAATTCAACTTAAGGGAGAAAAATTAAAAAATATTTAACTCAAAAAATATTTTTTATTGTTTGGTGTCTAGAAAAAATTTTAAAATTATTTTTCTAAAAAATTTTTCAACCCAACTCAACACACCCTAAATTCATTTCATAATCTTCCATGGAAAATTTCTAAAAATATGCTTGTTTTCAAAATTGTTCTTTTTTTAGAAATTTTCCATGGAAGATTATGAAATTGATTGATGGAAGCCCCAATAAGTCTGTCTCTTATAAAAATTTGGAATTTGACGTCGCATCCCCCGAATGCGAGGTCAATCGACCTTTATCTTCTGCGAGGCCACGCCTGGCCTCGCAGAAGATAAATGGTGAAATTAAAAAAAAAAACCTTTCTCCTCCTCCTTGGTCCTCCTCCGTTCCACCACCATCTATTTTTCCTCCCCTCTACAGACAATCACCACCTCCATTCCACCACCACCACCACCACCACTACAACCAACACAACCACCGCCACCGCCACATATTAATTAAATATTTTAGGTAAATTTAATTTTTTATGGAGTCCAATAATTTTAATTAATATATATTTTTAATTTTGTTTAAATAATTAATTTTGTTAATGTAAATGTTTTATAAATATATTTTGTGTTGGTAGTTTATATTTTTTATGTTTTTGTATTTTAGTTTAATAATATGCTGGTTTGATTATATCCCTTATTTTTTTTAATATTTAGAGAGAATGGTCTTTGACTCGGAATATATGTTGTAGGTTTGGTTTCTGTTGCATTGCGGTAAAATTTGTGGTTATGTTGTTTGTTATACTGAAATTGTGGAATGTTATTGCATTTTTTGTAGTCCTTGTCGGGCATATATTACTCGTAACCCTTACGGGGTTATTGCATTGGTTGTAGCCCTTGTCGGGCATGTATTTACTTATAAGTGTTGCCGATTTGTTGTGTTGTTTGTAACCCTTATCGGGTATGACCGGCGTTAGAGGGAATCTTAAAGATATAGAGGAACTCTGTCAAATTTTTTCTTAAAAAAAACATATTTCGTATCCAAAAATGAGATATAAACATGTTCCATCCTTACAGGAAAATGGCATTTGATAGACCCTGTCACATTCTCCTTTATTGGGGAGGAGAAATAATCTATGAAGGCGGTACTATGTCCTACCGGCCAATGATGAGCAAGAAACTATTCCGAATAAATCAACGAATTATTTTTGTTGAGTTAGTTGACAAGATATACGAATTCATGGAGGTTGATAGGGAGCAGATGAAATTGAATATTGTTACACCAATGCGCAGACTCTCTTTGAACATCCGTGGTCGTTTGAGTTTTACAACCCAACTTGTTCGTTTTCAATGTCAAACTCAATGCAATCTGATCAAGCTATTGGCGCGCAGTGTAATAGAGACACTAGAGCAGGTGAAGGCCCAAGTACCATGCAATATCAACATATGGAGAAAGGTCTTGTAAATGAGGGTTTGTCAGCGGATAGTGGTAATATTGACTCGTCGTGGCATGCATTAGACGAGGATTACGAGTCAGATTCAGACTCTGAAGACATATCGGATGATGATTCTGATGAGGATTTGGGGACAAATAATGATGAATGTCATACACAAGAGGATGTTCCTGCTTATCAACCCAGGGGATGGCTTTTTTCAATGATCTTGGTAACTACGGTGAGTACGATCCCATGGACCGTAGTGATAAAGATGGGCTGATTTATTGGAATGAAGAAAAAAATGATATTCGGTTGCACATGTACTTTGAAAGCAAGGAGCAAGTTACTAAGGCAGTTACAATGTGGTATATAGCTCAACAACGAGAATTCAAAGTCATAGAGAGCGGAAGAGAACATGGGCTGCTAAATGCAAGACTTCTCCTCCGTGATTAGCGGAGATTGTGATTGGAGTATTCGGTACGTGAAAATGAATCTCTTCTTTGTGTGGAAGGTCACGAAATGGGTAAAAGATCACGTATGTCTCTGAAATATCCGTAACAACAGCTGTCTTACATTCACATCTCATTACTATAAGAGATTATGCACTTAATTGAATGTGTAGTATCAACAACATGGTCAAACAAATTCAGGCTGTATGTTAAGAACGTTCCTTTTCTTCTAGATGTGCTATAAGAGACATTGGTATTGGTGGGAAAGCGAATTATAGTTCCTGTCTCTTATACACATCTAGATGTGTATAAGAGACAATTACCCCAACATATGTTGCAGAATAGTACGCTCCAATCCCCAAACTGTGGTGCAATGGCTACATCATCCCAACAGTAGCGAGGTTGTGAAAATTTTCAAATACATATTTTAGGCATTTTGGCCATCGATTGATGCATTCCATATGTGTAGACTGTCCTATGTATTGATAGCACGCATCTACGAGGGGATATCGGGTAAATTACTTATTGCCACGCTTTGGATGCTAACAATCAAATTTTACCTGTTGCTTATGCAATTGTTGATGAGAAAATAATACAGAGTTGGGGTTGGTTCATGGAGCAGTTGAGACACCATGTTGTACGTGACTTAGAGGCTGTTTGCATAATATCTGACCGACATCGTGGCATTGTACGTGCTATGAGTGAGTCCCCTTTATGGCAGGAACTATTTGCATATCATAGATTCTGTCTGCGTCACGTTCGGAGTAATTTGATGACCAAATACAAGAATGTAGAAGTGAAGAAGTTGTGTTGGTCTCTTGGTGTCAAGTTATAGAGGCGAAAATAGAATAAGCATCAACAAACGATGCAGCTGCAACATCCAGAGGCATAGAGATATCTGGTAGATATTGGGCTTGACCGGTGTGCCTTGCTCACGATGGAAATCGTAAGTAGGGAATACATGGTACAAATTCTTCTGAGAGCTACAATAACGTGTTGCGTGGAGTTAGACTACTTCCGATAAAGGCTGATAGTACATTCCATCGGTGAGTAAAAGTATTTGTTGATAATATTGCACGGGGTACACACTGTCGCAAGTCAATTACATCAAAGAATTGGAAAAGGTTGTTGTCATCAGACAAAAAAGGTGCAGGAGACACAGTCATGATTTTTGATCAGTCTACTGGTGTGTACCGAATTAAAATACCTCGTCGTGGTCACTGGTCGTGGTGGAAATGTACAAACTGTCTTGTGGATCATGTGTCAGGTGTGGATGTCGAACGTGGTGAGGAACTGGCAGAGACTGCGAAGGTATGACAGGGTCTATCCTGTCTCTTATACACATCTAGATTGTATAAGCAGGCGGGCGCTGACCACCATTACACCACTCGCATATATCGATGCAGTACATCGTTAGTAGATTTGTTTCACAATCTAATCCAGATGAATTGCCTCCTATTCATTGGCAGTTACGTGGTGATGACAATATATCTATTGAACGCCGGGCAGGTCGGGTACGTGCGAGGCGAATACGAAACGAGATGGATATTAGGGATCCCCGTGAACCTAGAAAATGTACGAATTGTCATGAATGAGGACATAATCGTAGGAGTTGCCCTTCACGACAACAATGATTTGTCTTTGTATTGTGTTGTCTACATACTCATTGTATTATATGAATGTAGTTTGTTTTTAATGTATTCATTTATCAAAAAATATTGTATTATCAAAACAATAATGTTTGTCTGATCATTGATTACTATCAAAATATATTGTACAATCATTCATTCTTTCCATGATTATTTGTTTAAGTATGGATGATCAGTCAGCAGAGCTTGTTCATCTTGGACCATATGTACATGATATTATATCACCTATGACGCCACATAGGGTTAGATCTATTTTTGACGGTCTTATCGATGATTCCACACTACAGGTTAAGCGTTGTGATGAGACTTTTTGGGATCACATGCCTATACCGGTGCGGGTATGGCATTATATTTTTGACATTCTCCCTGGCATCGCAATGTAATGCCTGTCTCTTATACATGCTTTGATCACCAGTCTTGTGGAGCGATGGCGACCTGAGACACATTCTTTTCATCTACCCATTGGAGAGGCCACTATCACGTAACAGGATGTAGAGGTACTGTGGGGTTTACACCTTGATGGCCCGCCCGTGACGGGTAGAGACACTACTCATTCCGCAGATGCTTGGAGCCAATTATGCATGGAGCTATTGGGTTTCATGCCTGCCAGATCAGACATTGACGGTGGTCGTTTGAAAGTTGGATGTTTGTCCGCCGCATTAGATCGTCCGCTTCCCGATGATAAGACTGATGACATGTGTCGGCAGATGGCACGTACATACTTACTTGTACTTATTGGAGGCATTTTATTTTCAGACAATTCAGGCAATAAAGTGTCACTACTGTATCTTCAGTTGCTTAGGTACTTGGAGACTGTGGGCCGTTATAGTTGGGGATCAGCAGTTTTTGGCACACTGTATCGCAGTTTATGTGATGCCACTTCACCCACAGTTAGAAATATTTGTGGACCAGTACTATTAGTACAGGTATATTCCAATACTTTATATTCATATAATTTTTATTTGAGTACTTTATATTCATTTATTTGTATACAGTTATGGGCTTGGGAGCGCATGCCGACACTTCGTCCTATCCGGTTAGAGCCCGCACAGGAGCATCACGGAGCATATGGATCTCGGTACATATGTTTTGTTGAACTGTTTAATTAAACATGTGAGATAACATTGGATTTGATATTTATTAATTTTTGATCTGCGCAATGCTCCTCGGCATATTTTATCTATTTTTCGAGATTAGTTACATACTTTGCGACCCAATGAGGTACATCCGTCGATTTCATTTCTTTTGCACATTGTCGTCCTCGAATTTCGTTTATTTACTAACTTTTTTAGGACTTCTTTGGTATTAGTTTATATGGCAGCCATTTTCTATGAGCTGCTTGATATGCTTTCCCATTACTGCACTGCTGGTCGTGACATATGGCGTGCAGTTACTTATTTGATATGTTGGGAGATCGTAGCATGTTATCTCCCTCATCGGGTTATGCGACAATTTGGTTTGCACCAACCCATACCAGATCAGAGATTGATTGGTAATCAATCTGCATTTCATTTGATAGACCGCCGTGGTCGGGCGAACACTGATTGGGAGTTGACACACCGACAATATATAGATATTTGGGACGCAAGAACGGATACAGTTGAGGTTGGTCTCACATGTGTTCCTCGTAATTTGAATTTTCACGGTAGATGGATTCCATGGCAGATTGTACTCACATTTCGTTAGACAACATGACTGAGGACGATATTCCGGATAGTAGTACATGGGCACAAATCAGTCATTTCGCTTCTCAATCACTAAATGCAGTTGGTGAATCTACTCGTCTTGATCTTCGGTCTCTGCCAGTTCCTGTTTACGTTCGACATCCACACCAGACACATGATCCACATAGAGTAGAGTGGGCTCCGCGGCGAGGCGGGCAACACGGCGGTGGTCGTCGACGTCGTCGAGTTCCATCCCCGCGACCCCATGTAGATGCAAATCCCCTCATGTTAATGTACCATATCATTTGACATCTAGATGTGTATAAGAGACAGCCATAAGAGACAGGGGCAACAAACATCCATCTGGACAGTGTCCAGCGCTGATCGAACATCCGATCCAACCGTTTCAGATGAAGAACATGAACATGAACACGAACAAAGCATACCTTCGCAGGCGGAAATTGCTCACCATATTCAACCAATGTGACACTCCTTTATTTTATGTCCGTCGATCAAAAAGGGTGCCTAAATCTAGAGAGTGTGGTACGAGTCAGATTTGGAGATCATGGACATTGACATTTGTTATTACTTCAAGCGTTCTTATGTGATTAGATGTGTGTTATTTGTATAATATTGTTTGCCCTAGTCGGGTGCTTTTTTATTGTTATTAAATAGATTTATGTTTTTTAGTGGCGTGTCGGGCTTATATGGATGTTTGTTGCCCTTGTTGGGTTTGGTTGTTGGCAGGGAGAATGTTCGTAAAATAGGGGAGGTTATGTAAAAATTTTATCAAAAATACGATAAATTAATAAATAAATTTGCGGGTTTACACATTTCATTCGCGTACTATTTCGTTAATGTTATAGTTTATGATTTAAAGATAATGGTTTACTATTCCCAAATATCGTACTATTTCGTTAATGTTATAGTTTATAATTTACGGTTTAGTATTTAAATGATTTTATCTTACAGTCAAATCCTTCATTTTTCTATTTTTGTAATAGTGCACAATTTCCATTCGCAATATACATAGTCAAATTTGCTAAATCCTTCATTTTTCTATTTTTGTAATAGTGCACAATTTCCCTTCGCAATATACATAGTCAAATTTGCTAAATCCTAAAAAAAATATATATATATACATAGTCAAATTTGCTAAATCAAAAAAAAAAAAAAATTCATTGTCAAATTTGCTAAATCAAAAAAAAAAAAAATTCATTACCATGCATTTTTTAAATGCGAGGTTAAAAAAAAAAAAAATTTATTCAGACCTCGCATTCGGGGAATGCGTGGTCAATTTTTTTAAGAAGACCTCGCATTCGGTGAATGCGATGTAGGTCTTCTAAATATATATATATTTTTAAATTTTTTTTTTCTGGAACTCATTGCATTCTCTGAATGCGAGTTCCACTGGTCCGGAATTGCAATTTGAAATAGGCATAAAAAAAGAACAATTTTGAAAAGAAGCATATTTTTAGAAATTTTTCAATCTTCCATACTATGAACTTCCCCTATACAAACTTTACAAACACAATCTATCTACCTTAACAAATTTCTTGAAGCACACATGCAATGATTTAATTATCAACTTTTACTAATTACTCAAGAATTTGTTGATCAGTTACATTACTAATTGACCATTCAACGAAGAATACTCAAAAGTTTTTGTTGGGATTGGTTCATGCATTTCACTTGCTGGATTAATTACAGGTCTTTTTATGATTTTGTAAGTCTTGGCTGTGTATGGGTTTCTACTTGGAATATTTCCAAGTTAGTTAATTATATGAACACTTCTGATAATGCAGAGAGATTGAGAAAAAAAGAGAGAAAGTGCCAACCAACCAACCAAACCAATGCCTCCAACAAAAAGCAATGTACTATTATGTATGGGTTTTGATTTGAGAATAAGGGAGGAATTAAAGTCGGTTAATTTCTTCTAGTGAAATGCTGCCACGTCGGATAAGTCAGAGACCAATTAAATTGGGGTAGACAAAAAGAATTTAAATGGGAAAAGATAATTAAACACTAGGATAATTAGTCAAGTCTTAATTCAGTGGCGATAGTTTGAAGATTAAGTTTGTATCTGGGGTGTGAAGGTAACTTTGGACGGTTCACCAATTTATCATCATTTCAATTGCACTATAACTGATTTTATGAATTACTAATATATAATTTTGAAAATTTCTATAGTCAAATTATTCTCTTGTACTTTAAATATTTGTACAGTATAATATTATGTACTTTAAATACTTGTACTATACAAGCTTTTAAAATTAAGGAAATGATTCTCTAAAAAGAACTATAAAATTCCCTTATAATTTTTTCTCTCAAAAAATATCAAAGAAACAACTGTATGTAACCTTGTTTCGTTATTTTTCTTAAATAATAATAATAATAATAATAAAGGGCTAATGTTATTTAATGGAAAACTTCTTTTTTTTTCCTAACTTCACTTGAATTTCTTGAAAATGTTAATGCTTTCCTCCTTAATGTTTTAAAGTATAAATGCAATAAGCGGATTAGTATTCTAATAGATAGGATCGATTCCTTGGGATCCTTCCTTTCTTCAAACGGAACAAACAGAGATAGAATCAGACCGATTTTCAAAATGTTTTTCTGGCTATTCCTCAATGTCCCGACTATTCACGAAACGTGAGAAACAGATGATTAATCATCCGCTTCCGGAAGAAATCGAAGAATTTCTTGGGAGTCTTACAAGATCCGTTCGTTCTTTTTTCTCTGATAGATGGTCAGAACTTCTTCATCTGGGCTCGAATCCTACTGAGAGGTCTACAAGAGATCCAAAATTGTTAAAGTGGTCTTATGTTATTACTATTATTTTTTTGTCTAGCTTTCATTTTTTTTTTTTTTTTATTATTCTTTTTGTTGGTTACTTTGTCCAACTTAATTCCCAACACTATGAAGTTCCATGTTCCAATCTTGACAAAATATATGGGCAGTCTGGACCGTTGTTCGTTGCCTAAAAAGTTGAAGACCACTAAAGGCATTACATCACCATGCCCCAACAGAAACTGCTTGGGTGGACCTTATTGCAGCCCATCGGCCCAACTCTAATATTATAAAACGCTTGGGACAGCTTCATCCATGCAAGATTTTATGGTTTAGCTCAACTAAAATTATCCCTTCGCTTGGGCCCGTTTTATAAAAGATCCAAAACCAAACAGAATTTTTTTTTTTTTTTTTTTAAATGATATGGTTAAAACTCCTAATGACTTATTTGTGTATTACGTACAAGGTTCTATCTCTTTTTATGCAGGAAGATAAATGTTTTAATGTAGAAGAATGGTGTGAGTTTCTAATATTGTTATCTAGCCCTATAAGATAAAGATAATAGTAATAATGGTAAATGCAATATTTGTGTCCAATATTCTTTTCTTAACTTGTATACATAATAGGCAAATTCCAGGAGGAAGAAATATCAAATGGGAAAACCGCACATCAGACTTTTTATAATAGTACATTTATTGAATCACATAAGCAGTGATTTAATTATTAACTTTTTGTAATAAATAAAGAATTTAATGATCAATTACGTTACTAACTATTCAGGGAAGGATAGTAAAGTTTCAAACTTTTTCAATGCAGGTAGAATTAGTGTTGGAAAATACTACCATAGACACTCTCATCTATAGACCTTGGGTTAAAATTAAATCTTATAAAATTTTACTTACATCAACTAATGTCATAGATTCCATAACATTTAATCTAAATCACAGAGTATACAAATGAGATCATAGGCTAGTTTTACCTAAATATTTCCCTTGAATAATAGGTATGCCTTCATGGGTCATGGCAAATGTGTTGGTATATTGGATACGCATGCAAGAACTTCAAGTTAAAATATGTTTGTAATTGTGTTGAGGGATTAAAATATTGTATTTTGAATTTATGAGTGATTAAAATACATCATTTTGAATGTAAGAGACTAACTAAGTACAAATTTGAAATATGAGATACTATTAAGGTTATTTTCCCTTTTCAATAATTTGTTTAGCTATCAATTTCAAAGTTGAGTCACAAATGGGGATATTTTATATAAAAAAAATTTCACGGTTCTCAAACAAATAAGTACTTCTTCCATTTTAAATTATCTGTCACCTTTAATTAGTGCACACGAATTAAGAAATTTATTAAATTACATCAATTTTGTAAAAATATAGTTCAAAGTTTAAATTATCCTTTTGTATTAATATCCCAACTACATAACCCTTAATTATTAATACACACCAATTTGTAAAAGTTAAAAAAATATCATTTAATACTTTCTTGATATTTTTAAAATGATAAAAAATATGATACAAGACAGACTATCTAAAGTGACAATTAATTTGAAACGAAAGAAATAACATATATGAATATCCACAATTATTGGGCTTGTTCGGATAGCAAATAATGCCTATTATTTGCCAAATAATATTTGGTCAACAATAATCTCTGTTTGACCAACAAAATATTTTTTTCAAATAATATTTCACACTATTCATGTTTTGTCTTATTCATTATTCACACAATCCATTAGTTGCACTATTCATGTCCTATTCATTATTTACATTTTAAAAAAAATATTCTATTAATAATTATGTATAAACAATGGAATTTTTTTTTTTTTTTTGGCAATCCTTACCTGGTAACTATTAGGATCGTATATTTTTTTATTTTAACTTGTGTTTGTTGTAATAATTTATTAGTAGTCTATAAATATTAATGTTATGAATATAAAAATAATTCGCCTTTGTGTGTTCGTTTTGAACCGCGAACATATGTATATATATTATTAATTTAATTGGACTTACTTTGTATGTTTACTCAGTTAAATACAAAATGTTTATATGTGTGTGTGGCGGTTCTTTTAATAATGGCATAAAATAATTGGGTAAATTACAGATGTTAATTATCTTTTATCATTGTTGATTTTGTACCTTTTATTTTTATTTTTATGTAGGGTTAATTTCACTTTATCCCTTTAACGTTTAGGGTCATAATCACTTTAATCCCTAACGTTATTTTTTAGGCATTTTAGTCACTGAACTAACAGTTAAAGTTAACTGTGTTAAATTTTCGCCTTAAATGATATTTTTATCCTCAAATTATTGATGTGTAAACAAATTTTCTCTTATCACCCAAAATATGTTATTTTATTTTCATAAATAGAGTTTGATGAAATTTAAAATATGTTGATGAATAATAAAAAAAATTTATTAAAGCATGTCAACAAAATAAGTATGTGTGAGAGAGAAAAAATCAATAAAGTAAAATTAAAAAAAAATAAGAAAAAGAGATAATAATGGTATTTTTGTTAAAATAATATTGAATGTTGAGTGACAATAAAGTGTAGCTCAAATGGTAAAACTACACTTTCCCTATGATTTAGGTCATGGGTTCAAGTCAGCCCAAGGGGTTAGGGTAAATTCTTTTTTTTTTTTTAAATCAATGTTGAGTTAAATTTAACGGAAGAATTTAAATATTTAAAAAATAACGTTACAAATTAAAGTGAAAATGAGTATGAATACGATTCAACTTTAATTGACTTTCGATTTATATGATTTAGTATTTTTAAACTTAGACCGAAACATCTTGTTTGATTGATTAAACCAGAAACCAGCCATAACACTGGTTCGGCCCCGCTCAGGCATAGTTCACCATCTTTTGGACCTCACCCAACTCATCAAAACATGCTCAAGTATATCCAACACCTCACTCGAAGAATGTTCCCTAAAACTATCAATCATATATGAAGTATTGTACAACTCATCAACACCTTATTCTTGTGTACAATTGTTTCCGTTAGTAACATTAATAAAGTTCGATTCAAATGTTACATGCAAAATATTGGTTTCAACCAATAACTCTTCTGCAGTTTCCAAACCAACATTTTCTTTCAATGTTGAGTTAAATAATTAACGGAAGAATTTAAATATTTAAAAAATAACGTTACAAATTAAAGTGATAATGAGTATGAATACTAATGGGTAAAGTAAAATTAATCCTTTTTTGGTATGTGGAGTTTGATAGAAACAAAAGGAAAGATGCAATTTCAAATTTTTATCAAATGTAGTGTGACGAAAATAAGTAAAGAATTTTTATAACTGTCATTTTTCTATTTGCATTATTATTTTTTTTATAAATAGGTTCACTAAATAATAGGTACTATTCATTATTTCCAATCCAAATAGTTATTTCAAAATATTATTTCATATCCAAACAATTATTCTATTATTCCAAAAGTTAACATTATTTCTAAAAGCCACAAAAGTCAACACACAAATATTATTCACTAAATAATACTCCATTATTGGCTATCCAAACAGCACCATTAATTTTGATTCTCATTCATATCCCACGTGTCAATAAACCAAACCTATCCCCTAAACTTTTTGCTGACATCAATATTTGCAAAAGGCACGGAGTTTGTAAGGCATAAAATCTGGGGTTAATAACACCTTGCCTCTCTGAATTAGGGGCAATTACACTTTACCACCTTAAAGTAACAAAATATACATTTTACTCTCTATTGACACTATTCATCTATTTACAATTTTAAAACCATCAAGATAATCTAAGAGTCTATTGAGACTAATTTTAAGTGTTTATTTGTAATGAATTTTTTGTCGTCTATTAAAAATCTAACTTTTTAATAATAATGTGTTTGTGATAGTATTAATTACCGATATCAACCTTTACCCCTATCCAAATAAACTTGTGAGTTGTGGCATTCCATCTCTTGATAACACTCTATTGTTAATATTCAGAGCTGCTTTATAAATCTGATTTGTGCATTCCTTATAATAAATGATGCAATTGTTTACTTGTCTCCTTCCGATAAACCACTTTGTAGAACTTAATTTTGGAATGATCGATTGGCCACCATTTCTCTTCAAGTGTAAATTTGAAGCGCCATAACTTCATCTGTCAATGTCCTGTGTCCTTTACATGGATGATATGTATTTGCACCATCTCCTGTTGACAAAGTAAAACTTTTATAATTCTGTTGTTTTCTAGTTTTCAATTATTGGCATCAATTTTGGACAAAATAATGAAGGAAAGACTATCTTCTTCTAATGTAATTGTAACAAAATGCTTTAATGGTACAAAAGATGAAACTTTTGTTAAAATTATCCTAAAACACTCTATGGTGATTAAATTGTGTCAAGAGCTTGACATGTAATTTCTATTTTTCCAGCCAAAAAAAAAAATACCCTGATGATTAAATTGTCTTTTGGAGTAGAGTACTTATTGAATCATTGATTGGCTTAACAATAAAATGCAATGCATTAATGTGTCACTACCAATAATGAAGTAAATTTATTTTCATTATTGCTTGCGGTCATTGATTACTACTGGTTTTGCAAATATCACAATTTGTGTGGGGTTGATTTTGAAGAATGACCATCCCCTCTTCTTTTTCTTATTATGTTGTTACGTGATTTCCTTTATTTTATTTTTCATCTCGTTCTTGATTTTTTTTTATTTTTTTTATTTCCTTATTGTTATGATTTTAATAAGACGCAAACATGGGAATGAAGAAAGAACATGGCACTACGATTGATGTGATGTTTAACAGAAGGGAGTTTAGTGGTTATCGAATTTTGGTTTCCTTGAAAGTGTGTGATCTTCTAGGGAAGGTTAGTTAAAAATTGGGTCCTGTCATGAAAGGTCATGGTGTACCAATTAAACTTGATAGTTGTATAAATTTTTTAATAATTAAACAATATAACTACAAACAAAAGTATATGGTAATATCTTTAAATTTTACTAATTATAAAATTAAAATGAGAGAAAAATAATTATAAATATAATTAATAAGTATGCATTTGAAATTTTTATATTTCTATTATATAAAAGTGATTGAAAAATAACTATATAACTTAGATATTAGTTGAAAATATAAATTAGATATGTATACTATAGTAATGAAATTACTATGCTTCTTCTTTTTGATATATTATAATATTACTATGATCTAGATATATGATTGTTTTGAAAACCTACAACTATATTGTGTTCCATGAAAAAAATAGAGGATAAAATTCATTTTGTTGAATGTGAAAAAATATAATTTTTTTTTTTTAGTTGTAACTTGTAAGTGGTCAAAATCAAACTGAATATTTAGAAGTATTATTTGTTTAATATGAATTAGCTTGATTTTATCGATATATATCATCAATAAAAATATTTTAGAAGTATTTGTCACAATTTTTAATTAGTGGTATTTTTGTCATAATCAAATATACTTGATATATATTTATTTTTCCTAATCAATGATTATTTGATAGTTATAATGATAGAATTCTTAATTAATGTGTATTGATCACTTTTTCCTATTTAAGTATTACTTGATAATATAAAGATAAATTAAAACTTTTGAATATTTAAAATATCGAGGTAGTTATGTGCTTTATTATAGTAATTTTTTAGTATGTAAAAGATGATGAGTTCTTAAATTTTAATTTTTTTAGTTACAAAATTTGTGCTATGCACTGGAAGATAAAAATATTTATATAGATATATATTATTCTTATTAAGATTATACAAACATATACATATATATATATATATGTGTGTGTGTGTGTGTGTGTGTGTGTGTAATTTTTATAATAAAATTATTTTATTAAATTAATAATGATGGCATAAACTTTTAGTAATTAAATCAAATAAAATTAAGTAACAATATCGAAAAGTTTTTCAATAGCAGAAACTAAAAGTAAGAACATGATATATTATTAAATTTTCAATTTAATCTTTATGCTTCCTTCCTAACTATAAATAATTATTAAAATTTGATGTTAAAATTAATTATATTTTAAAAATTGTATTACACATATGAACGATAATAAAGACATATACGTATTATTATTTTTAAAAGCTATGAATCTGCCGTGTTTTTTTTATACATATTATAGAAATAAATGAACTTAATAGCATATATATATATATAAATGGTCAAAAAATTAACATACAAAAATCCTTAGTTCGTTAGTGAAGAGTAGAAAAAAAAAAAAAAAAAACCCACTAAAGCTAATTTTGCCCATGACATTTTTTCTGCTACTTCTCCAAAAAGAACAAAAAAAAAAAAGAAGCATTTTGCTAGCTTTAACGTATGGTACAAAATCAATTTTATCTATTATAATCAGTATTCAACTCATGTTGGGATTATACTATTTGTATACTCCTTTCAAAATTATGCAATTTTTAAGAATAATTTGTGAAGATCACATAGTAAAAAGAAAGTTGGAGTTTTTTTTCTAGATTAAAAGGAAAAAATAACACTTCTAACAATAAAAACCATAATTGAAGTGGAGAATATATATTATTAAAGTTACTTTTAAATATAATATAATTAAATTGTCAATAGGTTCAATCTTTTAGAACCCATGATATGTACATGATCATAACAAATTTTACGTCTATTTGTATTATCAATTTTAAAAAAATTTATGTTCTTTAAACAAAATTAGATTGTTTTCTTAAAAGACTACCTGTAAACTTTGGATACAAAAATTTAAATGAGAGTTGAGAGAACAAAATTTGAATAAGTATTTGATTTTATTAAAATTATATAAATAAAATATCATAATTATATGGAATATAGTAAAAATGATAGCTATTTTGTACATGTAAAAGGAAAAAATAATATTTCTAACAATTGATTTTAGATCTCACCATATATATTATATATATAAACAGGATGCCAAAAAGTAAATCTATAAATAATAATTATACACAAAATTTTTTTAAAAGTATTATGGTTAAAGTACTTAAAAATAATATTTGTTGACATTTAATAGTTAATTACCAATAAATATAAATTCGCAAGAAGATCAAAAAAAAAAAAAAAAAAAAAAGAATTTGATCTTAAAAGTTTGTTATCTTGTTGTGATCTAATAAATTATTTTTTTATAACTACTAACTGGATGTAATTAAGTTGCAATAATGATATTATTTAGACATGGTAGGTTAAAAATCTTCCTACTTTTGTGAAAGTTATTAATTTTAACCCTTTATATATATATATATAACTTAAAATTATGAATAAAAGTTTTGCATAATTAATAAAGGCTAGTAATTTTGGCACTCTATCATCACTTTTGATTAATCAAAATGACTTAAATTGCCATATACATTTGTAATTATAACATTGCCTTCTGTATTTAAATTCTTTATTAATTTCCTATTTATTATACACATTTATATGTTTTATTAGAATAATTATGGTATTTGTAATTTTGTTAAAGTAAATTATATTCTCTTTTTTTTTTAAATTAAAAATGAGCATTAACTTTCTTAATTAGCAAGAAAAATGGAGAATTTAGGATGGATAATCCATTTAATCAAATATTATTGGAAAGCTAATAATTATATATTGTACTTTTTATGGAATCAGGATATTTTGAATTGATAGGATTTCCATTTTCATCCTAAATTGGGTCATACTATTATAATTAGAATGCATGGTTTATTTAATATTTCTTTCAAGTAATATGTCCATAATATTTCACATTGATTTTTATTTTTGAACTTATTGGAGTATTAATTTGTCGTAGCTATTATAAAATCTATTAAATAATATATTTTTTTAAATAAATAATGCTTTATGATTTATTGCCTTTTCATATAAGTACATTTTGACATACTTATAGAATATAAGTAATGGGTATATGAGCCATTTCAAGTCAAAGAAATATAAGAATAGAGCGTTTAAAGCTAATTTTGAAGTGTCAAAATTATTGGCCTTAATAAAATTTTATTTTCCTAACATATTTTTAACAACGTAAACATATATGATGGTACACTTTTAATTTTATAACTATTTTTGGGGGAAAAAAAATTATAAGAGGTGTGCATAAATTGAGGATTTTTTTTTTTTAAAAAAAAAGGCAGTTAAAGATAATATTTAAGTAATTAATATGAACTTCATTGTTAATTAAGCAGTTGATTTTTTACCTTTATTTTTTGCTAAATAAATTTCTTTTTGCCTAATATGTCACATGTCATGGACACTCCTTATAGCTTTCCCCAAAAGGGGTTTTGCTATAATATATATATTCAAACTTATAAAATAATATCAAAACCGGTCGAATTTAAATTTGGATCCGATAAGGTGCGACGAATCTAGAGATGGATTTTCTTTTATGAACCCAACAAATATTCGGATTCGAATTCGAATCGGATAATGTTAAATGAATCCCAATTTGAATATGTAAGATCTGGCCCAAATCCGACCAACCTAATCAAAGGCTCCACTTCAGTTATTAGTAAAAAGTTTACAAAACAACAATGCAAATAGAAAAATGGCAATTGTGAAGATTCTTTACTTAACCTCACTATATTACATTTATTGAAGACACACGGTTCAAAATCATTTACGTAATTATTTACTGAATATTTTTTAAAATATAAATAATGAATGAAAAATATTTAAATAAACCCAGTCTTTGACTTGCCTATAAATCTCGTGGTCAGGATTTAAAATTATGAAATCTTGCTTACATCAAGTTATATCATATATTCTATAATATTTAATCTACAATACAAAATCTGCAAGTGGGGTCAAAAATCAAATATATATATAAATATTTGCCATAATAAATAGGACATGAATAATATAAATAATAGATTGTGTGAATAATAAATAAGACAAAAGATGAATAATATAAAATATATTATTTGAAAAATTATTTACTGACCAAATAATTTATTATTTTGACTAAATATTATTTAGCAAATAATGCACATTATTTACAATCCAAAAAGAGCTTAAAATTTATATTCCTTTGGTTCCCCTCTTTACTCATAACTTTTGCCAAATTATTTAACTGAATACTACAAAAAATTAAATAAAATAAAACATGGTGGAAAATATTTAGGAAAAATTCTACAAATCCTTTCAGAAAATAATTCTCTTATACTTTGAATGTTTGTATAATATAATATCATATATCTTAAAAGTTTAAATTGTATAAACTTTTAAAACTAATAGAATAATTTTCTAAAAGGAATGTAAATATTTTGTGCTTCATATTTAAAAGTTTTGTTTGATTCACCATATAATTAATTATTCAAGGAACCAAAGAAAAGTTTCAAAGTAGTCTTAACCAGCCACGTTTAAGCATCAACCCGCCAAAACATTTCGCCACAAAAGGTTTTTTTTTCACACAGCAGTTCGCCACGTGTTCCCACCAATTGGTTTTTCAATTTTGTCAGCTTTTTACAGCAATCAGATGCTTTTTGCATGAGTTTTGTGAATGTCGTCCAAACGCGTCTAACATTACTAACGCGCCTGAGATTTTTCCTCATTTTTTTTAAGTAGTAAAATGATTTAAATTGTGACTTGTCAGTGGCCGTTTGGGTTTGGAACAGAATTTAAAACAAGATGCAAGTTTACTATTTTTTTTTTAATTTTAAATATTTATATAATATTATTTATTTAAAAATTTATATTATACAAATTTTTAAAATCAAAAAAATAATTAATTTTAAAGTAACTGTAGAATTTCCTTTAAAATAGCAGCCACGCCGTCCATTATCATTTAATTTTCTTTGTTCTAGTTCATTACTCATTAATTAATGATTAAAGTGAATTAATTGATACAAAATTTAAATTAAGAACTATAATGTCAAATTCAATAAACTTTTAAAAGTAAATTTTTTTATGTTTTCTTACAATGACTTGGGGTAAAAAGGAATATTTTTTAATTTTTTAATAATTAAATTGTTGATATGTACTAACCAAAGGAACAAAACGGAAAAAAAAAAAAAAAAGTTAAAAAAATTTACTGTTTACGGTACAAATCTTAAAAGAATTTATTGTATTTAACCTTTATAAAATCTTCAATTTTTTAATGTTAAACACCATGTACACAGCAATTAATGTGGTTTGCATAACTACCATCTAATGTAATATGACATTTTACATGAATTAATGAAGCTGTTTTTGTTTTTTGTTTTTTTCCAAAAAAATATATATATAATGGGACTCTACAAAACAAGAGCAACCACTAATTTTGTCCAAGAAAATCCACGCGCAAACTCTCTCTTGTACCGCCAAATATCACTCTCCAATTCTTTTGCGCAAAAAACAATGACAACTTTTGAATTATCTCATTCATGGTAAAACAATGCAGCGAAGTCAAGTCTGTTGTGCCCACAAATGTGGACAATTGACGACAATTGACGGCCATGGCGCAATACTTTCAAAGCTGAAAGCTCCCGTGGTCCGGGGTAAATATTTACCTGACTCCGATTCACGGATGGCACGATAAATTTTTGATCCAAATAAATTCACATCTCTTCTATCTTTTAAAAATAAATAATTTATTTTAAAAGAGAGGATTAAAAAGACAGATATAGACTTAAGTATCTCCCCCTGTGTAGCGGGAGTAAGCCTTCAACAATGTCATAATGCATACGGCCCGCGCATCTCTGTCTCTTATCCATTACCCTCCGCCTTCTTTCTCCTTCTTCTACTTCTTATAAATCTCAAGTCAACAACGTCATATTTTTTCTTTCCATTATAATAAGATAAAATTCAAGTCTCTTGAGCGGCTGTCTGTCTTCACAAGCCAGTCTTCAATGGCTTCATTGCCCGACTCTTGGCAATACCCATATGCCCGTCGGGACGAATCTGTCGTCGATATCTACCACGGCGTCCCCGTCCCGGACCCTTACCAATGGTTAAACCAAAAAAAAAAAAAACAAAAAACAGATTCTCCTCCGAAGTATTTTTGGTTTCTTGAAGCTTTACTTACTCTGCTTTGATGGGTTGTTTTTGTTTCTTGTGGAGTATATAGGCTTGAGGATCCAGCTTCGGAGGAGACCAAAGAATTTGTAGAGAAGCAGGAGGAATTAACTGAATCGGTGCTTAAGACATGCGAGACCAGAGATAAGCTTCGTGAAAAGATTACAGAGATGATCGATTTTCCTCGCTATGAGACTCCATTTAGGGCTGCTAATAAGTACTTTTGCTTTCATAACACCGGTCTTCAACCCCAAAGTGTCCTCTATGTTCAGGTTGGATTCTTTTTTTCAATTAATATTTAGTGTTTCCGGTGATGATTTTATCTCAATTGAGCAAAGTTATGATTTTTATCTTTGGTTTTGTTATTCCCTTTATTCCAATCATCAGTTTCTTTCTTTTTTTTTTTTTTTTTTGTTGGAATTAGGAATTAGGAATTAGAATCTTGAATTATTGTTGACGATAAAGAGGATAATTTGTTGTTAAGGCAATTCGAATGTGGGTTGAACTTGTTTGGATAATGTTTTTATTCAGGATGGATTGGATGGAAATCCGGAGGTACTGCTTGATCCTAATACATTAAGTGACGATGGGACAGTGGCATTGACTGCATATGCGGTAAGTGAGGATGCTAAGTACTTGGCTTATGGGACCAGTTCCAGTGGAAGTGATTGGGTCACCATTAAAGTCTTGCGGGTTGAAGATAAGCATTTGCTGTCGGACAGTATTTCGTGGGTAAGCTTTGTCAATTTGTTGCTGGCATTAGATTAAGCTGCCTGAACTCGTACAAGTGATTATATGATTGATTTGTGATCAATTCTGTAGGTGTCTCTTTTACGACATCTAGATGTGTATAAGAGACAAAGGCTTTTTCTATTGCAGATATCCTACTCCCGAGTAAGTGTTAGGCACAAGAGTTCGACTTAGGTCTTCTTTTTGTTATCAACTTAGTGACTAGCACTATAAGCACTTCATGGAAACTGCAATGATCGATAGCTTGACCAGTATATTTAAAGAGTCTGAAAAATGTTGGTGAACTTTCAGTTTTTCGATTTACTATAACTTAAAGAAGTAAGAATGTTTTTTGATAGCTTTTTTGAATCAATCAGATACTTCTTTTTCATATTTCCTGTGCTGCTCATTTTGTTGTCATGTGTTTTCTAGGGATGGAGATAACTTGGATGCTGGGACAGAGACCAATGTTAACCTGAATCATGAGTTGTATTATCATTTCTTGGGTACCGATCAATCTGAAGACATCTTATGTTGGAATGATCCTGACAATCCAAAACATATGCATTTAGCATCTGTAACAGAAGATGGACAGGTGATTATGATTTTCTAGCTTATTCCACGTAGTTAGGTTAGCTCCTTAGTTAGCCAGACAATTACAGCATTTACAATTTGCTTTTTAATCATAGGTTATAGAGTTAATATGCTGTGTAACTCATGTCTACGGTAGTTATGCCATGATAGAACTTGATAATTTATTTTTTGTATTCTGTTCTTTTGTTACAGTATGTCCTGCTATATACTTCCGAGAGCTGTGATCCTGCAAACAAATTTTATTACTGTGACTTATCTGCTCTTTCGGGTGGGCTTGAAAGTTATAGAGGAAACGATGAGAATCTACTGCCTTTTGTGAAGTTTGTTGATAGTTTCGATGCTTCTTATCTAGTTGTTGCGAATGATGGTTCTGTTTTCACCTTCCGGACTAATAAGGATGCTCCGAAGTACAAACTTGTCCGAGTAGATCTGAAAGAACCTACCTCTTGGACTGAAGTCCTCCAAGAGTCTGAAAAAGATGTGCTCGAATCAGCTGTTGCTGTCAATGGATGATTAATCAAATAGTTGTGAATTATTTGAGTGATGTAAAGAATGTTTTGCAGTTAAGGGACTTGAGAACAGGCAGTCTGCTGCTTTGTTTACCAGTTGACATAGGGACCATCTCTGAAGTTTCTGCTCAGCGCAACGATAACATCATTTTTATTCATTTTACAAGCTTCCTTGTCCCTGGCATTATTTATCAATGTAATCTAGAAGGTGATGCCCCAATTATGAGCATATTCCGAGAAACCATAGTTCCTGGATTTGACCGGACACAATTTGAAGTTAATCAGGTAAATCTGTTTGATTACATAACATGTGCTTGGCTGTGTGGAGCTCTGTACATTGGCCATCTAAATGCTAGGGCTTAGTGGTTGACATGTTAATTCATGAATATGTTTGATTTACTCATTGATATATTCTATTTCTGCAGGTTTTTGTGCGTAGTAAGGATGGTACTCTGATCCCAATGTTTGTGGTGTCTAAGAGGGATATTTCCCTTGATGGATCACACACCTTGTTTACTGTACGCTTATGGTGGTTTTAATATTAGTATTACACCATCATTTAGTGTTTCTCGTATTGTGATTGCCAGGCATTTGGATGCCATCTTTTGTATTGCAAATATTCGTGGTGGCGGAGAGTATGGAGAAGAATGGCATAAAGCCGGATCCCTTGCAAAAAAGCAGAATTGTTTTGATGACTTTGTTTCTTGTGGTGAATATCTAATTGCTTCTGGTTATACGCAGCCTAGAAAGTTGTGCATTGAAGGTGGAAGCAATGGTGGGCTACTTATTGGGGCTTCCATCAATCAGGTACTTTTCACCATTTTGGAGGGTTGGGGGGCAGATGTTTCATGTTCCCAGTGTTGATTTTTACCTGAGATTTTTTGGAAATACGTGGTGACAGAGACCTGATCTTTTTGGGTGCGCTCTAGCCAATGTTGGTGTTATGGACATGCTTAGATTTCACAAGTTCACCATCGGTGAGAATACATTTTCTTTTTGAAGGACTTCTTTGTCTTTGAAGTCTTCTAACATCTTGCCGAGTCATAAGTTGATTTTGTTTTCTTCTCTTCCCTTTGGCCAGGCCATGCATGGACCTCTGATTATGGTTGTTCTGAGATAGAGGAAGAGTTTCATTGGCTTTACAAGTGAGTTGTTCTGCTTATTTCAAGCATCTATCTGTGTATGGCTTTCTTCTATCTTGCTGTGATTTTGCCTTAGTAAAGCTCCAGATAGACGTGAAATACGCTATAGTGGGAAATACAACTTTGAATTGCTATAATATGGTTTCCAGATAGGAAAGTTTGGTGGTAGAAAGGAAGATATATTATTACCACTTAGTCAACATTAATAACTGGAAACTAGCAGGTAATGATAATAAAATGATTCGGTTGCTCTAATGTCATTGTACAGAAAATTGGACGAAGTTCATATTTTCTTCTTGGTTTACTATTGTCTATTGCTGTCAAATTCTGTTTTGTTTAAGTTCACTTTATGGGTTATTACTGGAATTCATTGAAGCACTACTCTTGCAGGATTATCTATTGATATATCATTTTTTTTTCTTTGTTTGTCTTCTCAAGGTACTCACCACTCCACAATGTCAGAGGACCGTGGGAACAATCTTCTGATCAGGTTTCTCAGTACCCATTTACAATGCTATTAACAGCCGACCACGATGATCGGGTTGTGCCACTGCACTCACTGAAGTTTTTAGCGGTGAGTGCTACAGCTGTTCATTTACAAATCTATCCCTCTACTCCTTTGATTATCAGCCATCAATTGGTTTGTTCGGGCATGCTTACAGATTTCCACTACTGTGATTTGCGTTGAATATGGTGTTACTAAAAGATAACATGGTTCTGTTTATATGATCTGCATAATGTTAAAGAAACACATGCTACTTCAAGCAAAAGAAAAAGAAAAGGAAAAAATGGATAGTAGTTTGAACATGTTCCCCAAATATAAGTATCTTACTGCAGGCGTAGGAAATGGAGTGGAATGACCAATTCGACGTATTATTGACAAAACTAAGCAAAGATATTGTGTCTTTTACTTAACCAAGTAGTTTTTGCTCATCTTCAATGGTCTTTCATTTGTCTCTGCATGTTTTTTTTTCTATTATGGCTGCTATTTTGTTAAAAGTTGTCTCTCCAATATTGTTATAGACCCTGCAATATGTTCTCTGCACAAGTTTGAAGAACAGTCCCCAGACCAACCCAATTATTGGTCGTATTGAACGTGAAGCAGGGCATGGAGCTGGTCGTCCCAGACAGAAAATGGTAAACCGTTTGTTAATTAATTTCCCGTGCACCGAGTAAGGGATTATTTTTTCACTTGACGTTTTCCATCATTGCAACAGATTGATGAAGCTGCAGATAAATATGGCTTCATGGCAAAAGCGTTGAGTGCAACCTGGGTAGATTAGGGGTGATGCAATGGGAAAAAGATTGAAATCTTATTTATGTTGAGGATGGAGGAGAAGGATGTTAGCTCCAACATTGAAGTTCTTCTTCGTAAACACCACTACACTTACATTGAAGTTCTTCTTCCTATGTAAACACAGATTAGTCCACCTTCTCATTATTCCTTCAGAAGGTGCAACAAGTATTTTGCCTATGTAAACACAGATTAGTCTGCCTTCACATTATTGCTCTAGAAGCTGAAACAAGCATTTGAGTCCCGGTTAGCACATGATACTGGAAGAATATTAAGAGTCCGTTTGGTTTTGTTGGATGGAGGAAAACATTTTGTATAAATAAATTTGTTTTTCATACAATTTTTTATTTTTCAGTAAGGGTTCGTTCTGTTGGTTGGATGGAGGAAAACATTTTATATGAAAAAGTTCGTTCTTCGTACAATTTTTCATTGTAAAATAAAAATATTTGAAATATAACTTTTTAATATTATTCATCTTTAATTTTATGAATATGAGTTAAAACAGATTTATAACAATTGTAATGAATATTTCACAAGTAATTGTGATTATTGTTTGAAAACTAAATGATAATATAATGTAGTGATAAAATATACACTTAATGATAGTTATATTATTATGCAGCAAATAGATAAGAATTTAAAATGAAAATAAATTTAGTAAATGAAGTTATATAAATAAGTATTTTATGGTTCAATGTCACTCTAGAACTATACAATTCAACTAGAAGGAGAAAAATTAAAAAATATTTTAACTCAAAAAATATTTTTTATTGTTTGGTGTCAAGAAAAATTTTTAAAAGTATTTTTCTAAAAATGTTTTCAACCCAACTAAACACACCCTAAGTTCTTTTCATAATCTTCCATACTATGAACTTCCCCCATACAAACTTTACAAACACAATCTATTTACCTTAACAAATATCTTGAAGCACACATGCAATGATTTAATTTTCAACTTTTACTAATTACTCAAGAATTTATTGATCGATTACATTACTAATTGACCATTCAACAAAGAATACTCCAAAGTTTTTGTTGAGATTGATTCAAGCATTTCCCTTGCTGGATTAATTACAGGTCTTTTTATGATTTTGTAAGTCTATTTTATTGTGTATGGTTTCTACTTGGAATATTTCCAAGTTAGTTAATCATATGAAGACTTCTGATAATTCCCAGAGAGATTGAGAAAAAAAGGGAGAGTGCCAACCAACCAAAGCTACTAAACCAATGCCTCCAACAAAAAAGCAATGTACTATTATGTATAGGTTTTGATTTGAGAATAAGGGAGGAATTAAGAACACCCTAAGTTCTTTTTCTGAAAATTTTTTCAACCCAACTAAGAACACCCTAAGTTCTTTTCGTAATCTTCCATACTATGAACTTTCCCAATTCAAACTTTGCATACACAATCTATTTACCTTAACAAATATCTTGAAGCACACATGCAATGATTTAATTTTCAACTTTTACTAATTGCTCAAGAATTTATTGATCGATTACATTACTAATTGACCATTCAACGAAGAATACTCAAAAGTTTTTTGTTGGGATTGATTCAAGCATTTCACTTGCTGGATTAATTACAGTTCTTTTTATGATTTTGTAAGTGTGCTTTATTGTGTATGGTTTCTACTTGGAATATTTCCAAGTTAGTTAATTATATGAGACTTCTGACACAATGCGGGGAGAGATTGAGAAAAAAGAGAGAGTGCCAACCAACCAACCAAACCAATGTCTCCAACAAAAACAATGTATTATGTATGGGTTTTGATTTGAGAATGGAAAATATTTAAGTAGATCTGATTTATAATTTTATTTGTAATTTTTTTGATATAAATTAAATGTTTTGAAATTTGTGACAGTAAGTAAGATTTTATAAGATTTAATTTTGATCGCGAGATTTACAAGTGAGATCTAAAATTGAATTTATAGTAGTATTTTCCTTGAAGAATACGGAAGGAACTAAACGCGGTTAACTGCTTCCACTGACATGCTGCCACGTGGGATATGTCAGAGACCAATTAAATTGAAGTAGACAAAAGAATTTAAATGGGAAAAGATAATTAAACACTAGGATAATTAGTCATGTCTTAATTAAGTGCCTATCGTTTGAAGATGGCAAATACTTCGGTAGATTCGATTTTTGATTTCATTTGTAAACTCTGTAGTGTGGATTAAATTTTAAAAAATCTATGACATTATGTAAGTAAAATTCTTTAACATTTAATATTGATTATAGGATATACAGGTAGGGTCAAAAATCAGATCTACCTAAGTATTTTCCTTTGAAAATAAGTTTGTAACTAGGGTGTGAAGGTAACTTTGGACGGGTCACCAATTTATTATCATTTTAATTGTATTTTATGAATTACTAATATATAATTTTGAAACATTCTATAATTCTTTTTAGGGAACCATTCTCTTGTATTTTAAATGTTTGTACTGTACAATATTATATGTTTTAAATATTTGTACTGTATAATATTTTAAAAGAATGATTCCCTAA
Organism: Cinchona pubescens; assembly: GCA_025175665.1. Taxonomy (NCBI): domain Eukaryota; kingdom Viridiplantae; phylum Streptophyta; class Magnoliopsida; order Gentianales; family Rubiaceae; genus Cinchona; species Cinchona pubescens. The sequence continues at coordinate 729,094 of JANKKI010000233.1, forward strand.
AAAGAATTATAAAATTCACTTATAATTTTTTCCCTCAAAGAATATCAAAGAAACACATGTAACCTTGTTTCGTTATTTTTTTTTAAATAATAATAAAGGGCTAATGTTATTTAATGGAAGCAACTTCTTTTTTTTCCTACCTTCACTTGAATTTCTTGTAAATGTTAATGCTCTCCTCCTTAAATGTTTTAAAGTTGAAGCGTCTTCAATTTATTAAATGAAATAAGATTATGATCGGTAGTATTCTAATAGATAGGATCGATTCCTTAGAATCCTTCCTTTCTTCAAACGGAACGAACCGAGATAGAATCAGACCGATTTCCAAAATGTTTTTCTGACGATTCCTCAATGTCTCGACTATTCACGGAACTTAACAAGCTAGATGATTAATCATCCGCTTCTGGAAGAAATCAAAGAATAACAATTGGGAATCTTACAAGATCCGTTCGTTCTTTTTTCTTTGATAGATGGTCATAACTTCATCTGGGTTCGAATCCTACTAAGAGGTCCACAAGAGATCCAAAATTGTTGAAGATTATACTATTACTATTTTAGATTTGTCTAGCTTCCATTTTTTTTTTGTTATTATTTTTGTTGGTTACTTCGTCCAACTTAATTCCCAACACTATGAAGTTCCATTGTTCCAATCTTGACAAAATATATGGGCAGTCTGGACCGTTGTTCGTTGCCTAAAAAGTTGAAGACAACTAAAGGCATTACAGAAACTGCTTGGGTGGACCTTATTGCAACCCATCGGCCCAACTCTAATATCATAACATGCAAGATTTTATGGTTTAGCTCAACTAATATTACCCCTTCGCTTGGGCCCGTTTTATAAAAGATCCAAAACGAAACAGAATTTTTTTTTTAATGATATGGTTAAAATTCCTAATGACTTATTTGTGTATTACGTACAAAGGTTCTATCTCTTTTTATGCGGGTAAGATAAATGTTTTAATGTAGAAGAATGGTGTGAGTTTCTAATATTGTTATCTAGCCCTATAAGATAAAGATAATAGTAATAATGGTAAATGATATTTGTGTCCAATATTCTTTTCTTAACTTGTATACATAATAGGCAAATTCCAGGAGGAAGAATTATCAAATGGGAAAACAGCACATCAGACTTTTTATAATAGTCCATTTATTGAATCACATAAGCAGTGATTTAAATATTAACTTTTTGTAATAAATCAAGAATTTAATTATCAATTACGTTACTAACTATTCAGGGAAGGATAGTAAAGTTTCAACCTTTTTCAATGCAGGTAGAATTAGTGTTGGAAAATACTACCATAGACACCCTCATCTATAGACCTTGGGTTAAAATTAAATCTTATAAAATTTTACTTACATCAACTAATGTCATATATTCCACAACATTTAATCCACACCACAAGATTTACAAGTGAGATCACAGATTAGTTCTACATAGGTGTTTCCCTTGAATAATAGGTATGCCCTCATGGCTCATGGCAAATGTGTTGGTATGTTGGATACGCATGCAAGAACTTCAAGTTAAAATATGTTCGTAATTATGTTGAGGTATTAAAATAGTGTATTTTGAATTTGTGAGTGATTAAAATACATCATTTTGAATGTAAGAGACTAACTAAGTACAATTTGAAATATGAGATACTATTAAGGTTATTTTCCCTTTTCAATAATTTACTTAGCTATCAATTTCAAAGTTGAGTCACAAATGGGGATATTTTATATAAAAATTTAATTCACGGTTCTCAAAAAAATAAGTACTTCTTCTATTTTAAATTATCTGTCACCTTCAATTAGTGCACACGAATTAAAAAATTTATTAAATTACATCAATTTTGTAAAAATATAGTTCAAAGTGACTAAATTATCCTTTTGTATTAATATCCTAACTATATAATCCTCCTATTATTAATTTGACACAAAGGGTAAAAGTTAAAAAAAATATCATTTAATACTTTCTTGATTTTTTAAAATGACAAATAATATGATACAAGACAAACTATCTAAAGTGACAATTAATTTGAAACGAAAGAAATAACATATATTAATATCATTGGGCTTGTTTGGATAGCAAATAATGCCTATTATTTGCCAAATAATATTTGGTCAACAATAATCTCTGTTTGATCAACAAAACATTTTTTTTCAAATAATATCACACACTATTCATGTTTTGTTTTATTCATTATTCACACAATCCATTATTGCACTGTTCATGTCCTATTCATTGTTTACATTTTTAAAAAATATTCTATTAATAATTATGTATAAACAATGGAATTAATTTTTTTTTTTTTTGGCAATCCTTACCTGGTAACTATTAGGATCGTATATTTTTTATTTTAAAGTGTGTTTGTTGTAATATTTTATTAGTAGTCTATAAATATTAATATTATGAATATAAAAATAATTCGCCTTTGTGTGTTCATTTTGAACCGTGAACATATATATATATATATATATATATATATATATATATATTATTTTAATTTGAGTTACTGTGTATGTTTACTCAGTTTAATACAAAATGTTTATATGTGTGTGTGGTGGTTCTTTTAATAATGATATAAAATAATTGGATACAGATGTTAATTATCTTTTATCATTGTTGATTTTGTACCTTTTTGTTATTATTTTTATGTAAGGTAAATTGCACTTTATCCAACTTTAACGTTTAGGGTCATAATCACTTTAATCCCTAACGTTATTTTTTAATCATTTGTCTCTTATGAACTAACAGCTAAAGCTACAGGTGTTAAATTTTAGCCTTAAATGATATTTTTATCCTCAAATTATTGATGTGTAAACAAATTTTCTCTTAACACCCAAAATATCTTATTTTATTTTCATAAATAGAGTTTGATGAAATTTAAAATATGTTGATGAATAATAAAAAAATTATTAAAACATGTCAATAAAATAAGTGTGTGTGAGAGAGAAAAAATAAATCAAGTAAAATTAAAAAAAAAATAAGAAAAAGAGAGAATAAGGGTATTTTTGTTAACATATTGAATGTTGAGGGACAATGAAGTGTAGTTCAAATAAGATAACTTTTTTAATTCTTTTTATGTATGTGGAGTTTGATAGTAAATAAAAGGAAAGATGCAATTTCAAGTTTTGTGTATAGTGTGACGAAAATAAGTAAAATTTTTTTATGATTGTCATTTTTCTATTTGCATTATTATTATTTTTTATAAATATGTTCACTAAATAATACGTACTATTCATTATTTCCAATCCAAATAGTTATTTCAAAACATTATTTCATATCCAAACAATTATTCTATTATTCCAAAAGTTAACATTATTTCTAAAAACCTGTATCTTATACAACATTTAAATATTAATCACCAAATAATACTCCATTATTGGCTGTCCAAACAACGCCATTAATTTTTATTCTCATTCATATCCCACGTTTCAATAAACCAAACCTATCCCCTAAACTTTTTGCTGACATCAATATTTGCAAAAGGCTGGAGTTTTTATGGCATAAAATCTGGGGTTAATAATACTTTGCCTCTCTGAATTAGGGGTAATTATATTTTATCACCTTAAAGTAATAAAATATATACTTTATTCTCTATTGACACTATTCATCTATTTACAATTTTAAAACCATCAAACTAATCTAAGAGTCGATTGAGACTATTTTTAGGTGTTTATTTGTAATGAATTTTTTGTCAAAGTCTATTAAAAATCTAACTTTTTAATAATAATGTGTTTGTAATAGTATTAATTACCGACATCAACCCTTTACCCCTATCCAAATAAACTTGTGAGTTGTGGCATTCCATCTCTTGATAACACTCTATTGTTAATATTCAGAGCTGCTCTATAAATCTGATTTGTGCATTCCTTATAATAAATGATGCAATTGTTTACTTGTCTCCTTCCGATAAACCACTTTGTATAACTTAATTTGGAATGATCGATTGGCCACCGTTTCTCTTCAAGTGTAAATTTGAAGAGCCATAACTTCAAATGTCCTGTCGCATACAAAGTTCTTTTACTTCAATTACTTATCAGCTTGGCAAACTAATCGCAATTTGAATAGTATAATAATTCTATGTTTGGAGAGTAATTTGTGACTTTTCTTTATGTAGACAAATGTTGAAAGCTCATCTAGAAGCAAAATAAGAGAGTCCATGAGATTTGCACCATCTCTTGTTGACATAGCAATTAGAAAAAATGATAAGTGTATAAAAATTTACTTACTTATTCCAGGTATTCAGTTATGATGATAAGAGATTGGAAGGTCGATAAGGAATTGATAAACGCATTTACTTGAGTTCTCTTCCACCGGTCTTGATAGTAAAAGAACTTTTATGACTTATTTCAGTAGTGAACGACTTTTTTTACTGTGTGATTAGTGGCTTAGCTGTTAGCTGTCACAATTAGTTGCTATTCATAGTGATCTCAAGTTTGAGAGGAATGATGTGAATTGCAGAGCTTTTATGGTTCCATTAAAACAACTAACTTTTATAATTCTATTGTTTTCTAGTTTTCTATTATTGGCATCAATTTTGGACAGAATAATGAAGGGAAGACTATCTTCTTCTAATGTAATTGTGGGATGCTTTAATGGTACAAAAGATGAAACTTTTGTTAAAATTGTCCTAAAACACTGATTAAATTGTGTCAAGAGCTTGACATGTAATTTCTATTTTTCCAGCCAAAAAAAATTACCGCGATGATGATTAAATTGTCTTTTGGAGTAGAGTACTTATTGAATCATTGATTGGTTTAATAATAAATTGCAATGCATTAATGTGTCACTACCAATAATGAAGTAAATTTATTTTCATTATTACTTGCAGTCATTGATTACTACTGGTTTTGCAAATATCACAATGTGAGTGGGGTTGATTTTGTGGTCTCATGTATGGGTGCTATTCACAAATACACAAACCATAGAGGTTCGACTTGGTGACTTATACAAGTTATTGTCTCGTTCATATAGATCTTATCCTCTATCTTGTCTGTGAATAGGGTGCTAAATTGCATTAAGTTGAAGAATTGCTAGTATGAAGAATGCCTTATCTCGTTCTTGATTTTTTTTTTTTTATTTATAATTGTTATGATTTTAATAAACGCAAACATATGAATGAAGAAAGAAGGGATCTTTTTTAAATACATAAAAAATCAAAATATAATGTTAAAGATATTTCAATTATTTAATTTGATATTATAAAATTTTTAAAAAATAAATCATATAATTGGAAGACAAAATGTAATTTTATTAATTCAGAAAGCGTTAATTCAATGAATTATGGGATATGCTAGCACAGGGCACTACGATTGATGTGATGTTTTACTGGTTATCGAATTTTGGTTTCCTTTAGGGTGTATTCCTTTGGATTGAAAGGAAGAAAATATTTTCCATGAAAAAAATCTATTTTTCATACAATTTTCTGGTGTTCGGTTGACAAAATAAAAATATTTTGAAATAAAAAATTTTAACGTTTTATCTTTAATTTTATGAATACAAGTTAAAAAAACTTATAACAATGGTAATAAATACCTTACAAACAATTGTGATTAATAAAAAATTGATTTTATTCAAAATTAAATGATAGTACAATATAATAGTAAAATATGCATAATTTTATTTCCATTATATTAGTGTGGAACCCATGATTAAGAGAAAATAGAATAAAAAGAATTAAAAACGAAAATAAGTTTAGCAAAGGAAATTCTAAAAGTAGTTAGTATTTGAGATTTAATGTCACTCTTGAATTATCCGAAAATAACTTACACTCAAAAATTTTGTAAGTTATTTTCAGTGTCTGGCACCAAAAAAATTTATGAAAAATATTTTTTTGAAAATATTTTCAATCCAAACGAACACACCCTTAAAGTGTGTGATCTTCTGGGGAAGGTTATATAGACCCAGCTCTTAAAATATTATGGCCTTTAATTCTAAAGCGTGCCTTGCATATGTAATAAAATTGTACTATATATTAGTGTGTGCTTATATATACATATTATAGTTCAATATCCCATATTATGTACAGAAGTACGAATATTTTATTTAATTTTTATATTAATATTAAATTAATGATAGTTGCATAAAATTTTTCATAATTAAACAATATAAGTACAAACAAAAGTATGTGGTAATATCTTTAAATTTTACTAATTATAAAATAAAAATGAGAGAAAAATAATTATAAATATAATCAATAAGTATGCATTTGAAATTTTTATATTTCTATTATATAAAAGTGATTGAATGATTGAAAAGTAGCTATATAACTTAGATATTAGTTGAAAAAATAAATTAGATATGTATACTATAGTAACGAAATTACTATGGCTTTCTTTTTGATATATAATAATATTACTATGCCCTAAATATATGATTGTTTTGAATACCTACAACTATATTGTGTTCCATGAAAAAAATAGAGGATAAAATTCATTTTGTTGAATGTAAATAAATATAATTTTTTTTTTAGTTGTAACTTGTGTGGTCAAAATCAAACTCAATATTTAGAAGTATTATTTGTTTAATATGAATTAGCTTGATTTTGTCGATATACATCATCAATAAAAATATTTTAGAAGTATTTGTCACAATTTTTAATTAATGGTATTTTTGTCATTATCAAATATACTTGATATATATTTATTTTTCCTAATCAATGATTATTTGATAGTTATAATAATAGAATTCTTAATTAATGTGTATTGATCACTTTTTCCTATTTAAGTATTACTTGATAATATAAAGATAAAAATTAAAGCTTTTCAATATTTAAAATATCGAGTTAGTTATGTGCTTTATTATAGTAATTTTTTAGTATGTAAAAGATGATGAGTATTAAATTTTAATTTTTTAGTTACAAAATTTGTGCTATGCACGGGAAGATAAAAATATTTATATAGATATATATTATTCTTATTAAGATTATACAAACACACACACACATATATATATATATATATATATGTAATTTTTATAATAAAATTATTTTATTAAATTAATAATGATGGCATAAAACTTTAGTAATTAAATCAAATAAAACTATGTAACAATATCGAAAAGTTTTTCAGTACCGGAAACTAAAAGTAAGAACATGATCATAATTATTAAATTTTTAGTTAAATCTTTATGCTTCCTTCCTAGCTATAAATAATTATTAAAAATTTATGTTAAAATTAATTATATTTTGAAAATTGTATTACACATATGAACGATAATAACGACATACTAGGTCTTATTATTTTTAAAAGTTTGAATCTGCCATGTTTCTCTTATACATATTTGGAAATAAATGAACATAATAGCATATATATATAAATGGTCAAAAAATTAAGATATAAAAATCCTTAGTTCATTAGTGATATAGAAAAAAAAAAAAAAAAAACACTAAAGCTCATTTTACCCATGACATTTTTTCTGCTACTTCTCCAAAAAAAAAAAAAGTATTTTGCTAGCTTTAACTTATGGTACAAAATCAATTTTATCTATTATAACCAGTATTCAACTTGTGTTGGGATTATACTATTTGTATACTCCTTCCAAAATTATGCAATTTTTAAGAATAATTTGTCAAGATCACATAGTAAAAAGAAAGTTAGAGTTTTTTTTTTTTTTAGATTAAAAGGAAAAAAATAATCTGTCTAGCAATACACACCATAATTGAAGTGGAGAATATATATTATTAAAGTTACTTTTAAATGTAATATAATTAATTTGCCAGGTTATCAACATTTAGAACCCATGATATGTACATGATTTTAACAAATTCAAGACTTACATCTATTTGTGTTATCAATTTTAAAAAATACACATTCTTTAAACAAAATTGTTTTTTTTTTAAAAGACTACCTGTAAACTTTGGAAACAAAATTTTAAATGAGAGTTGAGAACAAAATTTGAATAAGCATTTGATTTTATTAAAACTATATAAATAAAATATCATAATTATATGGAATATAGTAAAAATGATAGCTATTTTGTACATGTAAATGGAAAAAATAATATTTCTAACAATTGATTTTAGATCTTACCATATAAAGCATACATATAAACAGGATGCCAAAAGTAGATAAGACATATTAATTAATAATATTAAAATTATTTTAAAAGTATTATGGTTAAATAACTTTAAAATAATATTTTTGACATTTAATAGTCAATTACCGATAAATATAAATTTGCAAGAAGATGCCAAAAAAAACAAAAGAAAAAAAAGAAAAGAATTTGATCTTAAAGGTTGTTATCTTGTTGTGATCTAATAAATTATTTTTTTATAACTACTATTCTACTCGCTGTAATTAAGTTGCAAGAATGATATTATTTAGACATGGTAGACTAAAAATCTTCCTACTTTTGTGAAAGTTATTAATTTTAACCCTTTACATATATATATATATAATAGACAGATATATATATATATATATATATATATATATATATACTTATTTCTATATATAAAAAGAGTATAATTAATATCTGTTAGTAATAAAACTTTCTGGCACTCCATCATCACTTTTGATTATTCAAAATGACTTAAATTGCCATATACATTTGTAATTATAACATTGCCTTCTGTATTTAAATTCTTTTATTAATTTCCTATTTATTAAACATTTTTATATGTTTTATTAGACTAATTATGGTATTTGTAATTTTCTTAAAGTAAATTATAATTCTTTTGTTTTAAATAAAAAAAGAGCATTAACTTTCTTAATTAGCAAGAAAAATGGAGAACTTAGGATGGATAATCCATTTAATCAAATATTATTGGAAAGCTAATAATGATATATTGTCATATTAGTACTTTTTACGGGATCAGGATATTTTGAATTGATAGGATTTCCTTTTTCATCCTAAATTGGGTCATACTATTATAATTAGAATGCATGGTTTATTATATTTCTTTCAAGTTGTCTATAATATTTCACATTGATTTTTATTTTTTGAACTTATTGGAGTGTTAATTTGTAGTAGCTATTACTAATTTCTATTAGATAATGTATTTTTGCCTAATATAATGAAACAACTGATTTATTGCCTTATCATTAGGTAATTTTGACATATCGTTATAGAATATAAGTAATGGGTATATGAGCCATTTTAGTCAAAGAAATATAAGGATAGAGCATTTAAAACTAATTTTGGAGTGCCAAATTATTGGCCTTAATAAAATTTTATTTTCCTAACATATTTTTAACAACGTAAACATATATGATGGTTTAGAGTACACTTTTAATTTTATCTATTTTTGGGGGAAAAAAAAACTATAAGAGGTGTGCATAAATTGAGGATTTTTTTTTTTTTAACATTAAAAAAAAGGTAGTTAATGATAATATTTAAGTAATTAATATGAACTTCATTGTTAATTAAACATCTTGATTTTTTACCTTTATTTTTTACTAAGGAAATTTCTTTTTGCCTAATATGCCACATGCCAACCCCTTATAGCTTTCCCCAAAAGGGGTTTTGCTATAATATATATATATATATAGAGAGAGAGAGAGATATTCAATATAGTTTGTACTCTAATGTAAAATATATAAATAATATTAATATGAATTTATTTTTTTTAAATTTCCAAAAAAAATAAAAGTTATAAAATTTTGATATATATATATATATATATATATTTCAAACTTATAAAATAAAATCAAGACCAGTCGAATTTAAATTTGTATCCGATAAGGTGCGACGAATCTAGATATGGATTTCCTTTTATGAACCCAAAAAATATCCGGATTTGAATTCAAATTCAAATCGAATAATATTAAATGAATTCTAGTCTGAATCTATAAGATCTGGCCCAAATTCGACTAGCCTAATCTCGGAGGCACCACTTCAGTTATTGGTAAAAAGTTTATAAAACGACAATGCAAATAAAAAAATGACAATTGCGAAGATTCTTTACTTAATATTCACCATATTACATTTAATGAAGATACGTTGTTCAAAATCATTTACGTAATTATTTACTTTTTATTTTTTAAAATATAAATAATGAATGGAAAATATTTAAATAAACCCAGTATTTGGCCTACCTATAGACCTAGTGGTCAGGATTTAAAATTATGAAATCTTGCTTACATCTAGTTATATCATATATTCCATAATATTTAATCCACACCACAAGGTCTGCAAGTGAGGTCAAAAATCAAATATATATAAATATTTGCCATAATAAATAGGACATGAATACTATAAATAATGGATTGTGTGAATAATAAATAAGACAAAAGATGAATAATATAAAATATATTATTTGAAAAATTATTTACTAACCAAATAATTTATTATTTTGACTAAATATTATTTAGCAAATAATGCACATTATTTATATAATAGCAATCCAAAAAGAGCTTAAAATTTATACTCCTTTGGTTCCCCTCTTTACTCCTAACTTTTGCCAAATTATTTAACTGAATACTACAAAAAATTAAATAAAATAAAACATATTGGAAAATATTTAGGAAAAATTCTACAAATCCTTTTAGGAAATTATTCTCTTATATTTTGAATATTTGTATCTTATAATATCATATATCTTAAAATTTTAAATTATATAAATTTTTAAAACTAATAGAATAATTTCTTAAAAGGAACCTAAAATTTTCTATATTTAAAAGTTTTGTTTGATGCACCATATAATTAATTATTCAAGAAACCAAAGAAAAGTTTCAAAGTCAAATTCTTAACCGGCCACGTTTAAGCATCAACCTGCCAAAACAGTTCGCCACAAAACAGGTTTTTCTTTCACACATCTAGTTCGCCACGTGTACCCACCAGTTGGACAAGCAGTGGCTGCCACGGACTTTTTCGACTTTGTCAGCTTCTTACTGCCATCAGACTGTTGCTTTTTGCATGAGTTTCGTGAATGTCGTCCAAACGCGTTAACATTACTAACGCGCCTGAGATTTTTCCTCTGTTTAAAAAGTACAGTAAAATGATTTAAATTGTGACTTGTCACTTGTCAGTGGCCGTTTGGGTTTGGAACAGAATTTAAAACTAGATGCAAGTTTTCCGTGTAGGTTAAAATAGTGGCTACGCACTCCATTAATTTAGTTTTCTTTGTTTCCTTGAATGATTAAAATGAGTTAATTGATATAAAATTTGAGTAATGGGTTAATTTTATTTTACCTCCTTGATGTTTAGTATTATTATCATTTTAATTCATAAAATTATTTTTTAAACACTTAAATTCTTCCATCAAATTCAACTCAATTTTACTTCTCATTTTGACAAAAATACCCTTATAACTTTGTTTAAGTTAAATGTCATCTCTCATTTTTCTCTCATTTTGTTGCCCGATTTAACAATTTTTCACAAAAATTTGAGGGTAAAAGGTCATTTTAGTTGAAAAAAATCTAATAATAATAGATTTGACTATTAGTCTAAAAAATTAAGTGTCTAAAAAAATAACATTCAAAACTAAAATAATAATAAACCTAAACGTTACGAGGATAAAATAAAATTAACAGATTATTTATAAGATAAAATGCAAATAATCTCTCATAGTTATGCGAATATACAATTTACCCACTACCCACTAAATATAAATTTAATAACAACTTGGGTTTAACATTTAGGTCTAACGCTTTCATCAAGTGAGACGGGATTAGATAGTTTCATATTTTCTCACGGCCAATGATAATGCCACAGCAAAAATCTTATTCTTGGACAACTATTTTTGTTCAAATACCTAAATTGTCCACAGCAAGTCAAGAATTTATCCCACTAATTCATGATGGGCTCACGAAAACAAACAAGCCCCCATCTTATCTCCTTCCTCAATACTCCGACCGCCATCATCCCTTCTGACAAAAGCATAAACCAAAAAAGGAGCCAACTAAATCAATTCTGGTGATTTTTTTGCATCCAAATTCTTCATCTTGAGCAAAGTTGAGGATAGATACAAGCAGTTTGTTGGTTGGTTGTTGGACTTGGAGGTGGGAAATAAGAAAGAGGTTTTATGTTTCTGTTGGTAGGAGAAGAACTGAACTAGAAGGAAGGGGTTTTTGTAGAGGAAAATATTACTATAATATTTGATTTTGGGTATCACATGTAAATCATGCGATCAAAATTAAATTTTATAAAATTTTATTTACAATAACTAATGTCATAAATTTCATAACATTTAATTTACACCACAGTATGTGCAAGAGTGTGTTGGAATACCAAATTAACTTTAATATCATGACAACCAATGTTATCATAATCCGGATCCTTCATGTTTTATCATCAATAATATAAATTAAATATTAAATGCGAAAGCGTATCTGAATCCATAAGAATTGATGTGATTCTTGAATATCCAGATGTGGTTCTTGAGCCTACGGATTTGATTCTTGAATATTGTATGGTTATTGATCTTCCAAATTACTATGTATGTATTTTAGAGAATAGGATTCTCACTTTTCTGATATGGGATGCCAAGATGTGTATAATACAACAACATATAATTTTATGATCATAACCTATATATATATATATATATATATTATATTACATCCTTATTCCCTTAAGTTTTGCCCATTATAAAATAGGAAATAAGATTTTAGGGTGTTTACATATAAAAGCCCATACTAATTAGATGACTTAGGCCCATTTATCTTAAACTATAATAAATCACTTTATATTTGGCCAATTAATTATAATAGCACATATTACATAATTAATATATATGTAAATGTCCAAAACCCAACATTCTCTCACTTGGACTACATATATATTATTGTATAAAACCTTATGAGTTCAAAACCTTTAGCTATCATGACCATAGTCATCCCTGAACAATCTTGTCCATTAATCATGTCAATATAGGAACAAGATGATTTTCGTTACATTAATTGTAACTAAATCCATAACATCTTGGTCACGTACATCAACACAACCAAATGACATAGATCAAGTATGGATGTGTAACATAAAAATTACATGCCATGTGATCTTAAACATGTCTATTTTTAACTATTTCAACTTTATTCTTTATAGAAATCAAACTGAAATTGAAGTCAGAGTGAAACTTAAACTGAACACTTTATTTTTAAAATTGAATTCTTTATTTCTGAAACTAAATTCTTTATTTCTGTAGAAAATATTGATAAATATATGATGTATATTGAAAGATTTAAGTATATAAACAGAATACAAACTCCCACTAATCCTGAATATCCTCAAAAGACATAACACCCATATGAGTGTTATGCTCATGAGGATATTTAGGTAGTAATCCTTTAGTAAGCGGAACCGCAATCATGGAGTTTGTGCCAATATACTCTATAGACACCTAGATTGTGTCTGAACTCTTTCTTTAACAACTAGGAATTTGATGTCTATGTGTTTAGATTTCGTTGAATTCCTATTATTGTTAGAACAATAATACTGTCAATTTATTGTCACAAAATAACTTTAGTGGTCTTTTAATACCGTCCACAATTCGCAGCCCTGTGATAAAATTTCGCAAACATATTCCATGATTGGATGCCTCATAACATGCTATAAATTCAGCTGCCATGATGGAAGGAGCTATGAGTGTTTGTTTAACATTTTTCCAAGAGATAGCTCCACTAGCCAGCAAATAAATATAGCCCGAAATGGATTTATGACTATCTTCACATCCAGCAAAATCAGAGTCAGAATACCCAATGATCTCTAATTTATCCGATCTCCTATTTGTGAGCATGTAATGTTTTGTTCTCTGAAAATACCGCATGACTTTTTTGGCTGCTATCCAATGAATCATACCCGGATTGCTTAAATATCTGCTTAATATCCCAACAATATGCACAATATCTGAACGCGTATAAATTTGAGCATACATTAGACTTCCTACTACCGAAGCATAGGGAATCTTTTGCATTTTTTTATTTTCAAAATCATTCTTAGTTAGGCACTGAGCGAGGCAGAATTTGTCTCCCTTAGCAACAGGGGTATCTCCTGGTTTACTATATTGCATGCCAAATCTCTTAAGTACCTTCTCGATGTAATTCTTTTGCGATAATCCAAGAATACTCCGAGAGCGATCTCGATATATTTGAATCCCTAATACAAAAGAGGCGTCCCCAAGATCTTTCATTTCAAATTTCTGTGATAAAAATCTTTTAGTTTCGTCAATAAACCTATATCATTACTGACAAGCAGTATGTCATCGGCATATAAAACCAAAAAAATGTACTTACTCTCACTAAACTTGTGGTATATACAATCATCAACCAAATTCATCTCAAAACCAAACGAGATGACAATTTGATGAAATTTGTGATGCCATTGACGAGAAGCTTGCTTGAGCCCACAGATGGATTTCTTTAATTTATAGACCATATTCTTTGCATCTTTGGACACAAAATTTTCTGGTTGCATCATATAAATGGTCTCATCAATGTTACCATTGAGAAACGCAGTCTTTACATCCATCCGAAGTAACTCAAGGTCAAAATGTGCCACTAAAGCCATTATTACCCTGAAAAAGTCTTTCGATGATACTAAAGAGAAAGTCTCTTTATAATCAATGCCTTCTTTTTGAGTAAAACACTTTGTGACAAGACGAGCCTTATATCTCTCCACATTACCCTTCGAATCACTTTTGATTTTAAATAGTCCATTTACAACTAATAGGTTTCGTACTTTCGGGTAGTGTGACGAGTTCCCAAATGTCGTTGTCTTTCATGGATTTAATTTTCTCATTCATAGCATCAATCCATTTGTGAGAATTAACACTAAGCATGACTTGAGNGACATTGTCTTGTGGTACTGGTATTGCTTCTTGAACAATGTCAGGAATATAAAGCTGATCATTGTCAATAACAATTGTAGGAAAGGAAATAGATTTCTCTTCAAAAATAAAGTCTCTAACTTTATCTCTCTTCCCAAACTTAATATCCTCAAAGAATTGGATATTTTCCGTCTCAAAAAAGGATTTGGATGTGGGATCGTAAAATTTGTACCCCCGAGACCGTTTAAAGTAACCAACAAAATAGGTGTTGATCGTTTTCGAGTCCAATTTAATTTCTTTGGCCTATAAGGCCTTGCCTCAGTTGGACAACCCCAAATATGTAAATGCCTTATATTAGAATTTTTACCAGTCCATAGTTCATAGGGAGTTTTGGTCGTTGCTTTAGTTGGAACTCTATTAAAGATATAAGCTGCAGTCTTTAATGCCTCTCCCCAAAGTGAATCCGGTAAAGTTGTATAACTAATCATACTTCTCACCATATCCTTTAAAATTCTGTTTCGTCTCTCAATAGTTCAACAACACCTTCATGCTAGGAGATCCTGGCATGGTGTACTATGGGACGATTCCACACTCTTCTAGAAATTTAGCAAAAGGTCATGAACGTTGTTCACCTAATCCATCATATCTGCCATAGTATTCACCACCATGGTCAAATCTAACAGTCTTAATTCTTTTACCAAGTTGGTTTTCAACTTCAACTTTAAAAGCCTTGAACATGTCCAATGACGTAGACTTTAAATGAACTAGATAAAGGTAGCCATAACGAGAAAAATCGTCTATGAATATAATAAAATATTGTCATTTATGACCATTCCAAGAAGAATAGGGAATGGCCAGCAAAATATCTGTATGTATTACTTCTAAGACGTCCGAAAATCTACTGGCACCTAATCTCTTTATATTTGTTTGTTTCCCCTTAATACACTCAACGCATATTTGAAGTCTGACAAATTAAGGGGATCAAGAATTTCATCTGACACAAACCTTTCAATTCTTTGTTTAGATATATGACCTAAACGCTTATGCGTCAAAGTGAAGCAGAATTCTCATTGATTAATTTGCGTTTAGTACCACGTGAACTTATATGCAAGGTTTCATTATATGAACCAATAGTTTCGATTAAATAAAGGTTATCATGATAAGACAAAAAATCAGACCAATAATATTTGAATTCAAAAAAAACTAAACTGACTATTTCTAAATGAACAAAAGAAATCGGATTTGTCCAAAACAGAAATAGAAACCAAATTCTGTCTTAAAGGCGGTATAATATATATCTCTTTCAAATTTAAATAATAACCAATTTTTAATAATAACTTAAAAGTCCCTATTTCTTCAATTTTAACTGGTTTGCCATCACCAACATAAATGAATCTTTCAGCATCATTCGACTTTCTGAAATTCAGGCAACCCTGCATGGACACACACCAGAGTCTATCCACCAAGTGTGTCGAGGTACTGAAACTAAATTAACCTTAGAACAAACCAAAACGAGAAGCGTACATTTCTTTACACGCCCAGCGTGATATTTGGTGCAGTCCTTTTTCAGGTGTATAGAATTCTTACAAAAGTAACAACCAAATTCCTCAGTTTGTTTCGTTTGTTGTTTCTTTTGAAGTGGACCACCCGTAGCTTCTTTATCCTTTTTTCTTTTCTTATTTTTGTCCTTAAAGGTATTTACCAAGTGAGCATTTTCGATATTTTCTTACTTCAATCTTTCCTCTTATTGCACACAATGAGAAATGAGCTCATTTAGAGACCATTTATCCTTTTGACAGTTATAAATGACCTTAAATTGACTGAATTGTACAGGAAGAGAGATCAAAATCAAATATACGAGTAAGTCCTCAGACAGCTCTAACTTTAGTGTCTTAAGTTTTGAAACAAGATGAGACGTCTCTACAATGTACTCTCTTATATTTCCTTTTCCTTTATACCTCATTGAAATTAAGTTCGATAGAATCGTACTTGTTTCAACCTTATCGTTGTTTAGAAAACGCTTTTCAATTTCCATAAGGAACTCTTTGGCTTTTCGGACACATCGCATTTCAAGGGCTCTAATGTTTTAGGAATTGCACGTTTCATAATCATAATACTCATGCGATTTGAACGATCCCATTTCTTATAGTCCCTTTTTTCTTATCCGGAATTATTATCTGTAAGAGGAGTGGGTTGTTCAATCCTTAGCGCAAGATCTAGATCCATGCAACCAAGAACGATCATTACGTTCTCTTTCCATTCCTTAAAATTGGTTCCATTCAACATAGTGATGGAATTGATATTGGCAGATATCATAGAAGCAGATGTATTTATTGAAAATAGAACAAAATAATATATTTACATAAGTTTCAAATCTTAAATAATAAATTAAATTCAAATAATGGTAGTTTCATCACGAGATACCCAACACAACATTAATATTTAGTTTTTGGACATAAATATTAACTTGTAAGTGGTACTTTTGGTGTAGTAAACAAATATTGACAATAAATCCTGTCAAATAATAAGTCTATTTTTGAACTGACTTATTATTCATATGAAATATCAAATAATTGTCAGTTCATATTTATTACTACATGTGTATATATAATTCGACCAAATATTAACCTTCCTTTGGGTCGATAAATATCCGCATGAATTATAAATATACAATTATCTTAATATTTTAAAATAAATTGACCTACATAAGAAGGGTTATTTTAATAACATATTGTGTCAATCAATATATTTTTAAATATTAGATATTCTAAATTAATTTACCAAAATTTTGAATTTAATTATTTTACCAAATATTTAAAAAAATGCCAAAAATAAATAAAAAAATGGCCAAAAACGATTCGGCCTTGAATATTGTGAGGTTCATGACCAATAAAGGTCGTAAACTAATCCTTACGGCCATGAACTTTTTGTTCATGGCCGATTCTATCATTTTTTTAATTCTTATACCAAACAAATTCAAAAAGAAATCTGTCTTTTAAAATTAAAATTTTGAATCCAACAATTTAATCCGAATAAAAATTATTGGACCCAAAATCATAAATTCATAATATAACCGCAATTATTCTTGTATAAATACAACTAACTAAATCACATAAAAAAATTTGTTGAATTCAAGAACTAAATCCATATGAAATCACATAATAAATCAATGAATGAAAAAATTGATTTCTCAATGATTTAAAATGAAGATGCTCTGATACCACCTGTTGGAATACCAAATTAACTTTAATATCATGACAACCAACGTTATCATAACCCGGATCCTTCATATTTAATCATTAAGAATATAAATTAAATAGTAAATGCGAAAGAGTACATGAGTCTATAAGAATTGATGTGATTCTTGAATATCGAGATATGGTTCTTGAGCCAACGGATTTAATTCTTGAATATTGTGGTTATTGATCTTCCAAATACTATGTATGTATTTTAGAGAATAGGGTTTTCACTTTTTATGATAGAATGCCAACAAAAGTAACACAACAACATAGAATTTGGGGACCATAACCTATATATATATATATATACTTTCCTTATTCCCTTAAGTTTTGCCCATCATAAAACAGGAAATAAGATTTACTGATAGGGTATCTACATATAAAAGCCCATACTAATTAAATGACTTAAACCCATTTATCTTAAACTATAATAAATCACTTTATACTCTATATTGGGTTAATTAATTATGATAGCACATATTACACAATTAATATATATATAAATGTCTAAAACCTAACAGTGTGATTGTAAATCAATTCTACCTAAATATTTTCTTTTTAAAAAAATTTGGTGAGTTTAAAAAAGCTGTGGCAATAAGATTAATGCTCGACTTTTACAAGGGTAATATTCTCATTGCAATTAAAATGGCCGTGGCAGTATCATTGCCCTTCCGTCACGTTAAGTGGAATTAAATGAAGTCAAGTCTCTTATCCCCTCAGATACCGCCATGGCGCCGTCCTTCCAAGCTGAAAGCTCCCATAGTCGGGGATGGTAAGCCCACAACAATATTATCATGCATACGCCCCGCGCGTCCCATTACCCGCCGCTTCTTTCTTCTTCTTCTAGTTATGGGTCTCTTGAGGGGCTCTGTCTTCACAGGCCAGTCTTCAAGGGGTTCATTGCCCGTTCTTGACGACCCTTTGCAGTACCCACATGCCCGTCGGGACGAATCTGTGTCGATAACTACCACGGCGTCCTCGTCGCGGACCCTTACCGATGGTAACCCCCCTCAAAACAAAAAAAGATTCTTTCTTTAATGTTTTTTTGGGGGTTGCTTGAAGTTTTACTTGCTCTGCTTTGATGGGTTGTTTTTGTTTCTTGTGGAGAATATAGGCTTGAGGATCCAGCTTCGGCGGAGACCAAGAATTTGTAGAGAAGCAGGAGGAATTAACGGAATCGGTGCTTAAGACATGCGAGACCAGAGATAAGCTTCGTCAAAAGATAACTGAGTTGTCCGATTTTCCTCGCTATGAAGCTCCTTTTTGGGCTGCTAATAAGTACTTTTGCTTTCTTAACACCGGTCTTCAACCCCAAAGTGTCCTCTATGTTCAGGTTGGACTCCTCTCCTTTTTTCTTTTTTTCCTTTAATCAAATAATATTTAGTGTTTCCTTTTATCTCAATTGAGCAAAGTTATGATTTTTGTCTTTGTTTTTGTTATTCCCTTTATTCCAATCATCAGTTTCTTTCTTTTTTTGGTTGGAATTAGGATTTAGGAATTAGGATCTTGAATTCTTGTTCACGATAAAGAGGGTAATTTGTTATTAAGGCAATTCGAATGTGGGTTAAACTTGTTTGGATTATGTTGTTATTCAGGATGGATTGGATGGAAATCCGGAGGTACTACTTGATCCTAATACATTAAGTGAGGATGGAACAGTGGCATTGACTGCACAGGCAGTAAGTGAGGATGCTAAGGACTTGGCTTATGGGATCAGTTCCAGTGGAAGTGATTGGGTCACCATTAAAGTCTTGCGAATTGAAGATAGGCATTTGCTGTCAGACACTATTTCGTGGGTAAGCCTTGTGAATTTGCTGCTGGAAATAGATTAAGCTGCCTGAACTCGTATAACTGATTATATGCTTGAAGGTTAAGTCTTTCAAGTATCAATTGGACCCATGATAGCAAAGGCTTTTTCTATAGCAGATATCCTACTCCCAAGTAAGTGTTAGGCACAAGAGTTTGAGTTAGGTCTTCTTTTTGTAATCAACTTGGTTATCGGCACTATAAGCACTTCATGGAAACTGCAATGATCGATAGCTTGACCAGTGTATTTAAAGAGTCTGAAAAATGTAGGTGAACATTCAGTTTTTCAATTTACTACAACTTAAAGAAGTAAGAATGTTTTTTGATAGCTTTTTTGAATCAATCAGATACTTCTTTGTTTCATATTTCCTGTGCTACTGATTTTGTTATCATGTGTCTTCTAGGGATGGAGATAACTTGGATGCTGGGACAGAGACCACTGTTAACCTGAATCATGAGTTGTATTATCATTTCTTAGGTACCGATCAATTAAACACATCTTATGTTGTATAAGTGCCTAGACAAGTGTATGTCAGAGACAGGGAGCTAATGGACAGTGATGATTTTCTAGCTTATTCCGCGTAGTTAGGTTAGGGTCCTTAGTTAGCAGGACAATTACAGCATTTACAATTTGCTTTCTAATCGTAGGTTATAGAGTTAATATGCTGTATAACTCATGTCTACGGTAGTTATGCCATGATAGAACTTGATAATTAATTTTTTGTATTCTGTTCTTTTTTTACAGTATGTCCTATTATATACTTCTGAGAGCTGTGATCCTGTGAACAAATTTTATTGCTGTGACTTATCTGCACTTTCGGGTGGGCTTGAAAGTTATAGAGGTAAAAGAATCTACTGCCTTTTGTGAACACCCAGATAGTGTATAAGAGACTTATTATGAGCTTGCGAATGTATGCCGACATTTTCACCGTGGTCAGGTGATCTATGATTGTGTATTAGAGACACCGATCTCGGTACATATATTTTGTTGAGCGCAAGAACGGATACATGAGTGACGTAAAGAATGTTTTGCGATTAAGGGACTTGAGAACAGGCACTCTGCTGCACCATTTACCGGTTGACATAGGGACTCTCTCGAAGTTTCGCTCAGCCGCAAGGATAACATCATTTTTATTCATTTTACAAGCTTCCTTGTCCCTGGCATTATTTATCAATGTAATCTAGGAGGTGAGGCCCAGGATATGAGCATATTCCGAGAAACCATAGTTCTGGCTTTGACCGGACACAATTTGTAGTTAATCGTAAATCTGTTTGATTACATAACATGTGCTTGGCTGTGATGTTCTCGTTGATTGATCATCTAAATGCTAGGGCTTTGTGGTTGACATGTTAATTCATGAATGTGTTTTATTTATTCATTGATATGTTTTTCTTTCTGCAGGTTTTTGTACCTAGTACGGATGGTACTCCGATCCCAATGTTTGTGGTGTCTAAGAAATTAGATTTCCCTTGATGGATCACACCCTTGTTTACTGTCCGCTTACGGTGGTTTTAATTTTAATGTTACACCATCATTTAGTGTTTCTCATATTGCGATTGCCAGGCATTTGGATGCCATCTTTTGTATTGCAAATATTCGTGGCGGCGGAGAGTATGGAGAAGAATGGCATAAAGCTGGATCCCTTGCAAAAAAGCAGAATTGTTTTGATGACTTTGTTAGGTTCTAGACATTTATCTAATTGCTGGTTATACGCAGACCTAGAAAGTTGTGCATTGAAGGTGGAAGCAATGGTGGGCTACTTATTGGGGCTTCCATCAATCAGGTACTTCACCATGTTAGAACACTTCAAAGACAAGAAGTCCTTCATGTTCCCAGTGTTTATTCTTACCGAAATTAGATGGAAAATACGTGTGTGACAGCGACCTGGCTTTATGGTTGTGCTCTAGCCCATGCAGAGGTGTGTATGGACATGCTTAGATTTCACAAGTTCACTATCGGTGAGAATAAGTTTTCTTTTTGAAGGACTTCTTGTCTTTGAAGTGTTCTAACATCTTGCTGTGTCAACAGTTGGTTTTTGTTTTCTTCTTGACAGGCACAGGCCATGCATGGACCTCTGATTATGGTTGTTCTGAGAAAGAGGAAGAGTTTCTAGATCTTATAATGAGTTGTTCTGCTTATTTCAAGCGTCTACCTGTGTATGGCTTTCTTCTATCTTGCTGTGATTTTGCCTTAGTAAAGCTCTAGAAAGACGTGAAATACGCTATAGTGGGAAATACTACTTTGAATTGCTATAATATGGTTTCCAGAAAGGAAAGTTTGGTGGTAATCCTGCCATGATTGGCAAGCTGATGCTAATCAATCCTTGTATGTCTTGAAAAGAAAAGGAAGATATATTATTACCACTTAGTCAACATTAATAACTGGAAACTAGCAGGTAAGATAACAATAGGATTGGGTTGCTCTAATGTCATTGTACAGAAAATTGGACGAAGTTCATATTTTCTTCTTGGTTTACTATTGTCTATTGCTGTCAAATTCTGTTTTGTTAAAGTTCACTTTATGGGTGTAAGCACTACTCGTTGAGGATTATCTATTGATATATCATTTTTTTTTTCTCAAGGTACTCACCACTGCACAATGTAACCACTGCACAATGTAAGAAGACCATAGGAACAATCTCTTGATCATCTTGTTAATACCATCTAGATGGTATAAGAAACATGATCAAGAGATTGTGCCTATGCACTTCTGACATGTGTTTAGTGGTGAGTTGTACATGTTACTGTCTCAATGCAAATCTATCCCTGTACTCCTTTGATTATCAGCCATCAATTGGTTTGCTAGGGTATGTTTACAGATTTCCACTATTGTGGTGTTAAAAGATAACATGGTTGTGTTTGCGTGATCTGCATAATGTTAAAGAAACACAAACCATTTTAAGCAAAAGAAAAAGAAAGAAAAGGACAAAAATGGACATCTAGAGTGTATGACCATGTAAATCATCTTGCTACTTCCCCAAATGAAAATATCTTACTGCTGGTGTAGGAAATTGAGTGGGAATGACCAATTCGACTACAAGACCAGTATAGTAGTTATTGACAAAACTAACTTTGTGTCTATTCCTTAACTTTTCTATTTGTCTTCAACGTGTTTTTTCTGTTTTTTTTATTATGGCTACTATTTTGGTAAAAGTTGTTTCTCCAATATTGTTTTTCTGTTTTTTTTATTATGGCTACTATTTTGGTAAAAGTTGTTTCTCCAATATTGTTATAGACCCTGCAATATGTTCTCTGCACAAGTTTGGAGAACAGTCCCCAGACCAACCCATGTACTACTGCATGTAGTGATTGAGAAGCGAAATGGCTGATCTGTGCCCATGTACTACTATCCGGAGTATCGTCCTCAGTCATGTTGTCTAATGACATGTAGTACAATCTAGCCATGGAATCCATCTACCGTGAAAGTTCAAATTAGATGCATTACTGAAGTAATTTGAAAAAGAAAAACAATAAGAAAAAAAGAATAATACACTTACAAGATAATCTGCACGTGCACCATCGCCGATTATTAGACTTCTACAAAAGTAGAACGTTGGGGATGTAGGATTGGATATGTACATCACCGTTATCGCTCGGTACCATTGCATGTAATCACCAGATGCATGTGTAGTATCAACACATGGGAGACCAACCTCAACTGTATCCGTTCTTGCTCCCCAAATATCTATATATTGTCATGTGTTAACTCCCAACATTGTTCACCTGAACCTGTCTCTTATACACATCTAGATGAAATAGAATATAATCAATGTCGGCATACGCTCCCAAGCTCATAACTGTATACATTAGTAAATGAAGATGAAGTACTAGTATAAAATTTATATGCATATAAACCATTTAAATATACCTGTACTAATAGTATTGGACACAAATAGTTCTAGTGTATAAGAGACACTGTATCTTCAGATGTGTATAAGAGACAGCGTTACAGGATGTAGAGGTCCTGTGGGGTTTACACATTCATGGCCCGCCCGTGACGGGTAGAGACACTACTCATTCCGCAGATACTTGGAGCCAACTTATACATGGAGTTATTGGGTTTCATGCCTGCCAGATAAATTTATTCTCACCGATAGTGAACTTGTGAAATCTAAGCATGTCCGGACATGAACATGGTCTCTACCCGTCACTTATACACATGAATCTGTAAACCCCACAGGACCTCTACATCCTGTAACGTGATAGTGGTCTCTCCAATGGACAGATGAAAAGAATGTGTTTCGGGTCGCCATCGCTCAACAAGACGGTGATCAAAGCATGATCCACCGAAATGTGTCCTAAAGATGCGACGCCTCGAAACTCGTCAAACAAATATAATGCCATACTGCGCCGGTATAGGCATGTGATCCCAAAAAGTCCCATCACAACGCTTAACTTTGTAATGTGGAATCATCGATAAGACCGTCAAAAATAGATCTAGCCCTATGCGGCGTCATAGGTGATATAATATCATGTAAAGATATAGAGGAACTCTGTCAGCTTGCTGTCTGATCATCCATACCTAAACAAATAATCATGGATGACGAAGCAGATGATTGTACATTATGTTAAAATCAGTAATCTTATATCAGATCTATATTTGTGATAAGGGACTACTTTCATATAATACAATGAGTATGTAGATAAGAAACATACGCTACTATCCATTAAAAATAAACTACTTTCATATAATACAATGAGTATGTAGACAACATTGTACAAAGACACATCATTAGATGTGTGTCGAGAACAGGCAACTCCTGCGATTATGTCCCCGTTCATGACAATTCATACATCCCCTAGGTTCTTGGGTATCCCAATCTCCATGTGTTCGTTTCGTATGCGTCTCGCACGTACCCTAGATGTGTATAAGTTCAACAGACATATTGTCATCACCGTGTAACTGCCAATGAATAGGAGCGTACTCATCTAGATACCTCACCCTTATGCCTGCAAACCGCCAAAGCATGGGAACATGAAAACCTATACATTTGTCATTTACCACAAGTACATGTCTGCTATACATAATTAACAGTTTGTACATGTTAGATGTGTATAAGAGACAGACGATTTGTTTTTAATTCGGTACACTGTCAGTGGACTGATCAAAAACCATGACTGTGTGTCCTGCACCTTTTTTGTCTGCTAACAACAACCTATTCCAATTTTTTTGCGTAATTGACGTGCGACAGTGTGCACTATTATCAACAAATAATTTTACGCACCGATGGAATGTACTATCAATTATAGCCCTTATCGGAAGTAGTCTAACTCCTCGCAACACGTTATTGTAGCTCTCGGAAGAATTTGTACCATGTATTCCCCACCTACGATTTCCATCGTGAGCAAGGCACCACCGGTCAAGCCCAATATGAACCAGAGGCGTCTCCACGCCTCTGCGATGTTAAGACCTGATCGTATGTTGGTCTGTCTCATATGCCTCTGTAAGAAGTTGACACCAGACATACTAACACAAAAATGTGATCTAGAAGTGTATTAAGTTTTCAAATTACCATGCTTTGGCGGTTTGCAGGCATAAGGGTGATGAACCAACCCGCCTTCCTGCATAACATTACACTACTCGCACATATCGAGCGCCTGTCTCTTATACACATCTAGATGTCACGTACAACATGGTGTCTCAAGCTGCTCCATGAACCAACCCCAACTTTGGATTGTTTCCTCATCGACAATTGCATAAACAACAGGTAAAATTTGATTGTTAGCATCCAAAGCGACGGCAATAAGTAATTTACCCAGATACTCCCCTCGTAGATGAATGCCATCAACACATATGACAGGTCTACACATATGGAATGCATCAAGAGGCCAGGTGCACAAAATGGGTAAAAGATCACGTATGTCTCGGTGAAATATCCGGTAACAACAACAAAAATCTTACACGTTTGGGGATTGGAGCGTAGTAATTCTGCAACGTATTGGGGTAATTGTTGAAAATTGCATTTGACAGACCGCCGTGGTCAGGTGAAAGATGTTTCCTGCGAGCAGGTGGAAGCTTTCTTGTAAATTCAGGTATGCCTTCAAACTGTTCTTTCCATATTAGGCACTTGGATAGATTTGACCTTATCCCAGGATCATTTTCAATTAAGTGCATAATTCGGTTAGCAATGACTGTGGATGTAAGATTTTTGATTGTTGTTACCGGATATTTCACCGAGACATACGTGATCTTTTACCCATTTTGTGACCTTCCACACAACAACGAGATCATTCAAAGTACTAGAGAGAGTCGGAAGAGAACATGGGCTGGAGGACGCATCTTGCATTTAGCGGCCCATGTTCGGAAGAGATGTGTATAAGAGACAGACATTACATCTGTTGACACACTTATGAACACCTACAACATCTTTGTTTAGAAACTTGCTCCTTGCTTTCATAGTACATGTGCAACTGAATATCATTTTTTTCTTCATTCCAATAAATCAGCCCATCTTTATCACACTATGGTCCATGGGATTGTACTCACCGTAATTACCAAGATCATTGAAAAAAGCCATCCCCCTAGGTTGATAAGTAGGAACATCCTCTTGTGTATGACATTCATCGTTAGATGTCACCAAAGAGACATTAGATGAACCGCTTGTATGCGAGATGCGACTGATGACATGTGTCGTCATCCTCGTCTCTTATACACATCTAGATGTGTACTATTACCACTATCCGCTGACAAACCCTCGTCTACGAGGCCTTTCTCCATACCTGTTGATATTGCATGGTACTTGAGCCTTCACCTGCTATAGTGTCTCTATTATACTGCACCCCAATAGTTTGATCAGATTGCATTAAGTTTGACATTGAAAACGAACAAGTTGGGTTGTAAAACTCAAACGACCACGGATGTTCAAAAAGAGTCTGCGCATTGGACTGCAACGGCTGGTCGTCCATGGTCTAATGCATTAGAGACATCATTGGCCCCATACCATACACCCCTACATTGTTGCTTACATGTACGTGGTATAATGCAGAATTTCCTCCGTCTCGATAAACAATTCAGCATAAAAATTTAGATCGGCATCAAACAAATCAAAAATACCTTCCACACCATCATCATCTGTCAATGTAATGCCAGAGTAAACACCACGACTAACTATGTGCCTAAACACAATATTCAATTTCATCTGCTCCCTATCAACCTCCATGAATTCGTATATCTTGTCAACTAAGTCAACAAAACTAATCCGTTGATTTATTCGGAATAGTTTCTTGCTCATCATTGATCGGTAGGACATAGTACCGCCTTCATAGGTTATTTCTCCTCCCCAATAAAGGAGAATGTGACGGGGTCTATCAAATGCCATTTTCCTGTAAGGATGGAACATGTTTAGACCCCATTTTTTGATACGGAATATTTTTTTTTAAAAAAAAAATTTGACAGAGTTCCTCTATATCTTTAAGATTCCCTCTAACGCCGGTCATACCCAATAAGGGTTACAAACAACACAACAAATAGGCAACACTTATAACTAATACATGTCCCGACAAGGGCTACGACCAATGTAATAACCCGTAAGGGTTACAAGTAATATATGCCCGACAAGTACTACAAAAAATACAATAACATCCCACAATTTCAGTTTAACAAACAACATAACCACAAATTTCACCGCAATCAACAGAAATCTAACCTACAACATATATCTCGAGACAAAGATCATTTTCTCTAAATATTAAAAAAATATACATATAAACAAAGCAAGAATTTTATTAAACTCAAGCAATTGCAAAAATTAAAAAATATAAAAAAGTTAGCCACCAAATGGTTTTTATCAGTCCATTTACGTGTAACAAAATTAATTATTTAAACAAAATTAAAAAAATATATTAATTAAAATTATTGGATTCCATAAAAAAATTAAATGTACCTGAAATATTTTGGTGGTGGGTTGTGGTGGCGGTGGTTGTGTTGGTTGTCCACATGGTGGTGGTGGTGGTGTAATGGAGATGGTGATTGTTGTAGAGTCAAGGAAATAGATGGTGGTGGGGAGGAGGAGGCTATATCTCTTATAATGACCTGAGGAAATATACACATGTATAGGTTTTCAAGAGGGGCGGTGGACTTTGGGGACTTGGGGGACTGATCTTCTGCGAGGGGTCAAGCCTCGCAGAAGATTAGTAGAGACCGACCTCGCATTCGAGGAATGCGAGGTCGGTCAATTTTGACTGACCTCACATTCTCGAATGCGAGGTCGGTCAACGTAAAATTTTTAATTTTTATTTTTTTAAAAAATTATTTGGAACTCGCATTCGGAGAATGCGAGTTCCACCCCTTTGGAAACCAACTTTTATATAGGTATAGATATAGAACACTTTTCAAAATTAGCATAAAAATAGAAATTTTTCAGTGAACCGCCATCTATGACTGTTCCCATCGTGTTGTACCGATGCATCGATGAAGCTCTGTGAACAGCCTTGAAAAATGACATTAATATGTTTCTTCCAAAGTATAGCGAGCCCTCATGATAGTCCCAGTGCTGAGTCCCCCCATACCAAAATTGTTTAGCTGAGTTCATCACCTTGTCAATAGTTCTGTTGTTACACTTTGTTTCCATGGGAAACAAAATATCAGGATCCTCACTACGGCATAATCTCCGTAGCTCTCTAACTGTCCAAGGTTTCCCAAGCCCCTGAAAGTTCCAGCATAGGATACTCATTGATGTCGGCGGGGCTGGACTCCAGTCTCCGATTATTGTGAATTAATTCGTCATTGAGATATCAGATTCTGCACCCCCATTAAATCTCTTCGTAGCCGGTTCGTCAATCTGGTCATCCTTTTCTCCCTCAACTAAAATCTTACTTTCCGAACCATTTGTTTGTCTTTCACTCAGGCTCTGACCAATCTTCGCCACACCAGCACTCTTTGCTCTTATTTGTTTCCTTCTTCCAACATTCTTATTTTGTGATGCAGCTGGATTCGAACCCATGACTGTAACATCCTTCAACAATATATCCAGATCGTTATTCCCTATATTCTTTTTAATCTGTTCTGCTATTCTGTGGTGAGAGTCCACTTTCGCACCGACAGTCCTTGGATCACAAGAGCTTCAGGATCTGCATTATTTTCATTTTTGTTGGACCACACATCTCTAGTTATACTGATCTAGATCTGTACAACACCCAGATGCACTATGGCTTCTTTAGTTGTCCTTTCCACAGGCTGCAACTGAGCTTAGGCAACACCCAGTTTGAACTGACCCAATAATTTTTGAATACAAATAACATGTTCAAAATATTTAAATTAAATTATTAGTAATTCATAATTCAAAGTATTATAAAGCCCTTAGGTCGACGTAACATTTAATCTTGCACAGCACTTAGTTCCTGGACTCTCTTGCATAGTCACAACCCAATACCACTTGCCCAATCCATATAAGATTCGTTCTGATACCAACTGTAACACTCCGAGCCCTGAACTAATCTAATAACTTTCTAACAAAAACAACAACATCAAAATATTTAAGTTAAATTATTAATAACGCACAAAATATTATAAACAATACAACGGTACATCACAGTTTGTAACTTGTCAATTCAAGTTCAATGTCTAATAATCCAAGTTTACTTTGGCCCCGCTCGACCCACTGCCAAGACATGTCCAAGACATCCACAATTACAACAGAAATTAGGAAGTCTCTCATATTGGAAATATACCTTATTCAGTTCCCCACAATAATCATCTTCATCATCCGTCTCAGGGGTTTATTAATATCCACTGCTACCCTGACCTGCAGAAACTCTCTCCATCCTATTCCCTCGTTGTTCACATCTATAAGTACTGTTGTCCCAAGTTTATTTCCAAAAAATTTTCCCATGTCTTCCTCCATTCTATTGTAGGGAAGGTTGAAAATCCGTACCCAAAAAGGGCAGGTATCAAATTGAATTTTTGAGGGTTGCACGTTGCCTACATATTCATTAGAGGATCAATAGGTTTTTGTCAAAATCCCACGGTAGATCCAAATTAATCTGTAGATCAGCTTTTGATTCCTACTGGAAGAGGATTAAATTTCCCCCCAACACCGAGCTTTGATATCACAGATTCCTTTAGAAGGTTTCCAAATATTCCTCATTCTGTTGCCCAAAGCCCCCATATTAACGGTTCTTGAACACATAACTTTGCCCAGCAAACAAAGTGAACCTTTCTCTCACATTTCATCTTGAACCGGCCTTGACACTATGATGTCCTCATCTTCTGCCTCTGTAATCCTTAACTTCTTCGATAACCCATCCAGCTCTTTAGCTATAGAAGATAAAACTGGTGCTTGCGAATTAACCTTACTCTCTGGAGAGAATGATAGAGGCCAAATGCAAAACCTGTTGAAGGGAGAAAAAACAAATACAAAAGAAAGGAAACCAAGAATAAGACAGAACAATTATAGCAGACTGAGATCCCTAAGAGACTCAATAGATGAAATCAACAGTAAAAAGATCGGACCCGACAATACTGGATACTAAAGATTGACTATAAGAAAAAAACATTAACTCCTACAAGAAAAGAAGCCTAGTGCTTGCATAGGCAAGAGGGACCTCGTAAAGAGACGTTTTGGGAAAGCTCTCTCATGAGACTAGTTAAAAAGATTATTAATACATAAGCACTGATTTAATTATTAGCTTTTTGTAATAAATCAAGAATTTAATGATCAATTACGTTACTAACTATTCAGCGACTAATAGTAAAGTTTACCTTTTAGAACGCAGGTAGAATTAGTGTTTGAATAATAGGTATGGCTTGGGTCATGGCAAAGGCGTTGGTCTCTTGGATATGCATGCGAGTATTTTAGATTAAAATATGTTTGTTACTGTGTTGAGTGATTAAAATAATGTATTTTGAATTTGTAAAAAATTAAAATGTATCATTTTGAATGTGAGAGACTAAAAAAAGAACAAATATAAAATATGAGATTTTATTAAAGTCATTTTCCCTTTTCAATAATTTATTTAGCTATCAATTTCAAAGTCGAGTCACAAATGAGGATATTTCATATAAAATAATTTTCACCGTTCTCAAACAAATAAGTGCTTCATCTATTTTAAATTATCTATTACCTTTAATTGGTGCACATGAATTAAGAAATTTATTAAATTATATTAATTTTGCAAAAATATAATTCAAAGTAACTAAATTATATTTTTGCATTAATATCTCAACTACATAATTATCCCTTTATTAATGTGATACTAAAGGTAAAAATTAAAAAAATATCATTTAATACTTTGAATAATATGATACAAGACAAATTATTTAAAATAACAGTTAATTTAAAACACATATATGAATATCATTAATTTTAATAGATGTCCCTAGAGACACTCGTCAATAAACCAAACCTATACCCTAAACTTTTGCTGACATCAACATTTGCAAAAGGCTGGAGTTTGTTTGGCATAAAAACTAGGGATAATAACACTTTGTCTTCCTGTTAATTACATTTTATTACCTTAAACACGACACGATACGAATACGATATAATAAAAAATGAATCACAGCTGAAACAATAAGGTAACATGATAAATCGATCCATTAACACCCCTAGTGTGTTTCTGATAGGCCAGAAAAGGAATTCTAACCATTGATCTTCTGACTACTGATTTCTGTCCGTAAAATTGTTAGTTTTGTATGTCAGAGAAAATAGTTCAACAAAGAAAGTCCACTCGGTCTTGGTCTGAAAAGTTTAGAAAGTGGGTAAGAAAGTAAAAACAAGCAAAGCTAATAAAAAAATAAAAAAAATAATAAAAATCTCTGAAATTTGTTGGAGTTGTTGAGAAAACGATGAGGGTCCTCTTTCCAAATGCCACGATGCCCATATCTGTTGGCCGTTGAGCACCACCGCCACAGCCGGCATCTCCATCTCATCTTTATTTTCTCTCTCTTGCTTGTGAGAATCTATCACTTAAAGACCAAAAAAACTGCAAGCTTATCTTGGATCAAACTGTACAATAATTTTCTCGCATTTGGGGCCAAAAAATGTCTCCACCTGCTGCCAACAGTCTTTCTTCGGAATTATACTAAACGGGTCGATCCTTCCTCCCATTATTTTAGCAACTTCTCCTAAGGTGACTCCTCGCCAAGAGCTCCTAGGCGACAACAAAGGAAGCAACCCACCTGCAGTGGCGGGGCGGCTTTTTTCTAAGACCTGGACGATTATCTCTACCCTCGGTAGCTTACGAGTTTACGTCCATCTCTGGTCGAGTACAGAGTCTTTTCGATTTCTCCCTTGTAGCCGTTACCCGAATTCGTGCAAGCGTGTTATACCCCCAAACTGACTTACGAGGAATTCATTCTCGCAAACAATACACAACCCCTACACACACCTAGGAGTACCCCTTCCTGCATATCCATACAAGACCCGAGTAGGCGGGTCGAGATCCTACAAGATAGTGGGTACTACTCGGAGTACCCTCCCAAAAGGAAAAGATGTGTCTGTCGGGTTCGGTGCTCATAGGAATCTGGCGGAATCAAAGCTTACTCTAGATCAACTGTCACTGTTTTATCTATCTTATCAACTGAATTCATTCATATCTAAATCAGATGAAATGGATGATGAATTGCTAAATTTTGACATGTTTTTGGTACATGATTGCACATTAACTTTCTCCAAAACTATATATTTGATAAGTTAATCTCTATATATTTCTGAATTCTTTGCCAATCTTTCTTTCCATTCCAAGGTCAAATTTGAGTGAGAAAGAAAACGGAGAGACGTGATTAAGATCAGTTAGAATAGGATTAGAAGATGAGATTATTGATTATTGACACCCATATATCAAGTAACTGATACTACAATGCAATAGTCTTATTAACTCCGCAAATCATTTTGTAATTTTTTTTTCAGTGCATGCAAATCAATGCTGGTCTAAAACGCAAAATATGTTCTTGTGAGTGTTAGTGTATACCTAAAACTAATTTGTTTTAGGGATAAATTACGTTTTTATATTTATATATATTTTGTAATATGACATTTTTCAAATAAAATATATATGTGTGAAATCATAAAAAGTTATGATGTAATTATATTTTAGAGATCGTAGTGTATGACACTAGTAGAGTAGATTAGCACATAAGTGTACGTGTGGATGTTTATTGAGAATAAGTGCATCGAATTGATCCGCTAAGGGTATTTCACATGAATTATTATTTAAATGTCAATAGATTAATCTCTTTGTGATAGTAGTGTAATGGTCCTTCGACTTGAGATTACGAATTTATCTTGATTATGAATTATTATACTTTATCTCTATTAGTCGTTACCCTTAACAAGAGACGCTAGTCATCAAGAAGGTAATCCCATTAGCTTCTGTTTTTGGTTTGTTTACTGAATTTTAATTTGACTTTTTCGAAATGAAGTATGTAGAGATATATGTAAATATGAGGTGCGGATTTCTATTAACGCAAGGCATACCAACACAAGGTCACTTTTGCTACCCTTTCATTTATTCATTGTACGAGTTATATTTGAAAGAAAAAAAAAAAAAAAAAAGATCGACTATGATGTTCTTTTATTTTCAGTTTAATTCAGATGTGGCAAGAGGTAAAAAAGATGCAGGATTATTTGCCGGTGCTATTACGCGCTCACATATATAATTGTTCCCTGATTCTGTGTACAAGCAGCAGGAATTTTTGTGATGGTATTGAAGAGGCTTTGACATTTGGGGATTGTGGCTGTAGCACTTATGCTACTGACAAACCTGGCTTTTGTAATATTAGGCACTGTTTCTTTTATTTTTGAAATTTGAAAAATATGGCTTTTAGAGTTGTGAGGATTAGTGTCAGCAGTAATGTTCGAGCTATTAGTGCTTGTGGTGATATGTATAATAATTGTACTAATCGTATAAATGTTAATCAGTGAATTGAAAATATTTAGTCTGGGTGTTGAAATACATTCATCTAATGTAATTAGTTTTTGATTCGTTGCTAATTGAGTAGATCAAATTTTTTATTTATTTCAAATTGAGTACATTAATGTTTAATTTCAATTGAATAATACAGCTATTGATATGTTATTAATTGAGTAAAATAACTTTTGATTTGGTATCAATTGAATAGATCAATTTTTAATTTATTGTCAATTAATACATTATGCTTTTAACAACTAAAACCTCTTGAAGTAATTAATTAATCAAATCATATATCCGATTTAGACGAAAAGCATAATTAAGGAATGCTTTGTACCCAAGGAGTTAAATTATGTAAAACTAGTTTAATCATTTGCTTAAATATCTGTGCTTTTTTTTTTTTTCCTCACACCATGTATGTGTTAGAGTTCTGTTTTCTTAGCAAATAGTGGTACTTATTCATCAAATATTATTCGGTCAACAGACAATCTTTATTTGGTCAAATGATAATTATTTCATCAAATAAGTTCTATTACACATATTGAATATTTTTCTTAAGCTTATTTGCACTATTTATTTAATGTGATTTATCAGGGATCGGGGTAGATTAATTTCACTTCACCACCTTAATGTTTAGCGTTATTATCATTTTAGTTTCTAACGTTATTTTTTAGGCACTTAAATCCCCTCGCTAAATCCAACTCAATTTTGTTTCTCATTTTTGACAAAAATACCGTAATAACTTTGTTTAAGTTAAAAAATTTGTCATCTCTTAGTTTTCTCTAATTTTGTTGCCTGATTTAACAATTTTCATGAAAATTTGAGGGTAAAAAGGTCATTTTAGTTGAAAATCTAATAGTGATAGATTTGACTATTAGTCCAAGATTTAAATATTTAAAAAATAACATTAAAAATTAAAATAATAGTAAGCCTAAACGTTAAGGGGGTAAAGTGAAATTAACCCATTATTTATAAGGTAAAATACAAATAACCCATGTAATTAGGCGAATATGCAATTTACCAAAAAATGAGAATTCTATTTTATTTGGAATTCCTTTTCTTTAGAAAGAAGGGTCAAGTTGGCAATTTTTTTTACATTTCCCCTTCCTGAAGCTCAAGTATCATACACGCTCCCAAAATAAATAGCCTTAAATACTAAAAGAAAAGCATCTATATCTAACAAAGGTGCCTATATTAGGGACATCTTTGGCTCTACGCCTTCTTTCAAATGAATAGAAAGCAAACAATACGAGATAGAAATTTGGAGAGATTATCATATTAAAACAAAGAAATAATTCAAATTAATGGTTGTTAAATATACATTTGACCTTCTCGTGCTTCAAATTTAATTACAAAATTGATGAAAACCGTCAAAATTAATATCTACTAATGAAATATCAAAGTGATAAGGAATATGGAGAAGTACCAATCATAAATATCCCATAATTTGAAGCCCTAATCCATGATTAAAATTCCTTTGTGTATGAAAACTGTCAGGTTTCCATAAATATTGGTCAAATTGACAAGGAATATTGATTTAAGTACAAATCATAATACCTCCAGAATTTGATTGCACTTTTCCATGAATAAGCTGTCCTTTGAAAAAGAAATGTGTATCCTCGATTTTCATGAATAATCTGATGTATAATTAAGGTAGAGTATGTTTAAATTCAATTTACTTGATCGAAAATGTGTGTATATATATATATATGTGTGTGTGTGTGTGTATACACGTACACAAATATATTTTTTTCGTTTTATTTATTTTGTCACAATTTATTTTTTTCTATTCAATCAGATCAATTTTATAATCAAGAATTCATATAAATTATGAATTCAAATTAGTAAAAATTAGGGAAAGATGTGGGCTGTAAAATGCATAGTTATTAATAATAAGTAATAACTATAGAATACTCTTAAATAGGTACTTCTTGCAATGATGAATTACATATTAATTTATCTGAATTTAATTCATAAAACTTCATTAGCAACTTAAAATATCATTCGCTAAATTTTTGCCCATGTATAATTTCCATTACTACTATTAAAACATTAAGATATTTTACAATCTCATTGAGGATAGGCTTTTCAATGGATTGAATCTAAACTTGTTTATCCAGATCTGGATAAACAAGAAATTCTAATTACCTAGATTCGATCCAAACCCATTTATTATTATGATAAAGGATTGAATATGGATCTTGTTATTCAAACTTGATTAGGATTCGGATCCGAATCCGAATCCGATTAAAATATTTATATATAATAAAAATTTATACAATTAGTACTATTCTATACGTACATATACACATATATTGTGTAAATTGTCAATGTAAATTATATTCTATTATAGAACCCACACATAAATATAAATTTTGAAATAAATATTTTTAATAATTACAAAGAAAAATAAAAATTTTATAAATTATAATATTTTTATATAAAAAATTTTCAAAGTTAAAAAAATATTATAAGATTTGGATCCGAATCTAAATCTGAATATATTAATTGGATTTGGGTAAGAATCTACTACTTTCGATCCGAATCCAATCCGTTTACAAACTTGATTGAGAAAACTATTTCGTTAATTTTAAAACTGTACAGTATAAATATGTCTAATTCACATCAACTAATAAATTAATTAATTTTTTGTTTTAAAGTTTTCTTTCATTAGTACACATGTTGTGTATAGAGACAGGCTAACATTTACACATAACGCTTTCATCAAGTGAGATAGGGTTAAATAATCTCATATTTCCTCACGGGCAATGATAGTGCCAGAGCAACAAATCTTATTGCCACAGCTATTTTTGTTCAAATACCTAAATTGTCCGCGCCTAGTCAAGAACTTATCTCACTAATTCGTGGTGACCCACGAAAACAAACAAAAGACCCCCATCTATCT
Organism: Cinchona pubescens; assembly: GCA_025175665.1. Lineage (NCBI taxonomy): Eukaryota > Viridiplantae > Streptophyta > Magnoliopsida > Gentianales > Rubiaceae > Cinchona > Cinchona pubescens. The sequence goes on from JANKKI010000233.1 coordinate 765,582, forward strand.
CCTTCCTCAATTCTCCGACCACCCCGATCCCTTCTGACAAATGCATAAACCAAAAATTGAGCCAACTAAATATTCTGATGATTTTTTTCATTCAAATTCTTCATCTTGAGCTTCAAAGTTGACCAAGGATTTGGGAGGATAGATGCAAGCAGTTTGTTGGCTGTCGGACTTGGAGGTGGGAAATAAGCTAGAGCTTTTATGTTTCTGTTGGTAGGAGAAGAACTGGAGGGAGGGAGGGAGGGGGGTTTTTGAAGAAATTTGGTGAATGAGGGAGGGAGGGGGGTTTTTGAAGAAATTTGGTGAATTTAACGGAATCATGAAAGGAGAGAAGATAGGGGTCAGCGGCTCGGTGCTTTATGGCTGGGTGTAGGGAGGTTGTGGAAGGGTGGAGAGGATGAATCCAGGGAGGTGACGGCCGGGGTGGTAACCAGAGACGTGGGAGCGATGGTCAGATCGACGCTTGACCTTTACAAGGGTAATATTGTCATTGCAATTAAAATAGCTGTGGCAATAAGATTAATGATTAAATACCATTGCCCCTTACTCACGTTAAGTGGAATTTTGTTTTGTTTTGTGGGCCCTCGTAAAATTTTCTTTCCCGTAGCATGCCCTGCATAAAAGGTTAATCTCTCAATTTACAACCTCACAGTTGTCACCATCCCATTGAATTTGTGATGCACCAGAAATTCCGTACACATCTAGATGTGTTCCAAGAGACTGATAAGCTCCCATAATTATACACATCTAAGCCCACAATAATAGACATGCATACGCCCCGCGAGTCCCATTCCGGTCCGCACCTCACTGGCCCCCATCACTCGACGCTTCTTTCTTCTTCTTCTCCTTATAATTATGGGTCTCTTGAGGGCTGTTCATTCACAGGCCAGTCTTATACAAGGGGTTCATTACCCGTTCTTGACGACCCTTTGCAAGGAACCCACATGCCCGTCGGGACGAATCTGTCGTCGATAACTACCACGGCTTCCTCGTCGTGGACCCTTACCAATGGTAAAACACCCAACCCCAATCCCCCAAAAAAAAAAAAAATCTTTCTTTAATGTTTTTTTGGGCCTTTCTTGAAGTTTTACTTTCTCTGCTTTGGGTTTTTTGTTTCTTGTGGAGTATATAGGCTTGAGGATCCAGTTTCGGAGGAGAGCAAAGCATTTGTAGAGAAGCAGGTGGAATTAATGGAATCGGTGCTTAAGACATGCGAGACCAGAGATAAGCTTCGTCAAAAGATTACTGAGTTGTCCGCTTGTCGTCGCTATGAAGTTCCTTTTTGGGCTGCTAATAAGTACTTTTGCTTTCTTAACACCGGTCTTCAACCCCAAAGTGTCCTCTATGTTCAGGTTGGATTCTTTTCTTTTTTTAATTAATATTTAGTGTTTCCTTTTATCTCAATGTTTGAGCAAAGTTATGATTTTTATCTTTGTTTTTGTTATCCCCTTTATTCCAATCATCAGTTTCTTTCTTTTTTTGATTAGAATTAGGAATTAGGTTCTGGAATTCTTGTTCACGATAAAAAGGGTAATTTGTTGTTAAGGCAATTTGAATGTGGGTTGAACTTGTTTGGATTATGTTGTTTTTCAGGATGGATTGGATGGAAATCCGGAGGTACTACTTGATCCTAATACATTCAGTGAGGATGGAACAGTGGCATTGACTGCACAGGCAGTAAGTGAGGATGCTAAATACTTGGCTTATGGGATCAGTTCCAGTGGAAGTGATTGGGTCACTACATTAAAGTCTTGAGAATTGAAGATAAGCATTTGCTGTCGGACACTATTTCGTGGGTAAGCTTTGTGGATATGTTGCTGGAATTAGATTAAGCTGCCTGAACTCGTACAACTGATTATATGCTTGATTTGTGTTCAATTCTGTAGGTTAAGTTTTCGGATAGACCCATGATTAGCAAAGGCTTTTTCTATTGCAGGTATCCTACTCCCAAGTAAGTGTTAGGCACAAGAGTTTGAGTTAGGTCTTCTTTTTGTTGTCAACTTAATGATTGGCACTATAAGCACTTCATGGAAACTGCAATGATCGATAGCTTGACCAGTATTTTTAAGGAGTCTGTAAAATGTAGGTGAATTTTCGGTTTTTCAATTGACTACAACTTAAAGAAGTAAGAATGTTTTTTAATAGCTTTGTTGAATCAATTAGATATTTCTTTGTTTCATATTTCCCGTGCTGCTGATTTTGTTATCATGTGTTTTCTAGGAATGGAGATAACTTGGATGCTGGGACAGAGACCACTGTTAACCTGAATCATGAGTTGTATTATCATTTCTTGGGTACCGATCAATCTGAAGACATCTTATGTTGGAATGATCCTGACAATCCAAAACATACGCATTTAGCATCTGTAACAGAAGATGGACAGGTGATGATTTTCTAGCTTATTCCACGTAGTCATAGGTTAGGTTAGCTCCTTAGTTAGCCAGACAATTACAGCATTTACAATTTGCTTTCTAATTGTAGGTTATAGAGTTAATATGCTGTGTAACTCATGTCTACGGTAGTTATGCCATGATAGAACTTGATAATTTATTTTTTGTATTCTGTTCTTTTGTTACAGTATGTCCTGCTATATACTTCCTAGGGCTGTGATCCTGCAAAAAAATTTTATTACTGTGACTTACCTGCACTTTTGGGTGGGCTTGAAAGTTATAGAGGAAAAAAGAATTTACTGCCTTTTGTGAAGTTTGTTGATAGTTTCGATGCTTCTTATCTAGTTGTTGCGAATGATGGTTCTGTTTTCACCTTCCGGACTAATAAGGATGCTCCAAAGTACAAACTTGTCCTCCAAGATCTACATAAAGGACCATCTTGGACTCAAGTCCTCCAAGAGTCTGAAAAAGATGTGCTCGAATCAGCTGTTGCTGTCAATGGAAATCAAATTGTTGTGAATTATTTGAGTGATGTGACAAAGAATGTTTTGCAGTTAAGGGACATGAGAACAGGCACTCTGCTGCACCATTTACCAGTTGACATAGGGACCGTCTCTGAAGTTTCTGCTCAGCGCAAGGATAACATCATTTTTATTAATTTTACAAGCTTCCTTGCCCCTGGCATTATTTATCAATGTAATCTAGGAGGTGAGGCCCCTGATATGAGCATATTCCAAGAAACCATAGTTCCTGGCTTTGACTCGAAACAATTTGTAGTTAATCAGGTAAAATCTGTTTGATTACATAACATGTGCTTGGCTGTGTAAAGTTCTATCGATTGGTCATCTAAATGCTAGGGCTTTGTGGTTGACATGTTAATTCATGAACGTGTTTGATTTATTCATTGATATATTCTGTTTCTGCAGCTTTTTGTGCCTAGTAAGGATGGTACTCAAATCCCAATGTTTGTGATGTCTAAGAAGGATATTTCCCTTGATGGATCACACCCTTGTTTACTGCACGCTTATGGCGGTTTTAATATTAGTATTACACCATCATTTAGTGTTTCTCGTATTGTGATTGCCAGACATTTGGATGCCGTCTTTTGTATTGCAAATATTCGTGGTGGCGGAGAGTATGGAGAAGAATGGCATAAAGCTGGATCCCTTGCAAAAAAGCATAATTGTTTTGATGACTTTGTTTCTTGTGGTGAATATTTAATTGATTCTGGTTATACGCAGCCTAGAAAGTTGTGCATTGAAGGTGGAAGCAATGGTGGGCTACTTATTGGGGCTTCCATCAATCAGGTACTTTTCGCCTTTTTGGAGGGTTGGGGGGGCCGATGTTTCATGTTCCCAGTGTTGATTTTTACCTGAGATTTTTTGGAAAATACGTGGTGACAGAGACCTGATCTTTTTGGGTGCGCTCTAGCCAATGTTGGTGTTATGGACATGCTTAGATTTCACAAGTTCATTATCGGTGAGAATACATTTTCTTTTTGAAGGACTTCTTGTCTTTGAAGTCTTCTAACATCTTGCTGAGTCATATACTTATAAGTTGATTTTGTTTTCTTCTCTTCCCTTTGGCCAGGCCATGCATGGACCTCTGATTATGGTTGTTCTGAGAAAGTGGAAGAGTTTCATTGGCTTTTCAAGTGAGTTGTTCTGCTTATTTCAAGCATCTATCTGTGTATGGCTTTCTTCTTTCTTGCTGTGATTTTGCCTTAGTAAAGCTCAAGAAAGATGTAACTTTGAATTGCTATAGTGGGAAATATAACTTTGAATTGCTATAATATGGTTTCCAGAAAGGAAAGTTTGGTGGCAATCCTGCCATGATTGGCAAGCTGATGCTAATCAATCCATGTATCTCTTGAAAAGAAAAGGAAGATATATTATTACTACTTAGTCAACATTAATAACTGGAAACTAGCAAGTAATGATAACAAAAGGATTGGGCTGCTCTAATGTCATTGACAGAAAATTGGACGAAGTTCATATTTTTTTCTTGGTTTACTATTGTCTATTGCTGTCAAATTCTGTTTTGTTTAAGTTCACCCATCCTTTTATGGGTTATCACTGGAATTCATTGAAGCACTACTCTTGCAGGATTATCTATTGATATATCATTTTTTTTTCTGTTTCTCTTTGCAAGGTACTCACCACTACACAATGTAAGAAGACCATGTAAGAAGACCATGGGAACAATCTCTTGATCATGTTTCTCAATACCCCTCTACAATGCTATTAACAGCCAACCATGATGATCGGGTTGTGCCACTGCACTCACTGCAGTTTTTAGCAGTGAGTCCTACAGCTGCTCAATTGCAAATCTATCCCTTTACTCCTTTGATTATCAGCCATCAATTGGTTTGCTCGGGCATGTTTACAGATTTCCACTATTGTGGTGTTAAAAGATAACATGGTTGTGTTTGCATGATCTGCATAATGTTAAAGAAACACAGGTTAAAGGACAAAAATGGACAGTAGTCTGGCTGGCTTTCCCAAATGAAAATGTCTTACTGATGGTGTAGGAAATGGAATTGGAATGACCAATTCGACTATAGCTTAGTAATTGACGAAACTAATCAAAGATATTGTGTCCATCACAAGTAGTTTCTGTTTGTCTTCGACATGTTTTTCTATGTTTTTTTTATTATGGCTGCTATTTTGGTAAAAGTTGTTTCTCCAATATTGTTATAGACCCTGCAATATGTTCTCTGCACAAGTTTGGAGAACAGTCCCCAGACCAACCCAATTATTGGTCGTATTGAACGTGAAGCAGGGCATGGAGCTGGTCGTCCAACACAGAAAATGGTAAACTGTTTCTTAATTAATTTCCCGTACACTGGGTAAGGGATTATTTTTTCACTAAATTGTTTTTTTCCATCGTTGCAACAGATTGATGAAGCTGCAGATAGATATGGCTTCATGGCAAAAGCGTTGGGTGCAATAAAATATAGATTAGAGGGTTGATGCCGTGGGAAATGATTGAAATCTTATTTATGATGAGGCTGGAGAAGAAGGATATTAGCTCCAACATTGAAGTTCTTCTTCCTATGTAAACACCAACAGTTTGAAGTTCTTCTTCCTATGTAAACACAGATTAGTCCACCTTCTCATTATTCCTTCAGAAGGTGAAACAAGTTTTGTATTTTGCCTATGTAAACACAGATTAGTCTACTTTGTCATTATTCATCCAGAAGGTGAAACAAGTATTTTGCCTATGTAAACACAGATTAGTCTACCTTCTCATCATTGCTCTAGAAGGTGAAACAATTATTCCTGTTAGCACATGATACGGGAAAACTATTGAGAGTCCGTGTGGTTTGTCGGATGGAGGAAAACATTTTATATTAATAAATTAATTTGTTTTTCATACAATTTTTTATTTTTTGGTGTTTGGTTGACAAAATGATAATATTAAGCATTCGTTCCATTGATTGGATGGAGGAAAACATTTTATATGAAAAAGTTTATTTTTCGTACAATTTTTCAGTATAAAATAAAAATATTTTGAAATATAACTTTTTAATGTTATTCATCATTAATTTGATAAATATGAGTTAAAAAATGATTTATGACAATTGTAATGAATATTTTACAAGTAATTGTGGTTAATAAAAGATTGATTTTGTTTGAAAATTAAATTATAATATAATGTAGTGATAAAATATATACATAATGATAGTTATATTATTATGTGACTCACAATAAAGAGAGAAGCAAATAGACAAGAATTTAAAATGAAAATAAGTTTAGTAAATGAAGTTATAAAAATAAATATTTTATGATTCAATGTCACTCCAGAACTATACAATTGAACTAGAGAGAGAAAAAATTGAAAAATATTTTAACTCAGAAAATATTTTTTTGTTGTTTGATATCAAGAAAAAATTTTAAATTTATTTTTCTAAAAAAATTTTCAACCCAACTAAACACATCCTAAGTTGTTTTCATAATCTTCCATACCATGAACTTTCCCAGTTCAAACTTTGCATACACAGTCTATTTACCTTAACAAATTTCTTAAAGCACACACGCAATGATTTAATTATCAATTACATTACTAATTGACCAGTAATCAAAGAAAAATACTCAAAGTTTTTGTTGGGATTGATTCAAGCTGGATTAATTAGAGTTGTTTTTATGACTTCGTAAGTCTTTGTTGTGTATGGGTTTCTACTTGGAATATTATAAGTTAGTTAATTATATGTAGACTTCTGACAAGATGTAGTTAATTATATGAAGACTTCTGACAACGATGGATATCCTAGATTAAGGATATGATTAAAGCTCCTAATGACTGATTTGTGTACTATGTACAAAGGTTCTATGTCTTATTATGCAGGTAAGACAAATGTTTTAATGTAGAAGAATGGTGTGAGTTTCTAATATTGTTACCTAACCCTGTAAAATAAAGATAATAATAATAAGGGTAAATGATATTTGTGTCCAATATTCTTTTATTAATTTATCTAGATAGTAGGCAAATTCTAGAAGGAAAAAAAATACCAAATGAGAAAATAGCACTCACACTTTTTATAATGATATATTTGTTGAACCACATACGCACCTGATTTTTGTGTAATAAATCCAGAATTTAATGATCAATTACATTACTGACCTTTTTGTGCAATAAGTTTGAACCTTTTTTAATGCAGCTAGAATAAGTGTTTGAATAATAGGTATGGCTTCATTGCGAAATACTTAGGTGGATTAGGTTTTTTATCCCACTTATAGATCCTGTGGTATAGCCGTATAAATTAACTGGAATCTATGATATCAACTGGTGTAAGAAAAATTCTATAAAATTTAATTTTAACTATAAAATTTATGGATAGAACAAAAAATTGGATCTATGTAAGTATTTTCCCATATCAAAGGTATTGGATGCAGCCTGAATTGACTAGGGGGTTGATGGTGCGGGAAAGATTGCAACCCGGGAGCGTTTGGTTCAAAATGGGAATAATATATTACAAATTGACATGTGTTTGTGTCATTTTCAATGATTTATTTAGCTATTAATTTCAAAGTCGAGTCACAAATGAAAATATTTTATACAATAAAATAATTTTTACGATTCTCAAACAAATAATAAGTATTTCCTCTATTTCAAATTAGTTTTTAGTTTTCGTTAGTATACATGAATTAAAAAAATTATTAAATTATATCAATTTTGTAAAAATATAATTCTAAATGACTAAATTATCCTTTTGTATTAATATCCCAATTATATAATTCTCCCTTCATTAATGTAGCACTAAGATTAAAAGTTGAAAAAAATATCATTTAATATTTTTTTGATTATCTAAAGTGACAAATAATATGACACAAGACAAATTATCTAAAGTAACAATTATTTTGAAACAAATGGAGTAATATATATATGTTTATATATATATATATATATATATATATATATCTCTTATACACATTTTTGGGTTAATAACATTTTGCCCCCTGAACTATATAAGTAATTATACTTTGTTCCTCTTGAACTATAGAAATATACACTTTACCCCCATTCACAATATTCATATTTTAAAATTTTTAAAATATCAAGAAAATTTAGTTAGATGACTAAAATATCCTTAATAGTTATATTTTGATTTGTATGTATTTAAATTTTGATAGTGATGTGGTAATTATTTAAAAATAAGCACAAATAAACTATATCATACTTCAGTATAATCTATATCAATATATTTCTTGGTTAAATTTTTAAATTTTTTAGATTTTATTTTATATTATTTCGAATCTTGAATATTTAACTGTAGTAATAGAACATTTCCAAATGGGTTTGTTTTCTGTGAAATTTTTTTTTGTAAAGATATTGTATGAAAATATAATTTATAAAAAATTTTGTAATTTTTTCGTGTCTCTTAGTATTTTACAATTTTAATAGTTGACTTAATTTGTGTAAATCACAATGTACGGATATTAATATAATTCAATAATTTCACACATTTTCATTCTCTAATATCCAAGATATCAATGTGTTATTATATTTTATTTTTTCCTAATTCTTTTATAATTGTCGAAAATCAATTAAATACATAAAAAATTAAAATATGATACGAAGGATATTTTAGTCATCTAACTAAATTTTCTTGATATTTTAAAATTTTTAAAAAATGAATAATGTGAATAAAGGCCAAAGTGTATATTTCTAAAGTTTAAAAAGACAACGTATAATTACTTATATAGTTCAGGGGCAAAATGTTATTAACCCTTAATTTTAATTCTTATTCCTATACCTCCTATCAATAAACCAAACCTACCCCTTAAAATTTGCTGACTCAATATTTTGCAAATGGCTGGAGTTTGTATGGCACAAAATCTAGGGTTAATAACACTTTGCCTCCCTGAACTAGGGATAATTACACTTTGCCACTTTGAAATAATAAAATACGCATTTTACCTTTCATTGACACGATTCATCTATTAGCAATTTTAAAACTATCAGATCTAATTAAATGACTAAGATATCATGGTAATATATTTTGATTTTTTATGTATTTAAATTTTGATAGTGATATCATAATTATTTAAAAATAAGGAAAAATAAGCTTTATAATATTTTAGTATATTTATAGGTCTATTTTATTTTAGCCTTTTTTGTAATTTTTGGATTTTATTTGATATTATTTTGAATTTAAATATATAACTATATTGGTAGAACAAAATTAATCCAATAGATATCTGTAGAGCAATTTGTTATTTCAAAAAATTAATCCAAAAATTCAATGTTTCTCACATTTTCTCTCCTAAAGTCAAAGATATCAATTTTGTTATATTACTTTATGTTTTCCTAATTATTTTATAACTATTGAACATCAAAATACATGAAAAATTAAAATATAATACTAAGGGTATATTAGTTATTTAACTATATTATCTTGATGGTTTTTAAATTATTAATGAATGAACGGTGTCAATAGGGGGTAAAGTGTATATTTTATTACTTCAAAGGGGCAAAGTGTAATTATCTACAAAGTTCAGGGAGACAAAGGGTTATTAACCCTAAAATTTAAATAATTTCGTATATAAAACACACTAGTTAAATACATTATTATTCCTGGTTGAGGATGAAGGGTTTTTGGTTTCTTCCATCCTTGTATACAAGATAGTAGTACATGAATAGCACTTATTGATAAAAAAAAACACAAATGACACAGACACTAATACATGACACTTCATGCAACAACTCCATCCCCAATTCCTAACATAGTAGTATTTGATATCAAATCTAAAACTGTGAACTGAACTTCATAAATGCACTTATTTCCAATAGACACATGATATTTCTGCACCAACTAATGAAGTACCGTAATTACTTTGTTTAGCTAAGAGGTTGAAAATGGGGGAATGCTCTGCTCATTTCTGAACAAATTACTTGGATCAGCCAGAGTCTTCACACGAGCCAACCTGTAGAAATTATTCTTGAAATACTTGAGACCCCATGTACTGGCTTGTGCATAGGTGGTTTTATTACCTTCCTTATTTACTCCCAAATCCAAATCTCTATAATTTAAGTATGCACCTCTTGGAGATTTGGAAACAAATGGAGCCATGTATTTGTAAAGCCTTCTAATCCAATCTATGTAGATTTGAGATTGTGCAGGTGAGATCTTTTCCTCTTCAGTCCAGTACACCAAATGCTGAATTTGGTACAAGTTTCCAGCTCTATGCGGGTATGGAGTTTCAGACTCTGGAATCTCAAACATTCTTCCACCAGACGGTGAAAAGATCAGCTGAGCTCTCTCAGCTTCTTTTTCGTAGAATCTTTTCCATAAACCTTCCAATGCGATCTCAGAAATCGGGTCGACTACGTAGTCTGATTTCGCTTTGTAATATCTTTTGGGATATGAACTACTGAGCACCAAATCATTCACAGTTGAGCCATTTGGAAGGTCAGCGAAAAATAGAACAGCCTCAATCCATTTCATCTCTGTGCAGTCTTCTTTCTTCAATCCCAGCTCGGGAAAGCTCTCTTGCATTAAAGGAAGAAGCTTTTCAACTCTTCCAAGAAACAAGGACTGAAATTGACCTTGCACTGTTAAAGTTCCGTTTACATTCACCCGCGCTATCAAGATTCTGACGAACAAATCCCTGTCAAACTTGTATGCAACTAAGTGTTGCCATTTGTAGATTAGCTGGGTTGCATTCTGTTCCAAAGTTCTGTTTGGTGCAAAAACAGTAACAATCGTTGGAATGATCACTAACTTGAGTTTATACGCGACGATTATTCCAAAACTGGCAGCTCCACCACCTCTAATAGCCCAAAAAAGATCTTCCCCCATTGATTTTCTATCAAGAATTGCACCATCAGCATTGACAATTTTAGCATCAATCATATTATCAGCTGCCAGGCCGAATTTACGTGTCAATGCGCCTTCCCCTCCCCCACTCACGTGTCCTCCGGAGCCTACACTCGGACAAGTCCCTGCAGGAAATGCAAGATTTGGACTTTTCTCGGCAATTGCATGATATAACCCGCCAAGACGTACACCGCCGCCAATCCAAGCCGTTTTAGTCTTCGTATCAATAGATATGGAACTCAGATTCCTCAAATCAACAATAATAAAGGGTTGTTTAAAATAGGAAAGATAAGACAGGCCCTCATAATCATGGCCACCACATCTTACTCTAATCTGAATGTTGTAGTTTTTGGCACAAGAAACAGCTGACTGAACGTGCATGTTTTTCAGGGGTGTAATTATGGCCAATGGCTTTGTGTGATCGGGGGATAGAAATCTTATGTTCTGAATGGATGATAGTAGAGTGGGTGTGTATGAAGGGTTATTTGGTGTGTAAATGATATTGGGAATTGAGTTGTTATAACCATCTTTAGAATGAAGACAGTGAAGAAATCCCTTTTGGATATCAGGTTGAGTTTGAGCCAAAACGTCCCATGACACTGAGAAAATCAGAAATGAACAAAGAAATGAGAGGATTTTGGTAAATGGAATTGAAATCTCCATGTTTTTTTTTTTTTTTGGGGGAAATTTTCAAGGATGGATTATGTTTCCCTGGGGTGCATGCCTATTTATATACACAATTCTTTGTATTGCTGGTCAAAATTTAGACAGGGTTGTGGAAATACAGCTTAGGTTAGCCCACATAATTTTACTAGTCTTAATACAAAATGAACGAACATACCGAATTATACGACTAAAATCACGAAAGATTATTCAATTTACATTAATACAATGAATCTGTAATTAGATTGTTAATTAATTAATTAAACTCAATAATGTCTTACAATTAAACCTCAACTACATACTCAAGATCGAATTGGATTTCCCTTTTCCTTGCACCTACGAGGTATGAATGTGATCTCTATTGGAGGAGCTATTGTCAAATGTCAAAATAAAAAAAGTCAAGTTGGGGATTAAATTGATCACAGCATCAATTCATTGGAGGAGTTCTTGTCAACATAAAAGAAAAGAAAACTCGTGATGAAATTGTTTAAAAGTATATGTTGTTACGTTCAATGTAGTACAAAACCGGCTAACTCAATGGGGACAACTTAGCAACAAAAAAAAAAATTCAGGACGATGTGATTGCTGCAATATATCACCAGATTATCCAATGTGCGTATTTTGATTTGTATGTGGAGCTGAAAAATTCAAAGACAAAGAAATTATACCCTCCACCAATGAGCTTGGATAAGATAGGCATATTCAATTGTACGACTTCGATACGATTGAACCGTCTTTCCTAATCACTCTTATAATAATTGTCGGATAATTCATAAATTATGGACAATAGGACGGCTATCCTAGTCACTACATAATCAAATAACTACCAAGTTTTCACGCAAACACACACCGCGTGTCGGATGTTGGAACTCTCCCGTTCTTCTGCATTTGCAGTTACTAATTCTCCTCAACGATAGCACAGATATTCCATGTCAGGTCAAATGGATCTTCCAAATTCAGTTGTAGTTTATCCTGTTTTTTCTTGTTATTTTAACATTTGTTTAGGCATATTCCAAGGTGTCAAATGTGAGAACAACAATCAAAAGAATAGCAAGGAGTTTGGACGAACACATGACTTATTCTATTATCAATAATTCAATGCAGAAAGATATATATGGAAGATCAAATAAATAAGGAAATACAATTCTGGGCAGAAATTTTAAAGAATCGAGACCTCGAGGCAAGGTCATTTCAAGGAAACTTAGATGCGTGATCCTAGGTAGTTTTCAACTGATGCTAATTCAGCACCCCGAGAAAGAACAACATTAGCACAATGCTAACTCTTACTTTGTCCTAAAAGCTAAGCCAGAAAAACTATGCTCTTAATTTACCAGAGCTAATTATAATCAAACTTCTCCGCAGCTGCTGGGTAGTTCGTGGAATGTTCATGTAGCATTTTGCTAACTTGGAGTTAAAGTGGCCGAGTATAACCAGATGCCCTTCCACAAAGAAGTGCATTCTTTGGAATGGGATATTCGTCCCTGAAAGAGGTTGATGCTGTATAGACCTTCAAGTAAAATTGTTGTCCGAGGTACTGTCGTGCCCAAAATTCTGTCCTCAAGTTCCACATTCCAACATTGTCAAGTGCAATATAAATTGCAGTCCATGATTTAGGATATACCTGATCCCACAACAAAACCAACAATTTAAAGAGCTTTTCTATGCAGTTGTGCCAACACATTATGTACTGAGAGATTAACAAATGTCATTGAGGGTATGGAAAATCCATTTCAATCTTCTCTCACCTGAGTTGTGCTACGGAAAATTGCATCTCTAAGATTGTATTGGTCTCTACTAGATGAAGTCCATTGCCCTCCATCCATTCTGCAGTTCAAAACCAGATTAATTAAAGAGAGCTGTAGAAAAACGGTCGTCGTCACAATTACTAATGTTTAAACCACAAAAATGCACAACCTCTACTCAAGTTACAGATACATTGATGATCCGATATCAGTGTTAGAATTTGATTTTAAGCTTACCCGACTACAAAGAAAGCGTAACCATCGAGGTGCCAACTTTGTATGATGTCCTCGTTGTTCTCAAATACAATCTCAATGAAGGCTCTATAGTCAGCCTGCAGAACTGATGTGTCTAGATAAATTCCTCCACCTGTAGGAGAGCTAGATATGCTGTTAACGCGGTAAACTCCAGAAATGTTGAAGAAATCACGGCTAGCTTCAGAGGAGTGTCAGCAACAACAAAGGAAACACTGTTGACAGCATATCTTTGCTTGCCATTGACCTGACCAGCAGAGTTGGCCAGCCTGATTGTTCTGGTGGTGTTAATCATACCATAGTGGTATGAACCTTGTGGATTAGGCCTAGGTCCACTTGCTGTAAGATTAGTCCTGCAATATATCAAAGATTATCTGATTGATTAAGAATTCCAATCAAATGGCAAAAATTTGAAGGGGTATAACAAAGACATGTTAATACCTAATGGAACGGGCCTGATTGAGTGACCACTCGATTTCGATGGTCGGTCCACCTGGAATTGGATCCGAGACAGGGCGGTTTGAGTTGGCATAGTGAAGAATACCGGTGGTAGTAAGGACTGGATCGGTGAACCTGGTGTTGACTACAATGTAGTAGTCTTGAGGAGTCTGATCTGCTGTTACTAGAACGGACAAAGACTGACCAGCATGAACATCAACTGATGAATATGTATTTTGAGTCCTGTCCACAGTATGGGTACCCTCAACTTCTACCAACTTCAACTTGTGTCCCTGAATGCGGAAGTTGAGGGAATTTTGCAATCCAACATTAGATATCCTGAGTCTGTAAGTTTTTCCTGTCACAGATTATCGTACAGTGAGGAACGGCAATCTTTACTTCCAAGTCAAAATACACTATTATCATCCAAAGCAACCACAACCATTGTTCAAAGACTCGGCAGAATTATAACTAGAATGACTTTTTGATTCGGTACTCATACGCCGATTCCTGCCTACATACATTCTATAATATGAACTAAAATTATATTATAAGTTTGTTTATAACTAATTAATTTCTTAAAATTAATCTACCAAAAACTATTTGTGATTTTTTCCTTATTTTTTATGATTTTGGATAGATACGCGACAGCCATAGCGTTGATCGCAACTATGACCAAAACAGATCATCTATCTCATCTGATACATTTGCAGCATTATTGACATTTACTGCCATTTTCTTAATCATGTTCATTCCTCTACTAGAAATGACTGAGATTTGGATAAAAGAGACAAGGAATCAAAAGTTTTAAGGCCCACATTAAATAATAGTTTAAAACGCAACGTACTATATATAGTACCTTGTTCAAAAGTGAGAGAGGCAGTATTAGGAGGACCTCGGCCATTAATAAGAATTCCATCTGGGAATGGCAGCTTATGGCCCTTGTCAAGAATTGCCTTCAGGTCCTAAATTAAGAAAAAACAAAAATGTTTCTATCTCAGAATCCCCAAAACAAATATTTCTGAAAGTTAGGGTAATGAATACTACAAACTATCAATCAAATTACTAATCCTATTCAGTATTTACTAGTATAACAAAAGTGGTGGTGTAATTGAATCGCGTTGGTGGTGTAATTGAATCGATTTTGCGAGCAGCTTGATCAAAAGTTCAATTTGAGTTCGAGTCGAGTATGTTCGATTTCAAATAACTCAACCTCGAGTCGAATGCTGGTCAAACTTTTTGAGCATTTATAGATAATATTTTAATTAAATTTTTAATTACATATAAAATTATTAAAATATCTATATTTTTTAAAAAAATTACATAAATGCCCCCAAAAAAGTTTGAACTATTTAAACTCAAACTCGTTTTACATATTTTTGAGTGAGTTTGAATTAAATTCGAGTTCC
The DNA here is from genome assembly GCA_025175665.1 of Cinchona pubescens. NCBI lineage: Eukaryota > Viridiplantae > Streptophyta > Magnoliopsida > Gentianales > Rubiaceae > Cinchona > Cinchona pubescens. Next base: position 780,793 of record JANKKI010000233.1, read on the forward strand.
ATCAAATTTTTCGAATTTAATCTCTATTCTTAAAGTTCATTCGAACTCGATCTCGATCTCGAGTTTGAATCTCACAAAAAAAAATTTGAATTCAAATTCAAGTAAAACAGTACTCTTGTTCGATTTTAGCTCGTTTACACCCGTAAACAACATAGCATTAAATTACATGCACTAGCAATGGGAATGTAGAAAATTACATGCACTAGTAATGCGGGAAAGTAGTGGGCCTAAAAAATGTAAGAATTGGAAAGGCTGAGGCCCCATTGATTAAAGCAATAAACTGGTTAGTTAAATCCGAAGATGTGACATCATGGCTTACATACCATTAGGAAAAAGTGTACTATAATAATAATAGTCAAATATTGGAAGGAATGCATCGAGTGCCTAATCACGAGGTCTACAATATTTGGGTCATGGAAGTCCATTAAGTCATAAAGTTTGCTATTGGAAAAAATTGCCCCATTATGGGGGCCCAATTTTAGTTAGGCTACAACAAAACCCAGCTGGGAATGGACCCGTAGCAAAAGTGCAGATTAAAGTGGGAGTATTTATTAGCCATGTGACTATTTCTGTAAGAATAGGACCGACACCGACTAGGCTGTATATCATTAATTCTAAACAATTAATAGCATTTAGCTAACATTTAAATACACATACCAGACGAAGTGGATAGGTCTCATCAATCTAGATGTGGTTCGTATTGAAAAATTGGAATAGAAAAGAGAATTATAAATTCTATTATTATTATGTATTTATATCATTTTTTTTATTTGTTTGATTTGAATAAGAAATGAATTATATTTTATTGATAAATTCCTAAATTTAAAACTCAGGTTGAGAATGAAAGTAAATATTTTTTAACATTTTCAATTTTCATAAAATAATTTCCACAGTGATTAACCAAACATTTTGAATATCATTAACCTTAATTCTCATTCCTTCCCCTCATATCCATAAATCAAACACCTAATAATAGCTACAAAAATAAAACATTACCCGAAAAAAATAAATAGACGAATTTTCAAAATAAATAAATAGCCGAAATTCCCACGTAATCCACCTTAGTTTTTTTAAAATTCCATTTCCAGCAAGCCAACTCTGGGTCCATCTATCGTACCATATTTGTTCAAAGTGAGATTTGATCTAGCATTATCCAGCATGGATTGATAAAACATACTTATATTATTAAACAATTTTTTTTTTAAAAATGGTTTTGTTTGAATTCTTTCATTATTAATTATTTTTTAAATAATATTTTACAGTTATTACTTAAATTCGTTTTTCAATTATATTTTATCTCACAAATATCTCAATCGCATCCCAAAGAATATTATTCTAAATAATAGCTGTAAATGACTAATGGAGACTTATGTAAACATTATAGTAAATAAAAACAAGTTATTACCGTGTGGTTGAACTTGTACCAATCACCAATAAGAACGGTGAAATCACCAGATGGATCTGGGAAAGGAACAGGGATTAAAGGCCTGCTGAGAATTCTAATGCCTCCAAATCCACCAGCAGCCTTGTGGAATGCAAGAGAAGGGAAGTAATAGAAGCTTCCGATTTGATCTTTTACTTGAAGTATATAAGTGTAGTTTTTTCCCGGAGGAATTGGACATGTTGTACCGTACACTCCATCCACATATGAATTCCTCCGATTTTGGATTCCATTCCTACATTCAATTCCCATGTAGATAATAATAATAATGTTAACCAAATACTATATTCTTATATATTACTACCATTTTCAAGAATAAGGATAATAAAATAAACAAGAAATATTACTGCATTTAGAGTGTGTTCGTTTGGATTGAAAATATTTTCTTGGGAAAAATATTTTCCAATGAAAAAAGTTTTACATGAAAATTTTCATTTTCTGTCACAATTTTTCGGTATTCAGTTGACAAAATGAAAATATTTTGAAATAAAAAATTTTAACGATTTTATCTTTAATTTTATGAATACGAGTTTAAAAAAAACTTATAACAATGGTAACAAATGCTTTACAAGTAATTGTGATTAATAAAAAATTGATTTTGTTCAAAATTAAATGATAGTACAATATAGTAGTAAAATATGCATAATGATAGTTATATTAGTGTGGGACCCATGATTGAGAGAAAAACGAATGAAAAAAAATTAAAAATGAAAATAAGTTTAGCAAACAAAATTCTAAAAGTAAGTATTTGAGATTTAATATCACTCTTAAATTATTTGAAAAATAACTTACGCTAAAAATTCCTTAAATTATTTTCAGCCAGAAAAAGAAAATTGAAAAATATTTTATATTTTCCAATGTTTGACACCAAAAAAAATTTTGAAAAATATTTTCATTCCAAACGAACACACCCACGTGGCTAATAATAATACACTACTAAATAAGCTCAGAATAATTAAATATGGTTGGGAATTTGAAAAAAAAAAAATGACAGCAAAAGGCCTTATATATATATATAGGGGCTTAGAATGGAAAATATGGAGTGGGTAATGGGTTGAGTTGCAACTTATCAAAAGACTTCCAATCATCCCATGTGCTATTGAAGCACCCAGGCCAATAGCTTTACACTCCCAGACAGCATTGCAACCCATGTGGTTGTTTCATTTTCTGATTTTCTCATTACATGCATGGATCTATTAATGCTTACCAAGTCTTTGCTTCAATAAAAGATTTTACACTCGGATCAAATCATATAAGATGATAAAAAAAAAAAGGGCCCCACTAACCCCATTGCTGTCCAATTACAAAATAACCAATTTTCTTTTTTTTTTTTAACAAAAAGTGGGAAATTTTGTAGTAGATTATATAAAATACTATTATAAGACATGTGCATCTCACATTCTTAAATTTTTAGGCTAAAAAAAGTGCCATGAAAATTATGAAATGAATGGATCTACAAACTATCAAGGACATCTGGCGAGAATAATAATATAATGTATGATATTGATGTCCTTGAGTTAGAACAAAAGTCTTGTGAAGTTTCAGTAGTACTGCTAACGTATTATTTATTGCTAAGAGTACTTGGAAATGAAAATGTTATCCACCTCGAACAATGTAACCACATGGAATATGATTGTAAAAGATTAATACTAACTACTAACCAATCACACTATTACTAACTAAAATTTTAAATCTTACTTAATTCATCAATTATAATATTATTTTTTTTACAGTTCCATTTTATTTATTTTATCAGTAGAATACTAGAATTAATAATAATGTGAATGAGTACTTTGTTACCAGGAAAGGAGAAAAGGTTCATCTAAGCTGTTGAATACGTTGATGATGAGATTGTCATTGGTAACAGAGTAAATGTCTGGACCAGGAAATTGTCCATTGATCAAAATACCCTGCCAACAAATCATATATATGTATTGCAAAACCAAATAGAAATCAGTAATTTTAGATGGATAAAATCAACCAGAAATTAGCCAAATCACAGGCATATTATTTGATGATACTCTAAAAAGTAATTTAAGTAGTACGTAATTAACAAAATCATTTGGTTGACAACATGTAATTAACAAACCTGTTGGCGAACGCCAAGTGGATAGATGTCGCCGTAGGTAACATTCCAGGTAAAGAATCTGTACGGATCATCGGCTTTAGCAATGTCACAAAAAAGTGAACAAGTAACAACCACCGTAAACAACAACCGCAAGGCCGCTAATCTTAGTTTTAGCGGCGGCATTTTGATGAGAAAATGTTGTTTCGATGGAAGCTTAGAATTGTTGAAAATTGTTTTAAGGAATTATATAAGTAGTAGTTTGTTAACAAACTAGACCAGTAAGAAAGAGAGAAGAGAAAACAGAGGAGGGAAGTGAATGATAGATTGATGACTATGGCGATGATGCCTTATTTAAAAGTGTGCGGTACTGAGTTCCAATTTTCACACACTATTCACACACTATTTTATTATCCCGTGTTATGTATTGGTGTGGGTTAATAATAGCCACGAAAAAAAGAGAGAAAATATTGAAAAATTTTACATTTTCGTTAAAAAAATTATTTTATTATAATTTAAAAAATTATTCAAAATAATATTAGATAAGTTTTTATCTCCAATACTATAGTTCTTTTAATGAAATGATAAAATTTTTTGAAAATATTTACTTAGAGGATAGGGAAAATAAAATATGAAAAAAAAAAAAAGAATAGGGAGAAAACAACTCATGAGTTTGTCGGTAGCGGGGTCCACGCGTACAAAATTGAGAGGCCAGTGGTCTCCCCACATGCCTTTGTTTTCTTCTACTTGGCTTGGGGGCTGCCGCAGGGGCGGCGGTGGTGGTGGTTGGAGTAAAATTTCTGTTACGGTGGCCGTTTTTGTTTGCGGCCAGGCACGGAGAATGCATGTGATGTGATAGAATGTATGCCAGTTGTATCTAGGCACGTACTTTCCACGTTCCAACTTTTCCACTAGGCGTCACTAGAAAGGAGAGGGAAAATTCTGAATTCAATTTGCGATAAGTGTGATAAATTTAAATTATATTTATCTATATTATTTTTAAAAAAAATTATTTCTAAAGATTTAAAATAATATGGATAATATGAATCAACAGTTTTATCTCGTATATCAGATTCATTTAAAATTTTTCATAGTATGCTATTATATTTTGGACTTTACTAAAAATAGGATATTATATTTCTCCAAATGGAACATGCTTAATAAATCAAATTAATTTTACTACCAAAAAAAGAAATGATGTTAGAGATAATAGTTTTAATTGGTTGAGATAATGTATGTACTAGTTCACAAAATACAAATAATTACATCAAGGATAATTTGGTTTTCTAAAACTAAATATGCAATTCAAAATCTTACACCTACACCAATGGTATAGAGAGTAATGCTCGAGACCTTTTTGTTTCCTCTGAACTTACTACCTAAAAACGTTTTTTCATTTGTAAATTCCACTCTATGATTTGCTTAAGAAGAAATTTTGAGTATTATATCATAGCAAAGACTTAAATAGATCTGATTTTTAGTTTCACTTGTACATCTTAAAAATGGATTAAATTTTAGAAAATGTATGACATCAACTGATATAAGTAAGATTTATTAAGATTTAATCATGACTACAGAATCTATACAATGGAGAAAAATATAATCTATCTAAATATTTTCATTATATCTTAACCATTTGCATATGCTTATAACACATTGACTTCAGGAATGCATCAAGTCATCAATGGATAAGGATGTTCTCTATTTAAAAGTAAATGGAAAAGAATTAATTTATTTTTAAAAAATAAATTAAAAAAATATATTTTTAAAAATCAAAATTGTTCATAATTTAAATTATGTTCTATATAAATATTTTACAAAAAAATCAAAAAATAATGATATTTTATTATTTTATTAAACTATTTTATATTTCATTAAAATTTAAAAATTTTGCACCATCAAAATATGAAATATCATAATTCAAAGGTGAAATTTTTTCTGAATGAATTGATTTTTGGATATAATGATCTACTTAATAAGATAAAAATAATAGTATATCTAAATTATTATTTTTTTTAAATTTTATTTTGATATAGATAAATAGACAATAAATAAAAACAAACTAAATAAAAATAATCCAAATCCGTGATAAAGTGATTTTAAAACTACATGCGATGCTACAATTATACTACTGTAGTTTACATCTCATAGGAATGCGAACATGAAAATGTTTGAATTATGTAAGATCTACAACTAAAATTGTTAAATTATGTAAGTATCAAAATTAAACAAAAAATGATTTGTCATTTTGTTTTTTCACATTTTGAAATAAAGAGTGCTAGCTATTCCTAGAATTTAGTAACCTACTAGTATTATTAAGTAAATAGATGATAAACATTGAGTAACTGCAAGATATTGTAATAATTGTTCAAAATTTTATAAGAGCTACCCGTTTAAAAAAAATATTGATTCTTTATTTTAAATAAAGTGAGTCATTTAATGTAAATGAGTTTTTGCTGAACAATTATTATGATATCACTTATTTTTAAATAATTATTATAAATTTTCTCTTAAATAAACGGTAACAAATTTTTTTTTTTTGGATAACTGAATAGAAAATCAATGGTGCTGTTTGGACAGCCAATAATGGAGTATTATTTGCTAAATAATATTTGTCTATTGACTTTAGTAATTTTGAAAATAACGTTGACTTTTGTAAAAATAGAATAACTGTTTGGATAAAAATAATATTTTGAAATAACCATTTGAATTGAAAATAAAGAATACATATTATTTGTTGGACCCATTTAAAAATAAAATAATTGCACAACTAATTAAGTAACTATGGATAATTTTTTGTTTAATGGGTTGGAATTTTTCGGATCCATAGGCCTGTCAATGGGTTGGATCTAGACCCAGATCTGACCCGATCCGAAACCTGTTTATCTAAATTTGAATTTATAATAAATTATTGTGATTACTTAACTCCGATTTGAATCCATTTAACTATTATAATAATGTAAAATTAATTTTTTTAAAAATTACTTTGTTGACCAAACAATTAATCAAATATTATTTATTTGCTATCCATACATGGCCAATGGCATTAATATTTTCACATCAGCTAATCAGCTTATCATGTCACATGTCTCCTGTGTTGCACTACTTAACGTTAGTCAAACCTTAGAATAATTGCATCGTGTGTCGTATCTTCACAGCTTTTTCTCTGAGGTCGAACTTCATCGGCCATAGTCAACATCTTGCATGTTTCTTATTCTGATATCGATCTTCCTGTTCCAGTTATTATGTCATTTAATTGTTCAAAATTTACAAATATTTTTTTCTGTTATAATTCAAAATCCCATGTGTCCAGGTTGACTAGCCATCTGATAGGCATGTATTTAAATGATTCCCGTTAAAAGATGAAAATAATAGAGACGATAAAAAAAATGAAATATTTTATTAATATTATATTATTTATAAAAATTATAAATAAAAAATTATTTATTAAATTTAATTTTTGTGATGAAATTATATTTAATTCTAATTCTAATTTTGTTTAATGAATTGAGTTTTGTTTTTTTATTATTTTTATAAATTTAATAATATAACAGTAATTTTATTAATTTTATAAATTCAGAATTATTTTTTACTTGGACCGTGGAAGTACGTGGAATATAGCATAAAGTAACAAACATATGGCAGCTGTGTCGTGTGGGGCGTATAGTATTCAAATTTGTCAAAACGTGAAAGCTAAGGCAACAGCTGCAGAGAAGAACCGATTGTTCCCTCCAGTGGTCAGATTTGTTTTGAGGCATGTGCCATCATTACACAACCACATCATATGATTATTTGACACCCAAAAAAAAAAAATTAACGCGGCAATTTCTTCAATTTACCCAGCCAAAAAATGGTTTGACTCTGATTACGGAAAATTGAAAATTTTTTACATGAATTAAATTTATAATATAATACTATAAATTTTTTGTTATATAAATCAAATTCATAATATAATATTGTAAATTTTTTGATTTATATTAAGTCATCTCATTATTTATAGTGAGTTGAAATAAAATAGGATAAAATTATTTAATATGAATCGAAAAAAATTATGATATTATATCGATCAAACTTTGGAGGAGCTGGAATGATCTGGATCAACTGAAACTGGGTGTAGGGCCCAGTTGGCGCGATTAGTGGCTTGATGGAAACATATCTATGATCGTGTTGTTTTTAGGGTTAACCATCTACACAAGGGAATTCAGTGGTAGGACCGATCGACAAAGCTATAACCTAGAAAGCGATGTGCAATTGCAATACTACAACTTTTTCGAGAACGTAGCGTAGTAACAAAGAAACTAAAACGTTCCACCACCCAGAGAAGCAAAATAAACAACATAATATTCTAATAGAAGGATTTAGAGAAAATTTTAAAATTCATTCGTTTAGTAAAATAATTTGAAAAGTTGAACGGATGAATTTCAAGTTTAATCAAATTAAAAAATGTAAAATAGAAAGATTTTCAATTACTTTTTAAGTTAGATAAATTTAAAATTCATCTATTTTTACTTTAGAAATTATTCTAACAAATTGGAAAATTTTAAATCGTTCTCCAAATCTACCGATCCAAACACAATACAAAATCATTTTAGCTGAAATTCAATAGCACCTAACGTTGCCTAATACATGGAGAGAAAAATCTTTTAGCTGAATTTAGCTAGAAATTGCGTTCAAGCATCAGAGATCAAAGGCTCTAATCAAGTAAACTTGCAAATTCGTTCAACCATGCAAAGTAACACCAAAATTTTGCCAATTCAAGACGATTCGTTTTGCTGCATGAAACAAATATTTCCACAAGCACACGAAAAGAATTTTGTTTAAAACATTAGTCACCTTGTCGTCATCTACTCCTATATTATTGTTACCATTTATTTTGCTGATCAGGAAATACAATGAGCTGCTCATTGACTAACAAGTAGCCCATTTCTCAAACAGGAGCAGCAATTTATGACCAGTATTTAACTGAATTATTTGTATTTAAACCTTTACTTACCCATTTTTCTTCATTATCTGACACTGCAGTAAACAATACAGGCTGTATCTTGCAAGCAAATTGGTCCCATAAGAAATTAACTTCAAAAAAGCAAAAAAAGGAAAACAGAAAGTTGAACACCCAATAAAGAAAAGGAATAGCAAGAAGGTTACTGACAACTTAAGTCCTTGTCTTTTTTCACTATACAAGGCTCATTTCCAACCTGCATGCACTTGTATATATATGATCCACGTTGAGATGAAGTTGAAACAAATGTCTTCAAGTACAAATGTCTTGACCAAATTCAAACAGGAAAGAACTAGGTTAAGACTCTACAATCGGGGAAGGATCGAGAATTATGAAAACCATCTCTGAAATTTGTAGACTCGAAACAGCCCATTGCACAAAGCAAAAGTAGTCCCTAACCCTCCTAGATGTAGTTGTGGGGCAATAAAATTCAAATACGAAAGAGCAAAACTGTATATGATTGATGAGCAATATAACTCGAATGAAAAGAGAGAGATCAGAGATGCATCGTATGCTTTTGATCATAATTGAATTTGAGGAAAGAACCTAGCACCATAAAATAGCCTTTTTCTGGTCACTCTCTAGTTTTAGATGACACGTCGCTAAAGAATAATAAGATGCACCCGAGCTTAGAATGAAAAGAGAAAGACCAGAGATGCATCATTTGCTTTTGATCATAACTGAATTTGCAGAAAGAACCTAGCACCATAAAACAGCCTTTTGCCACTCTCTAATTTTAGATGATATGTCACTTGGGATAAAAACAGTCACAAAGAAACCACTGACTTTGTCAAGAAAATAGAGATAACAGTTGCAACGTTGGATGAGAAAAACCATTGTTAAACCTGCACCTAGGGAAAGTTCCAACTCAAACTGAAGTCTCGAGCTGCATCTGCTGTTATTTCCAAAATACCATTCTAGCATAAGAAATAAATAGACTAACAATTGAAAAACTCAGCACCACACTATGTAACATGAAAACTTGATGCATCAAAATCTAGCTGCAATTTGAACAATTTAATCAGTAATTCCACCTGTCCCAAAGCAATGGGAACTGAAACTTACAAATCAAAGCACCACTTCTAAATTTGTACAAAAGGTTCTGTTGTGCTGCAGATACTAGTGAACTAAGTAAATGTCAAAAGAAGAAATATTTTGAGCAATACTGCCAAATATCGTGATAACAAGCATTATCTACTACTGGACAAAAAATGGATTCTGGAAAGTTCCTATAAGGACAAACTAACCATGCTTGTAGTAGTAGTCCTAGGGATCACTTCCATCCAGAAGTCTTCGCGAAACATCCTGCCGCAGCATCTCCATGAATTCCTGCAAGGCCAAAATAATGGTGAGGATAAATCTTAATTCTCTACTATATTCAACAGCAATAGCACAAGGTTTTAAATGGCTTTAAAATGCTTACATTAGCAAGCCCCTCCTCGCTGCATAATTCATTCACAACATTCCCATGGACATCGTCACCTTCAGATAAATGTACAGCACTTTCAACCATTGAGCGGAAAATTTCTTCCGGTGGACTTCGTTCTTCAATTTTCCGAGCCACTTGTTGGACTCCAATATGCTCGGACTAAAAATATATCAGCAACATTTGGCTTAATAATAGTCAAAGGAAAATCCATGAAGATCAGGCAAGCTTAGAATGACAAGAGCTTGGAATTCTAGCAGGTTAAAAGTGACAATTGTCAGAACTAAAAAAATGCAGAAGAGGATAAGTTGTACTAAACCACAAAATAAACAGTGAAATTAAATTGCAGAAACATAAATACAACTGCACATAGCAAAGAAGCTACATGAATCAAGACTAAAAATTGAAAAGTGCATAAAAAAGGCAATGTATAATACAGAAGACAAAAATAGGTAATCATAAGTTGGGGTTCATTTCTAATTATCCAGTATATTTAGAAGCTTAAAGAACGAAATAACTATCAAGAGTCATCCATATTCTACATGTACGAAGTTCCATGAACAAAAGTATCTTCAAACCACATACATGAACATAAATATATAAATGTATCTGATTTTGTAGGCCAACAAATGTCAAACTAGTACAAACCTGAGAATTTTCAACAGCGGATACAACATCCCTCCAAATCTACGGTCCATTAGATTAGGTCCCATAGCATGGGTTGGTGGGGGCCCAGAAGAAACACTGCCAAGAGATTGAGAAACAATTGGCATCATTTGTTGCATCATTCTTGACAAATCAAAGCCACCACCTTGACCTCCACCCAGGCTGGTGAACATGTTTCCAAGACCATGGTTGTCAATCTGTTGAGCAATTTGATTGACTGTATTCTGCATGGACGGGTTCTGAGTGAGTTGCTCCATAATGTTCCTTAATGCATCTGGCGAACCTATACCAGTTTGCTGGGAAACCCCTGCCAACAAACCATTCAAGGCAGGGCTTTGGAGAACCTGAGACAATAGCATTGCCTATGTCAAACTGGCCATCAGCATTTTCTTCTGTAGCAGGTTGAGTATCCATGACCAACCCAGCAGATTGTGACAAATGTCCTGAAGCCTGGGTATTTGCATTGCAGCTAGCTGCAAGTGATTGCAAAACTTGCTGCCCTATGATTCTAGGTTGTTCAGTCTGATTAGAAGTGACCAAAGACCTATCACTACTCTTGCCTTGAGATCTTGATTTCCTACTTCGCCTCTGGTTCAAGAAGCCATTACACACAACAAACATTAAAGCAAATAGAAGTCAATGATATAAGATATCATATACTAACAAGGATTAGTAGTTGCAGTAAGCACCCCAAGACAATTTTATGCAAGTGTTATACTATGGAGTCTAGGAACTTGGCTAGTTTAATTTAACCTCTTCTTCTAATCTGGTCTGATTAGGTCCATCCAGTCTTTTGGGTGCAAAATTGCATATTCCCCATTAAATAAATGCATTCTGCTATCATATTTCTCTTTGCTGTATATCTGCTCCTCCAACCTTACCTCGAGTTAACCTTTCCCCCATTTTAACTGGCACATCAATTAGTCTACTTGAATTCAAATTCAATGTACTACCACAATGATTTCTATGTTTCCCTAGTCAGTTGCCCACACATTCTTAACAAAATCCACCCTCTGTAAGGAACATAGTAGACAATGTATTGTATGCGAGAATAATCAGTAAAATATCAGCAATTCTTATATGAAGAAACTGACAGGATAAGCTTAAAAGTATTGATGACCCGGGAAAGAATGCTATGTAACCAATTTAATAATTTCCTGCAGCATCTGGAAAAATTAGGTTCTAAATTTGTAGCCTAAGTGAAAGAGTTTCAGATAAGTTCTCCATCCCTATGCAAAAAGAGCAGAAGAAACCACATTCAAAATTTTAATAGCACTACCTTAGGCTGCAAACCTCCAAGGCCCAATCCAAGAGGAGTGGTGGAGGAACCCCCAGGAGAATCCATGGCTTGACTAAGAACTTGAAGCCCTTTCTGCGGTTACTACCTTTGAGGTGCTTGATGGTTCATTAAAGCCTCCCACCGAACTGCTGGACGGTTCATATTTTGGATTCACAGAGAGATCACTATCCAAATTATTGCAGGGCTGGTGACATGAAGGTTGTGTCTGCAAGTTAAAACTGATTAATTAACTATATATAGTTAGAAAAGGAATAAGGTCAATTAAATTAAAAACTGATTAGTTAACTATATAAAGTTAGAAGAAGAATAAGGTCAATTAAATCTTGGTCATGTTTGCAAAACAGACCTCCTGAATTGTCATATTAGAAGCAACAGGAAATAGTTGGCTGGTCTTCCCCAGTTCATTGCCTGACAAGGTATTGTGCTCATTTGTCCTGTCTTCATTTCCTGCACCAGCCCCAACAGCTTGCTCTTGAACAGTTGAACTCTCTGCATGAACTTATGACATATAGCAGTACAGAAAACAAAGGCAAAAAAGAGAGCGAATTACATAGCAGGGAGCTATAAGAAATCTAGCCCTACATGATTCAACGAACATAGACAATAAAAGTAACATATGCCATTATCAGAATCCTGTCATCATATGCAAGTCTATACACCTGATGAGGCCTGGCTTTCACTGTGAATATTGCCAACAAAACTTCTGATTTGTGAATTGACTTCAGATAATACAGCAGTATCTGGAGGAGGCAGTGAAACACCGGCACTGGGTTCTACAGTACCAGACACAGCAACAACAGCAGGTCGTGATGGAACTGCTGTTGTGTTGACATTTCTGACAGCCTGAACTTGCGATTGAGCAGAATCAACAGAATCAGTGCCAGCACGTTCACCTTGGGTTTCTTCACCATTATTTGTCCTGGATCCAACCCCAGAACGAAAAGGAGCTAGTGATGCCCCCGGATACAAGTAGAAAATGAGTACGCCATACAATGGATCATGTAATCAACAAGGAAATAATGAAGAAACTTTACCATCCATTGCCATACCAGTGTGGATGTGAACTATTTACATGCCTTGAAACGTTCCCAATTCCAACAGGTCCAAAAGCCCCAGGATTTGATGGAGCTGAAGCAGCACTACCAAACAGAGAGCTGGTTTGAAAAGGGAATGGCTGCAACAAATCATTGCATTCAAAATCAATGATGCAACCAACAAAGGTCTTCAGATTTGCTCAAGCTTCAATTAGGCACCACTTAGAAGATAAGAATCCCATCTGACGCTAGATTAAATCACTTTAACGGTAGAGAGAGAAAGAAAGGGGCGAGAGGAAATAGGGGGAATGATAGAAAAACACCCAGTAAGGATTTCAACAAGGAACTATCAACTAAACCCATATAACTATGTCCGAAAATGCATCAACAAACCTGAACCATCATAGGATTAGGACCTGAAGGAGATATGTAAACCGCAGGTCCAGCATTGACAGAAGATTCAGCCTGCAATGAACCAAAAAAGGTAAATAATTCACATTTAAAATCATGAACTACCAAACAGAAAACAAACATTCTTTGTGTTCATGATACCGGAGATTGTCCCATTCGCAGAGTCAACATTGTTCTCCCAATCTCTAGAAGAAGAGAACCTAAATGTTGCATTGAGAGACCTACTTGCACTGATTCAGTCTGAATTTCTCCTCTCACTGTTGGATCACTGGAACCTGCCTCCTGCTCCAAGCGCCCTGCAACATGCTACATAGTTGCAGCAGGTTATAAACAACAGATATATCAGACAAATAATGACAGACAGCAAAAATGTGAACTTGTTTCGTAAGAAAAGAGGTGAAAAATATAACAGCCGTCTGAGAAACCAAAGGTCCTGTATACCGGCACAGATACCCTCATAACTCAAACAATAAAGATGCTTCAAAAGTACATGATCTTTCCCTATGGCAACCATGTACCAATTCTCTATTCTCTTTTTTGCCTCTAGCTCAAGTGGGAGAGTTGGATGAATATTGATACATATTATCATCAATCAATCTCGAAGTATACACAAGCAGGAATCTGTTTTATGAGAAAGTTAGATTCCTTATTAAAACCATGTGTAAGAACACATTCCCTTGGACAAGAAGCCATCTTTCTTTAAAACATAATATAGATTTATATAAACAAACAAACTAAGCTTTAATCCACTAAGTAGGGTCGGCTGCATGAATCTTGCTACACCATTAAGCTCTGTCATGAACCATATCCTCCTCAATTCCTAGGTGGTTATATCTTTCTTACAAGTTATCCACCAAGTTTTTTTCGGTCTTCCCCTACCCCTTTTATGTTGACTATATTCTCTAAAATCTACTTGCCTGACAGGCGCTTCTACTGGTCGTTTTAACACATGACCTAACCACCTTAAACATGTTTTTCTCATCTTCTCATCAATATATGCTACTCCAATCTTGTTGCGAATATGCTCATTGCGTATCTTATCCAGCCTAGTGCACCCACACATCTATCTTAACATTCCCATTTCTGCTACCCTTATCTTTTGCTCATGTGTGTAATTCACTGCCCAACACTCAGACCCATAAAGGAAGCATTGTTGACCTAATTGCCATTCTATAAAATTTACCCTTAAGACATAAAGGAATTTTGTGGTCGCATAATATTCCCGATGCCATTTTCCATTTAGTCCAACCCGATTGTATCCAATGTGTAACATCTCGATCTATACCACCATCACTCTGAAGAACTGATCCTAAATATTTAAAATTTTCTCTTATGGGTATCTCTTGATTTCTGATACTAACCCTTATTCTATTCCTACGTGCACCCTTACTAAACTTAAAATCCATATATTCTATTTTTGATCTACTAATTCTAAACCCTTTTGCCTCGAGTGTCTCTCTCCAAACCTCGAGTTTAGTATTAATCCCATCTTTTGTTTCATCTACTAAAACAATGTCATCTGCAAATAACATACACCATGGTGTTTCCTCCTGTATGTGCCTTCTAAATTCATCTATGACTAATGCAAATAGATAAGGACTTAGAGCTGAACCTTGGTGTAAATCTATACTTATAGGGAACTCTCGTATCAGCTTATACCCTCCTGGTGTTCTCACATTTGTAACCACATCCCTATACATCTCCTTTATTGATTCTATATATGCTATTCTAACTCCTCTTTTTTCTAAAACTCTCCACATAACTTCTCTAGAGATTCTATCGTATGTCTTTTCAAAATCAATAAAAATCATATGTAAATCCTTTTCCTTATCATGGTATCTCTTGGTACATCTCCTTAAGAGATGTATGGCTTCAGTAGTCGATCTCCCTAGCATAAAACCAAACTAATTATTTGATACCTCAGTCTCGTTTGTTAACCTTCTTTCTATTACCCTCTCCCAAATAGCACTAAATCATAGTCCACTCAATTGTATCTCAGGTCCAAACATATCACCGGATGCAACTAATACATAACTTCCACTTATTGACAAATTGGAAGGAACATTGACATATGATTATAATTTACAAAATGCTAGGTAAATGAGGTACAAAAGAAATTTCTAATATCACTGACACTTGGCTTCAAAGCATGTTGAATGGCTGCAAGAGAATCATCAAATCTGGGAGTCTTGGAGATGTTTTTGTCAAATAAACAGGGATAAATGGACATGAATAAGCATTCACATAAAGAATATCATAGATAACAACAATTTCCCATCCACCTTAACCATGATGTAATAGCGGAAACAACAAAAACAACTACAGCTGTTTAATACGCAGTTGACGAAGTTACTATGACAAGTAAGCATATGCAAGTAAAAGAAAAAAAAACAAAAAAATTCACATAAGAATATCACTGACAATAATACTACCCCATCCACCTTAACCGTGATATTTGCAGACAAAATGGCAAATAGTTGTTACTGGAATAAACAGAGCGAACAAAATACAAAACTAGATAGCAGAAGCAAACTGCAATCATACAGATAATGCTGCCACTGCATGACCACCAAGGAGATGCTGGACATGTCGCAAAACAATGCTCAATACATCTGGTGTTGGAACACCATGAGACGTTGAAGGCAGTTCAGTTGTAGCGCGGGGATCGCCAGTGATATTAGGTGATTGGCTTGGCTGATACCCTAAAATAAATAGGCAGTCAGAGTTAGTTAAGAAATCATTTGAATGGAATCAGATCGGCAAGGATGCTAAAAATATCACCATGCTGTGACATTGCCTGCTCCAAGCAATTTACAAACTCAAAAATCGTGTTTAGAGAATCAGGAATTGGCTACAATACAGAAGAGAAAAATATATTAATATCGAAGTAAAAGCAACTCCAGAAAATATATATATATATTCAGGGCAATATACTTGATGCCACATACCATATTAAGTGAAGGAAGAGCAATAGAAGCACCAAGGGGAATTTGCATAATGTGAGGCAGAGATTGACCAGTAAATGGCTGCCCATGCTGTGACTGGTTCCCCCCCTGACTTTGAGGGCCAGCATCATTTCTTGTTCTTTCTGTTGCACTTCTCTGGGGGACCTGAGGTCAAGCATTGTGAGAGCACACAGAGAGATTAACAACTATATGGATCAATTATGCATCAAGGCAAGCAATCTAAAAGTAACATCAGGAGTCTTACATGTTTTACCGCCCATTGACACCTGAATAGAGTAAGATATGGCATCCAACTCTCAGGTAAATAAAAATTTCTCAAAACAAGATGGAGGTAATAATTAGAATGGTGAATGCCATCGGAAAATAAGTCCCTCCCCTTTTACCAAAGAGAAAGCATGTGATGCATCACAAACAGATATTTCACAACAAGAACTGTACAATTGAAATTGCAAGCCATACATTAATCACAGACATACAGTTCGGACAGGAGGAATCGGAACAAAGAAGTTTCACCAAGACAAAATGAAAGAAAAAGCAGTAACATTGCTAAAATGATGGCATCAGAAAATCAAACTTTTTTATCCTTGGTTTTAAGACTCAACAGCATGATGACTCAAAACAGAGTCAATTCATGAGACTTCCACGTCCAAAAACTTGGAAGTCACATCAGAGCTACAGCAAGCAATTTATTCTCTGCAAATGTAAAGGGTTCTTACCTTATATGCATTTCAGGTAAGGTTACACTAGGTAACAAGGCAAGTCTTGTCTTTATATATCTAATTACTAAAAGATGGTCAAAGGTTGAACAAGTAATGTCCGTAGCGGGATAGATATGGGTGCCATAGGAGGGAATCAAGAATCCAACAGAGGAACGGAACTCACCTGCTGACTAGGTTGTACACCAGGCTGGTTCCCAATAGTAATGGAGTTTAGAACAGCCCCAATAACCTGGGGAAAAAAAAAGTAACAAAAATGAGAAGCTTATCTGCCTATGGATGTATATAGGCCAACCTAAATTATGATAAAACTCATTTGCAGAAGGTGACAGACTCGCACCCGACTCAAATCTGATCCGACAGTTTCTCCTTGTTCACCAACATTGATGGTCCCTAAAACAACACTACGTGATATTTGTCCCACACGATTAAGTGATCCACTAGCACCAGGTTCTTGTCTCGACTGCAACATTTTAAGCTCACAGACATAAGAAAAAGCAGCGTTACCGACAACGTCTGAAACTCACAAATGGAACATGCCTAACATGAAGGTTTACCAACTCTTCCAGGGTTGTTAATACTTGTATTACCATTATTTGGACTGGATGAAGGTTGTGGCTGAGTAGGCTGTCTCTGTACTAAATGAAGTGTATCCCCATTTTCCACATCTATAGCAGAATCAAGGTTTAACACAAAACCACGTGTACTGAGAGGCATCTCCAATATGCAGAAACATCTTATATTAAAGACTGATCAGTCCAATATGTTGCAGTTGAAAATCACCTAAACATTCCAAGTAAATAAATGCACAGCTGCAAGGAACAATGTTGTTCTTACAATCACATAGAGAAACTAGACTACCAAAAAAACCCTACAGAAATTGCAGTACCCAAACATTAGAAAATTTCCCAGATGAAAGAAAATTTCCCAACAAGGTGACCGACATGGCTTAGTTCTTGGTGCCCACAATGAACTTGATATCCTGTTAGATAACAAGAAAGTGCATAATTACCTTCTCTTTTTTTCTGGGGATACGCATGACATAGAAAGGATACAATATTCAGAAAGAAGGTGATCATCCTTCAAAACCTTGCCCCTAAAAATAAGTCGTTGCTGCTCTACAGGAACACCAATTTGACTAGATATTTTCTCCTTGAATGCTGAAACTTGCATCTGGAAATAATACAAGTTTCAGACACATCACCCAGTAACGATGTGCATAAGAGCTAAAACTAAATCAAATTATATAAGAAGCATGATTTATAAAGTTTTGAATTACTAGCTCAAAGAACCATCAACTAAATTTTTCACTGATTATGATTTTACTAGCTGAATTGAATTTTTGACTGCATTATGTCCTCCAAAAGAAACAAACAAACAAACCAAGCCTTGTTCCCACTAAATAGGGTCGACTACATGAATCCTGCTACGCTATTGCGCTCTATCATGGACCATATTTTCCTCAATTCCAACTAAATGGGTTACATCTTTCTACAAGTTACCCAATATCGTAGTGGATTCATCTCATAAGATTGACAAAATTCTACATTGACTGTTGACCTAGCGCAACCCTCCTCCTTTAATCGGGGAAGTATACTTAAAATGGCCCATATCATAAGGAAGTCAACATTCTCATATATGAATGGAAAGAAAAATTCAGGGTTCCTAGCATATGCAAGTAGGACAAAGTTACACCTTCAGGCCAATCTAAGCAAATATACCAAGGAAAAAATATTATAACCAAATATATAAAGTAAAACTGCATCATACATTCTTGTCTGCATGAAAGCTGTAAATCTGGGAATCCAGAGTCTTGATGTTCAACTCCACATTTGATTCAGGACTTCCCCTGGAAATATAACTCGTGCTTGACCCTTTAACGGGTTGATGATCCGCCATGTAATTTGAAAATAAACAACTGTAAACAACAATAATAGACGTACACAATCAGAACCAAGTAAACCCACATAAAATCATGATATTTGGACTTACCAAAAAGTTAAAGAAAAACCTGGCTTCTATCTTAGAAGAAGGCCACATGCATTAGGGTTCAATACAGTTATCTAAAAATATGCACATTACTACAGCCACAAATACCAAATAGCAATCTTGTTAGGATAATTATTCAACAAGAAAAGGCATTTCCCAAATCCCAGAAAAGCAAAAAGGGCTCATTGCACTTGTCTAAAAATTAGAAACCTAAAAAGAAAAAAAAAAAAATCTTTTGTTAGCCACAATGCTGTCAAGTGCTATGGCGGTTACAAACATAATCTGCATCTTGATCACATATTTTGCCGGAAATACTTTATCACCAAGAAAAGGTTCTTTCACATTTTAATCTTTTCAAGAATTTCAGAACCAACGAAATTCACTTAGGATTTCCAAATAAAAAACAAAAAACAAAGAATCCAAATGTAGAATAATACAAAAAGGGAAAGAACAAGAAAATAGAATGATTAAACAAACCGTAAAAAAAAATGCGACAACACAATGATATCGGAGAGATGAAACTGAGGAAGGCCCTGATTGTTTGAAATGATCGTCAGATAACAGAGAAGGGGTAAGATATAAGAAAAAAAGTAGTAGTCCGTTATCTTGATTCTTGAATTTAATTTTTTATGTAATTTGGACCGCTTGCCGGGTTTTTTTCCTGTCGAGGGATTGTAGCCTATGGCTTCGAAAAGGATTCCGGGTTGAGGGCTTAGGTTCGGTTTGGTTTCACGGTATTTTTGTTTAAAAAGTGTTTTTAAATTATAAAAATATTTTTTTGAGTGTTTAATAAATGTGGTTTATAAATTTGAGATAGAGATTTTGGTTTTAAAAGTACTTTTAACACAAATTAAAAATTGGTATTTTTCGATTTATTTTTCTTTTTAAAATCATTAAAGATAAATTTTAGTTATTTTTCCATAAATTCATTATTGAATAAAGATAGTATATTTTTTAAATTCAAAATCATACATTACTAAATATGAAAAAAAATACTTTTGCAGATTTATGCCCAAACAACAATTAAACTTAAGCACTTTTTTGAAAGTTCTACCAAGTAAAGTGGTTTGTGATAAGCTATCGAAACTCTAAACTGGGCCTAAATACCCTTTTTAGGATTTTATCATTTAAGCGTGAATTTTATTATATTTATTTATTTTAAGCAAAAAATGTTGATTTTATAGATAAACCACTTTGATGAATCAACAATTCTACATACTACTAAGTAGTGATTTTAAAAAATAATTAATTAAAAAATAGGAAGAAGTTTTAGGAGAAATTATAAGTAAAAATTTAAAAACTATTAAAGGTAAAATAGATATAACATATAATGACGTCAGGTTAAATGAGGACTCTTACCTTACTTTATTTCTAGTATAGACAGATATAGATTACCTTGGATTTCGAATTGGGTCAAGTCTCACTACTAAACTCGTATTAAATTTCTCAATCTTTTCCATTTTTTTTAGTAAATATTTTATGCAATTTTTTATAGCATCGAATGTCGATGCATACCACATTGTATAGGTAAAAATAATATTTAAAATTTAAATAATATACAATCACACCGATAATATAGAGAAATTTTTACATCAACAACGATGCATGAAAGATTAATATTTTTTTGGGTAAAAAATAGTTTTAAAAGATAGGTAAATTACCCGCTTTATCCCTTGCTTGCAACTTATATTATTCCCAAATTTCTATCCTGTATTTTTTTGGGTAAAAAAGTTTTAAAAGACGGGTAAATTACCCAAATTCCTATCCTGGATTTTTTTAAGGTAAAAAAATTTTAAGGGTAAATTACCCACTCTATCCCTTACTTGCAACCTATATCATTCCCAAATTCTTATCCCATATTTTTTTGGGTAAAAAAAGTTTTAAAGGATGGGTAAATTACTCACTTTATCCCTTACTTGCAACCTATTTCATTCCCAAGTTCCTATCCTATCCCTTCCTAGGGAAATTTGTTTAATAGCAACTATTGGCACACCTAATAATTATTCATTAATCAATAAGAGTTTTTTATTTGGATTGTGATATTCACTTATTTTCCTACAATCGACCCTTTGTTTTTTGGAAAATGAATCCTACCCTTTTTTAAAAAATATATATATTAACTGATATCGGAAGAAAGAAATTTGTACAAGAGACGTGCTTAACATGCCTGGGCAATCTGCCAAGAGCACATAGGATTGAAACTATACAATCAAAAATCAGATAATAGACGGCAACTAAAGAAATCAAGCTTTCTCAAAACACATACGAGTTAAACCGCATTCTATAACTAGGAAAACACTTACATAGACCTAGTTTTTTACTCCATCCGTAGACCTTACGGTCAAAATTAAATCTTATAAAATCTTGCTTACATCAGTTTATGTCATAGATTTCATAACATTTAATCCACACCACAAGATCTACAAGTAGAGCAAAAAATCAGGTCTACTTAAGTCTTTCCCCTGTAACTAGCTCACAATGTTTTGAAAAGCGGATAGGACTGGTCGATTCCACCGTCAGATCGCAAATGGATCATTTATACGTATGATCGGTATAAAAAAATCGAACAGAACCGATAAAAAAACAGTTCAACCGATTTTGGTGGATTTTTAAAATTTAGAATAAAAAATGATTTAAATAAAGAGAAAAATTTTGTGAAATAAACTCTAAAATAGCAAAACATTGAACAGACCAAAGCCTAAACTATTAAGATATTATATTTTGATATTTTTTATACTTATTTTTGTACAAATTTTATTTTTCTTATTAGAAATTTAATCAGTATTTCTGGGTATTATAATGATAATTCTCCAAAAATAATATTTCTCTTATATTTTATATTTTATATAAATATATTTTATGTCGTTTTAAATTATACTACACTTTAGTAAAAGAAAAAAACTAAATCAGTGAACCAAGCGGTTCAACTGATCGAATTAATTGAACCGAGAACTGAACATGTCACGATTCAATGCTCAATCCCATTTTCAAGACATTGATAAAAGGTTATTGTAAACATGATGACAATTAAAGAAATGTATTAATTTTGATATTACACCAAATTAGGGCATAGTTTTATACTTTATATATAATTTGATTAAGAAGTAGCTAAAATAATGTGCGAAAAAATTAAAAGTTGAGGGTGCATATTTGAAAAATTAATATTTTAGGGTATAAAGTGTGAAATTTCACTAATAATTTAAGGTCCCAAACTGCAATTAACCGTAAATTATTTTACCACAGAGAAATTAAAAAAGCATAACGAAAGCCCCCAAGACAAAAAAAAAATTAAATTTTGTCCTTTTTTATTCGTCTCCTAATCGTTGTCGTTGTCCGCCGGCTTCTTTTTTGGTTCCGATTGAAATAAAGCTCCGGCTGACAACTTCTTCGATTCAATAGTTTTTCTTTTACTGGGAATCTTTTTCCGATTCACACATAAACACACACTGATACAAACTATAAACACGTTCACACATTATTTTTAAAATCAATTTTACAGATCTAGAAGAATCTAGAAAGAGGGGCGGGGCCCCACGGGCGGGGCGGGGCGGGGGGGTGAGTAGAATCTGTCTCGGTGCAGACATGATAACGCGATCGAATTTAGCGGAGCAGCTGAGGGAATACCAGATTCGGTCCAAACACGATTGGGCTTCCGTTTCCTTCTTCTCCTCCACCTCTAATCTCTCTTCTTCACGGTAGGTATTTTTTCGCAATTTCCTTTTTATTATTTGTTTAATTTAATATGGTGATCTGATGGTTAAAATTATATTGGAATTTTGGTCGAATACGAGTTGGTTAATTAAAGAGTGGTGTTATTGTTGATTAGGAAGTTTTGTTATTTGATTTGTATAATGAATTAATTTTGTAACTATATTAGGTGTGATCTAATTGAATTTGGTGTAAAAGTTCTTTAATTTATGGGAAAATTTGAAGCTTTGAATTTAATTTTGTTAATAGATTTTATTGAATGGAGCTTTTTGTTCTGTCATGTATGGAATTTTCAGTTCTTTTTCTGGAATCTGAATGAAAGGAGATAAATTTTTGAACAAAACAAAAAATTTAAATATGAAGAATAATTTCTAAAAGTACAAGGTTTGCACCTTTCTTTTATTTTGATACTAGTGGAAAGGAAACACCCAATGTGTGTGCAAATAAAAGAAAAAAATGTATTACAAAATGGGTGGAAGTTAAGAAAGGGAAGTTATTGGAAGTTTTTAGAAGTTTAAATATTTAATGGGGTTAATAATGGAATAATAAAAGATGACAGACATCAAAAAAAACGCTCGGGCTTTATATATAGCATAGATGCTCAGTCTTTACTCCATGAAGTTTTTGTAATCATATAGTCTCGTGCCACAAAACAGCTTTGTAAAGAACTATAGTCTCGTGCCACAAAGCAGCTTTGTAAAGAACTATGAACAAGATGTGATCTTTGTACACTTTTGGTTAGTCGAGGCATATATTGATTTTTTGGTTAGGGTGTCTTTGTATTGCATATAGTGTCACTCTTTGGCTAAAAATAATAGCGTATTGATTAGTGTCAGTTAATTTTCTTAAAAATGCTTCCATTGGATGTTGGCCTAGGCAGTTTTTTGGCTGGATAAGTGTGTTAAGCTTTCCTCGAGTCTTTAGGATGTGATCGCTAGTGTAAAACTGCACAAATATAGCCAGAGAAATTTGGGTAACAGATATACCCTGTGCTATTATTTAGTAATTTGAATGCATTTCGAAGTAAAGGCGAATGCTAGTTTATTAGACCTGGAGTATAATGTGTTGTGCCAAGAATGGCACATACCATGTCTGGTAGGCTATTATTCTATTCTAGAATCTAGAGCACAGTTATCCTGTTCTTTTTATCAACTTTTTTCTCTGCTTAATAGAGACAAGGGAATCCACTACCTATCAGAAAAAAATTGTTCTCTATTCTTCTTTAAATACTATTCTGTATACTTTACTTATCCATGTGTACTTTTTGCTTTATAATTAGCAGTTCTGGCTATGGGTACTTCCAATATCTTTGTAGCATGTACGTCAGAGGAATCAACCCTGTATTACAATTTTCCATGTGTGTGCTTGTGAATGTGGATAGCATAGTTCTAATGAAGCTTACAACAATTAGTACATGAGTTGTAGGGAGAGGCAATGGGCCAAATAAATGCTTTTATAGCTGTATTTACGTGGTTTATGTGTTTGCACTCATAAATTGTGGCACGTGTTTGTATTTGCATGTCCATGTGATTTAGAAGCGGATTCTACTGTGTTTATCATTTAGCTTTTTGATTGTGCCCTAATGGTTGATTAGAAAAGAAGAAAAAAAAAAAAAAAAGAGAGAACTTCAGGTCAGTTGTTGGGCTTGCCTGATGAAGTAAATATGATTTAGTAGAGGTAAACAGTACTGTTAGGAGTGATGATGCTACACTAAATTTGCAAATATATGCTTTATCTGTGAGGGAGGTGTATGAGGATTTTGTATTTAGCCTTTCTTTTGGGTCCTTCACTTAATTATGCAGAAGTCCCTTTCAGGTCAGAAGGAAGAAGCCATATTTGGAAGTTCTTGTGTATTGGAAATGGTTTGAAATATGAAGAGATATACACCCCTGATACAATTTGCGTATTTAAACACGACAAATACTGAGTCTATTTGATCAATTATACTTTTGGTTTCTATTTTAACTTTTTCCTCTTGTGTAACACCTCCTGGCTCTATTTGTAGCAATTTTACAGATAAGCATTTTATTTATGCATGTGCGGAAAATGTTGCATTCAGATATTCTTTGTGCTTCATTTTCTTACCTGACATCATTTCTCTCATTTTCTCTGATGCAGGGTGGATGTTGTAGTCTTCGTAATTTGGGAACTTGTCATTTTAGCATTTCTGGTTTTCTCAGCTGTTTCGTTATATTTCAGACATCTGAGGCTTGCTTTTATTTTAGTATGTGTCACTTTGCTACTGCTTTTGTGCATGAAAATTACAAAACAAG
Source organism: Cinchona pubescens (assembly GCA_025175665.1). Lineage (NCBI taxonomy): Eukaryota > Viridiplantae > Streptophyta > Magnoliopsida > Gentianales > Rubiaceae > Cinchona > Cinchona pubescens. The sequence continues at coordinate 805,787 of JANKKI010000233.1, forward strand.
TGAGACTGGCTCGGAGAAAGAAGCGAAGAATGCTTCTTCCATTGTCAATGTAACAGTTCTTACAGGTGACCAACTTGACTGTGTAAATTGTGAGCATCTTTGACCTTTCTTTTGCTCATATCTAATTTTTACAATTAGGTTTTTTGCTTTATGTAACTGAATTTGAGGTTAGCTGATTAAGAATATAGATGCATGTTCTTATTTAACGGTGAGATGGTCAATTGGGTTTTGAGCTTGATTTGTTTTGGCGGAAGTTATGTGGGTAACAATTTTTTGGTTCCCTTGACACAGATTTATGTACTCTTTAAGTAATCTTTTGTCCCATGCCATATTGCATATTTTGACATTTATAATTTTATGCTGTTTTATCATGCGGGAAGCTATTTGATACTACTATATATATGTGTCCACAAGCATAGGTATTTTTATTTGTGTTGAACTTATGTGCACTTCAAACTAGTATCAGTGAAATAGAATTCAAATTTATAATATTGAAATCAAGTACTTGATTCTGGTCCACCCCCACATCTGAAATCAAGGATGCATAACCTAGATATATATTTATCCCCGCATCTGAAATCAAGGACTTGATTCTTGTCCACCCCCATCTTTTCGGCTTTGTCCTTTTTCACCCTTCTTTAGGAAAAAAAAAGAAAGAAAGAAAAACTCACTAGTACAAGCGGAAGTTTTCTATACATGGTAGAGATGTTGTGTTTCACTAATTCTACATTAGGAGTCAGGTCTTCAAATGTTCAGTTGACCGATATTTTGGCCCTTTGTTTCTGTGATATGTTTGATGATCACTGGGGCTTAAAGAAATGGACCTCTATTCCCTGTGTCACTATTGTCCATATTGCACCGAAGACCAGTAGAATGCTCATAACAATTCCCAGGATTCCAAGTGACCAGTTAAGATACCACATTACTCCATACTTCATAGGTTTTTTGATCATGATCCACATTAAACATGGATATGCAAGGGTCACTGGGAGTGTAATACCTCCAATCAATCCTGCCAAACTGGGCAAGAAGGGAAGTGCCACTGCTATAAAGAATGCCAGGCACCCAAAGAACATGCGCAATCCTGCTCTTAGCCACCATGGACATGGCCTGTTATTGTTGCTGGTGTACCTGAAAGAATTCAAGGTTGTCGAAGACTGGCATTGCATATATTTGGAATGATGTTAAGCTGTTCAGGACGATAAAGAGGCTTGTTAATCCTAGAATCACCTTTGACGTGTCATTTTTGTGGTATCTGTACAAAGCACTCATCATCCCTCCATTTGCAGGTATCTAGCATCAGAATGATCAGATCATAACGAAATTAGTATCTATATCGAAATCGCGAATGTCTAGTTGATAAATATAAGCGGGAAATGTTTCATTTACCAAGAGGAATGAGAACTATTTTCTCAGTTCTTTTTTTATTAATTTTATCCAGAGGAATAAGTCATATAATTATTCTAGACCCTTATAGCATTGAAGGGTGAAAGTGTTACCACATTTTTTCGTTAAGTATTTTATGTTGCTAGTGTATTTTTCCTCAATACTTTTGTTTTTAAGAAAATAAAAAGGTGTGTTTTCAAAGACAGGGAATTTTATAATTCTTTTAAGAGAATAATTTCTTTTACTTTAAGACACTTTTAAGAACTTATACAGTATAAGTTTTTAAAGTATGTAATATTATATTGTACAAATATTTAAAATATAAGAAAATAATTCACTAAAAGGACCAAAGAATTTCCCTCAAATAAATAATCAAGTTTCCAAGTAAGAAACTGGATGGGGAATGACGATCAACAATTTGAAGAAGGGACTTATGATTAGACAGACGCACTCAGGGACAGACGCACTCAGACGCAATATGATAATATTTTCAAAGAAAAGACCGAAGTATCATTGGAAAATACCAGGTTTCCGTAAGCCCAATAGCCTCCAATTGCCAAAGGAAACAAACACAAGGCGATTATCAAGTACGAGAACTGGAGTCCTTTCCACATTGGTATACGTGAGGGGTTCTTAAGGCTCGATGGCATTGTCCCCTGCAGTAGTCGGCCAAAAACACACAAGATAGATTAGTATTATAGTATAATTGAAAAAATATTGAAATTCACTCTTTTTTTAATTATTTATCCGAATACCCATTTCGTATGGTAGATTAACTAGACAAGACTTATTCTAATATTTAGTACCACCTACATGCTATTTACGTGAAAGGTTTTTAAATAGATTAGATTTATAAAAATGATTTCAAACCGAGATATCTATCTATAGTATTTACCATGAATTCATTCCATTTAAGAATTTTGTTGTTTATATTTTACCGTTTCATAAATATTTTTGTAAATTTGATTTTGGGTAGAGAGTTTATAAATAGTTTAAGTTGCAATTAGAGAAAAACCTGTATCTCCAGGACTAGATTGTGGCCCCTGAAGGCAAATGCAATTATCCCAAGGGCGTTGAGGATGCTGCAAATCCTACCAATTTCAGATTTAAACAGTATTGGTTCATAAGAGACATCCCTAGGACGATCCTTAACAATTGACACCACCCATATCATCGTACAATACGAGACTGCTGTGATTGCACCGATTAGAGAAACTCCGGCTATCGAATTTAAATTAGGAAGCTGAGCTCCAGAATTATTGCCGAGATTGTAAACAAAAGATACCACTCCGTCATGGTTAGCTGCGGATTTATGTTGTCACAAACAATTTGAAAAAACATCTTCATGCTTTCGCTTCCAATCATTATTAATGCAACACAAGTCCCTCCTGATAAATACATGGTTGGAAATAGAGCTAAAAGCTTCGCTAGCTTGTTACCTGATAATAAAAATAAAAATAAAAATCACAAATTAACATTTTGTTTACAATCTTTCATGACTTAAATATGAAAATTAAGGTAATTCAAATTGATTAGTTTATCAAAATTCAATTCTTGCCTGAACTAAGTAAGTTGTTCTTTTATTTTTTTTGATAATTGTGTTGGAATTAGTTTGATATACTGATATCAATAGAGATTAGCTCAAATGGTTAATAGACCGATTAAATTTCGTTGCCTAAAAGAAAATGAAAGAAAAAGAAAAAAAGTTTGATGCTCACCAAAAGCAGCGATGGAGAGCCATAGGTAACGGCTGTATCGTATCATCCCTGGTACAGATTCATGGAGTTGGATTAATAACCATAATGTGTATAGCTGCCACGCAAAAGCTAATGATAGACTAATGATTCCCCAGGTCCTGCAATTAATTAATGCAAAATTAGGAAATTAATTAATCGTTCATGGAAATAAACCATCTCGTTAACTTTAAAACTTGTATAGTATAAATTTCTAAAATACATGACATTGTATTATACTAGTCTTTTAAAGTACAATAAAATAGTTCTGTTATAAAATCGTAAAATTTTTCAATCGTTTAATTTATATAGAAATTAAAATAGTATAGTAAACTAGTACTGGGTTGAATTAAATTAATTAATCAAATACTCACCAACCAAGAGCAGTAAAAGCAAGAGGGAGTACAAGAGCTTGTACTCCAATCCCAGAACTAAGTGCGTGAAATGCTGCATAATAGGCGTTTCCATTTCTTGACTCGGTGATGGGTAGCCAGGCTTCTTGAGGGTCAAGCTTGGTGAAATGACCTATTTCTTATCCAAGCAATCTTGCATGCTTTCAATGGCTTTCTTCATTGGACTCGCTATTGGGGTCATAATTCTTCGCATGGCAAAAGGGCTTTTTGGAGAACCATTATTAATACCATGGTTTGGAGTTCCATTCATGATGGAAAGTGCATGAATTGCTTGAAATGATGGTGAGGCTAATGAGGTTGCCGCCGGAGCTCCGGCCACAGGTTCTTGAATCACAGGGCTAGGTCTAGAGATCACTTCTACCACCTCATGACTCATGATTAACCAAAAAAAAATCTCTCTTTTACTTTTTCTTACGTAAAATTAATAATGTTGATGTTTTAATCAATGAAGGGTTTGTGTTGGGACATTTCTTGGAGAAGTGGTAGCAGGGTATATATAGAGCCATACAGAAGTTTGATTGATTAATTAGTTTGATGTGGATGTTACGTCTGTTATCGTTGAAAAAAAAAAAAAAAATAGATCCTACGTAAAAGAGAATAAAGTGGTATCTTTTATATCTTTGAAATCCTGATACACGATGGCTGCTCTAATTACCCCTTAAAAGTTAAAGTTAGTACAGGCAATAAGTGGTCAACAAGTCATAAAGTATGTCTGCTTGTAGCTATGGCCTATCATGCAGACAAGCAAATAATTTCATCAAAAGCTTGATCACTAGGTAGCTTCTAATTATATATCTGATCAAATTTCCATTAATTAAGTCGTGGTCTTTATGCAACAATATTAGAGTAGCTCATCACTACAGAATTTTGAAATTCTAATTATTTGAATAATTAATAGATTTACGGGTAAAAATATTCACAATAATTATTATATGTATGATATTCAATATGGTTAAATTAATCATATGAATAATTGTATTGAAAGTTATCTTCAGTCTCACATCTAAATTGAATGAGACTTATGAAAATGAATATGCATAATCCGCTATCAACTAATAGTGTCTCTTTTGTAGGAAATTTCATTGTTTGATAATCTAATAGAAGTGATATATTTTTTTTTTTTTGGGACCGGCGGCTAAACGGCACTTTCTTACAAGATCATGAATATAGTGCTAGTAACAGATGTAAGCAAAAAGTTGAACAAACTTTTGACTGATAAATCACTACTATTTCTGTGCAGCATAAATGGACAAAGGACTTTTTGGTGGTGGAATACTACAAAAGATAGATAGATGGCTGTCTTTTAATGCATGGCGGGCCCCAGGTGATCCTTAATTAAACAATCTTGATTAGTGCATGCATGCATGCTTAAGTATGTCCTGTACAACAGGATTAATTACCTAAATCCATATGCTATATTGGAAATCCTCCTCTAATTAATTGCTTACAACTTTTGTTGTAGTGTGGATTATTTCAACAATTTCAACCTAAAAATGGATGACCTCAGGATGCCTATCATCGGCAGTGATGCAATATCCTGACGCAACAAGTATATACTCAGGTCAGAAAAAATAGAAAAAATTATTTATTATTCACTTCACATGCATGCAGTATTATATGTCGATTAGAAAAATAATAAGAAAATTTTTTTTATTTATTTTAACAGTTATTATACTCACCTTATATTATAGGAGTAGAAAAAATTTACTCAAAAAATAGATCCTCTCCATCGATCGTCGTTGTCCTGACCACTAATTAACTTTCTCACAGTGCGCTATTCTTTTATTCCACCTTTTTCTCTCTTCAATAAATTGGTTCCTTTTCTTTCCTTCCTCACTTAGATTTTCTATTATGCCAGCTACAATCTTTGTAAAGTTCAACCTTCTTAATTAATAACAGTTTATAGGACGACTATAAACATTTTATAAGAAAGTGTAGATACATAGTATCACTCTTTTTTACCATGGGTCCTAAATAATAGATAGGTCAGTACTGGTGGGTGAGGATTCGAGAAACTTTCCATGAATTTAGGAGGTGTTTGGTTCACATCCGGGAATTGGAATCGGAATGGGAATCATAAATTTCACTATTGGTATGGATTTATATCATTCCCCCTTACTTGTTTGGTTTAACATAGGAATAGGTTTCATTGTATTAATGAGTTACTTAACTTGAAACTCATGTCACAAGTGGAGAATGAAAATAGGTATTTTCTAACACTTTCATTCCGATAGAATGATTCTCATAGTGTTCAACCAAACACCATCTATGAGTATCATTTAACTTTGATTAGTAATCAAATTCCCCCATCTCATACCCATAAACCAAACATCTCCTTAATGTTAGGAAAGTAATTTTATTAATATCTCACATTTCACATTTATATTTTTTTAAATTATTTATATTTACACTGATACATTTTAATTCCTTATAAATTTAAAATGTATTATTTTGATCATTAGACAAAATTATCAGTATATTTTGATTTAAAATACTCACATGTGTATCAATGTTATATTTTCTTATAGATAAAATTGGTAACATATAAATTTTAAATATTAAACGACACTACCTAACATCTTCATCACTACCATCCCAAAATTCTCACCTACTATCACCACTCTTATTCTCCTTCCACGCAACTTTCCTCTGGACCAACTCTATTCCAATAGCTCAAATCTTCTTCTTTTTGGGATAATTTATTATTTAAAATTATTATTTGTTAATTTTGCATTTGAACATGTTATATTTGATACACATATGAGTATTTTAGATTAAAATATACCCGTAATTATGTCGAAGAACTAAAATGATGTGTTTTGAATTTGTAAAGGATTAAAATACACATTTTGAATGTAAAAGATTAAAAAAGTAAAAATATAAAATGTAAGAGACTATTAAAATCATTTTTTCTTGATGTTATTTGTAATGACTATGAATGGCACTAGAAAGCAAAGCGAGGACAGATTAATTGATTTGCCAAACAAGTACCAACTGGCCTTAATGCATTTTATAAGTACTTCATTTTTCAAGCTTTCTACTTTTCTCCACGCGTGACAAAAAGCTACACAACTTTTAATTAGGCGGTGTTTGATTCGTATATAGGAATCAAAATCAGAATCCGAATAGAAAGTATAAACCTCACTATCGTTATTGGATTTTATATTATTCTCTTTTACTTGTTTGGTTTGAAAAAAAAATATGTTTCTTTATATTGATAAGTTAATTAATTAGAAACTCAAGTCACAAGTGAAAAATGAAAATGAGTGTTTTCTAATCCTTTTATTTCCATGTAATTATTCCTATAATGATTAATCAAACAATATCTATGTATATTGTTAACTTAGATTCCCATTACTTTCTCTTCAACCATAAACCAAATACCTCTTTGATTTTTTATATACTCTAATTTTTTATATACTCTGATTATATATATATATAAAATAAAGTTAATGCATACATTCTCTTTCTTATTTGACAGTTTCATATAATTTAATTGAGATGTGACTTACACTTGTTCTCTAAAACCTCATACAAATTTGTCTCTTTCTCACTCCTCTCTCCTCTCCTCTCCTCTCATGATCGATGTCTCCTTCTTTAGTTTGTTGCTATACTAACATCTTCAATTCAAGATTCATCTTCCTTCTTTCCATCTATTTTTTCTTGCAAATTTTTTTTAAAAAAAATCTCAATTCATGTCTCAAATTCATTCCACTCATCTCAAATTCAAAAGTCATATTCCTTATTTTCATCTATTTTTTCAATTATTTTTTAAAAATCATCTATATCGTAAATGATTTATCTATTTATATTATTTATATGTTGGTGGTTGTGACAATTAGATTTGTAGCATCATCAATAAATTACTATCCAATTGCTTTTATTTTTTAACGTCAGCAATTATAGAATTTGACGGCTAAATTTTTACATTCATTTTCTTTTTATTTCTGTTAGGACCAAATTTTATTTATTATTTTTTGTACGTTGCATGATAAATTGGAGTCTATGAGGATTTTGTTATCGGGAGGGATTGATGGTGGGATGAGGAGAGATTTGATATTCTAAGTCTATGGGAATTTTGTTATCGAGAGAAATTGATGGTGGAAGGAGGAGAGATTTGATTGTTCTAATAAAAATTATATTCGTCTGTCTATTGATGGTGGGATGAGGAGATATCTTCTTTGATTGTTCTAATAAAAATTATATTCGTCTGTCTCTATTTTCAATTCATCTTCATCATTCCAAAGTTTTATTTTTTGGGTATTTTTCTTAACTTTTTTTTAATTTTTTTTATGGATTGTTTTTCTTAACTTTTTACTATTTTCTGATTTTTTTTTATTTTTTGTTTTTGTTTCAGCCATTTTTTTCTTAACGTTTATTATTTTCTGATTTTTTTTTCTTTTTTGTTTGTTTGTTTGGGTTCAGATCATCTTCTGCCATCCAAGTAAAGATTTTTTTAGGGGTATTTTTTTATTTTCTTTTTTTTTATTTGTTTGTTTCAGTCATTTTTTTCTTGAACTTATTATTATTATTATTATTGGGTTCAAATCATCTTCAGCCAATTAGGTAAAGTTTTTTTTGGGGTATTTTTTTTATTTGTTTTGTGTGTTTGTTTCAACTTTTTTAAAGCTTTTTATTATTTTCTAATTTTTTTGTTGTGTCTATTTGGGTTCAGACCATCTTCCGCCAATTAGGTAAAGGTTGTTTTTGGGATATTTTTTGATTTTTTGTGTGATTATTTCACCTATTTTTTTCTGAACTTTTTATTATTTTCTAATGTTTTTTGTTTGTTTGTTTGGGTTCAAATCATCTTCAGCCAATCAGATAAAGTTTTTTTGGGCAAATTTTGTATTTTTTTGTGTGTGTTTGTTTCAGCCCTTTTTTTTAACTTTTATTATTTTCTAATTATTTTTTGTTGTATTTGTTTGGGATCCGATCATCTTCAGCCAATCTAGTAAAAGTTCTTTTTGGGGTATTTTTTTGATTTTTTTTTTGTTTCAGCCATTTTCTTTAACTTTTTATTATTTTATAATTTTTTTTTATTTTGTTTGTTTGTTTGGGTTCAGATCATATTCAACCAATCGGGTAAATTTTTTTTGGGTATTTTTCATTCATTTTTTTTTTGTTTATTTCAGCCATTTTTTTCTTAACTTTTTATGATTTTCTGATTTTTTTGGATTTTTTTTGGGTTCAGATCATCTTTGAGTATTCTTTTTGAACTGTTTTTAGACATTATTTATTGTTCTTTTAAAATTTTATTTTTTTTAAGGTATATAGAAAAAAAAATTTATATGCATGTGTGTAATTTTCTTGATACTTTGTGATGTGTTTATATGCATGTCATGTGCATGCTCAAAGCACTAGGATCAAATACACTAATAGGTCATGCCTGTTGGAAGCACATCTTATCCCAATATGTGAAACGGGGATAATAAACTTAATTAAGACACACAGAACACCAGATGTCAGCGTATGGAAATCATTTCCAAAGAAAATTATCAAAACATATTAGTTATTTATTGTACTCTTAGATACGTAACTAAACATAACACAAAAATAGAGGTTTAACATTATCGATTTGTTCAATCATCTTTAATCCTCCAGTTTGATTGATGCATATGTTGGTTACATGTTATTAATTTTTTGATTTTTTAAATGATTATTCTTGAAGGATTATTTCAATCAAGTCTATCAAATTTTTGTTAACATAACAATTAATTATCTTTAATTTACACATCAATAGAAAGAAGAGTTTTTGAACTACGAGGTATGTGACAAAAAAGCCTCCGCTCCATTTTTCCCAAAGTCGTTTGTGAATCTGTTCAAATTTTAGATTTTTTTGTGTAGGATGCATGATAAATTGGAGTCTATAAAAATTTTGTTATTAAGAGGGATTGATGGTGGGAAGAGGAGAGATTCAATTATTCTAATAAAAATTATATTTGTATGTACTTGCAAGATGCTCAATTTTTATGTATTCTATTTCAAATTGTTTTGTTCTAAAACACTGTGATGGTTTTTGATAATGCTTTAGTTGTTTTTTTTTTTTTTAATTCATAATGGTATCGTATATATACATATGATTTGGTCAATAATTCTATATAAATCAATCCCTTTGGTAAAGTAATTTGGTAAATGCTGTCACTAAATGCTTGGACACCTGAAGTTAGGGATGCTGAATTTCATGTTCTATAGTTTTCATTTTATTCAATCAATTGACTGCTGTTCACTATGAACTGCAACACATTACTTTTAGTTGTGATTTTAATTCTTCTACTGTCTGTTGACATGATTGGTGATTTTGGGGTAGTGCAACAACAGTTTCTTGTTTGCAACTTAGGTTGGACTAAAATATCTTCAAGCACCTTTTGGTTTTCTTGGTTTAGTAATGGCATTGTTGAGGTTGGTTTGTGGCATTTTTGATTGAGAAGGGAACATAAATTCCAGTAATTTGGATTAACTATTATATTAGTAATCTGATAGGTATTGATTTTATTGTGTAGATGTTGAATCCAGGGTATTGAGAATGTATTTACAGTTTAGTCAATTGAATTCAATATTAAAAATGTACCTTTGCATGTACGTCTATTATGATGGTCATTATTGGAGAAATATATTACCAAACTCATGGTTGGTGTATGTTATACAATTGGCTGGCGTATTCAGTATCTATTATAAATAGTGATGTATTTAACCCAACAGTCAATGCTTTTTATTGAATTTTGTTTTTCTTTTTTTCCTTTTTATTTAAAATTTTTTTTATAACTAAGTGAGAATGGAATGATGCATGCATTGTCCATGTAATATATGAAAATAACAATGAAACAACTCGCCAGTTTCAAAATATATCTCTCTTGATTTATAATTAAATATCTTTGCAGGACTTTTTCTTTTTCTTTTTATTCTCTTTGATATGTTAGAATTTAGTTACAAGATTTGCATATCAAAGTAGTTGTAGATGAACTGTCAGGGGAGAAATCGTAGAATTATCTATTGGAAGATTATTTGAATTTGAACCTCCATGTCCCTCTATGTATATAAAAAAGTATACTTGGCGTGATTTGGTAATGCCAAAAAAAAAAAATAATAGTGCAGACGATGTCTCTTTTTTCAATTTTATTTTCTATAATCTTGGTTGAGTAATGATCATAAATACAATGAAATTTTATTCTATTACTGTATTCTATTTTACTGAAGGTGACTACTTTATGGAAACCCATTTCTCATCCTCTGTATGGGTTTTTTAAATTAATTTTAGCTTTTCAGTTTTACACCAACTTTTATAAATTCTTTACTATATATACTTACTAGGAATTCAGAAAATTCAATTTGAGAGGTATACAATTCATTTTATGCTATGTGCCTCAAATTTTAAGGATTATAAAATTGTTCTTATTTGGAATATAGCAAAATAATTTTTTTTTTCTAAATTTAATAGTGAAAGACATCAATGCTATATTTGTTTTTTTTTTGGAACCGGATCACAACTATATGTTTATTTTCTATCTCCCTCCATTAAAATTTACTTATTTAATTTTGAAACACTATTACAATATCAAATAAAATCTCGTTCAACGAACGACATCATAACTAATTTATAAGTATTATTATGTCAAATTATACATGTCAAGAACAGAATCTATATGGTTCACAGGAAGTATTAATTATACGAGGTTACTTTTACAACAACATTATTGTTTACAAACTAGGACATAATTAATGTGTTGTCGTACTAATTAATCGTAATTAAACAAAATTTATATAATTCTTCAGCTTCCTGTTTTTGAGTCCATTATTATTAAGGCTTGAAAAACCTCACACGAATACCAGTCTCAATGACAACGTAAATCCCCGAAGCAATGAGCACAAAGCTGAGCAACATCCCTGATAGACCAAGTCCCCAATTGAGGCACCACATGAAACTATGTTTCGCAGGTTTTTTAATCTTAAGCCAAAGAAAACAGGGGTACGAGAATGTAACGGGCAATGCGATTCCTCCGACGAGCCCAGATACGCTTCCGAGGAAAGGAATTGCTACGGCTACAAAGAAACATCCGTAACCAAACATGGCTCGAAATATCGCCCTTAGCCACCAGGGGCATGGCTTGTGCATCCTGCTAGTGTATTTTGATTCCATGTCGTCGAACATTGGCATAGCATAAATTTGGAAAGAACTCGCTGCGTTAATTATGACTAGGAAGCTAATTAATCCAAGGACACTCTGTTTAGTGTCTTGTCCGTGGAATTGGTATATGGCTGTTAGGAGAAATGGTTCCTCCATTTTCAGGTATCTGCAGATCATCAATTTGATCAATTTACTTTAAGGTTGTGTTTTGGATGGATGGTTTTGAGGCAGGATTCGAAATTTGTATATTTTTCGAAACGATTTATAAGATTGAAATGGATTAATTTTAAATCCATTCAAATTAAAAAGTTTGAAATGAATGATTTTAAATATTTTTCTAATTTTGGTTGATTTAAAATTCATACTTTTTGATTTTATAAATTCTTTTAACAAATGAGTACGTAAATTTCAAATACTTTCCTAAATTCATCAATTCGAACATAATGCAACCATTTTCCTGTAGTACAATGAAAAAAAAAAAGTATTGCAGAAATATATGTATACCTTGTGGCCGTATGCCCAGTATCCCCCGATGGCTAGGGGAAACATGCACATTGCGATGATTAGGTATGCAACCTTCACTCCTCTCCACATTGGTATGTGTGAGGGACGTTTTTCACTTGAAGGCATAGTGGCCTGTAACAATAGAAAGTTGTTTGCTGCCCATGAGAAATACAACTATTACCAACATATAATCGGAATTACTTTTTTTATTCAACTTAAAAGTTCTAGTTCTATTTCTGCGTCCAAAAATTGCAACTCGAGAACTCGAGAACCAGGACTTTTTATTTATTTATTTTTAAGAAAATAAAAGAAATATTCTTTTTATTTTGGGTTGATAGATCAATTTTCATTCACTCCAAGTCCAAGTAGCCTAAACAGAAGAATTGGACTATGCGGCTAGGCCCATGGGCCTGTAGTTCATAATCTAGTAATGCCAATATATTCATTTTTTTTTTTAATATGCCCACATATTCAATGGTATTCTTATTATGACTAGCGGTAGCTTATGAGTTATGATATTTGTTGGTTGACAAATTAATCAATTGATCATTGGATTTGTAATCGTATGAGATGGAGTGGCTTTGTTTCGCAGGAGTTTTTATTCATTATTTTTTAAATACTATTTTACGATTATTGCTAAATATATTTTTGATTACTTTTTTATCTAGTAAAGAAGTTTATCAGGTTCATCCTAACATAGTCTTTATGTAATATCCAATCCAAAATTACTATGTTATACAAGTTGATATTAATTTTGCATACACTATTTTTTTCCCCCTATTTCTTTGTTTTCTCGTTCCTTTCCTGATCTTTCTTTCTTACTTCCACTTACATCAGACTCACACCACGTCACAAGAAGGATGAAGGAGTTGCAGGGAAGGAAAGGGAAGAGAATGGAAAGGGAGAGGTGGAAGGGAGTTGCCAAGATGAGGATGGTAGTTCACTAAAAATAGAGGGGGAAAGTGGGAGTAGGTGAGTGGGTTTACTAAAAATAAGGCGAGGTGGGGTATGGGTAGGGAAAATTTGTATATGAATTCAATTTATGATAAGTATATGAACTCATTAATTTATATTTATTTATATCACTGTGAATAACTTTATTTTAATAAATTAAAATAATGTAAATAAATATAAATTAAGAAATTTATCTCACATATTATAGTAGACTGAATTTATTTCTGTAGGCTGAGTTGCTTTACCAAAGAGGGACAGATTTGAAGAAAAATAGGACAAGAGACTGCTAAGTTGTATTATTTGTATCGGTTGTTTTAAATCACTTTGCTTCAAATTTATCAAAGATAACATTAAACTCTTTTTCATCTCATATACAGTAGTATCACTTTTCAAACCGTTACTGCAATAATTGAATAATATGATAATTAATGATTATTCAAACGAAACAAGCATTACCTGAATTTCAAGTGTGAGATTGTGACCTCTAAAAGCAAAAGCAATGATACCAAGGGCATTCAAAACCCCAAAAACGTTGCCAATATCGCTTTTATCTTTGACCGGATTATAAGAAACACCATCAAGTCTACCCTCGGTCACCGAAACAATCCACATCATGGTACAATATCCTACGGCGGTGAGAGAGCCGATGAGAGAGACTCCGGCGATCGAGTTCAAATTGGGCAGCTGAGAAAGAACCACCGCAGCACACCATTTGTAAACACCAAGTACCATTCCACATCGGTCAGTGGCTTTGCAGTGCAATGGCCGCATAATATCTGGTACATTATCTTTGAAGTTGAACCACCGACTATAATAAGTGCCACGCATGTTCCCCCGGACAAATACATGATTGGAAAGGCCACAAATATATTGGCCATTTTCTCACCTGTACGTCGAGTAATATTAGAACTTTAAACTTTGCTTTTTATCTAACAACCAAGTGTGTTCACCGAGTAAGATTATACTTCTTCTGAATTTAAGTCATGCTTTCTGAATCATCAAAATAAGAGGAAATTCACAGTAGATATTGTTTTAAAAGAAAAAAAAATATATTATAGAATTTTTTTTTGTTTTTAAATAACTCGTCTATCTTATTAGAAAGCGTGTTAATACTTAAATTGTACTTGATTGTCAAAATATATTGTAGAACTTTAAGGTGCATGATCAGCTAGAAATTATACTTAAATTTCTTTAACAATTAACAATAGTATTTATGTACCAAAAGGTTGCACTAAAGAGTTGGAGATATCGGCTGTAACGCAGCCCTGTTTCAGTTGATTCATGAAGCTTGACCAGTAATCCTAAGGTGTAAATTTGCCACACAAATGCCACCGTCAAATCTATTATTCCCCACGTCCTGCACGCAACCACGTTCAACCGTATTAAATGGAGTAGTATAATTTGATTAGACTATTCAAAATTGCATATGATATCAAATTGAAGAACAGCAAATCAAGGAAGGGAGAACAAATTGAAAAGAATAGTTCATCGTCATTTTCGCATGTATTTTTCTGAAATTAAATTATAAGGAAAAAAACATAAAGATCCCATCGATTATGACAAATTTTTGTATGGATCTAGATCCACCTATACCAAGATATATAACGTGGGACTCAGTTGGATCCAGATCCACAACTTATGTATCTTGATTTATGTAGATCAAGTTTGGTCGATAGAAGAATTTATTCTCAATTACGCCTTGCCTTGCATGGTTATTAGTTAATTTATTTTATTTAGTAAAATAGAGAAATCCAAGTAATTAACACAGAAAAAGAAGTAAATTAATGTTACCAGCCAAGAATGGTGAAGGAAACTGGGAGTACAAGTGCTTGAATTCCAATTCCAGAGCAAACAGTATGAAAAGCTGCATAATAAGCGTTCCCATTTCTCGACTCGGTAATAGGAAGCCAAGCATCTTGAGGATCAAGTTTAGTAAGCTTGATTGCTCTCCTTATAGGGCTACCCAAAGGAGTGATGAAATTTGGCGTTCTTGAATTATTTTTCGGTGTCTTATTATTACTATTAGTATTAGCATTAGAAGGAAGCTCTATTGAGAGTAGGGGTTTTCTTGACAAGGATGGTGAATTGTATTGTGTCTGCAAGGGAGGAGCACTCACCATTTGTGGCATTGCTGAAATATTTGTGCTTTCTTCAACCACATCCCTCATTGCTTTCTCTCACTCTCGAGACTTGTCTGATCAATGCCTCACATGCTAATCTTCATGAGCATTTATTTGCATGGGATATATATAGTGTAAATACAAATGAAAAATAGCTAGGTAGATTTGGTATTGAGTCGTTTCTCTTGTATATCTCTTCTGGGTAAAATTAAATTTTATAAAATCTTGATTATATATGCTGATATCATTTATTCTATAAATAATTTAATTCAAGATACAGGATTTACAAATAGGATAAATACATAATCTATTTCCCAACACAAATATGTTATGTTGAGAAAGTCAAATTAATGAAGAAATAGGGAAGCTAATGGAAAATGATGCATAAATTGTTTCAGTGGCAGACTGCTTTGGTTGACTGGCACTTGTGCAATCAATGATCCTCAAGTCATATGAGACCGCCACATTTCACTTCTTAAACTTTTATGGACATTAATGGGTACACTTTTAAACTGGTAAATTAACTTTGATTTGCATGATTTGCAATTTTGAATTAGTAATGCCCAAATAATTGGAGCATCAAATTGTGATAAATGGTGATGGATCGATTTTTCCAACGGTTGCTGTTATAAATAGTTGTTGTGTATCCTTTTCTTGACTACATCAGTTGATCCAACCAAGCATTCTGTTGCTCCTCAAAATCTTTGCTTGATTTGGACCCCAAGAACTGAAACTTATATATAAGAACTTAAAATAATTAATCAGAACCTTTTTTTTTTTTTTTGGCAAACCATATGGAGCGTACAAATGAGGTAAAGGTTTAAATTAGTAGTGATTTCCGTGATTAGTTGTAATAATAGAGAAAAGAAACTCAAATTACGTAGAGGTCAATATGAAGCAACCCATGCATGCATGATCAATTGACTGACTTTTCCACTTTGACAAATTTATCTTAGCCTAACCTTTTCATAAGTTTTCCCCCTGAACTAAAGATAAAGTGTGTGGTTTTATGGTTTTAAAAAAAAAGATTTGCTAATTTTTACAAATTTTTTATAATTTAAAACTCCAGCTATTTTCTTTCTTCCTTCTATACTAATATTAGTAATAGTTTTGTGCTTACAATTCAGAGTACGTAGTAGTAAAAAATCATGAACTGATATATGGTCGATAATCATTACGTTATTTTCTTGGGAGATCTAGATCGCTGATCGTAATTCTTTCTTCGTCAATAACTTTAATTCGGATTTTGGAATTTGCTAATTCTAGAAGATAAATAAATTACTACAATATAAAATTGTTTCTCCATTCTTTTTGGAACTTTTGAATAGTAGTATATGGTGTACTCATTTTCTAGCTACATTTGTAATTTCTACTCGATTGTTGCCATGTTTCGCCTTTCTGCGTCTTTTCATTGAGAATTGAGGCAAGCAAAAGTTCACTCAGTCCAGAATTGAAATATTACCGCGTTATATTTTCTATTTCTTCTAGACAAAACGAGAAAAATTAACAAACTAAAGTCAATATCAGTGTCATTGTTCATCAATAACACTGAATACTAATTAGATTTACGTTTCTCTCTCTTTTGAAGCACCATCTACTACATTATTGATGCTTTTTACTAGATGTTTTAGACTCACAGCAGTTAGGACTTGCAAGGGCATCAACCAACACCGTTTATGTGAGATATCGATTGTGTGTTCCAACTTCCAATGTACTTCAGTTATACCCCAAATATTTTCTTGACCAGGGCCACCATTTCCTTCGGAGAATTGTTGAAAATTTTCAGAAAACTTGAGAATGAATGGCTCCCTCTGAACCAGTACATGGATGTTTACATATTTTCTCACCATATTCTGAAACAATTAATTCTCATACCTTATTTTGGACGGGGTAAATGACTTCAGTCGTCCCTCAACTTTAAGTTAAAGTTTTATTTCGTCCATCAAGTTCAAAAAAATCATGTTTAATCCCTAAAATTACATATTAGGTCCTATTATGACCCTATGTCAGTTCTATCCAAATGGCCACTAACGGAAGTTGGCACGTGCGACTCGTGTAATCTGAAGCAGGGGCCTTTTAGGAAACAAAACAAATCATATACCTGCATCACCTGCAAAATCACTGACCAAAATAATGATTTCTACTCTTATGGTTAAAAGTGGTAGGAAAAATTCCCGCCATTAAAGCCAATATAAATACATAAAATGAGAAAAAGAAAAAAAAAAAACAAACTCTAATTTCATTATCTTCTCACTTAGATTGAAAACCGAGAGAAAAAGAGAAAGAGAGATAATTGGAGAAACCTGTCATTGTGGAAGTGTGGCTACTAGGAGGACCTCATGGACCAATGCAAATATCCAAAATCTTCTTCGATATAATGCAAGTGAGCAGGTGGACGATTTGATGTGTTTCCTGAAAAGGCTTTGTCCCGGGTCATATGAACTGTATATGCCAATGTTAGGGGTTCACTCTTTTTATTGTTTGTTCCGCGCGACACTTAAGTTTTCATTCTAAGTGTGAAGATCCGTCTAAAAATAATAATAATAATAATAATTAATTTAGAGCTATTAAGAGTTTTTACTACTCCTATAAATATCCTACATCAAAATTCACCTTACGTTCTGAGAGAAGAGTGACAGATTTCTCAATCTATTTTTTATATTAAATAAATTATTTTTGAATTTATTAATTTGTTTATTTATTTATTATTTCTCTGCATTTATGATTTGGTATTTCCAAAAAATAAAAAAAATAACATTGACGTAACGTTTGTCTTCCCTATCAAAATCAAATCGTGACAAGAGCTTTAACCTCCTGTCAGGATGTACTACAAGCCGGTCTTGGACCAGCAGTGGTGTGCCGGACAAGACCGGATCAAAGGGTAATGATATATTATTTTTTTTTTGTATTTTTGCAAAACGGGTCTACTAGTTTGTTGTTAAATTGGTATTTAACTCAAAAGTTTTTTAAAAAAAGGTACTGATTAGGTCCAAATATTATTTTTTAAAGTTTTGAATTTGACCCATATGGTTCTGTGAGGAACCAATTCAGTCCGGAATGCTTTAAAATTTCTTTTAAGTCCAAAAAAGGTTTCTGAAAATTTCGGTTTGACCCCTTAGACTTTTCTAAAGTTACCATAGGCTCTCAAAAATTTCTTGAATTATTTTATGACCCGCTAGCTATACAACTTTTATAAAATTCCAAAAAAAGTTTTCAAATTTTTTTTTTAGGACCCTAATATTTCAAGAAAGTCCTAACAAAGTTAAGAAAAATATTTTACTCTTATGGATGTTTAGTGTTAGACTATTATAGATTAGGATAAATTTAGGGTATGTTTCTAAGACTAAGGACGAATGGATTATGAGGGAATAGGTTGGATATATTTCATAGGATAAAATATGTAAATTCATAGGATTTTATGAATTGTTAATAGGAGCATACGAAGAGATACGATTGAAGGATAATTGACTTCTTGACATTCGAGGTAGGTGGTTCTTATCTTCTGATTTTCAAAATTTGTCTGTAAAATGTCAATTCACTTATTTTTGTAACACTCTAATCTTTGTTAAACGTTTTTTTTTTTTTGAATGTTTATTTCGAAAGTTACATTATGTTCTGAACATGTACCATGGTGGGTAATTTGTGATTTTTATGATATTGCGAAAGTACAAGTGACATTTCTTGGTTGNTTCATATGTATGTGTAAAGCATGAGATATCTCTATATATTAATAGTGCAGTAGTCAGTGGTTAGACGACGGTCTAATTGTGTCGAATGGGTTAGGGTAATCCCTTGGCATCCTGCCTAGTGGGAGTCTGCACTAGATTGAGTACTCAGAACTGACGAAGAAATATAGTTGATATATATATGAGTCAATGTGTTTATGTTATGTGGGTTGATCACAAGCAATCAACCGTACTGAGTACTAACACTCATGTGAATTGTCAAATCCAACTATGACAAGAATGTCATTATATGTATGTATGTGCTTGTGAAATGTGAAAAGTTCTTATGAAAACTAAAAATAATTTATGATGTGATTGATAAAAAAAAAAAGTATGCGTACTGTAACTACATGTTCCAATAGAAGATATTTGTTATCTGCTGAGAGATTTATCGCTCATTCCCCTATTATTAATATTTTCACGCAGATAAAGAAATGGAGTATATTATAGTGGATGATGGTGATTCGGCGGACACAAGAACAAGGAAAGAAATTAAGGTGGAGCCTAGAACTGAATAGATGATACTTATTGAATTTTCCAATAAGTGAGCCTGCATGCTCCAAAATGATATTACTCGTTAGAAAGGCTTGAGGATATTTTCGTTACTCGTTTTAATTTGTCACCGCACAATTGATAGTATTTATAAGTAGAGTTTCTACGTTATCAGTCTTACTATTTTTATTTATTAGTATGTGGTTGTGGTTGCTGTGTGAGTCTTGTATTGTTGGATAAGAGTGTGACGAATAGAATGTGCCCAACATGTGCGGGCTGGGGGCGTGACACTAAGTCAACCTTTCTTCGTACTCACTACAAGAGAAGAGAGCATAAGTACTCTATGTATTGAATTTCTCAAACTTGTAAGGTATGTTATAAATGAGGGGTTGGCCCCTTTATATAATTACAAAAGTGTATTCTAGAATCTACTACATTAATTACAATTTTACAATATTCTAGAGAATTTTATCCAGGGAATATATGGTCTAGACCTCCTAGAATATTCTAGGAAATCTAAGGGTATTCTAGGAAATTCAATAGTACTCTAGAATGTTCCATAGTCTTTTGGAGAAAAGTTTGGAAACTTCTTTGGACTAGTCTCTTCGTCTAAGCAAGCAAATCGCGTCACTAACATCTATTAGTAGCCATTTAGATGGGAAACGCCATAGGGGTATAATAGAATCTAATATGTAACATTAGGGACTGAATTGAATCTTTTTGAATTTAAAGGATGAAATGGAACTTCTACTAAAAGTTGAAGGACGATAGAGGTCATTTGCCCTTTTGGATAGATGAGAATAAGTTTTTGTTTTTGGAAAATAGGAAAATTATAGACGGTAATCTTTCAATAAATTATAAACTCTTTTCGAAACTTATTTTTCACTCTTAAATTTTAGGTTGACTCCACCCTAATTTTTAGATAATAATTCGTTAAAATAAAACTTGTCTAGTAAGACTTATAATTAGTGTCATGACTTTGAAAATCAGACAAATGTCTGTAATACTACTATTACTCTTTATTTTTAGATGGGTGGAAGGAAAACTACTACCACCCAAGATTATAATTTTCAAGGTTAAAAGCATTCAATTGTACTATACTTATAACTCATTTGGATAAGTTTTTAATTTCTATGGAAGCGTGGGGGAATTTAAAGGATAGAAATCATCGGTACTATATATAATATATAAAGAGGAAGGTTTCTTTTAAATAAGTTTTTTATTTCTACGGAAGTGTAGGGGAATTTAAAGGATAGAAATCATATATACTATATAAAAAGGAGGAGGGTAGGTTTGATACTCGTCATTTTTTGTTTTGTCATTTTTACCCTTTCATCCGCCACCACCTATATTATACTTTTAATTTTTTTACTACAATTTCCACTACCTTTAAAAAAAAAAATTCATACCATATGGTGTGCCTTTCCCTACTAGTTAACTATAACTTCCACTCATAATTTCTTTTCACCCACCACCACTTATATTATACTTTTATTTATTTAGATTTATTTATTTATTTTACTACAATTTCCACTACTTCTTTAAAAAAAATGTAATTTTTTTTTTTTAATTTTAGATCCATATGGTGTGCCTTTCCCCCCTAATTAGATATATATGTGTGAGATAGTAGTCTGTATATTTCACTTGTCGTGCTTATTTCATTTTCTTTTAATGCTTAAGAAAATGCTTATTTATTTGTTGCCTCCTAAAAATTGGCTATTTTTGTATTTGAGTCAATCTAAATATATCTAAGGATAAGTTTCTTCTTGCTATTTTTGTATTTGAGTCCATCTAAATTTATCTAACAATAAGTTTCTTCTCAAATGTAAAAGATTTTGTGATTTATCATATGATTAATAAATTTTTTAAAAGATCAATTAATCTATCTTAAACCGGTATAATGGATTAGCCACTATTCCTTGTTGCCTTCATTTTTATTATGGTGTCAGTCAAATTAATAGCGTGGGAGGGATTCTTAAGATTATTGAATAGCGTGACCAGACCAAACATGATGATTATTATGGGATGTCATCAACCTATGCACTCTAGTTTAAATACTCCTCCTTGATTGGAGTTTCCTTTCCAATGATTTGTAGGTGTTGGCGAAAGATTACAGTCACTCATTCTGGGAGGATAAATTCCATGGTCACATACAAATGATCAATCACATATTAAATACATCACATTTATCCTCACGATCCTCATTATACCGTATAACCCTTGATTGTTGATTGATGTTAGATACTGTAAGGTGATTTCTGTCCCTTTTGTTTTCGATTTGACAGTTTTATTTTTTTTGGACATTCTATTTAGTTTTGTACTATCATCTTTTGTCTGATAATTTCGTTAATTTTCACTCATTTTCATTCTTGATTTGGTGGAATTTCTTTTTTGTTACTTGGTGTTACGGTTTGGTTTGGCCCATCCGAAATCACTAGAACTTGGACAAATGAAGAGCACGTGAACATCCAAGATCTAATATCAAAACCTGATAAAGTTTCCTGAATCTTATTGTTTTCTAGGATGATTAAATTCAATAACATATAATATAAAGTGGGAGTGGGTTGTGAAAGCTGCCGTCTGTTATCTTTTCAATTTACAACTCTAATTCTTTCCAACACTTCACACAAACACGCCGCATGAACTTCTCACTCCTCTTCACAACCACAACCCCGCCTCTCCTTCTATAAATCCCTAAAATTCCTTTCTTTCAACTACTAGCCGTTACCACCACCATCTTTATCTTCGACACTCCCTCTTTCAGAACAATTATCAATCATCTCATCTTATCCATACCTTTAATGATCTCTCTCCTAATCTTCTATTTTTTTTTCTCCAAAATAACAGCTCTATTGACAAGCAAAACTAATTTTATGTATTATTATCAGTCCTACAAACGCATCATGTAGTATTATTATCAGATTCGTGTTAAAATACTTAAATTCAAATATGGTCCGTTAAGTATATGTTGTATCGTGCCATAACTCATTTATTAAAAGGTTGATACGATAAGATGTCAACGCAATTAACCCGTTAAAATTTTATATTAATATAATAAGTTGCATTAAACATAAACCAAATGACACGATAAATCTATAAATAACTTGTTAATCTGATAAATTCAGAACAAACCCGTTGTTAATATGATAAATCCATAACAAACCCGCTGTTAATCTGATAAATCCATAACAAACCCGCAATCCTATAACTCAAAACAAGTTCATTAACCTATTTAAGTTATTTTAAATCGTCCTATCCAATAAACTTATAGAATTTATACGAGTATTTTTTATATATAATCTCCAAAATATTTATAAAGTTATGACTAATTATCAAAATAGTCCCAACTATTAGTTAATAATAATTAAATAATTAACGAGTCTCATTTGAATGGATTGTTTCACTTATACCGAGTTACCTGATAATTAACCGGCTAACGGGTTGACACAGTACGATCTTGTATCATTAACAGGTTGACACAATAATGATACGCTTAATTTCAAGTTGTATTTATACCTATTAATTGTCGAATCGTACTCAGGTCATGTCGTCGTGTTGTGTGAGAAATTGTCACCATTAAAATAATGCTACGGGATCTTCTATTTCAATTTTTCTTTTGTATCAATCTTTTAGATTGTGTTATTCTGTTCCAAATTTTTTGTATCAATATCTATACCAATTTTCTATTTTGAATTTTATTCTTGAATGCTTGCTATGTATACTTTGATTTTATAAGTATTATTGAGTTAAAATAAACGTGATAAATATACAAAATATGATATAAGAGATTGTGATAACTGTAGACAATGAAATTTTATTTCAAGTAAAATTATCATTTGTCTATAAATTAATTTAATTGGAATATTTATGGTCCAATTAAATAATGCCATATGTCACATATATTTTGGAACATTGGTTAATTTAAAACCAATTATATTGTTCCACATGTCAAAATGAGGTAGTTCGACCAATTAAATATATCTGTGTCGCTCTTCCAATTAAATTGTGCCATGTCACATGTTTGCAAGAGTGAGAAACTTGGCCAATAAGGATATGTACTCTAGTATTTATCTCTTTATTAATAAATTAAAATAAGGAGATAATATCAAAGTAGTACAGTCCTTATGTATTAATATCTCTTATGTGTGTAAAGAGATAAGAATTTGTTTCTTGGTATGCAAGTAAGAAGTTACACATGCACTACAAGTCTTCTACCTTGCTCCCTTCCATACATGTATAAATAAGGGTCATCCCTCAAGGTTCAAGACACGGAGATATACAGAGATACAGACAGACATATTTCTGAAGTCTGCAAGCTGTGGAAGCTCTGAGTCTTCAAATTTTCTCTTCAAGTCTTCCATATATGGAATTTCTTGAAGAGAAAATTTGCAGATTCAGAGCTTCTAGGGAGCTTGCAGAAGATCAGCAACATGATTCTGAATAAGCTGTGAAGCCTTCGGATCAAGCATGAAGTAAAGACATCGAAGGAATTTTCTCCACATATTGAGAATATCCTAGAGATTGTAATCTTTTATTTCATATATTCATATTTTTATCATTATATTTCTTGTTTGTTCAATATTTTCAGACTCGAAATATTTTGTCGCGCACAATTTTGGCACGCCCAGTGGGACAATCTCTACCTTCCATCTCTTTGCTTCATATATATTCAACTGCAAATCTACATCAATGGCTCCAAAGAACGACAAATCCATGCCTGCTCGTTCTAATGTTGCTGACTCAAAAACTACTATGGGATCTGCAAATGATTCTGCGAATCCACGAGTTGTTTGTCCAACCACAAGAAGCATGACGAAAGCCCTCTCTCAAAGTAATACAGAGGTGCAATCTGCATCAGCTCCCGTGTTTGGTTCGACACCACCCAAAATCACTTCTCCTATGTTGGGGCTCAAAGATGTTGGAGCTTCAATCGAGAAAACCTTCTAGATGTATCGAGAGCAGGTTCTAATTCCAAAGCTTCGAAACATGATGATGACGTATCAAGTAATGATTCTACATCTTCTCAAGGGACTCCGCATACGAGATCTCCTGTTCTAAGAAGATTCCGCAACTTCTACAGCATTTTCTGTTATGCCTGCTATGGTAACTCAAACATCAACTCTAGAGGATCAAATGGCAAACCTAACTAGAATGATGGAAACGATGATGAAGCGCATACAAGATCAAGATGCCGTCATCACTCAACTCGTCAACAAGAAAGACAGTACCGCGGAAGGAAGTCAAATTAATTCAAAGGCACCTGGCGGACATCAAGAAGCTGAAACTTCACAAAAAGGAAAGGCAAAAGAAGTTTCTATGACTTCTGATGGAATGATTCATGCCGATCAATTGAAGGAGTTCGTTGAAGGTATGATCAAGGTGAGATATGAAGATGGTTCAAAATCAAACCCTATATACGCTGTCTCTTATTCCATCTAGATGTGTATCTTATACACATCTATATATCAATGATGAGTTTCCTTTCTTACATTTAACAAATCGCCGATTTGACGTGTTGAGTGATGACAATTTCTCCGCTCACTTGTAGGTAACGCATTCGACTGGTACACTTATTATATTCCGTTAAAATTGATAACGGGAGCAATTGAGCTGTATCTTATCACACCCTGTCTGTATAAGAGACTAAGAGGACTGTTTCTATGACTGAACTTTCCAACGTGTATAAGTGGAAAGACGAACCAATTGTTGATTATATTGATCGATGGAGGACTTTAAGCCTTAATTGTAGAGACCGACTCTCCGAGACGTCCGCCATCGAAATGTGCATTCAAGGCATGAAGTGGGGACTTCGTTACATCCTACAAGGCATCCAACCTCCGACATTTGAGAAATTGGCGACAAAAGCTCATAGTCTTGAAATTGGCCTTGGAAATCAAGAACCGCCTGTTCCTGATCCTCGCAATAATAAAGAAAAACAGGACTTTAAGAAAGGGGGCAAGCCTTCTCCCAAGTCTGGAAACAAAGAAGCTATGACAACAAATACTGCACCTGTTAAGATCGTGCCTTGTAGGCGACAAAAGTCAATCAAAAGGTGTCCGAGAAGGTAGAGCCTGCGCAAGATAAGCCACAAAGAAAACCGACACTCAGGGAGATGCAAGAGAAAGAATATCCTTTTCTCGACTCCGATCTTCGAGGCATGTTCGATGATCTACTCAAAGCCGAACTCATTGAACTCCCCGAGATGAAACGGCCAGAGGAAGCTAGGCGAGTTAATGATCCAAACTATTGTTGCTACCATCGCTTGGTTGGTCACCCCCTCACAAGGTGTTTTATTTTTAAAGATAAGGTGATGGAGTTAGCCCACCAAGGTAAGATTTTGCTTGAGAAAGATAAAGCAAGTACAAATCAAACCACTATAATTCCTGACTCCCACAATTTGTTGAATGGTAAAGTATCTGGTCTTCCATCGAAGAAAAGAACAATACAGCCTACAATAAAATTTGGAGATTTCAATCCCGTTCCATTATATGACAACCTCTTTCCACAAGGTGAAGTACCTTTTGAAAGGCAAACTGACAAAATTATTGAAGGATGATGATGCCACAAATGATCAGTCAGACGAAGGATGGACACTCGTCACCTTCAAAAGAACCCAAAAAATTAAAACGCAAAAGACTAATCTGCATCTAAAATTTTGGATGATAAAAATACGGGTTGCAAAAAGAAAGTCTAGAAGAATAGCAATTTCGTCATCAATCCCTCCAAGTGGTGTGATGTTTCAAAATGTCCGTCAACCTATTACTTTGAAAGAATTCATGCCAAGAGGATACTTGAAAGATGACGACATCCTTGCATCTTGCCATGTTGTGAACATCGATAAAGTTGATGAAAAATTTGAGAAGAAACTCACTGTGGCTGATAAAGTAGATGAGTAATGTGACACACTCATTGTTGATGATGATGAAGATTTATTGCTCGGGACGAAAGCTCACAATCGACCCTTGTTCGTAAATGGATATGCAAGTAAGCAAAAAGTGAATCGGATACTTCTCGATGGAGGATGTGCTGTGAATATAATGCCTTTTGTATGTGCAATAAAGGAGTTTGGAATCACAAGTGATGAACTCTTACAAAGCCGTCTCATGATCCAAGGATTCAATCAAGGAGGGCAATGAGCCATTAGTCTTATAACACTTGATTTATTAATTGGCGATTTATCCTCTAGTGCACTATAAGAGACATCATTGCAAAAACATCTTATAATATGCTTCTTGGAAGACCATGGATTCATTAGAATGATGTTATACCGTCAACTCTTCATCAATGTTTCAAGTATTGCCATAACGACGTCATAAAGAATGTAGTGCTGATGAAACACCATTCACTGAAGCTGAGAGTTACTTTGCTGATGCTAAATTCTACCTGCAGGGTAACACAAAGAAAGAGTCAACAAAGGAAGATGGTCAAAAATCTAAGACACATGTCTTACGTTATATTCCAAAGTCAAAGAGAAAAGAAGGTCAATCTCCTTTTGTTGGAAGCGATGAATTAAAGGAGTTCACTGTACCACTCACCAAAATTGAGGCTTTCTGGTCAAACATAGCGAAACTCTTCTTGAAGGCTTTGTTCGGCCAAAGGTGGAGTCCGAAATAGAGCACAATTCATTACCTAAAACACAAACCGACGAGCGATTTGGTCCAAATGCATACAAGTTGCTCGTGAAAGCTGGTTACGATCCTAAGGAAGAAGGAACTTTGGGCAAGCTTCCTGCAGAGATAAATGGAGAAGAGACACATGGCATGACTTCTACCCAAAAGATGTTGAAAGACAAGGGATACGCCATCAACAACCTGTCGATGGGACTTGGGTATAAACCACCTTCTCCTGTGCGTATAGCAATAAAAAGGGCTAATACGCATCATATTACTATCAAAGAAGAAACTAGCATTGAAAGGTTCAAGCTTGCGATCAGGTCTGGTGTATAGATTGAGACAAGTTACACCACGTGTTTCGGTGTTTGATAGGCTTGGCCCACGAGGAAGAATTTTGATGAAGCAACCTATTCATGAAAGGTTGAGTTTTCCAAAGGCACAAGAGTACTATTTTTAATACGAAAGGAAATAATACTTCCTGCAATGATGGAAGTTTAAGAAGACAAGTTACTAACCTTTTCATACATTACGGCGATTTGTTAAATGTGAGAAAGGAAACCATCATTGATATATGTACCAAGGAAGAAGACAAGGAAAGCATTGCCTCCTGCAACCATATCACTGTTCGAAACGAAGAGCCTTTAGAAGAAGAAGATGCCGAGATGCTCCTCCTGAATTAGAAGAAGGCATGAAAGCAACCGTTGATGAGTTGAAGGAAATCAACCTTGGCACAAATGATGATCCTCGCCCAATCTACATAGGTACTTGGCTGACTCCTGAAGAGGAACAAGCATATGTTGAACTATTGCTCGAATTTAAGGATGTTTTTGCTTGGAATTACAAAGAGATGCCTGGCTTAGATCCGAAAATTGCTGTTCATCACTTGGCCATTAAGCGAGGTGCAAGACCCGTTAAACAAGCCCAAAGACGTTTTCGGCCTGATTTGATCCCATCATTAATTGAGATGAAGGTGAACAAGCTCATAGAAGCTGGTTTCATCCGAGAAGTAAAATACCCAACTTGGATTTCAAGTATAGTCCCCGTGAAGAAAAACATGGACAGATTCGTGTCTTGCGATGATTTCTTCGAGAGCAAGGACGCTTCGAAATCCAAGTTTGGTATTTTATTTCTCGAATAGATGGTCTTCTATGAGCTTTTTTTATGAAACCTTATCCTGTATGGATGGATTCTCGGGATACAACCAGATCCGAATGGCACCAAGGGATGAAGAACTTACTGCTTTTCGAACTCTCAAAGGCATTTATTGCTACAAGGTCATGCCTTTTGGCTTAAAGAATGCAGGGGCCACATATCAAAGGGCCATGCAAAAGATCTTCGATGACATGCTTCACAAGAATATAGAGTGCTATGTTGACGATCTCGTTGTCAAGTCGAGGAAACAAATTGACCATGTCCAAGATCTTAAAATGGTGTTCGAAAGACTTCGAAGATACCAACTGCAAGATGAATCCCTTTAAGTGCGCTTTTGGAGTTACCTCTGGAAAGTTTCTTGGGTTTATTGTACATAGCCGAGGAATTGAAATTGATCAATCCAAAATCGATGCTATCTCAAGGATGCCCGAACCACGCAACATTCATGAGTTGAAAAGTTTGCAAGGAAGATTGGCTTATCTTAGAAGATTTATCTCCAATCTGGCTGGGAGATGTCAGCCATTTAGCCATTTGATGAAGAAGGGTGTACCTTTTGAGTGGGAATCACCTTAGCACATCTTGATGTGTACGGGCATCCTTGAGTTCCTGTGCAGCAATATAAAGAGTTAGATGTGTATAAGAGACAGCATGACAGCACGGGTGGTGGATGACGTCCACAGTTTTAGCTCAAGATGCCAAGAAAATGGTGAGGGTAAAGAAAATGCACTATATTATTTAAGCCGGATGATGACACCAAATGAGTTGAATTATATGCCGATTGAGAAGTTGTGTTTGGCTCTCATATTTGCCTATTCAAAAATTAAAGCACTACTTTCAAGCTCATACTATCCGTTTGATATCCAAGGCAAATCCGATCAAGTATGTCATGACTAAGTATGACTCTTCAAGAGCTACACATCTTCCGAAGATTTCAAAAGAAGCATATGCAGAAATTCTCTCCAAGCGAAGGTGTCAAAGGACAAGTGTTGGTGACTTCTTGGCCGATCATCCCATACCAAATGAGTGGGAATTGGTTGATAAACTTCGGATGAAGATGTTTTCGTGGTCAAGTTCTTCCACCTTGGACAATGTATTTTGATGGTGCCTCACATCAAGGTATACTGAGCTGGCCCAATATTCATCACTTCCGAAGGTTGTAACCAGCCATATTCTGCAACTTATACACATCAATGTGTCAAATAATGTCGCTGAGTATCAATTACTTAACCTTGGTCTCGAAATGGCGGTCGATATGAAGCAACTACAACTTAGACGCCGTTATGGCAAGTGATTAGTAGTCAATAAGCTCCTTGACTCAAATATGAAGTCAGGAAACCTGAGTTGTGGCCATATTATAATTATGCTAGGCAACTAATGGGGTGGCTAGGTGATGTGACTATAGAGCATGTTCCAAGGAGGGACAATCGACAAGCTGACTCTTTAGCAAAATTAGCTTCAATGCTCATCTCGCCTAATCAACAAATTCAAGTCCCCATATGTCAAAATTGGGTTGTGCCTCCTCATTTTGAAGAATGAGACAATGTGAAAGAAGAAAATACTCACGTGGTTTCTATTTATGAAGTGGAGAAGGAAGATTAGCGTCAACCAATAATTGATTATCTCAATTATGAAAAGTTACCTGATGACGCAAAAAGAAGAACAGAAATTCGTCGTCGTGCACCACGCTTCATCTACTATAAGAACATTCTTTATCGACGATCGTTTGATGGAGTTTTCCTGCGACGTCTCGGTGAGGATGAAGCTATGCAAGCAATAGAAGAGGCTCACTCAGGAATATGTGGTGCTCATCAATTCGGCCCTAAGCGTCGCACTTCCGCTTTTAAAAGGATGGGGTATTACTGGCCGACCATGGTGAAGGATTGCATAGACTATGTAAGAAGATGTCAAGCTTGTCAGTTTCATGCTAATTTCATTCATCAACCACCAGAACCGTTACATCCTACTGTTTCTTCTTGATAATATGATGCGTGGGGATTAGACGATAGATAGGATTCACTGCCAATAAAATCGACCACATTTTCTTTCTCCTAGCTGCAACTGATTAGAAGTGGGCTGAAGCAATTGCACTAAGAGAGGTAAAGAAAGAAAATGTGGTCGATTTTATTCGCGTGAATATTATCTATCGATATGGGGTTCCACGATATATTATCACTGATAATGGAAAACCTTTCTGCAATGCTGCAATGAACAAGCTTTGTGAGAAGTTTGGCTTTAAGCAACATAATTCTTCTATGTACTATGCTGCAGCGAATGGACTTGCTGAGGCTTTTAACAAAACTCTATGCAATTTGCAAAAAAAAATTATTGACAAATTTGTTAAAAGCCAAAACGAGATTGGCATCAAAGGATTGGTGAGGCTCTTTAACATATAGGACAACTTTAAGAACTCCTACTCAAGCGACTCTAGATGTGTATACTTGTCTAAGGTGTCGAAGCAGATAAGAAGCACGAGTTCGAATGTCAAATACCTTCTTTAAGGATTGCTGTGCAAGAAGGACTTAATGAAGAAGACAATGCTCGCCTTCGTCTTCTGTCTTGGACACACTTGATGTGTAAAGGTTACAGCTCAGCAACACTTGAGTGTTACATGTGTTTCGCCTTTCTAAAGCATTCTATAAGCGAGTTCGGTTGCGCTCTTTCCAAATTTTAGATCATCGGGCCTTGCAGTTCGAAACCTGTCATCTTATACACATCTAGTGGTGTACAAGGAAGTTTGTCTCAAGATGTGTATAAGAGACATTATTTTGTCCAAGAGTCTATACAAATGCACAGCAACAAATTGACAGCTGAAGATGGATTAAGGATGGGCCCCATCAATGGCAAATATTTGAAGCGATATTACCAGCATGATTCAAATGCTCCTAGACGCATGAGCCTAAACTGCATGTTGCTCCTGGCCCGCATGAGCTAAAACTGTGGACGGCATCCACCAATAGTGTAGTATGTGGTTAAACTGCTGAAACACTCCATCAAGTCTAAGGTGGTAAACAAATAGATACTCCTGGCCCGCAAGAGGTTAAACTGTGAACGGCAAAACCCCCATATTTTTCCACAAAAAAAGGAACTACGTGTGACTTGATTCCCTTTTGGGATACGTAGGCAGCTTAGAGGGCAACTTCTAAGTTCAGTTACACCCCTTTAAAACCAACTCATTTTTCTTAAAGAAAAATGTGATATTTCAAATTAAATTCATAGATGTTAGTTACTTTACTTGTTTTGGAAAAAAAAAAATCGCAAGATAAGAAAAAGTAATTAATGTCTTTATTATTGAAAGAAAAGTGTCCAAACAAATGAAATTAAGGGAAAAAAAAAGGGATTTGATATGATTCAAATATCAAACTTGAAGTCCACTGCAACACAGCTATCTTGCTCGCTTCAAGGATGTTGCTCATCTTCTCAAGCTCCCTAGCGTCTTCATTTGTCAGGAAGGTAGTGCTTTGGATAGAAGAGATTTGATCTTGTGCTCTTAATAC
This sequence comes from Cinchona pubescens, assembly GCA_025175665.1. Lineage (NCBI taxonomy): Eukaryota > Viridiplantae > Streptophyta > Magnoliopsida > Gentianales > Rubiaceae > Cinchona > Cinchona pubescens. The sequence goes on from JANKKI010000233.1 coordinate 837,498, forward strand.
TTCAACTTGCATTTGCTTGAGATTTTCATATTCTCGGTCAATGGTCGAGCTAACTTCCATGTTTTGCTTCTCCAAATCATCAAGATCTTTTTGAAGAATGATTTTTCTATCCTCAATAGATTCCCGCTTTCCTTGAAGACTTTGTAGACGGTTGGTTACCTTTTCCTCCATTGCTTTGACTTCTGAAAGGTGTGCATTTGCCTTGGAGAGAATTTCTGCATATGCTTCTCTTGAAATCTTCTCCGATGCTAAAGCTCTTGAAGAGTCATACTTTTTGGCTTTCGTGAGTAAGCCAGCTAAAGAGTCTATGAAGAGGAAGGGCAATTGAAGAATCTATCCTTGATATTTCTTCAACTACCTCATTGATACATTCCTCCAAAGAAGAGCCTATTTGGTCTACGGAAGTGTTTGAGATATCATTGCAAAGTTTTTCCCACAGGCTTTGTATATATTTTCGTTGGCATGATTTTATCACCTTGCGGCCATGAAATTCAGAAATTTGTGTTCTAACTTGCTTGTGGAGACTTCTATGGTGATTCAATGGTATTTGCGATGGAGCATAATCCTCTGCCGGCTTATCAGTTATGGATTCACGCATACTTGGATTGCCAGTCTCATTCTCATGCAATTCTCTATCCATATTTGTCTCATTAAAGATAATCACTGGATTCGACTGAATTTTTGGCCTCCAACTCCTTCCACGGGCACCTTTTTGGTAGTGAACTAAAAAAAAAGGGGAGAGTCAGAACAATGTCGAGACGCATCAAAAAAAAAAAAAAAAAAAAGAGGAAGAAAACATATGACGTATATTTACGTATTCAGCCAATTCTTTTGGTGACATCTTTGAGGCAGGTGTTGTTTCGGAAAATAATGAGTTAATAGAAATGTTTTCCAAACTAGAAAAGGTTTTGACTTTTTTTTCAGTCGATTCCAGTGACGATCTTTATTGCAGCTTTCTCCAGAATGTTCACCCTCAACTTGAACAAGTTCTCTATCATCCAATATCTTGATCGTATTATTTTTTGATGCTTCCCAAGAAGTTGAGTTCGAGAGGACCTCATGATTCTTTGGGGATACAATATTGATATTTATCTCCATATCCTCGAGGCCTTTCAATAAGGGTGTTTCGATAACCTTTGGAGCCTCAACATAAGTGGGTTTGACCGAAGTTGGTCGTCCTATCTCCGTTAATGCTTTCCTCTCACACAGTTGATGCAAGGTTTTGGCCTTTTTAGATGTTGAAGGAGGCTCGTCTACTACTATGAGTTCTTGGGAAGTCTTGTCTGTCCTTGTCTTTGCAGTCTTCTTAGGATTCGTCCTGGCTTCCTTTCTCTTAATTGTATTATAGTCATTTTCTCCATACTTTAAACACTTTGGAGAGGCATCGTGCTTGGATCTCTTTGAGATGGTGGTGTTCTCGCTCTCGTATTTTGAGCTTCATCCTCATTTGCTCTCTTGACGCTAAGTTTAATGATTGTGCTTGGAATGCTCTTCGATCGCATCGACCACCAGGTGTCAGGATAGAATGAGTTGATGTATGAATTGAACATTCCCACAACTGAACAATTTCTTCCAAGGTATAAGTATGAGTTATCTCCTTCAACTTGTTTGGAATATTTTGGCAAAAACCAAATTGCCTGCTGAATCTGCACGGATCATACAGTTCGATGATAAAAATGTTGTCCCGTCGGAAGGTCAAAAAACATGATCGTTGACTGATGAAATATGAATCTGGATCACGGTGATAGAATCCATCATCAATCTGTCTCTTATACACATCTAGATGTGTATAAGAGACAGTCTAGGACTGTACCACTTGAAGCAACGGGAGTGAAGTTTTCTCTCGCAATCCCGGTACTTGCCATCATCTTTTCTCCACTAAATTTAGTCATTCGGCGAGACAGCTTGTTCGATAAACATTTATGTGATAAGTGTCAAAATATTGACCGATCCATGCATAGACATAGTGAAATGGGAAAACAGCTGGGCATTCTCGTAAGTTTGGAGCTTGAACGACCTTTCTTAAGCCATCATAGATGCTGGCAAGTACCGGGATTGCGAGAGAAAACTTCACTCCCGTTGCCATTAAGCTTGCCACCTTGAAGACACTTGGACGTATGTGATCCATCTCCCTACTTGGTAAGAGAAATTTGCAGATCCAGCATGCTAGAAAGGCTCCCACGTATACTTCACCCCTTAAAGAGTCCTCGATATTCAACGTATCAAATGGAATGTGTTCGTTATTGATTTTTAGTAAATAAGAATTGTCCACACTTCCACATGGGTTGAAAGTCTTCTTGGGTTTAGTGTTGGTGCTTCGTCTTTGACCCCTTGGAGGCGGAGTTCGATATCTGGATTGTCCTGGGAACCAAAACTGCACCCAGTCCCTAATATGAACTTCTTCACGACCATTTTTGGTATAAGCCTGTAGTATGCCGCAAACAAGTGTCTACAACTCAATTGGAAGTGATTCCTATTTCATCCCCATTAATATCGAGAACTCTTTAAGGGAGATGTGTATAATGAGACAGGACTTGCATACCTCCAAGTTTATTCTTATCTCCAAAGAGACATAAGCTCGCCTTTGTCAAGTATGAAGACTGTTTGTTGAGGGCACCAATATTTGCAGAAGGCACGCAAGATGTTATTACAACGATCATATGAGTAGCGTGACTCGCTAAACAACATCATAGACATGAGCCTTCAAGACAAGGTTCCTTGTGTCGCACGAGCACGTCTTCCGACCATTCCCAGCATGTGTATGGCAGACTTCAGAAATACCATAATATAATATCTCTGTATATCTCCGTGTCTTTTCCTTAATAAGTAATCAAAATGGAAGTGAGAACTTGGCAGACTCGGCTAGTAAATTTCTTTATTAGATCTTTTCTTAAGAACTTCTTCAAAAATATGTCAACATTAGGGAAAAAGACGATGCAGCGATTGTTTCTTTATTTGGCTTAATTGTCCAATCTTTAAGATAGCGACTCATCAAGAGACAATGTAAGGTTGTGCTAAGGAACCGATGGCTGGCTTCCAGATATACAACGACAAACTCTTGAACCGAGAGCCTTCTCTTTCATCGAAGAGAGAGATGTGTGGTAACGGTGTATCATAGTCCTTGATTTGCATGGTTAATGTGGCTGCATCACAAATAAAATTTGAATATTAAGCGTAAAGACCTTACGGTTGAAATAATTTATGAATTTTACTCTGGGACATTTTTTTTTTAAAAAAAAATAATAAATAAATATAATAAATTAAAAATAATAATAATAATAATAAAATAAAATAAAAATAATACTAATAATAAAATAAAATAAAATAAAGGAAACGATGGATAAGTTTGCAGAAGCCGCAGATCTGATCTTCTTCTTCTTTTGGCGAAGAAGAAGAGGCGGCCAGCGAGCGGCTGAGCGGCGGCAGCGCGGCGGCAAAGGAGCAGCAGCAAAGCAATTGCTGCAGCAACAAAAACAGATTTCAAAAGCAAAATTTTTTTGTACCAACAGCATTAAAATTGTTTTGCTGGAATAACAACAAAGGCAGCGGGTAGAACCAATTTTATTTATAGATGTCAGAGTTGTCCCAAATATACAATTCGGATGAAAGAATTGTATGAAGGAATTCATAAATTCAATTAGAAAAGAAATTTGATTTCGGAATCCAAGTACAAATTCAATATTTTATTCTCTTATACACATCTAGATTGTATAAGAGAATATTCCAAAGGAATTGAACTCAAGTTTAGTTCAAAAGGGAATTGCCTTCAAAGATTTGTTTAATTTCAATCCTAATTGGAAACTGGATTGTTAAACAAATTACCTCGAAATTGGTAATAGCTTCAAATGGGTTTCGGAATTCATACAACATGAGGATGCAATTTCTTTGGAAGTTCTTGTTTACCAGCTTGGGAAGTCTAATTTGATATGTGAATTGTTTCAATTCAGTTCGGCGAATTTCGGCTTCAAGATTCCAGTGTAATTAGATGAGAATTGGAATTTACGGCGGATGAAATTCAAGTAGAATTCACATGAGCAGCATATTTTTGCTCGTGGCTTCATTCAACATTAAAGTTGGAGATATTTTGATGAAAGCCCAAAGAAGATATCGAGACTTGTCCGCTCAGTCACATTCAAAATTCGGCATTCGCAAACAAGTTTCGAGGGGGCATTTGTAGACAATGAAATTTTATTTCAAGTAAAATTATCATTTGTCTATAAATTAATTTAATTGGAATATTTATGGTCCAATTAAATAATGCCATATGTCACATATATTTTGGAACATTGGTTAATTTAAAACCAATTATATTGTTCCACATGTCAAAATGAGGTAGTTCGACCAATTCCAAATATATCTGTGTCGCTCTTCCAATTAAATTGTGCCATGTCACATGTCTGCAAGACTTGGCCAATAAGGATATGTACTCTAGTATTTATCTCTTTATTAATAAATTAAAATAAGGAGATAATATCAAAGTAGTACAGTCTCTTATATATTAATATCTCTTATGTGTGTAAAGAGATAAGAATTTGTTTCTTGGTATGCAAGAAAGAAGTTACACATGCACTACAAGTCTTCTACCTTGCTCCTTCCATACATGTATAAATAAGGGTCATCCCTCAAGGTTCAAGACACGGAGATATACAGAGATACATACAGACATATTTCTGAAGTCTGCAAGCTGTGGAAGCTCTGAATCTTCAAATTTTCTCTTCAAGTCTTCCATATATCAAGGGTTGAAGATTTTCATCAAGCGTTCTTCAGGTCTCCCATATCAAGACTTGAAGAATTCAATATTTGATTCGGGAATAAGTCATGAAGCCCTCGGATCGCATCTGAAGTAAAGAATCGAAGGAATTAGATTTTCTCCACATATTGAGAATATCCTAGAGATTGTAATCTTTTATTTCATATATTCATATTTTTATCATTATATTTCTTGTTTGTTCAATATTTTACAGACTCGAAATATTTTGTCGCGCACAATAACGAACATAACAGAAGATCCTGTGGCATATAATTTTTGGTAAACTTGCCATATGTTGTGTGAAATTAATATAAAGACAAAAAAATTTAGGATATAAATTAAGGCCATTCATGATGCCAAGAGTTTCTAAACTCGTTGCTCGACCAATGTTGGTTGGAAACTTGAATTGTAACACTTGGATTTTTATAATAGCGATCTAAGAAAGGTTTGATTACTTATTAAGGAAATTTTATGGTTTTATTGGAATATTATATTATTGTATTTTATTATATAATAAAGGGAGAAGGGAAAAATTTGATGTCTGTCATTATTTAAACTTTCTTTTTTACCTTTATTACATGAGTAATTATTCAATATCCATAACTTTCTTCCTCACCCCATGCTACCCTCCACTCTCCACTCTCTATATTATGTATAACTTTTATAATTTTTGTTAACATTTCTACTATCTATTATTTTTCTTTTGAAAATTTGTGCAAATTTTTTTGAAGTCACACTCATAAGGTATGTCTTCTCCACTAATTATATTTTAAATCTTGTATTATATAAATATTTAAAATATATAATATTATACTATATAAATATTCAAAAAACAAAATATAATATCTCCAAAGAACCATAGCTCTTATTAACCTAACCAGCTAGTGCTTTGCTTCGGCTATGTGCGTTTTTTACTTTCTCAGATTTTACACTTTTTCTTCAAGTTTCTGATTTTTGCCATGGGCCTGAGTCCTGATTCCGCAACTGTGGTCCGAAAAGGTCAGTTAAGCCCAATCAAATTTTGTAGGCCCAACAATAATTTTACGGTGGCCCAATAGTAATGAAGAAACTCCCAAGACCTTTTTCCTCTTCTCAGATCAGATTTGCGGTGTCTGGTTTGTTCAGTCTTGTCATAGTCATTTCCGTCATCTCTGAAGAGTGAATTACCAGTCGTCATCGTCCACTAAACGCCGTCGTAATATGGCCGGAGGAGGAGATGGACACAGCACTACTTTCAAAGGCTTCACTATGCACCAACCGAAGCGGTGGCACGTGGTCACCGGAAAGGGCATGTGCGCCCTTATGTGGTAAAAAAAATAAATTTACACATTGAATTTACTGTTCTTTTTGACAGACATAAAAAACCCATAAATCACCTGTCTTTATTTTAGCTGCTGATGTTTCGATCGTATTAGATGCCCTAAAAAAAAAAAAAAATTATTACTTTAATTTGGATTCTCTTGATAATTTCCTCTGGATTATGTAATTGTTTTGCTGGTTGAGTAATTAAAGTTCGAGTCTTTTGGTCTCTATTAATACAATTTGTAAGCATATTATTCTTTTTTTTTCTTTTTTTCTTTTTTTGTAATTTCTGAATTATGTGGCGTTTGAAGTGGTATAAAGGATTAGTTACATTCTTAAAGAAATTAATTCCTGGGTAGATGCCTTTGTGCTAAGTTATTGGGCCAATATATTTTTGAGAAAAGAAGGCATTCCACGAACATAGCGGATGCATAGGAGTTGGTTGTGTGTCATTGAAAGATATGAGTTTACTCTGTTTTCACGTTTTCTGAAATGAAAATGGATCTTTGATAAATTTCAATGCTTGTGATCTGAAGTGGATATGTGGCCCGGTTATGGTGATTCTGTTACTTCTGATGTCGAAGACATATTAACAATGTAGGCCTTTTGTTCCTCTCGTTTTAACTTTTATGTCTCAACAAGTTAGAGATGACATTTACCCTTCTTTTTTGGTTCCGTATTTTGGTAGTTTTAGGCTTAGTGTGATAGAGTTTGTGGCCAAATAACAATGATTTTGGTAAAAATTGGACCTTCACCTTACGAAACGTTTTGTTGTATAACATTTGCTGACAATTTTGGCTTCATTCGTGTGGTTTCCCTTGGTGAATCATCATTACTACGATGGAGTAGATTTCCTAAAAGTGCTATGATCTTTGATAGTTTCATCTCATGGAATTTCTAGAATTTATCCAAGATTCAGAAGAACAAATTTTTTCTTATGTTTAATAATATTCTTAGAAGTTATGCTGATTCTTTGATGAGGGTAGAAGTTGATATAATTGTAAGGATTTAAACTCTGTAGTGTTACAATCGAATTTAATGCTTCAATTACCTATAGTAATGCAAGTTTGAAGCTGAATTGGATTTCTTGCTGGTTGTGTATTCCAGGTTTTGGATTCTATACAGGGCCAAGCAGGATGGTCCTGTAGTGCTGGTAAGCTTCATGCCCTTTTTTCCCTTTAAATTGTTCATGATTATTATTTCTGTTAATTAAACTCCGTGTTGACTTACTTGGTATGTTTTCAAGGGCTGGAGGCATCCTTGGGAAGGTCATGGCGATCACTCACATGATCATGGGCATGAACATTAGCCTAGGTAACTCATTTTGCTTTATGCTTGGTAGCTTATAATGTTTTTTCACACAAATAGGAAAGACACTTGAATTTCAATATCTTGCATCATTCAAAGGATGTATTGTCTCTTCCTAGAGAAGTTGAAGAATTTGTACTGTCTGTGGGTATATATAATGCACTGTTGATATAAATTTTTTTTTTTTTTTTTTTGAAGTAGTTGGGAGACCCTGTTTATCCCTGTCCTTGGTTTTGCACTTTATAGTCATAAATAATTCAACCTTTTTTTGCTATATATACAAGTTTCAGTTAATACACTGAAATATAGTGACATTCCTGAAAAGTGATAAAGAGTGAGACAAAATTTTCTTTTGAAAGGTAATATCTTATGTGCTGATAACTTCCGTCTTTCTGAATTTACCCTTATTATGTGAAGGCCTTGGTATGATTTTCCTTCCTTTTTTTATGTTTTCATCAGTTTAAGAAGTTTGGTGCTATCTCTTCATCTGTTCATCACGAGCAAGTCAATTGTTACGTGTCTCATTTTTTCTAGTAATAGCAATGTGTATTGTTTGCAGGTGTCTTTTGAGAAGTGGAGAAGCGAAAGCGAGTACTGGCTGATGGTATCTCTTTCTGATAAGGTCTCAGGGGATTTCTCATGCAATCCTCTTGTTGGATAACTTTGTTTAAAAAGAAAACCACAATTCTGAACTTGATGCGAACAACCGATGCTCATATCCTGTTTTCTAAGATTGTTTCGTTTAAGAAATAATGCAGCTTCTGAATTTTCTGCAAACGTGATTCACTATTTGAAGGATCAATAGATTTCTTTCAATCACATAAACACTTTATATGACGCATATATGTATTTGATTACAGTGAGAATTTGCTTGCATGTAGGATGAACTACCCCTACTTAGTGGGATTAAGGCTTGATTTGTTTGTTTGTTGTTGGTTGTAGGATGAACAACATTTTCTTTAAATTTATAAAAGGAATGACGCTTCCTTAATTTATGAAGAAATTATTAAAAAATTGCTACAAATACATGTATGTGAAATTTGACTAAGATATGCCATCAAGTGAAAAAAACAAGGCCTTGGCAAGTGGCAATCCTTTTAATAGTTGGTTGCCTGATAAATGGCCAAAGCCCTTGAAAGTTTTGATAATTCCTAGTGAGTGGTAAGTATGTTAAGAAGTAGTACTCTTGTCTGAATCAAACGTTTGAAAATGCAATCCAGCTCTTGTTCAAGATTTTCAAGCGCAATCTCCACAGCCTCTAATCTTTTACTAGCTTCTTGCAGCGTGCTCGTGTCACAGTTTTCCCAAGAACTTAGGCTATCCACTCGAGTTAATAACTTGGACTTGAAGAACCCTTTATTCGATTTCATCGGCCGGTTCGGGTTATTAGGGATGGACATGATGAGCGACATTAAGGACTCCACAATAGCCATGGTAGTCATTCTCACTTCTCTCAGAACATTGACCACAATCTTCAGATTTTGGTTTATGGATGTGACATGAATATCAGAATTGATGCATTTGTTCTTCATTTCCTTGAGGGAATTCAACCGCCTTAACAATGGCTTTCTTCAATTTCTTTCTTTGGAGAGTATACGTCGAGAATTTGTTTCCTGATCTTCGGAATGCTGATTGAAGATCATGTAGATGGTCTTTCGCAAACAAGAGAACATCCCTTGTGTTACCACAAGTTTCCAACATTTTTAAGGATGCTTCTGAAATCTCATGTACCCATTTCTCTTGTCCGTGGTTGAAGATTGTTTTCTTGAGGATTGGTGAGCGAAGTAAGTCATTAGCCAAATCATGCAAGTCTTTTAGAGCAACAAAATTCAGGCGTGCCATTTTCGTTTCCAAGGGAAAATGTATTGAAAACAAACGAAATTGGGCTTGGAAGATATACAAGTCAATATGTCCTTCCTAGTATCAGCAATTTATAGATAGTTTTCCTAAAATGACAGTTGGTTAATTGAGGATTAGATCGGAGATCTCTAGGAAAAGAAAGCGAAGTATCCTTCCTTGTACGGACATAATTGTCGTATTTGATTTAGGAACAGCTAAAGGATTTCAAAAATTTGTCCAAACGAAACTTCCAACGTTAATTGTTTAAGAAGATTAGAAAAATGATACAGTTGTTGGTTCCTGGTCAATTTGTCGAGTAAGTTTTAACTATTCATTTCGCAATACGAAATGAGTTTAATAGTTCGTGAGATGATAAAAAAATAAGAAATTTTTATTAATTTTTAATCATTCAACGACTTGTAATACTCATTCTCCGTTAATTCTACAATGCGAAGTGATTGACAAAGAATTTTTTTCAATTTGTCATGCATACAGCATACATGCACGAGCGGCGCATGCCAGCCTGTGTAAATTATTGCCATGCAGGCGAACATTGTTAAGGTAGGGCAATTTTAGGCATATATCTGTACATTTGTTGTATATACTAGTAGCAATTACAACTGTATCAAGCTTTGTTTCCTTTCAAATACGACATAAAATCTTGGATTAAGATCCTTAGTGTCTGAGATTCGGACCTTCCAAGAAATTCTTGTAGACCTTTTGGCTGCTGACAGTTCTTTTGTTTACATCAGTTTCTTCTTACCATTTCATGATTTTCATCCTTCAATTCAGAGGGAACCTTAAGAGAAATAAGGATCAATGCAAACATTGACTAGGTGTCAAGTGTCTCCTATAAACAGTAGCGATTAATATGGATCTAAATAGATTAGTTAAGTGTATGAACTATCAAACATAGAAACAAAGGTGTTAATGTTTGCTTATAAAACTCATATAGGCAAGAAGTTGCTTTTCATTAGCGACTTAAACATCTTTTATGAATAATTAATACTACCTAGTCTTATCCTTTTTGGTATTAAAAAATTTAGAATTAATCTTTCATATAACCATCAGATGTGAATGAAAGACACAAGTGTAAAAATTGAAATATAAACATATATATATATATATATATCTCACTCTTTAACTTTTTGATTAATTTTTTATATATTATTGGACATGCATGTATGTACACTGTGGTGTAGAAAATTTTTACACCAATAATATATAAAAAATTAATCAAAAAGTTTATGTTTATGAGGAGGAAAGTTAACTTATCCTATTTTTCTTGATCTAGGCATGTATATTCCATTAATTTAAATAATATCTAAATAGAAAATTGAAAACAGCGAGACACAAGAATTAATTTTGGACCTTTGATACTGTCATCGCAACCTAATCTTGATGATCCGTAGAAAGTTCAATTTTAACCATCTTTCCCATCATTATCACGCAATCCATACGAAGTAGTTTTTAAATGAAATGAAACGAAAAGAATATACTACCTAATCGAAAATGTTCTAATCTATTGGAAAGTATAAGATTTTTCAAACAATTATTTATATATCAGGAAAAGAGTCTAGTAGCTAAGAAAAGAAAATGTTAATGTATTTTGAAGTAAGAGAAAGAAAGAATTTTTTTAAAATGAATTTTGTGATATTATATGCACATATGTTTTAGTTCTCTATCAACGGGGTTGATTTAGATGGTAAGTAAGTAATCGGACCATCAAAAAGTTTAAAATTCAACTCTCATATATCGTATTTTTAATCCCTTATTTGGTAAATGATTGGTAAGAATTACGATAAATTACTAAAATATGTAACGGTGACCTGTCTTGATAGATAATCTACCTCTTTATAAAATTTTTATATTACCAAAAAAAAAAAAAAAGTTATATTTTTCGGTCAGATCAGAGCGCGGAACAGAACTTCTGTCATGGGCGATGTCCAACTGTCCAAGTAAGTAAATTGGGCTTTTTTAAAAATGGGTTTGCCCACTCCTAATGGTAATTGGCTGGTTAAGCCCATTTCTTGTATCTGATTAGTATTTTAGAAAGTGGGCCGAAACTTGTCTTTAAAGAAACCGGACGGCAAGCTAAGAGTCATTCTTTTGAGCCCATATTATCTTTTTTATTCTTTCATAGCTTTGCATGTATAGCGTATATGAATATGACGGTTAGTATTCCATATTTAATTTCTAAAAAAAATTTGCTATTAGTGTCACATTTGGGGGTTTTAATTTGATGTTTGTCTTATGAAATCCATCAACACTTTGATCTTCCTACCATAGCTTTTACCAAATGGATATCTAAACATAAAAATGTTTGTAGGCTAAACTTGACAAAAAAAATTTTTGGATACAATTAGATGTGTTTCATATATCATTAATTTAAATTTTCTTGAATCTTTTTATTTCACAAGAGAGAAAAATGTGTAATTACAATTTTTTGGGAACAATTATATATTTTTACGGAATAGTTATAGATGGGTTGAGATCTTCTAATTATAAGGGTAAGATTAAAATAATTATGTGACAAGTTTTGATTGATCATCTGATCAAATCCTTTGTAAGGGTCATCATTATTTACCTTTAAACTTGTATCTATAATCTTAAAACTTAAAAGTTAATTAAAAATGTCAAGAGTCGGAAGACTGGAGATTGAGATGAACACTTTGATTGCCTTCATTATATAGGAATGCATGTATACATTTGTTTGTACAAATATCAGTAACTGGATACAAAATTGAAGTGCATAATTTTTTGAAGCAATAATTATGCTACTGGGGTAATAGCTTCTGAACTGGTTAGTGGTTTAGAGTGTTGAGAAGTGAAACTCTGGTCTTTAACAGAAGCCTAAACACAATTTCCAGCACCTCTGTTAATTCTTGAATGCTCGACTCAAATGCCTCAAGCCGTTTTAGTACATTTTGCATTTCAAGAAGGTGGCTCGATTTGTTCGACTTCTTGTTAGTTAACAGATTCAACTCTATTTCAGTCTTCTGAATATCTGAATCTCCTTCACATGACGAAACTGCTGATCCCTTTTGCTGTACAAACTTTGTGACCAAAGAAGACCAACCTCTTGGCTGCGATCCTGCTGCCTTCGATTGAGAAATGAAGGATAGTGTGGACTCTAACACAGTAAGACTGATTTCTTGAACTTCCTTGATCAATTTAACCAAAGGGATTTCATCAGAGTCTTTCTTTATGGAGCAGTTCTTCTCTGCTCTCTTCAATTCTTTGTAACATTTGCACATCATTTTATTCAATTGCTTCTTGGAAACGCAACTTATACATGTATTTTTCGACTTCATTTGCCAAATGATCTCCACTTCTTTTCCTCCTTAAAGATGACTCGAGTGTCTGCACACTTTCCCTCATCTGTGAATAGATTTCTTTGACAGCGCCGCAAAATGTCCAACAACCTGAGAGATACATGAAGAATTACTTCATCTTCATCCCATTTGCCAGATACTTCTTGTTGATTCAGTGGCAGCTGAAGTACATCATCTAGATACTCGTACAAGTTCTTGAGGCCATCCAATTTTTGACAAGCTGATGCACCTTCCGATGATTTTAATCTTCGCAAATGTTCATCAGCACTTGCAAGAAGAGGATGAGATGATGTCGGCAAGCTAATGGATCGAGCATGGCCAAAAATATTTAGATTTGAAGCAGAAGTTGCCATCTTTTAACTAATTTCTTCCTCAAAATGAAAAACTGATGATCAGTTCTTGAATATGAATGTAGAAAGAAGTTTAATCAAGAAGAGGCTTGATTGAGTTGTTGTGAACTTCAAACTCTTCTCTACTTATATATATATATATTTAGCTGGTATTGTAAAGAAAACAATAGGAATCTCATCCTCGTGTTGTCTTGTTGTAATAGGTGATTAATTATTTCATATGTCCCGAGCCTGTCTCATTGTTGCTGATTCTCTAAATATACATCGCATGATGCTGCATAATCAAATGAAGAAGAAATCAGAATTCGGCTGGCTGTATAAATGGCTGTGGGAACAAAAGGAATCTTTACCCGCTCGTGGGATTTTTTCAATTAGTCATGCATGCGTGTTGGTGATAATGGTCAAATCATGATCCTCGGCTAGCCAGCCTGTGATTTCAATTATTGATTCACTCATTATGTTGTATTTTCAGCGAATTACATGAGCTTTAATTCCAACTGAAAAGTACTGCTAGATAACAATGGGTCATGTATCCCTACAAAACTAGAAATCCACACTTGAGAGCATCTGAAGAAACAAAATATAATTGCATTGAAGAAGAATGAATTGGCTTGAAAATTCATTAATTATTTGAGGCCCCTATTCTTAGGAAAGGGGAAGGTTTTTGATAAATTTGACGAGTATCAATAACTCCTCCATATAAAATTATTTACATCATTCTAAATTAGAAAATAAATTTACTGATAGTGATTTGAATGATTTTTTACCAAGAGCCTATGACTCCAGTTATAGAGTGCTGAGTCTTGACCTTCACTATCACCCTATTACAAATATTCTAAATGTAATGGATTTGGACTGACGTGAAGTGTAATAGATTGGACTTTGTGTATTACTCTGACACTTAGATTAATAATTTATAACAATTGTATAACACATGAGTTGGAAGTTAGTGATAATTGTATAAAAGATAAAAGTGGAATTATACTGAAATTCACAAAAAATTTGTGAGTGTATGTGTTATTGTGTTTGAACTTTTGATAATATACATTTATAGCCCTATTTATGAAAAAATTAAGTGGACTTAGATATATTTTTTCAAAATAAATCGTTTCATAAGACCTGTGTTATTATGAATCGATAATTTAATTTTATATGTCGTATAGTATGTTATAAGTATTGATAATCATATTACGTATCTTAATTTAATTTAAGAACAATATACGTAATAACACATTTTTTTTTAATATATTTGGTCCATTAAATAATTTAAGTAATTGGTCTCAAAAAATTTTTTCCCCAAGACTTCTACCCCATCAAAAGAAAGAGGAAACAGTCAAATACTCTGAATTTTCGAAAGAAAAACTTCGTGTTCTGTAAAAAGTATAGAATGTTAAGTAGGTATAAGGACTGTCTTGAGATCTTGATAGATAATTCAAGGACCATTTTAGAAAAAAAAAAAATCCTCAAATCTAACATCATATAGGTCCCATTCTCAGGAGAAAGCGACTCAGTTTCCGACAACAGTCTCCACGTCTCCGATGACGACTACAACGATCACAATCATCAGTTTACCGCATGTGCTTTTAGTGACTGGTACTAGTTTCGCTCTCTTTTTCAATTATACCTTAGTCTGTGAAAGCAGCTGGGACTTTATATTTTCCCATTAATTAAGGATTAGATAAGATGAAGAATTTAATGATACTTTTACGTAAATTGTGACTAATCCTTTGACATATAATACCTTTTGTTTGCTTTGAGAAAGTTGCAATTTTTACTTCACAACAACTTACTTTGGTTGGTTTGAGCATAACCCTTTGATCATTATAACGAGAAATAGCTCAAGATTATGAGAATTTAATTTAGGGAGAATTGTAATTTTGCTCTTGTAATTTTGCTCTCCAAACTATAGGTAGTGCTCAAATCTGGTTCATGGGAGAGTATTTGTTGACTTAGAGGTAGTTGAAGCACATCATCTAATAACTCATACAAGTTTTGTATTATACCGATCTGTGTACAAGTTAATACATAGAACACATTCACAATAAGAGGATGCGAAGACCAAGGCAAACTAAGGGAACGAGCATGGCACATCTTTTGGTTTGGGATAGTTTTAAGAACAGTCCCACAAGACTTGTTAGATATTTTGCTTGGACAAAGTGGATTTGCTGGAAATGAGAGTAAAAGCCTAAGAAGCCTGTGGATGTATTGAAAAACTAAACCCTTCTCCACTTGCATATATAGGTGTTAAAGAAAACAGTAGGAATCTCATCCTCATGTTGTCTCACTGTAATCGCTGATTCAGTATTCAAATTGTCCCAGGCCTGTCTCATTGTTGATGGATCTCCATAGATGCATCCGGTATTGAGATCTCAATATGCAGATAAACTATTGATACAACCACCATCTGGATCACCAGTTTAGACGCCAATGCTGATTGTGCTGCGAGTTTCTGTTTAAAAATAAATATCACATGCAGCCTAATCAATGAAGAAATCCAGATTCCACGGGTCATGTAAATCGCTGGGGAACAAGAGGAATCTTTAATCACTCATGGCATTATTCAACTAATCATGCGTGCATGTTTTCTAGACTGACAAATCATGATGCTTAGCCAGGTTATGATTTCAATTATTGATTACTTGTAACTTGTGTTCCATAGAATGACCTGAGTTTCCCCATTGAAATGACCATTTATTTAACCATTATACATGCAATGATTCCCCCACAAATCTGTACTCCTTAAATGCATATGAAAGAATAGAAATTAAGGGAAAAAATCAAATAGAGAAATTACATGAAGAACAACAAATTAGCTTGGAACTTCACTTTTATGGCATTTCTTGTTGGTTTTGTGATTAGGGTAATAGTTCTTTCCTGCAAACATTCATGTTTGTTGCACTGCTGTGCTCATACTTAATTTCATTTTAGTACTGAACCCAGCATTAATATGCATTTGAATAAACCAAGAATAATGCATCTGGTTCCTTTCACAGGAAACAACCTTTATGCTTATTGTATGGATAATGAATGATTGCCCCATCATTTATGTTATATTTGTTTCCGAGTAACACGAGCAGATGGTTGACCTTAAGAGCTAATAAATGCATCTCCAGGATGAAAACCAAATTTTAAAATCAAAATTTTATATGTTAAGATTCCTTTTGCTTTTGGAATGATGTGGGCATTAGCCTAATATGATATGTGTCATGTTTATCACCTCTAACAATGTTTGTTGAATGAACGTAATATCACAATTAACCCATGAAGATGTCTGTATGTGGTGTAGTAGGGCTGTCCATTTACAGGACAAAGAACTCATCAAAATAGTAAAATCATTGCTAAAAATTTTGCTATTTAATTAGTTTTTTAAGGAATACAACTTCTTGAGAAATGCTAACTGGTAATTATAAGATTCTTTTGGGATCAACCTTGTAATTATAAATATATAGAAGAAAAATCAACCAAACAGGACAAAGGAAGGGAAGATTTGAGATCAATTTAGATAAACTCTTTCGCTACTATATTCGTGCCGATGTCTATTTCTATGTATTAACTTGTACACAGATCGGTATAATACAAAATTGAACTGCACAGTTTATGACAACTAACTATGCTAGTATGGCCTAAACTAGTGGTTGAGAATATTGAGAAGGGAAACTCTGGTTTTTAGTAATAGCCTGAACACAATTTCAAGCTCCTCAACTAATTCTTGAATACTCGAGTCTACTGCCTCAAGTTTTTTAATTACTTCCTTGTTTGACTTCTTGTTATTCAACAAATGCAACTCGATTGCTGCAATATTGGGATCTCCTTTGGATGATGCTCTCTTTTGTTTTAATAACTGTGAGACCAAAGACCAACCTTTTGGTGGTGTCTTTGATCCGGAAAGGAAAGTTAGGACAGCGTACTCCAATACTGGAAGGCTAACTACTTGAACTTCTTTTATCAGGTTAACCAAAGGGACTTCTTCAGAATCTTTGTTTACCACTGTTAAGGTGCAGTTCTTCTCTGCTTTTGTCAACTCTTTGTAGCATTTGGAAATCATTTTATTCAAGCTCTTTTTGGTGGTCATATACGTGCTGACTTCATTGGCCAGATCTCCATTTCTTTTCCTCCTTAGAGATGACTCAAGTTCCTGGACACTTTCCTTCATCTGTGAATAGATGTCTCTGACTGCAGAACAAATGTCCAACAATCTGAGAGATGCATCCAAAGCCTCTTCTTCCCATTTGCCAGATCTTTCTTGGGAGAGAGCTTGTTGACTTGAAGGGAGCTGGAGCACATCATCTAAACACTCATACAAGTTCTTGAGACCATCCAATTTTTTGCATGCCAATAAATGTGAAGATGAGGATGCACCTTCTGATGACTTCAACCTTTGCAGGTTTTCCTCAGCATTCACAAGAAGGAGGATGAGAAGATGAAGGCAAGCTAACGGAACGAGCGTGACTATAGATCTTTCGATTTGGGATAGAGGTTGCCATCTTTTGCTTTGACAAAGGGAATTTTCTGGATGTGATCGTAGAAGCCTGAGCAGCCTGTAAAGGTTTTGAAGAACCAAACTCTTCTCCACTCCATATATAGGTGTTGATGAAAACACTAGGAATCTCATCCTCATGTTGTCTTGTTGTAATAGCTGATTCAGTATTCCATTTGTCTCAGGCCTGTCTCATTTTTGCTGGATCTCCATAGACACATCCAGTATTGAGATCTCAATTTGCAGATAAACTATTGATACAACCACCATCTGGATCACCAGTTTCGATGATTGTGCTGGGAGTTTTTGTTTAAAAATAAAGCATCACATGCTGCCTAATACAGAAATCAGTATTCTGCAGGTCATGTGAATTGCTGGGGAACAAGAGGAATCTTTACCTACTTGTGGGATTATTCAATTAGTCATGCGTGACAAGTTTGCTAGACTCACAAATCATGATGCTTAGCCAGGTTATGATTTCAATTATTGATTACTTGTAATTTGAGTTCATTAGAATGAGCTGAGATTCTCCATCGAAATGACCATTTATTTAACCATTATGCATCCAATGATTCCCGCAAATCTGTACTTCTTACATGCACATGAAAGAATAGAAATTAAGGGAAAAAATCAAATAGAAAAGGTAAATGAAGAATAACAGATAGTCTTGGAACTTCACTTTTATAGCATTTCTTGTTCGTTGTATTATTAGTTTAATAGCCTTTTCCTGCAAGCATTAACTTAAATATATTTTTATTTTGCTCTGCTTTTCTCATACTTAATTTCATTGCAGTACTGAACCAGCATCAATATTTATTTGAAAAAACGAAGAATAATGCATCTGGTTCCTTTCACAGGAAACAACCATGTGCTTATTGTATGGATTATGAATGATTGCCCCATCATTTATGTAATATTTATTTCCCAGCAACACTGAGCAGATGGGTCACCTTATGAGCTAATTAATGCATGAAAACCAAATTTTAAAATCAAAATTTTATCTGTTAAGATTCCTTTTGCCTTTGGGATGATGTAGGCATTAGCTTAATATGATCTGTGTTATTCATCAGTCATGTTTATCACCTCTTAACATTTTTTTAATAATTGTCACCTCTAACATGTTTGTTGAATGAACGTAATATCACAATTAACCGATGAAGATGGCTGTATGTGGTGTAGTAGGGCTGAAGTCCATTTAAAGGACAAAGAACTCATCAAAATACTAAAATCATTGCCAACAATTTCACAATTTGATTAGTTTTTAAGGAATACAACTGCTTGAGAAATGTGAACTGGTAATTATAAGATAATATTGAGATCAACCTTGAAATGGATATTTGTAATTTTTAATATATAGAAGAAAAATCAACCAAACAGGACAAAGTGAGGGAAGATTAGAGATCAATTTAGATAAATTCTTTCACTACTATATTCACCATTTCTGATGTGTATATCTATGTATAAGTTTTTACATAGATCAATGTAATACAAAATTGAACTGCACAGTCTATGGCAACTAAAATGCTAGTGTGGCCTAAACTAGTGGTTGAGAATGTTGAGAAGGGAAACTCTGGTTTTTAGCAATAGCCTGAACACAATTTCAAGCACCTCTGCTAATTCTTGAATACTCGAGTCTACTGCCTCAAGTTTTTTAATTACGTCCTTTTTTGATTTCTTGTTATTCAACAGATGCAACTTGATTGCTGCAATATTGGAATCTCCTTCGCATGATGCTCTCTTCTGTTTTAATAACTTTGAGACCAAAGACCAACCTTTTGGTGGTGCCTTTGATCGGGAAAGGAAAGATAGGACAGACTCCAATACAGGAAGACTAACTACTTGAACTTCTTTTATCAGGTTAACCAGAGGGACTTCTTCAGAATCTTTGTTTACCACTGTCAAGGTGCAGTTCTTCTCTGCTTTTTTCAACTCTTTGTAGCAGTGTTTTGGAAATCATTTTATTCAAGTTCTTTTTGGAGATCATGTGTGCACTGACTTCATTGGCCAAATCTCCATTTCTTTTCCTCCTTAGAGATGACTCAAGTTCCTGGACACTGCCCTTCATCTGTGAATAGATGTCTCTGACTGCAGAACAAATGTCCAACAGTCTGAGAGATGCATCCAAAGCCTCTTCTTCCCATTTGCCAGATCTTTCATGGGAGAGAGCTTGTTGACTTAAAGGGAGCTGGAGCACATCATCTAAACACTCGTACATGTTCTTGAGACCATCCAATTTTTGGCATGCCAATACATGTGAAGATGATGATGTACCTTCGAATGACTTCAATCTTTGAAGGTGTTCCTCAGCATTCACAAGAAGAGGATGAGAAGAAGAAGGCAAGCTAATGGAACGAGCGTGGCTAGAGATCTTTCGGTTTTGCACAGAGGTTGCCATCTTTTTCTTGAGCAAAAGGGATGAACTGGATCTGAATATTGAAGCCTAAGTATAAAAAAGCCTTTGAAGATGTTGGAAAACCAAGCTCTTCTCCACTTGTATATATAGTTCATGTTAAAGAAAACAAAAGGAATCTCATCCTCTCTTCTTCGCGTTGTGACAGCTGAGTAAGTTTTGTATTTGTCCCAAGGCTGTCTCGTCGTTGTCGGATCTCAACAGGTACATCCAGCATGGAGATCTCGATTTGCAGTAAAGTATTGATGCAACCACCATTTTGAATCTCCAGCTCCGTCGTAAAGCCGATTGCGCTGGTTGTTTTCATTTTAAAATAGAGCTTGACATGTTGCATAATGAAGAACTCAGAAATCTTTTGGTCATGTTAGCTGCTGAGGGACGAGGATTCTTTACCCACTCATGGAAATTTAAATTAGTAGTGCATGCGTGCGTACGTGTTACATGGCACTGATTGATTAATGATGCTAGCCAGGTTTAGACTTCAATAAACAATTCGTTGTAATTTATCTTTCGAGGGAATGACCAGACAGTTTCACCACTAGAAAATTTACACAACTAAGTGTAATCCATCATCACAAATCCGCATTTATTAGATGCATTGGCATATAAAGTATCTTGAATGCATTTTTTTAATTTCTGTTGTGTCGGATTTAAATTTATGTTTAGTTTTGAGATTTTTATTTTTAATCAGTAGCCATCTTTGCTAAGTTTCATAAAACTGGAATCTTTGTTTCATCAAAAACATATACTTCTTGTTTGTTTGCTGCGGAGTTGAACGATTGAGATCCTAGATTTTGTGTCTGTCCCGAAAACAGAAGATAAAGCTAGAGACTTGAGAACTGGGCTGCCTCCATTTCTTGAAAAACTGAGAGCGAAGCTGCATCATGCAATGTTCGAGGATCTCGGCCTACAAAAATGGTCCTCCATTCTTGCAGTCAGAGGATGTGATCTCCAAGGTAAACTGATTGAACCGGTTTTTACTGCTGCCGAACTTCCTATTCTCCAAATTTATAGATTATTGAGACAAAATCACAGGTAACCGTTGCTTCTCTAGCTTTCATTTGGCTGTCATGTTGTGGATCTGCCAACAGCATGTTTAATAATGGTATGGTCTGAGTTAGTATAATCCTAAAATGAACATCGTGCAAATTAAAATACTAATTATCAACACCAGTGCAATGCTATATTGATCCTTGTCATCCACCAGACTCCTCATAATTTTGACTAATTATTGCCAAACTTCTCAGTTTTAAATTTATTTTACCTGACAAATGCGAATAGAAAACAAGGAAAATCAGACTGCAACAGAGGATGCATTGAAATTTTTTGGTAAATGAAACAAATGGTTCATCTTAGCTGTCCTGTAGTGGATTTATCATATAAACTATGATCCACACGAGGATTAATGACAGTCCTCCAAAGTCCTAGCCAATTCTGGGGAGCTGAGAACAAATGGAATCTTGACAGCCTCGAGGATTCCAATGGATCCACTAAAATAGCATCATGCTTTTCCATTCCCAAACATATATGCAACCAATTAGATAAGCATAGAGAAACTATTCCTCTCTGCTTCATAAAATTATTGGATCTTCGGCACATGAGTATGCCAACTCTGATCATAGTAAAACAATCATCAGTTGTTACAAATGAATTCATGATACACATGCATTAATGTTTATTTTTCTTTGATGTGCTTAACCGTTTGTAAGCAATTGGAATATCGACAACCTAGCATCAAATTATCTTTACTCTCCTTTTTTCCCATGGTCAATTCAAAGTTTGATTATTGACCTCATAGAAGTTTCTTTCTGCTGTAGTAATTAAAATCAATTGGGCTGCATTGTTTTCATCCTATTGAAAATTTGATGTCCTTGCTAGTAATAGCCAGATGGCGATGGTGTCAATAAATTCCTTGATTTCTCAACTATTTACATAATTGGTAGGGGACAAAATTGTACCACTACAGTTATCAACTGAGTGATTAATCAGTGGCTGAGTACATTAAGAAGAGAAACTCTTCTTTTAATCAGAATCTTGACCAATATGGCTTCTAAATTCTCTTGAAACTCCTGGATGGAGAATTCTAGTGACTGCAATTGCTTCAATATGTTTTGTAGAGCCAAAGCAGCATATTATCCTTGTGGGACTAACTAATTAAGGCATGCAATGCATCACCAATCTTTTCTAGGTTGTAAACCTCTTCTTCCTGTTCTGTGACATAATGGACACATTTTGGTTGCACAATCTTGGAAACCAACGACCACACTAGACTTTGAGCTTTCCTTTGTTGTTCCCGATGCAAATGTTAATAAAGATTTTAAGATTGAGAAAGTAATCGTCTCTGTTTCTTGCAGCAAACTTAGGATGGCTATAAGGTTGCTGTCCTTATTCAAGACTGTTGAAGAGCTGTTCTTCTCGAGTTTCTTTAAATTCCTGATGCTTTTGGTAACCATTTTGTTGATCTTGTTTCTATTGATCCCAAAATTGTCAAGCTCATGCACCAAACCAGAAACTCCCATTTTGTGTCTTCTAATGGATGATCTTTCAAAATTTTGAACTGATTCTTTTACGAGGGATGTGATGTCTCTAGCGGTTGCACAAGCATCCAATAAGCTGAGAGATCCATCCAGGAGGACCTCCTCTGTCTATTTTTCCAATTTTTCACTGGACGGTGCAATCTGGATTGAGGGCAGCTGAATCATTTCATTAACCCCTTCATGCAATTCTTTCAAACTAATTAAAGTAGTGCATGGTGAAGAGGCCGAGGAGGATGTGGCATCAGCACAGGCCTTTAACCTTCTGAGATGATCCTCAAGGCTAGCAGTAATTGAATGATTACTAGACCGCAAACTGTTTGATCTTGTATGGCAAATTGTTTTGATGGTTGCTTGACAATCAGCCATTTTTGCTGCAGAAAAAAGTCTCAAGAATGAATGATGTTCAATTCATCTCTTGGGTATCAACTATATATAACGGATACAGTATTACAAATTGAAAGCAACAGAGAGAATATTTTCCAACTCACAATGTCACATTGTCACCTATGTATTTCTCCTAAATTCTAAAATAAAAAGATTCTGCGCACCCTGCACAGCTCTGCCTCCTAACATTGAGACAACAATTGGTCCAGCTTTATATCACATTTCTTGGAGCTGACAAACATGAATCTCACAGATCATATTAGGCCAACACCTACAGATTTGAAAAGCAAGAGGAATCTTGACAGACAAGAGCTCAAAATAGGTAGTATTAAGTTCTTGAGCCTCGAGATCCCTCAATCAGCTGGTAACGCCAACCATCCCCTCGTGTTACGGAAATGAGTGTCCAGAACACACATGCACGACTAATTAAAAAATGTCCACGAGCAGGGGAGACTATTCCTCTTGTTCCCCAACATATTTACATTTCTTGAACATTTCTGATTTCTTCATTGATTATTAGGCAGCAAAGCATGCATGTGATTCATTTACTTCTAAAAGGAATCAAACCAGCACGAATGGCTTTGAATCTCGGAGCTGGTGGTTCAAATGGTGAATAATGCAACAAACTATATATAGATTGCAAATCGAGATTCTCAATGCTGGATGGATCATTCTGATATCCGACATCAACGAGACAAACGCAAAATTAATCAGCTATTACAACTAGACAAAGAGAGGATGAGATACCAATTGTTTTCTTTCACCAACTATATATACAAGTGGAGAGGAATTCTGTTGTCAACATCTTCTCACAGGCTTCTTAATTAGACTTAACATCCAATATCCAATTACTTCATTCTGCTAAAGGAAAAAAGATGGCAAAATTTTCTAACCATTCTCGTTCAATTAGCTTGCCATCTTCATCACACCCACTTCTTGTGACTGCCGAGGAACATTTGCAAAGATTGAAGTCATCATCAGAAGCTGCATCTTCACATGCATCAGCATGTCAAAAATTAGATGGCCTCAAGGAATTGTACGAGTGTTTAGATGATGTTCTTCAGCTCCCTTTGAGCCAACAAGTTCTTTCCCACGAAAGATCTGGCAAATGGGAAGAGGTTTTGGATGGATCTCTGTTTCGAGCAGGCTGTTGGACATTTGTGGTACAGTCAAAGACATCTATTCACAGATGAAGGAGAGTGTCCAAGAACTCCAGTCATCTCTAAGGAGGAAAGGAACTGGCGATATGGTTACACCTAAAAAGCACTTGAATAAATTGATCTCCAAATGCTACAAAGAATTGAAGAAAGCAGAGAACAGCAACAAAGATTCTGAAACACAGATAGTTCCTTTGGTTAGCCTGGTCAAACAAGTTCAAGAAGTTAGTCTTCCAGTGATGCGATCTCTTTTGTTTTTCCTTTCTGGATCAAAATCAAGGTCACAGCCAAAGGGTTGGTCTTTGGTCTCAAAATTATTGCAGCAAAAGAGAGCATCATGCGAAGGAGATTCTGACATTGCAGCAATCGAACAAATAGAAAACCAGTTGTATCTCTTGAATAGCAAGAATTCAAACAAGGATGTGATCAAAAAACTCCAGGAAGTAGACTCGAACATTCAAGAATTAGCTGAGGTTCTTGAAATTTTTTCTGTGCATCAGTCAGGCTTTTGCTAAAAACCAGAGTTTCCCTTCTCAACATTCTCAACCATTAAACTAGTTAAAGGCCAGAATCAGCATGGTTTCCTAAGTAGTACACCATGCAACTTCAGTTTTGTATACATTGATATACTTTGTACAAATTTATACATATACAGACACAAATTTCAGAAATCTCAATGCATCTACAGTGAAACAGCCTAGTCGACCAAAAAGAATCTTACACTTGAACCCTTCCAGTTCTTGAAACTAATTAATTTTCCTAAATTAAGTTGCAACTTTCTTGCACGATCCAAGCAAGGAACCAGTCACCCATTTGAATGTACGTAAGAATTTGGGCCGCATCATTGGGCCTTTTAGCCTAATCACTCCCCTATTTGGGCTTGTTGGGAAGTCCATTATTTTGGGTTGGATTAATATAATTTATGGATTTCGCTAAACCCAAAAATCGAAGTGTGTTGAAACCCGTTATCGTCCATCCACTTCAATACAGAGATTCTTTTATATAATAGATTTCCCGTTTACACCTGATTTTTGTGTGTGTTACTGAAGAATAATAACGAAAAATCAAAGGCAGGCTCCCATTCCTAATTCTGGATGGCATTAGCCACACGTAGAAGCAATCCAACCAATTCCCAAACATATGGCTTCTATTGAACCAAAAACTCAAACTCATTTCTTCCTAAGTTTTTCCTAAATTTCAAACACAATAACACAACCCTTCTCTGCTTCTCACATAAATATCCATTACCTGATTCCCCCTAAAAAATCCCTGGAGATTCTCAAATACAGTAGTAGTAAAAAGGAGTGAACTTGAAGCCTCAAACTGAATTCAATTTCCATCATGGCTTCTACACCAACAGCTTCCAACTTCTTTGGTACTCAAATCTTCCTTTCCCCTCCAACCCCAAAAACAACAAATAAATCTCTGCCCAGGAAATTCCTAGTCCCCCAATCAATTCTTGGAGGAAAAAGACAGAAATCATCCTTGATGAATGAGATTCCATCGAGGGCCATCCTGTCTCCGTTGGCTGCTGCTCTGCTTTTTTCCTCAATTAGCCCACCACCACAAGCTTTAGCAGTGGATGCACCACCAACTCCGCCTCCGGTGATTCAAGCTGAAGCCCCACAGACCAATTCTTCAAACCCATCTCCCTTTTCTCAAAATCTAATCTTGACTGCTCCGAAGCCCCAAGCTCAGCCTTCCACTGACCTCCCAGATGGCTCCCAGTGGCGGTACAGTGAATTCTTGAATGCTGTCAAGAAGGGTAAAGTGGAGAGGGTCAGGTTCAGCAAAGACGGAAGTGCCCTTCAGCTCACCGCCGTCGATGGTCGGAGAGCTACTGTCATTGTCCCTAATGACCCGGACTTAATTGACATTTTGGCTATGAATGGAGTTGATATTTCGGTTGCTGAGGGTGATTCTGGTAATGGATTGTTCAATTTTATTGGAAACTTGCTTTTTCCGATTCTTGCTTTTGCTGGTTTGTTCTTTCTTTTCCGGCGGGCTCAGGGAGGTCCCGGCGGAAATCAGCCTGGTGGTCTTGGTGGGCCTATGGATTTCGGCAGGTCCAAGTCCAAGTTCCAGGAGGTTCCAGAGACTGGTGTGACTTTTGCTGATGTAGCTGGTGCTGATCAGGCAAAATTGGAGTTGCAAGAAGTGGTTGATTTCTTGAAGAATCCTGATAAGTATACTGCTTTGGGAGCTAAGATTCCAAAAGGGTGTCTTTTGGTTGGTCCACCTGGTACTGGGAAGACCCTTTTGGCTAGAGCAGTTGCCGGTGAGGCCGGTGTGCCCTTCTTTTCCTGCGCAGCTTCCGAATTCGTCGAATTGTTTGTGGGTGTGGGAGCTTCTAGAGTGAGGGATTTGTTTGAGAAGGCCAAGGCTAAGGCGCCTTGCATTGTGTTTATTGATGAAATTGATGCTGTAGGAAGGCAGAGAGGAGCAGGGCTTGGAGGTGGAAATGATGAGAGAGAACAAACTATTAATCAGCTTTTGACTGAAATGGATGGGTTTTCAGGGAACTCTGGTGTTGATTTTATAGTTTTAGCAGCAACAAACAGGCCGGATGTTCTTGATTCTGCATTGTTGAGACCTGGAAGGTTTGATCGCCAGGTTACTGTCGACAGGCCTGATGTTGCCGGCAGAGTCAAGATTCTTCAGGTTAGCTCCCTTTCCAGTAATTTATGGGTTTTGATTCTGTAATTTTAGCAGTAATGTCATTTAAGTCAATGGAACTGCACTATGGACACTGAATCTATATAGTTGAGCATATATTTTAACTCGGAAGCAAGGGTTGGTTGGAATCTAAAATAAGCAGGTTGGTTGAAAAGTTGATATTGCAATGTAGTAATATTTTGCTGTAGTGTGCAAAAGGGGATCTGCCTAAGTTTTGTGAATGCATTACAGCTTAAATGTACCATCTGGAAGGAATATCTTCTGTTTTTTATTCACCTGCTTGGTGTTGTGGATGCTTGTGCAACTTTACTGGTTAAGAGTGTGTTATTACCTTTTCTGTTCATAAGTTGATTCTCAAATTCATTTTGTTGGAAAATTTAATGAAGTTCGAGCATTGTCCATCAAAGACTAATATGTTTTCTTTCATGCCTGATTTTACTTATGTCACATTTTGTATTGCAGGTGCACTCCAGAGGAAAGGCTCTTGCCAAGGATGTGGACTTTGAAAAGATTTCCAGGAGAACACCAGGTTTCACAGGTGCTGATTTGCAAAATCTGATGAATGAAGCAGCCATTCTTGCTGCCAGGCGTGACCTCAAGGAAATCAGCAAGGATGAGATTTCTGATGCTTTGGAGAGAATAATTGCTGGCCCAGAGAAGAAAAATGCTGTTGTCTCAGATGAGAAGAAGAAGCTGGTTGCTTATCATGGTATAGAAAAAATAATTAGTTGTGTATCACTTATCTTTTCATTTATGATATGCTTTTTTCTTTGATTAATTCATATTTGCCAATTTGCATTACAGAGGCTGGGCATGCTTTAGTTGGTGCATTAATGCCCGAGTATGATCCTGTTGCCAAAATCCATCTCAATCATTCCTCGTGGTCAAGCTGGTGGTCTTACATTTTTCGCTCCAAGTGAAGAGCGGCTAGAGTCAGGACTGTACAGCCGAAGCTACCTGGAGAACCAGATGGCTGTCGCCCTTGGTGGAAGGTTGGTCAGGCTTGCTGCCTGCTTTCTCAGTTGGCTTTATCTTAAAGGAAACATGTTCATTTATTATAGAGAAAAGGATCAGTTACATCTATCTGGATTTCATGTGTACTACTAGTTTGGAAATCAAGATAGCTTACCATACATGCATACCAGAAAACCACTATTGCATCATAATTAATCCGCTGCTTATGTCGATACTCCTGTGAATAATGAAACTTGGTTCTCCTTAATAGTAATGGACAAAAATTGAGTTTTTTTTTTTTTGTTTGCTTGTTATTGGTATTTTGCTGTTTGGCATATCTGTTACTGAGGCCTACATTGCTAGACGATTGATTTTCCATTCTCACCTCCATCATGCAGGATTGCTGAAGAGGTTATTTTTGGATCAGAAAATGTTACAACAGGGGCGTCAAACGACTTTATGCAAGTTTCACGGGTGGCAAGACAGATGGTTGAAAGATTTGGCTTCAGCAAAAAGATTGGACAAGTTGCCATTGGTGGACCTGGTGGCAATCCCTTCTTGGGTCAACAGGTGTTTGTTTCAAGCAAAATTCCTTTTTATGTGTGCGATTATTTTTGTAAAATCAGAAATTTGATTGATGCCTGATCTTATTAAACTTGCAGATGTCATCCCAGAAAGACTACTCAATGGCAACTGCTGATGTGGTGGATGCAGAAGTCAGAGAGCTTGTAGAGAAGGCTTATTCCAGGGCCAAACAAATAATCACCACACACGTTGACATTCTACACAAGCTTGCTCAACTGCTCATAGAAAAAGAAACTGTTGATGGAGAAGAGTTTATGAGCCTATTCATTGATGGCAAGGCTGAACTATACGTCGCATAATTTGAACTCCGAAGACCCAAATTATGTGGCATTACAAATAATAGTTCTAAGGTCAACTACACACATTGAAAAGTTGTCAATTATTCTGAAAAAGCTTTAGTAAAAATTTTATGAGCATATACCATATACAGCAAGTGAACACGTTTATCTCCTTCTCTATATTGTACATCTTTGAATGGCAAACACCCCAAAACAAATGATACATAAAGCCAGTACATTACAACAACATCACAATTGAATGAATCATGGCTACAAAAGAATATTACACTGGAAAGTGTTACGATCCTCTACCACCTCGTTGCCTTTTTTCCTCGAGCATAGCAGCTTCATTCAACATATCAGCTGCATCCTTGTGCATATTTAGCTTGGCAAGGGCAACAGCCTGCATGTAGAATGCTGTAGCCCAATCTGGGTAGATACATTGTGCTTGCATTGCATCTCGAAGAGCTGCATCAGGTTGATCGCACATCAGATAACAAAGGCTCCGTCTTGCAAAAACAGTTGGGGAGACCATGGTGCCAACATCTACGAACTGCATATGATGCCCATAGAAATATATCATATATATCCAGTAACTCAATAAGCCTCATTTATAATTCATATGCGGCTGTTTATGTCCTGGTACATGTGGACAAGTATTGAATAAAAGGGCACTAAAAGTGTAGGTTTAACTTGTTTATGTCCTGGTACATGTGGACAAGTATTGAATAAAAGGGCACTAAAAGTGTAGGTTTAACTTCAAGGTGCGTGGTATGTCGCTGAGCAGTCATTGTTCAAATGGGAGAATCTATAATAAACCCTCAATCTTGTATTCATCAAAAAGAGTATCTGGAAAAAGAAAATGCAGATGCTGATGCATTTCAATATTGCAAGAGCATCTAGATACTAGAGGGAAATAAATGCAAATATTAATCCAAGTCTAATGCGCTACTAATCTAATTCACTGTCACGTTTTTCAGCACAGAAATAAAGTGATCCGAAATCAATCAATATCACATCTTTGTCACAATCTCGGAAACAATTTGCAACTCTCTAAACAAAACATGGATAATGCACAAATCAACATGGAAGAGCCATCAAATAATGGCCAAACAATGAACTTAATTGATACCAGTAGAAGAGCAAAATGCCCATGATTACCTGTGAATAAAAATCTATGGCAGATCTAAAATCTTTGTCACGGAATGACAAGTCACCACGCTTCCTTGCCTCCAACATATCTCTCATTTGTTGAGTCCATTCTTGGAAAGATAACTGCAGAATTGTCACAGAACACCTTAGAATATAGCGTCTTAGACAAACTACTATTGCATTCATAGCTCGGATGAATTACCTCGTTGGTACCCTCATCGTCTTTATAGTGTGTTGCTACCAAAAATTGATGGATAGCTGTAAGATCCATCCGTGAACAGGCATCGCCCATTGGTGACAGAGGGTGCTGAGGAGTAGCTGGTGCTTCATCATGCTTGGGAATTCCAAGCATCACATGTGATGGAACCTGTAAACAGAAGTTTATAACTTTTGAACTACAAAGCAAGTTTACACTTGAAAAAGGTAGCATAACCACATCTGGGATGCTTATTCTTTGTGAATATGAGGGTAAATCTGGCGTTTTCCCTCAAAATAAAACATCAAAGTGCTGAAAACATATGGTTTGAATATTCTTCGAAATAGCTCCTATATCTAAAGCAATTGACTGTACCGATGTAACTTGGAGTAGATTAAATTACCACACCCTGAATCCTCTAAAATCCAGTCTTACGTGCTTTCAGACAGAAATGCAGTTTAAAGGAAAAAAAAGAGAGAGAGAGAGAGAAGTAAAATTTTTAAAAATTTGGAAATTCTTCAGCTGACAAACCTGGTGTTAATATGAGAAAATAAAAGGAAAGTTAAGATAATAAGGCTTGCTTGCTTATTTAATTTGACCTTCTAAAATCAGATTACAATTAACCGCAGAAATGAAATAGCTCACCAGGGGAATCAAACTTCACCAGCTTCATATATAAGTAAAATGTAACAAAAGTTCAACTCACATCAGATTTATTTTGCAATGCGAATGGAGAAAGTGTTGAAACAAGATCTTTGATGTTTGGCCGATCCCTAGGTTCATACTGCAAGCATTGCGAAGCAAGATCAAAAACTACTGTTGCCTCTTCAGTTGAGAAGTTTCCCTCGAAATGTGAGTCCATTAAAAGAAGTATGTTTTTGCCTCGTATCATATCAAGTGCCTGATCAAATATAGAGTCTGTTAACTGCTAAAAAAAATCTAGGAAAAGAAAAACCAAAAGACTGACACTCAGCCAAAAGATTTTCTGTGAGGTGGTTATCCTTTTCAACTCTGACATGTCTAAAAGGCATCAAAACTTTAGACAAAAACATGTTTCTTTTCTTTTTGGGGTAAAGATGGAGACATGAATCATGCATGCATAAATATTTGCACAACCTCTTTGATGATGTCGATTTATGATTCATAGGAATCTATGATTTGGTCTCCCATTGGATACTTCTATAACATTATGATGCAGATAAGAAAGATACAAAGTGGAAAAACTGGTGACTTATTTTAGCAATGCATTTCCTTTATAAAAATGAGTGCATAGAGTAAAAGTTTTTCAAGCACGTGGAAGTAGAAGTAACGCTTAAAGAAGTTTTAAAAGGACTTGAAGGATGAGTAAATTGTGAAATTGGTACCTAATAAGTCTAATAGTTACCATTCCTTGACACACTACACGTCTATTGAGCAGATATGCAGTTGTCAAGGATGCATCTAAAATCTACTCAACACATCCAACTGCCCAGTTCTAGTTTGCATATTTCACAAAGACACACACACACACACAGAGAGGGAGAGAGGAAGGGCGAGGGCGGCTAGAATTATAGGAAACTGGGAAGGTACTTTGAAAGATGAGATACTATCCTTTTACAAGCTACATACTACTTACATGACTAGGAGGGATATGCTTTCCACTGAGAAGATCTAGGAGGACAGTTCCGAAGCTAAACACAACACTTTCTTGAGTGACCCTTCCTGCAAAAAATGATTGTGAATAGCAAATAATATCTCCAAACAGCAGAGGCATCATTTGATTATAGTAAAGAAAAAAGACATGTATTCAAATCCACAATGAAACTCGCACACCAACTGCCAATTCTCCAAAAGACAAAGATCATTTCATGGTTACTGAATACAGTAAATTCTTTCATGGAGAATGGTAGTGGGGCACTAATGAAGTGTCTGCTTCTGGCATTTAACAATCAGCACACCGCAGTTATATACACCAAAGGGATCGGTGCTGATTCTTTAGAAAATGATGGACCAACTCCAACTTAGTTAATTTCCTTTGGCTGTCCAGAAACCCCAATAAGGAGTACATAGAGATATTGAAAACTAGAGCTCTTTAATAAATTAATTTTTCTGATCAAAAGTAAGACGCTAGAAAAACTTAGTTTCAGAATTTCATTTCACTATTACAGGGGAAGGGAACAGCGTGCTACATTGTCTGCAATGAGACTATAGCAGAATGCTGTAAGCTATGACAAGATCATAGACAAGACAAATAATAGAAAAGATTGCTTAAAGTTAAGTATTCACCATTCCTCAAATATTCAGGAGGTGTATATGCAAGATTTGTGCTATAACTTTTACCATCCCTGCTATTTTTCATCAACCCGAAACAAGAGAGCCGCGGATCACCATTCTGCCAAAAACATCTACCACGTTAAGATTTTTCTCAACTTAAAACCCAGAGCCTCTGTATAAATACTGCTATAGGCCAGAAAAGGAAACAAGCCCTCAATTAAATAATGACCACACATACAAAGTAAAGCATATGGGCATGGGAAAAAGTCAAAAGATCCATTACAACACCTCATCAAAGAGTACCCTATATGCGTTCAAATCATGGTACAGTGGACGACCTTCTGTACTGCAATAATCCAGTGCCTCAGCAATATACAGAGCCACTCTTAAACGCATGGCCCACTCAAGAGTTTGATTCTCCCCTGCAAAGGAAGTTAAAGTGTCTGTATGGGAAATGATGTGATCAAAAACATTATATTGTTCTTTTTCAGCTCAAATAAGCTGAGAAGAAAGCTGCAAGAATGAGCATTTATTTACAACTTAAGCCTACAGAGCCCCAAGGAAAGATAGCAATAGAAAGCATCATACATGCTGGAATAGGAACGGAAACAAGGATAGTCAGACAAAAGGAAACAAAGGCGAATCCGAACAAATGAAAGAGTAGATTTAGCACTCAGATATTTATGGTAGCAAAAATCAGGAGAAGTTTTAACATTCACTAGTTCCTTGAAACAAAACTATAAACAAATTACTGTTTTCCTGATGTTGCACCAAATCCTTGAACCGGTTACTTGCTTTTAACGTGGTAACAGTCTCTCCAAACTATATATTCACCCATTTGAAATGAGAATCATCATCAAATGATATGGTTGCATAACATTCAACTTTGATACAAAAATAATCTCGTTAAATAAAAGCAATTTCGAGTCATCCAGAGATCCTCTTTTGTGTAGTTTCTCTAGAAAAAAGGAGTCTTTTGTAGCATGTCAAATAGGCCTTCTAAAAAGTAAATCCTAAAACACAACTTCCACACACAAACAAAAACTATAGTGATGCCAAAAGGCAATGCTAAATAGAGCTAATCGGTAGAACCCCAGCCATGGAGAGCCTAAACCAAAAAAATGATTTAAATTCTAAACCAAAAAAATGAGGTAAATTCTAATAATCTATTTTGTATTCTAATCATATGCAACTCAAATTGCTCAAGGAATCTTTAAAATGTTAGAAAATTGCAGTTAAGCAAGTAAGTACACAAATATGGACTAAAAGATGCTGCACAAGCCAAATGCAATGCAAAAATAATCCATGAAAATCAACCTACAGTGAAAAAGATGTTTTGCAAGAGTATCATTAGGCATAAATTCAGCCACAAGTAGCCTCTCATCACCGTCGCTGCAGTACCCTATCAAATTCGCCAGCCTTTTATGCCTCAACTTCCCAACACCTTTAGCCTCCTCCTTCAAATTCATTACCACAAACACACACACATCAAAATCAGTTCTTTTTTCCCACTAAAATAGAACAAACAAACCCCCAAAATAAACCCATAAATATCCCAAATGCAACCAAACAAAAAGGGAAAAATATTAAATTTTTATCCTAAAAAGAAAGAATTTATAAATAAATACATATACCGCAAACTGTTTAGGGTCAGGCCAGGCCATTTTAGTAAATTTCTTAACAGAGATCCACCGGCGATTCTGTAATCGGCCTTTGTACACGACATTCGGATTTCTCGCCGCTCTCGGAGACAATGAAATCGGAGCTGAAGTTGTTGGTTGCTGCTTTCAGCTCAGCTAGAGAAAACTCCGAGAAGCCTCCGTCGGTTCCAGAGGCGGTTCCGTTTGAGGAGCGAGGGTGGTGGGGTTGGCCGCCGTAGTGGTGTTGATCCTTGTCTCCGGGACGAGTGTCTCGCGGGAGAGACGATTGGCAACAACCCATAACTCAGTTGAGTTGACTCGCTAACTTAAAAAATGAAAAACCTTCGTACCCAAAAATATCGAAATCCTGTTTTTTAATCTGTTCTTTTAATTATTGGGTATATTAGTTTAAGAATAAAAATGAGGATGCTTTATTTTGTTTTGTTTTTCATTTTTGATTTATAAAAATATAGTACAGCTAATACAGTAAACGAAAACAAAAATCGGAGCTGTATCATCCTTTAAGAAAAAACAAAGTTATACTAAGATTTATATACTTTGAATATTTGGTAATTGTTACAAAATAATTTATTTATTAATAAAATATTATCACGTAACCCATACATATATAACAAAACTTTTAATTTTTATTTTTGAATTTCGGTCCGGCCCATTATCTCTACGTGACTGGTAAATTTATAAAAAAATTTATAAATACCATATGTTAGAATTTGTGTAAATACAATATATTTTTAATAATTTAATACAAGAAAATACATATTTACAAATTTTATTTGTAAATTGTAAGATTCGATTCTTTTATTTTTCTACAACTTAGATTAACTTAAGTATTAAAGTGTCCTCGGGACAGCCTCTTCTCACTACCCCTCGTCTTGGCTTACAAGGGTTCTACATGTGAATAGCAAAGATCAAGACTATGCACTCTCTTGATGAATGTTGTAAGCCGAGACTAGAATGAATTTTACAGAAACAGTAATATTGTACTACTTGATATATAAACTTACAAAGTAGTGTGTATGGAAATAGTTTTGTTGAGGAATATTTATTACAATTTTAAAATATTGTACTGTGATATAATATTATATATTTTAAAAATTTATATTAATATATAAATTTTTAAATTGTTATAATAATTATTTGAACTGTAATACATACGTACATGATATTATATTTTAACATGATTATAGAATTTTTAAATTGTTATAATAATTATTTGAACTGTAATACATACGTATATGATATTATATTTTAACATGATTATAGAATTTTTGGAAAAAAGTATATATTATATTTTGGGCGTGTTTTTTTGGTGTATGTACGTAAAAATAAAACTGATAATGTAGTGCATTGGCGTGGGTTTATAAGAAAAGGGATATGAAGATAATTAAGGTAAAGGTGGATGTTGTGTAAATAGGGTTGTTTATTGGCCGGTATTTCGATAATTCAGTAAAAATAATTTGATAATTCTGTATTTCGATGCAAGAAAATCAAAATCAAATCTGAACTAAACTTCTTTTTCGATTGATTGGTTAATCAAATTTTCTTTTCGGTTTATCCGATTAACCAAAATTTACTAGTTAATTTAAAAATTAAGTATCTAATTAAATATTAAACTAATTAAATTAATAAACAAAAACTTAAAACTTACACCCCTATATTTCAAAAATTAAATTAATTTGATTCTACCGATTTATTTAGTTAAACCAAACTATGAACACCCTATATCAAATACGTGTTTTGGCCTTGTGGTTATAAGGTGATTTGACACATTATGATAACGAACTTTTTGTTAAAATGGGGAGCTTTCGCTTTCCTTTTGGCTGTGTTTTTTCGGTTTTTTGTATTTAACCTCTTAACTTTTGTTAGGCTTTTTTTTTAACACTTTCTGCAGCAGACAAGACTCTGTCTTTTCCATTGTCATCTTTGTTCACACATTGCTTTCTTGGGTTGACCTTGTAATTGTAAATGGGAATAATTGTTGATACAAAAATTTTAAGCTAGAGTTAGCTCGTATGTAATATCGTCCAAAAAAAAAGTTGGGATCACGCGTAGTATCATGTCCACTTGAAAATAAAAAGGACAGAGCTTTGTCCCCGAAATAAGTTCCGACGCTCAAGTCAGTATTTAAACCAGAGAATAAAATTCAATAATAATTCAGAGGTTAAATTACTAGAAAAAATAATTAGGAAAGTCATTTCCCGAATCTGACCTGTGATATTTATATCTGAAATCGATGATCTAGATGTGTATATGGGTCGAATATATAATACTTGATACACATTCATTTGAACCACATAGATAAAATTATTAAAATACCCTTAGTAGATCCGAGCTCGGAACCACGTGTAATATTGTCATTGGATATAAAATTTTGGCATCATCAATTATAGAGGTGTTTTTTGTCATTAAGAATGGTGTTTAAGGGCTAATTTAGCATTGGATTTGTCAAAAATGATTTTTGAAAAACATAGTTGCAGCAAAAAATTCATGTATATAGTTTTCAATGTAATACAAATTTTACCAGATATGTACTAGATATGTAATATTTGAACTTCAAACTTTGTTCAAATGCTTTGCTAAGGATGAAGAGTCACTTAAATTCAAATTTAAGTTTTACACAATTAACATTTGCACAAAGAAAAACACTTTTTAGTTTTACCAGTTCCATTAATTATCTCCCTAGTTGATTCCATGAAGCTGTCAAATATGGTCATTGATGAAACAGGAGTGTTTAGAGAGAGAGAGAGGATATTTTAATATATAATTTTCATTGCTTGTTTTTGTTAGTGAAGTGAGCCCTTGTTGGTGTTGTGTTTATATCTTTAATTGATTGAAAAATATTCAGGTAAATTTAACTTTCAATCTCATTTATAAATTTTATAGTGTGAATTAAATATTCGATATACAAATATTTAATATTAGTTGATATAAGTAATATTTTATAAAATTAAATTTCAATTATAAAATTTATAGGCAAGATTCCAGACGATATGTTTATATACAACTAATTGATTTATCCCTTCTCTGTTTCTTTTCCAAAAAAGGTTTACTTGGGTTTTTTTTTTTTTTTTTTTAAACACAACATCATTATAATGAAGGAAATGATTGCATAAATCATTATATATATATATATATATATATATATATATATATATATATATATATATATATGATTTCAAGCAGAAAAACCATGCATGCTAGCTTATTCAGCCTATAAATAATAGTAATGTACAACTGTTATGACCATTAAAGGTCCAATTATACGAAAGTAATACCAATCATATGCACGTTGCTTTGTTGCTTCGATATGCTTATTCTTGATCATTCAATTAAAAAACTACTTTTTAAATCATAATTTATTTTTTCGTTTTTTCTTTGTTCAATTATTTTGGTTTTCCAGTTCATATATCTAAGATAATCAAGCTCCATTGTGAGTGCATGGGGTGCTATCTTTTTAATTATTGATAAAGGGCTACGTCCCCTAAGATATATAATATAATATTATTTCTTCTTCAACATTTATTTTTTTGTTTGATTTCTATATATAGTACTACTAGTATATTGGTTTATGTTAAAATTATAAAATCTCAATAAATAAGTAACCACAGACTATCATAATAAACATTTTGTACATAAATGTACAAAATAAAAAATATACTGTACTTCAACTAGAAAAATATATGGCGTATTAAAACCAGTCGTATCAATTCCTACCATTTACCAAGGAAAAATGCTCATGATGCAAACTCCAGGTAATGGGTTTCCCCTCCCAAAATGTTTTTCGTCATTTGTGATATTTCTTGATTGTTGGCCACATTAATTAATTAATGGTTTGGCATTATCTCTTCAGGTGCCAATCCAATGTCATTATTTTATTTATGTGCAAAAGTGTATCTTAATCTTAATGGGAAATATCCCTTGTTTAGTAGCTTCCACAACTTAAATTTTGAAATAGTATCCTATGTATCCATGACATAACAAGGTAATTAAAGAATTAATTTTTCGTGGTAAAATTTATTATAGTTATTGAATGATTATTTGATATTTTAATAGTTGTTTAAAAATTAGTGGGAGAAAGTTATTTGGACAAAATATACCCCCTTTACTTGTAGTAAACTGGACTGCTCAGTATAAATAATTTTTTCCCATTAATTATTAAACAACTATTACAATGACATTAATTAATTAATGACTATCATAAACTTTCTCAATATTCCGTAGCCGATTTCAATTGATGATTTCAATTTGATAAGTTTGCCAATATACAGTAGTTGTCTTATATCTACAAAGATTAGCGAATCAAGATATATTAACAAAGGATATTACCCATATATAGTTAATTTCTAAGCCAAGAAGAAATTATGGCTGTTTGGATAATTATTATTTAGAATATTATTTCAAATATTAATTAAAAGTATTATAGTAGTAATTTTTTGAAATGAGTCATGGATTAATTTACAGTATTTACAACTATGCACGATTTGGTTAGAAGTTCATAATATATTTTCTAGGTGGAATTACTATAATAAATTTGACAGGAAAAAAAAAAACAAAATTAACTTAAGACTTGAGAGGTTATAGTAGTAGTACACATCTTGAATTCTAATGTAAGAACTGGTTAATTAATCTTAAAATTTGACTTATTAATTAGTGTGTGAGAACATTGAGGAGTGAAACCCTAGTGTTGATTAAACTCCTAAACACTCTCTCACCACTAATTTCAATCCCACCAATACAATCATCCAATTCATGCATTCTCTTTGAAATCAACTTCAACTCCTCTTCACCTTTTTTCCTCAAACCCCACAAACACTCCAAACCAAAATCTTGATATTCTTGAATCCCACCTTCAATCATCCCCAATTTCTTCGTATTCTTGCTCACCGAGGACGTGAATCCTAAACAGGATGATTTCCGAAATGTTAACGAAACCTTATTAACTCGAAAGCCCATTAAAGAGTGCAACTGAAACTAAAGCAGTAACCTCAATAACATCCTTAATAACTTCAAAATTCTCAGCATCTTCAGCTTCCTCTGAACGTCGGGATGGAGAGATTTTTCCCGTGCATTGAATTGAAGAAACGAGCTGGCTAAAATCTTTAGCCATTTTTCTTAGATTCTTGAAGTAAAAAGCCAGCTTGGAATCATCCCTTCTTCTGACAGCCACCTGGGCTGTCAATTATGTTGTTCTGTGTATAAGTTAAAAGTAATGTTTGAAAGATCCCATAAACGTCGACGAAGCGTAGAAAGTGATCGAGGAACTTTTCTATCAATGCATTGTGGCCGCACAAAGATTCACCAGTTTGAGGGAGCTGGAGGAGATCGTCCAGCGATTCTTGGATATTCTTGAGTCTGCTCAAGCCGTGACAAAGCCAAGCCGACGGCTGTAGCTGTTTATTATTATCTGCTGCTGGTTTAGAAGAAGACGCCCAAGATTTAAGGTCGTTGTCATATCTCATGTTTGAGGTGGAAAATCAAGGGGTGCGATCTACTTGGAAGACTGGTAGATCTAACGTGGTTGGCCTTTTTGTTGGGTAATTTGGTTGAATAAGAAGAAGAAGGGGTTGGATGGTTTGGGAAAGAGAGGGATCTTCTAAAGTTGGCTACCATTTTTGAGGTCATTTTTTGTTTGTTTTGCGTTGTTAGAAAGGGAATTGGAAAGGGTTTATAAAGGGATTGAGACAACTCGGTTAGAGAAATAAAGAGACGCACGAGAGGAGTTGGGGCGAGGTGTATAATGGATCTGCGAATAAATACAGCTGTTGTGTTGGGGACTTCTTGGCAACAGTTAATGGGTTATCATGCTGCATGTGGACTTGGACAGATAGGTACCTGGATCTGTTTTTCTAAGTGTTTCGGAATAAGACTGTGTTGCTCACTCTATAAATTTAAAATACGGTACAAATTTAACGATCATTAAGATAATTGAGAATAGTTAACCTGTATTGTAAAATGCAATGCTAATTGATTGATTATGTTTTTCAACAGTACACCACGTACATTTTCCATTTTCACACTGTTATTATTTATGATAATTAAGGTTAAAGATTCACATAGTAGTCTGCATCCCAGATTAAGTTCAATCTAATAGAACTCCAATTAGACTTTAATTAGAGTCGTTAGAAGTTTGATTTGGTTTAATGGGAATGAGGTAATATGTTTCAACTTGACTAGCACAATCCCTGGGCAGCTCTACTTGTGCCACAAAGGGATTAATTTATAGTATGAGACGTGACGTGGATCGAGTCTAATCTATGATACGTGACGTGAACCCTGAATCTAGAATAATACAGGATTCATCTCTCAAGAGAAAATAAAATAAAAAATTAATTGACTCATAAATATAATGGTTGTGCTTTACAAATAAGCTCTTAACTTAAAAGCTGTTGTTTAAAGATAGCAAACGATACAGATAAGCACAAATGGAGTTGTCTCTATACATACTACACAGTCCACTTCTTCACTTAGTTCAAATTTTGTAGAAAGCACGAGAGAATATTCTACTTAACCCTCCCTCAAATATTCTTGGCACTTTGAGATTAATTAGTTAAGAGGCCAAATTGTCAATGAATCATCACACATGGATAATACACGCATGTCTGATTCCATTTTCTAACCCAATTAATTAAGCGTGGAAGTTGATAACTTGCGGCTGGACCGTTGCACCACGTTTCTCACAATAATAGTTCAATTAGTCAAATCATTTGTTTAGTTAGTTATGTATTGCGGCTTAGGTTGGAAATTATGTTCTGTGCATGTATTCTACTACTACTGTTCATCTCTCAACCTTTGATTTTGATCATTACTAATTAAGCTTACTTAGAATATCTTAAGCAAACAAAAGTACACCATATTAACTCTTCCAAATTCAAAAGTTTTGACTACTATTTGTCTATTACTTCAGAATTATCCACACGGTAATATTCTAAATCATACCAAATGCTTCGAATTCTCTCAGTTTCGACGTCCCCAACTCTTAACTCGCACGATAACTAAATTTGCTTATTATGTACAATCGACATAAGTATGAATTTCTCTCATATTCATCTCTATAGGTTATTATTCTTTTCCTTTTGGGGGCAAAAGGGGTACTACGTACAAAATTGCTCTTAGATCCCAAGCCCATCAGCAAGCCCACAAATGTCGGCCGCTGGAGGGGCTTCCCAGTGGGCTGTTCGTTTTCTCATCCTCTCAAAGTCATTCACGCACCGATCTAGTTTCAAGCCCATAACTCTCTTTCTCTTGGCTGCAAATTCGTTACCGGCTAATCTGTCAAATATATTTTCCCAGCCTTGTTCCCAATCACCGTGGGCATCACAAAGCTCAAGGCTGTTATTGGACCATTCAGTCCAGCTCCACTCATTATCTAGCCCATTCATAATTGGGCCAACGCAGGTCCCTGTACAGGCTGCTGTACAAGGCCTGCATTTGCCCCCGTTCAATGGGCCTAGACTTGACATTGTTGAGGCCACCGGAACACCGAAATGGGCTGGAGGAAAGTCATATTTACGGTCCGTTACTACACAGAAAGGAACCCGGCTACTAACACATGGGACTTTTTGGACCGTTAGTTGGGCCTTGAAGGCGGACTCAGAGTTCAGCTGCTGAAGCCCAGCAGCGTCGAGCTGAGGAATGAGTGAGAGCCGAGAAAGAGCTACTACTGAGGTGTTGAAGTCGCCGACGCCGAGCCGGTCGTTTAAGCCGTTGAAAGATGAGCCGAGTGGCACCACGTACTTGCCTGGGATGAAGTTCTCGGGTCCAAGTGGACCGGACCAATAGCTGTCCACTCTAGTTCGGACTATCCAATCGTAAGTGAAATTGTTCTTGCTTTGGTAGTCATTTATTATTGTGAGACAACCCTCTACCAGGTTGAAATATTGCAGCAATCCCTACAAACAATTGCAACGAGGAAGAAGAGATAAGCAAATTGACGTATCGAACTCGATCACTTTGTATAAATACATTTACTATTCTCAAACTATATATTTTAAAAATTATTTACAAGACCTGTAAGGTGGTATGCATAAAGAGAACAAGCCACCAAAGATACGTAAGTTTTTTATTTTTATTGCAATAGGTCAAAACGAGTCTTCTACGAATGTGTTAAGTACTAAATTAATGTCTTGCAATTAGGTCAAACTGAAGAATGTCAGTGATTTAACAATATTATATAAAAACAACGAGCATAAACATACCGAGGTTGAATGAAATTATTTAATATAGTATTGAGTTTGATTAACATAATAATAAATCCATAAATAAAGTATTTTTCACTTGTTTCATTCTTTATGTTTAATGATAGCAATAGGAGCCAGTATTAATTTTCTAGACCATTCCATCCATTTCCCTATTCCTAATTAGGGTATATAACACCAAAATTAGGGAACAAGCATAGGAATGACCATAAGGAATGAGCTGCATAAATATTTATTGGATTGGTTGATTCAGTGAAAAATTATTCATCGAGATCTTGGTGTACATGCACCACACACAAAAATGGCAAATATTTAGATAAATTTAATTTTTGACCCTACTTGTAGACCCTGTGGCGTGGATAAAATCTTAGAAAATCTATGACATCAGCTGATGTAAGCAAGATTTTTTAAAATTTAATCGTGACCACATAATTTATAGGTGTAGCCAAAAATCGAATCTAAGTAAATATTTTTCACAAAAATTATGAGCTTCACATGAGTCGTTGGGCTCATAATTTCTGTGAGTCTTGATTTCAAGATGCACATAAGAATTTACGATTCAT
The DNA here is from genome assembly GCA_025175665.1 of Cinchona pubescens. NCBI lineage: Eukaryota > Viridiplantae > Streptophyta > Magnoliopsida > Gentianales > Rubiaceae > Cinchona > Cinchona pubescens. The sequence continues at coordinate 879,860 of JANKKI010000233.1, forward strand.
TAAAAAAAGTATGTTATACTTTTTAGAAAATACTTAATAGATCTGATCTTTGACCTCACTTGTAGATCATATAGTGTAGATTAAATATTATGAAATTTATGACATAAGTTAATGTAAGTAAAATTTTATAAAATTTAATCTTGATCGGAGAATCTACATGTGAAACCAAAATTCAAATTTATGATAATATTTTCCATACTTTTTTATAGGATGTGCAATAAATACCAACATGAGTATGGACGGTTGTTTGTTAATATAGAAGTGGGTGTTAAACCAGTATCTTGTAAAAAAATCATTATAGTTAATTAGTTATAATAATTAACTTGGTTGCCCAACCATGAATTGATAAATAATCTTCTTCTTGTCATATCATAACTCAAACAAATTAAATTAAGAGGAAAGGGGGAAAAAGGGTAAATTCTACGACTGCTGAGGTGTGATGTACGAAACAAACATCCAATGATGTCGCTGATTTAGGTTGGTTGGTAATTTTCCCAACAAACAATCCAAAGTTGCCAAACATTATTGTTTACTTTATGCTGAAATTCTAACAAATAAATGTAAATTACTACTTCTAGTAGTAAACAAAGACAAAAACATAATCATTTAATTTGTCGTATAATCTGTTGTGTTAAATTATTAATTGCTTTCAAAATTTAAGGAAAAAGAAATATTAAATGAGTTTTTTTTATTTTATTTTATCTTTAATGTCATATTAATATTAATGGATGAATAGTTATAGATGAATAGAGAAAAGATTATATAATTGGAAAATATTAATGCAATACGATAATTTAGTTATTTTAAATTATTTTTATATAAAATTGATACAATTTAATAACTAATTAAGTTCTTGTTAACTAAGTCAAAACAGTTATAAAATAAAAAAAAGAAGAAAAAACGAATGGAGTATGCAATAATTTACCAGCTTCACAATTGGTAATGCTACCTTTTATGTACTATTTTGTTTTTGACAACTTAATAGAATATTAACATAAATTTGATTTTCGACTGGAGACATGACATGAACGTGGCAAGCACCCCTCATCTTTAAAAATTTATAAAATAAGTAAGGAAAATTTTTAAAATTTTTATTTTTATTCTATAATTGCACCCCTAAAATTTGTCAATCTTTTCTTTTTCTTTACCTTACCCCTAAAAATTTTAATTCCTTAAATCATACAGTAAAGATTGATGATATATTTAAAATTACAAATAAATGTCACTTAAACAATTAACACAAAGTTTCCAAATATTTTTGAAGTTTTATACATAAATGCCCGTAATAATTTCATTTTTAATTACATACATGTTGTATAAAATTAAGCACCATGTGGTTTATTCATTTTTAAATTGTTTATTCTACTGCATTTTTTATTTTATAGGAAAAATAGGATAATTCTTATTATATCCCTATAAATGAATATAAAAATTATTTACTCTCTGTTTAAAATGTATCTTTACTTTAATTATTATTAAACACCTATTAAACTCGTTACATCCTTAATGTTAAGATCCTAATTTCGTCCTAATTTTAGACCCTACCTATAATTATTATGTTCAAAATATTATATAAATTTGACGATATTCAATTCAAAATCAAATTTTAGATCCTATAATATTTAACCTATACTAAAATTTATCCAAAAATTTCCGTGAGACAATAAGTGTGTTACAGACAACACTCTGACTGTCTCATGAATCTCGTGTAACAAAGTCTACGCAAAAAGTAGCCAAATTTTCATAAAAGCCACAGTACTCGCAGGAATCAAAATTACTAAACCGTACTACTACCAGTCAAATTATTACCTGGATGCCATTCGGCGAGTTCTGAGCCGTGAGAACTCGAGACTGTGACTCGGTCGCCGGAATGGGCTTTGGCTGAAAAATCTTAACGGCGGCGATCCTGGGCGCAGCCTTTAACAACGAAAGCTTATAGGCATTGGCGTCAAGTGGGCTATGAAGGAAAAGATCCGAATTATAAACTCGAAGAATATTGTGGATAATGGATGCTCCGGTAAGCTCGAATCTCCGGGCGCCACCCACCAAGCACACAGCAATTCTCGACCTTTTTAACTCCTCCTTCCGCCGATCATCTGCAGCCGGATTTACGGACGGCCTTGCATGTAAATGCGGAGCGTCATCGTGGGAATGGCTGGTTTGGAATATGGGTTTAAATGAGGAGAAAGAAGAAAGATAAAGGAGGAGAGAGAAAGAAGGGAGAAGAAATAAAAGAAGCCTCCAGTCAGGATCCCAGGCCTTTCTCGTAAACTGCATCAGTATTTTGGTCGGTTTTTTCATCTCCCAACAAAAAATAATAATAATAAAAATCAGTTGATTATTTGTGTTGCAGATTCAGAGAAGATTAAAGAATGAGTGAGTGATTGGGAGAGAGGATTAATATTAAAGAGAATGTTTGTTTGTTGTTTTTAAGGAGGTACTATTTTTACTAATGTAGTACGAAAAATATTTAGGTAGATCGATTTTTTATTCCACTTATAAATTTTATAGTTAGGATTAAACGTTAAATAAATTTTACTTACATCAACTGTCATAGTTTTTTAAAATTTAATTCATATCACAGGTTTTAAATGTGAAACTAAAAATCGGATCTATCTAAATATTTGTTTAGTACTACTACTTTTCCGAGGGGTGATTGGTTTTTTGGAATTCTTGATGATGTAAAATTGGAGAATTCTTTTTTTTTTTTTTTTAATTTTTATTTTTAATCCTTCATTTTTTTTTTTTTGGTGGTGGGATATGTAGGAGGAGAGGAGGGGAAGAAGGAAGCGTTGGTTTTATGTGGAGAAATGATAGTTAAGATATTCGTTGATAAAAAAAGAAAAGCAAAAGCTAAGGAATAAGTACTACTACTAATATGGGAAGATTTGATGGAGGAATTGAGATTACGCAATTGATCAGGCTTTGGCGTAAAGCAATTATGCATTGGATTGAAATATTAGTAAGTAATTACTGGGTTTTTTTTTTTTTTTTTTGGGGTGGGTATTAATTGGTTTTGATATGCTTCTACAGCCATTACCTCCTAATTTAGTAAAAGTGGATACAACTATTCATGGAACATATCAAATCTTTATTTTACCCGATCTAATACGTATCAATTAGTTAGCTGCCTTCTCATATAATGCAAGCATACTTTGATTATTAGGTAGTAGCTTAAGGTTGTAGGCTGAGTTGCGTGGGATAACTTTCCAAGCGTAAGGTTGTAGGTAGTAGCTTAGGATTAGTACATAAGTAAATTAGTACCTAAAATTTAAGCAGATCGAGGAGAATTTACTTAGGAATTAGGGAAGCTTAATCATGATACACGTGGAGCGACGACAGCGCACATAATTTAAAGACTTGTAGGTTTGGTTGGACAAAAAATTTTTGATTGTTGTATAATTAAAAAGTAGTGAAATTTTTTATTTTTTAATTATTTCAATAATTGTCATACTTAATTCACATTACAGGATGAGTAGGTAAAATTTACTATTAGTGGACTCTGGTCATAAAATAGTAGTACAATATTGATGGCCAATTGGCTTGTATTTTTTTTTTCAATAGACAACAATTTATAACTTACCCCTATCTAAAAAAAAGAGTGAAGGCTTAACTGGATCAAAGGGACTAGAGAATCTAATCTTTATTCTAAAAATGTAAGAGAATTTAAATTCTTAATCTTACATCCAAATAAATATTTGGTGGCCAATTTATCTAATGTAGGTGCTTGTCAATTGGCTTGTATGTTTTGCAAGAAAATGTATGCATGTTTAGACGAGACGTCTGGTTTTAGTATATTACTTCCTCAAAAAGAAGACGTGTTAGTACTCCATCTGCCTTTGATATTTTTACCTTACCTGTTTGGTTTGGTCTCTGCCTACGTCTATATGTTAAAATTTTTTTAATTTAGTAAACATCTTTTCTTCCTTAATCGAATCAACCCTTGTACGGTAAATGTGACATTTATTTTATTTGTTGAAGTACATGTATCGTTTTCATCTTCCCCGTAAAACAACTTTCGGTAACTTAATAGTAATATATTGCTACATATGTATTTGAAACAAGAATTTATAAGTCTAATAAACTCAATAAGAGAATATAACGTCAACAACAATTATACGACTTTTGTTTTGTTTTCAAGTGGAGAGTACCAAAGCAGTGCTATGCCGGTTATGTTGTAACTTGTACCTTGTAGATTCTGCTACAGTTGAAGTCTATCAAGTACACTCCAAGATTTACACATTTTATGGTACTTGCAGCTTCCAGATTATGATCACCATAAACAACGTCAAATTCAACTGATTGATTGTTAGCTCTTGGAATTCAACTATCAAAAATGCCAAAAATCAATAGAATGAATGAATACTGAAAGAGGGGAAGAGGGGGTGTCTAATAGTCTCTCTTACAGCTACAGGAGAGTATTCACCAATCACAACTAATTTTTCATAAAATCTTAAATAAAATAAAAGGGAAATAATACTACAGCTTCTTGTCATTGTGATGATGGGGCAGCAGGCGGTTCATCATCTGGAGGTAGTGGTGGAGATGAGGGTGATGAACCAAAATCAAGATTTGGATAAACACCGGGAGGTCTCTCTCGAGGTTGGATGGACAGCAACTGGGTTGAATCACCCACCACATCCGCCCATCCATAATGAGGTTCAGCCCTTCAATCACAAGTTTATCAATTTGTTAATATGAAACACGTGACTTTGAATATCATTGCTGGCCTCTTAAGATTGTTGGATGCTTAAATTTAGAAACAGATACTGCAACCCTTGTATTTACAAGGAAAGGAAGACGAAAGAACAACTTACTCGTAATAAGTTTCTTCATCCACCACAATGTCCCAGCTTTCACCTGTTGTACTCTTACCGTATTTGTGCACTTTTCTGCAAAGTATGTCAAGTTCAGTGAAATTCCATCATAACACAAAAAACGAGAGGGAGCTCAAGTTTCATCAGAAAAGCATAATGGACTAATATGGAGACAATGCTAGCCAAGAAATGAAATTAAATCTTAGTCAGCTCCTTACCCATTTCCAAAGTGCTCTTCTCCCCATGTCCTAGACCATCCTACATTTACACGAGAAAATGGTTAGTGGCCCATCAATCAATTTCAATAGAGAAGATCATCACTCAAGTATGAGAATGGAAATGATTGAAGTTAGGGCGCATTCCTGAAATTAGAAGAGTATCCTACGACTATATTCTTACAGGAGTAAAATACAAAAATTCATATTCTCATTCATTTCATGTTTCACAATATATGTGATTCAGCAGGAAATTTTCTCAGGCAACATCAACCATAAGATCAGTAATTTTTCTTAGCTCTTAGCCACTGAATTTTCAACTAATCATTCTCACACCATGCAAAGCAATACAAAAACCTAAATATAACATCGTATTAGTTTCACCATCATGGGTGCAAACATGTTGGGGCATGCTACAAAAGAGTTCCCTACTAATTGCGATAAGCTAATGTTAAACAGTTAGAAGACTCCAGTTCTTAGTGGCATTCAGGTAATATTCTGATAGATCTATCACCAAAATAGGTCTATGTAAAATTTAGGAGCTTCTGATTCAGCCAATTAAGTTCATAAAGGCACAGATAACATTCACATGTTAGTCATCACTAGAGAAAAGGAGGATGAAACATACTTTGATCACTGGGTGAGACATGCCATGTCTCTCCCTGACGTGAACCAATGCCAGCAAAAAATTTATCTTCCCACTTGTCTCCCCATTTTGTTCCAAGTTCAGTCTCAGCCCATTTGTCTGTCCTGAGAAAATAGAGCATAACTTATAGAACTTAAGACTTTAGACAGAAAGGAAAAAAGGTCAGATATTCATTTAAGTGATGAAGCATGACCAGTTAAATAAGGGGTAAATATTTATGTGCAGAAGCCCACTACAGGTCCATCTAGACGTCACAATTTTATTAATAAAAGCAATCTTCTAGTCATTTGGGAGGAGAGGTGGCTGTCAAGAGTTGAACTCTTAACATAAGGGCTTTAGGGTAGGCATCCAACCAATAGCCAACCAGCCTATTCTTCCTAATTCAATATTCGGAATTTCATGGTTTACTATGACTGACCAATTCTGGATCAACTTCACCTTTAATATATATATTAAAAACAAATATATATATGCATCCGGATATTCGGAAGAATAGTTATTGTTCACAAATTGTTTTGCATTCTCAATTATTAGCAAATTATCATGCGGACAGTTAATAGCGTCTAATGAACCGCATAAGAAAGGGTATAGATCAGAAGAAAAAGGACAACCAGAGTAAGTAGTGGCCAATCTTGAAAGATGATAACCTTTGAACCAGCCACTTTAACATACCAAATTTTTATGGTGTACAGAGTCCTAGCTTCAACAGAACTCATATACCCAACTGAAAGCCCACCCAGTATGTGTTGAATAAAGAAAAATGAACATACCATTTTAGTACAGATCCCCTCCCATCATAATGCTCGCCCCATTTCTCCCACCATGACTGCTCATTCAATCTCCCATATTTATGGGCCCCTTTCTCTGTCCAGCCTTTAGCATCATATTTCTCCCACCTGTATAAAATATATAGATTCTGATAAACTGTTTTCTTTGTTGCTTGTACCATGATTGACTAATCATGACAAAAATGTTATCTTACCAGTTTTCATACCACCCAGCATTTTCTGTACCTGATTTTGCTTGCTTTTGTGCACTCCTCTCTATCCTAGCAAGATTACTGCAATTTGAGAAAGCAGCATGGCGGTGTCAAGGGGCGACTAACTTTTCCCAGTAAAAGACGGAAAACACCGGACCAGAATACTAGCTACTTTATTTGGAAAATAAAAGCACAAAGGAAAAGTGGAAGTCCAAAACCTCCACTCATCTTGGTGAAGAACTTCTCGCCATGTTTCCCACCATGAATCCCCTTCAGCATTTCTTCCAGATTTCTCCACACCTATGAAAGAACTAGAAATAAGCACTAGAATAATCGAAAAAAGTAAAGAGAGAACCTGAAAGAAACAAGTTCTCTTGGTTCAATAAATGAAAGCATAATGATACCTAGTTCCTTGTTTCCTGTCCAGTCACTTTTCTCCCACCACTGTCAAGGAGATCAACAAATCCAATTAAATGCATCCACCTGGGATGATACTTAATAATGTTATAAAACCAAATTCAGCATAAATTGACCTCCACTCACAACCATGGTTGAAAGAAACAGAATTAAAAAGGGAGGGAACTATGTGTTGGGTTTTCTGTTTCATCTGATAGGTTTGAAATTTAGAATTTGAGAACTCATTCAAGGTACAGTGTTCTTTAACCAGAAGTTTTAGTTTTCCTCAGAAAGCCAAGATAAAGCAAACAATCAACTTTTCATGGTTCACAAGAATATTCTAATTCTAGATTGTGCAATTTGTCTCAATCAGCAGCTCTTAATATAAGTGATTACTCAATATCATGGGAGAATGAAGATCAACAAGTCTTCAACCAGGCAAGATCCATTTACCAAGTACATGGAAAAATTTTAAGGGCACACAATTCACACTTAAGACAATCAGCAGAAGGTTTTACAAATTCCATGGCCTTAACAGTGAGATAACAGTCTGTTCCTGTGAATATAATAAACTCGAATCTCCCAAGTCTTTTAGAAAGAGGACATTCTACTTGTATCCAAGAGGAATGATTACACAACAACTAACTGGATGGGATATCATAAGACAATCTTAACCTAACTGCCCTTTTCTCACTAGATTCAGTATTCCTGATGCTTTAAGTTGGAATCCCCTGAAAAAAACTTTAAAAAAAAGTTGGAATCCCCTGGGGGTATTGTCGCATAGGGATAACCACCACATTTGTTTATTACCTGGTCTCTGATCTTTCTAGTGAAAATTATTCTGGGTTCTCTCTCTCTCTCTCTCACACACACACACACATGTTATTTTAGGAGGGTTACGGGAGATCTTGGACTGTTTCCTTTACATAACTAAGTTTCAAACACCCATTGCAAAAATCATCTCCTAATGATAACTACAATTTTGTATTCCAAGTAAGAAAGGACTGGGAAAAGGATATAACCCCTGACTTTGGTTTCTGTCGTATCTTTTCCAAATGCTCCTAGGTTATTCAATTTAAGATGAGCACTTAACCAATGGATAGCTCTCTTGTGTTTCATCCTCTCCCCTTAACATCCCTATCAAATGATGGATTTTGGCTCCCTTCCCTTCCTTTAAGCATGCCTGTTCTCCAACATTTCAACCACATATATAGCATGTAACTTGATACTGAATCCAGCTGGATATATTATTCCTCTCTATCTCTCTCTCTCACATCTTATGAGTGAATGGGTTTGTAAGTAGGAGGGGCCTAGAGTCAAGAGACATGTCTAGTTCTGCCTGGACAATCAGATGAAACAAACATCTCAAGAAATCCAATCCTTGAGAATTTGAACAAAGTGCAGCCAAACTTGTGACAGTGACACCTGAAGATGATCATGGACCAGCAAAATTATGCATACATTAGGAATCCATATGATAGATTACTTAAATACCGTTTCCTTCCACTCTGAAGTTCCATCATGGCTTTGACCACCCATTCTCGTCCATCTACATCGGTATCCATTTTCTCCAAGATCCTCTCCGCTTTCTCGATACCAAGTACTTCCATCTTCATTAGTACCAGATTCATTAACATTATCATTTAAAAGACTGATGCCCCAATCCTTCTCATTTGCAATCCCAGTATCTGCAACCAGAGAAAGCAATAACAATCTAGGGATTACCAGGTAGTATAAGAAAACCCACTACTTGCCCGAATTAAATTGCACAAAAACAAAAACCCAATAAATTCACTAAGATTATAAGTTGAGATATGCAGGCAGGACAAACGATATTTTGAAGCAACTAAGAAAGGATACTGCACATCACCTCGTTTTGGTGGAGAATCCCGTGACTGAGGACCTGAATTCCTTGGGGTGCAGCGTTGGAAGAATTTGTCTTGTTTTGACACAAGCCGAGACCTGCAGCAGCAAAGATGCCTGTAAAATTTGGATAAATCAAGCACTTCAAATCACAATCTTATTCAACGCATTGTAACACAAACCAACTAATACCGAGAGATAAAGTGATATGTTAACAAGTAGGTGGAAACAAACTCAAACACCATACCCCAATCACCCGTTCTCCTCCTCCACCTCCTATTAATGTATGTCAAGTACTTTAAAGTGCACTGTAATGTCAGCACTAGAATAGAATTAAAAAAAAAAGTATTTTTTCCTTGCTTCTTTAATGCAGAGACCTAAAATATGTTTCCCAAGCGCTTAACCAGTTCCTCAATCTCAGGGTAAAGATATTCCACACTTTTATACTATCTCTTGTATGCAGATTTGGATCTTCGGTTCAATGGGGAATGGTGGAATGTTAAGGATTAAGTGTTGGGTTGAGGGTGGAGTGTTAAGGGTTGAGTGGTGGGTTGAAGGTAGAGTGTTGGGTTTTGGCGTAAGGGTGGAGTGTTAAGGGTTGAGTGTTGGTTTTTGGCGTAAAGGTGGAGTATTAAGGGTTGAGTGTTGGGTTGAGGGTGGATTGTTGGGTTTTGGCGTAAGGATGGAGTGTTAAGGGTTGAGTGTTGGGTTTTGACGTAAGGGTGGATTGTTAAGGGTTGAGTATTGGGTTGAGGGTGGAGTGTTGGGTGTTGGCGTAAAGGTGGTGCTTTAAGTAAAAATAATTATTTTGAGATACTAAGTACAAGTATCACCAAAGCTCAAAATGAGCAAATGAGTACCACAACTCAATTTATGGAGGAGGTGTGCAAGTGCTAAAGGGGTTGGGGGTTAATCTTTCTCCACAAGAATGAAATTCAAATTTTCGAATTTTTGTTCAGGCCAAAATCTTGTTGACTCCGGTCAAACCTTTATTGGCTCCGGCTAAAAAATTTTTTCAGCTCCATTCAAGACGCAAGTTAGAGACTATCATACTACTCTCAACCCGTGCAGACTCGACTTGAGAGTGGGGGGCAAGTGATGATGGCAAAAAATACCATCCAATGGTTTGCGCACACGTGGCCGGCTAGTCAAAGCTGTCAAACATACGGGAGGATATTTGGTGATTTTTATTTAAAATTAAGTCATGAAGATATTCAGTACATTCAAGGGCCTCATGGGCACAATAATTATTTCTAAACCCATGAACTATTCAATCCCATTCTCGAAGAATATAAATACCAAGTTGGAAGGTAAAACAAAGGATTCTAATTTTTCATTCTCTCAACTCCACAATTTGCCAATTCAAGCTCTCATTTTACTCTCCATTTTCTCCCTATCACCAATTTTGACTTGAGCGTCGAAGCTTCCCGGGGACATAGCCCCACCGCTCTTGTTCTGGTTGTAGATTCCCTAGAATGTGAGTACACGCACGCAATTTACCATAGCTTTGGAGTATCGAAACTGACTTAGACTAGAATACTGAATTGTGGTGCTATACTTTTTCATGCATCAACACTATCTATTTTTTATTTTTTATTTTTTATTTTTTATTTACCAACTTCCAAAATACACAACTGACTGGTGGCTCATGAACGTTTCTGATGATCGTGCTGTACACTTAATCTAAACCTCAATTCTTAGTCATTTTCAGTTGACAGCAATTGTTCCCGATCAATTAATCATCAAAGTAACACACAAAATTTTTTTTTTTTTAAAAAAAATTATCAGAAAAATGAAAACTTTGGATTAAAATTAAATAAGAATACTCAAAAAATGAAAATTTTGGATTAATTTAGGAGGAAAAAAAAAAACTTACTGAGGAGAAGGGAAGGGCATTGAAGTAGCAGGGGAAGGCTGAATTCGAGGTCGAAAATTGTGAGTCATTTAGTATCCTTCCCTTATCCCCTGTAGAATCAAACCTCCATTCTTCAGAGCGCTTCTCCACACCACTCTTCCTGGACCCACAACAACTGGTACGCCGAATTGGGACAACGGAATCGGAACAGCAACACTTAACCACTACTCTCCGGCAATCACCAACAATCAACCTTCTCTTCTTCCTCCGCAAATCCAGAAATCCATTCCGGTGGTGGCGATGAAGTGGAGATATAGCAGTCGTATCAATGTCTCCCCTCAGTCGAACTATACTGAACGGCGTCAAACCTCTAGAATTCGCCGCCATTTCTTCTTTTTTCTTAAAAACCGTAATTTTTTTCCGTGTTTCAGTAAAACTCCATTAAGCATTCGAAAGAAAAACCCTAGATTCTAGAAAGTTGTACAACAGACACTACGAGGAGGAGGAGCAGCAGCAGATAATAAACTGAGAAAGCTGGTAGGATTTGGGATTAGTTTGAATTTAAAAGGACATTGCATATTTATTTTGATATCTTTTTGTTGGGTTTATTGGTTTTAGTGGGGTGAGAGAATTGACGGTCGACGACGGCGAACGACCCCCCTACTACTAGTTAGGGAGAAGAGAGGAGAAGAGAAGAGATGTGATGGGGGAGTGTGTATGGTTTTATTATTGAGAATTGTATTCTTATCATCACATCGTAAATAAAATGGGGCTCCGGGACTTTTGACCCGAGTCTCAACTCTTCAAAGGGGTGGTAAGGGTAGAAAGAATTTTTATATGAATTTAATTCATCACGAGTGAAATGAATCTTGATTAATGTTTATTAATATTATTTTAATTTATTAAAATAAATTTATTAGAAAAATATAAATAAATATGAATTAAAATTTTTATAATAATATCGAATTTATATAAAAGAATTTAACAATAATTAACAAAGTAGTAAAGTAGTAGTAATATATGGTGAATCCAAATCTGGGCTAAATGATATTTAGCATCTAGACTTTTACGTTCCTATTTAGGAACTATTTTTTTGCTTTAAATGCTTAAAAATTATAATATTATCTTCCTTACAAACCATTATATTATTTAAAATTTTAAATTCAAAAAAATAATTTCTTTAAAGTACGTAGAACTCTATTTATTTATTTATTTAGCGCAATATACGTGACAGGCGGACGGATCAGCCGACAGACGGACGGATCAGCCAATCCAATTTGAGAGGAGAGTCCACAATCTCTGGGTTTGCCACGTGTATCTTCATGAATCGTTGCTTATGATGGCTATTCTGTCTCTCTTCCAACTCATACCCTTTTTAAGGTCCATTTGGACCTTTATTTTATTTTTTATTTGTTGGTGTGTGTGGAATGCAAAGTATACCAAAATTCATCATAAATACCAAGGTTGATTTTAGATTTTAAGTTAGCATAAATATTTCATAGTGTATAAATTTTTTTATTAGATACATTTCAAATGTACTTTGTTTAAATTTCAAATATTATTTTTGTATATATAATATATATCTAAATTTTTTACACCAACATTGTATAAAACATTTGTTATTTGTTTGAGTGCATTATTACTACCCAACACTCTACCTTACGATCCCTCAAGCACAGATATCATTTGCTACTTTTATTTTATGTTTTGTAGAGCTTTTTTCTTTCTTTTGGATTCTGGGAATATTAAAGTGGAAGGATAACTTCTTTAGTCATTGCAAGCTTGGTTTTCATCCATATTATTAGCCTCAAGATAACCCTGGGGCCCGTCTGGGCCAGGTAAGGAGGTATATAGGTTGTTTGTGGTAAACAAAAAATGGTCCTGGACACAAATTCCAGTTTTTGCACAGCCTCCTTAGGCCGGGCCACTTGAGTTTTTGTATCCTTGTTGTAGGTAGAATTAGAATACAGACACAAGAATGTACAAAATGTCATTTTCCAATTAGATTTCCCTCGGTTTTACCTTATCCAAAACAATAGCCCCAAAAAGCCCAGTCCACCGTATTCCGCGTGTCAACGCCAAGTGTTCCGATGATGACGTGGCAGCTGATGTTGGTAGTTAAACTAGTGGATAATATTAAAATAGTGCAAGTCACGAATGCATAAGACAGACCACTTAGACCAATCCGACGCAGCCTCGGTGGTGCAAAATCAGGCCACATGGATCTTGCTAGTTAGAAAGCCAGGAATCGTACTATCTGCCCTTGAACGAGGAAACCAAATCCATTTTTATGACAAGTCACTTCCCAATTAACAACGAGATTTCCAGTGTCATTCTTCACATCTTTTTTTTAGGTAATTCTCCACATCTTTTGAATTGGCATTAACAATATAATCCACATTTTAATTGTCTACGAGATCAAATTCGATATGTTACACCACACACATTTGTTGTTCAACAAGCCAACTGAGAAAGCAAATGGATTCCCTCAAAGATTAAGAGACATCACAAATACAGTAGTAACTCTACAACTTTTCCAAAATAGCTTGCTCTGCCAAGATCTAAACAAGCAAGTTCAATTCTTTTCATTATAAAGCATTTTCCAAAACACAAATGACTCCTAGACCTTGTAAATAAACCTGTTTGTTTGATTGTAAAATGCTCCAGACAAATATATCAATTCCCATGTGCAGGTTGCTAAATATCTCTACAGAGCAAGATCAAAATAGACGTAATTAACAAAGCCTAATAAGTCTCATAATAACTATCACCACAATTTTATTTCCTGTGTGTGCATGGCAAGATTTTTTTTTTTTTTTTTGGGGGGGGGGGGTGAAGAGGGATGCAGTGAAATGAATAAGAGTGTTTGACTTTCCCTCAATAGTGGCGAAAAAATGGCCCATCACCTGAGTAGCTGTATCTATCAGTATCTGGCTGGAGGATGAGACAAAAAAAATTCAATGTTTCTCCCCACCCGTACAAAATACTACAAATAGAGGTGAACCACAAACCAGATCTTATACAAAACTTAAAAAGTTCTCGAACTACATTTTTATAGACAATCCAACCGGCCTAACGGCAAAGAGAGCTACAACTACGGACAAGCAATACAGAGGATGGTATAACAAGAAATTTTACATCAGTTGAATTACCATAAAGGAATCAAGCAAATCTCTGCAGATTTCAAGACTTTACCCAAACCGCATTTGGATCAAATTCATTTTCTAGGAAGATGAGACTTCACAGACTCTACAACCACCTGTTCAGATAAAAATTCAAGTGTCGTTAAAACAGTCCTGAACAAGATAATGGAATCAAGAAATGTTCCAATTATCGCACAGCAGCTAAAGATCGAACTTTTGAATTTCTTTTTAATTAAAAAATGTGGAATTAGTACAAGTTATCCTAAACTGAAAATAAGGATATGTCAAACTGCAACAGAAGATGTGTAGGTTTTATGCAAGCATGTGATGATAAAGAATATAACAGACCACAGTAACACGATATGCGGGAAGGCACCTCTCCGAACCCCAGATCTCTACCAATTAAGAAGATGCCCAACATAGAGGACATACATACAGGATAGATCTTCCATTTAGTGGGATGAATTCTCATAAAGAATAATAATTCTCTAATTAGTAGAAACAGTTCTGCCAATTGAACATTGGAAGAAATAGCTCTTTCATCCTCAGAAGGATCCATAGTAGTTATATCCCCTCAATAAAATGCAGTTTAATTGATGATCAAGATCAGGGGCAGATGCAGGGGTTGGACTTTGAGGAGGCAAGAATATATTGATATATTTTTTGAGGGATTACTTTATAATTTTTGGAAAATATTAGGGGAGTAAAATATATTTTTTATGTAGATGCAATTAAATTTTTTAAAAAATATCAAAGGATAATTTCGAATATTTTGGGGACAAGGCTATATAAACATATATTTAAAGAATACTTTTATAGCTTTTCAAAATTTTAAAAAGGGGGGGGGGGGAGCAAAATCTAAATTTTATAAGAGTGTAATAAAAAATTTGTAAAATTTCAAGGGGACAAAACTCAATTTTCAAATTCTTGGGGGGCAGCCGCTCCTCCCCACCCCCACTACATCTGCCCTTGATCAAGATGAGTATAAAATTACACCATCTCATTAAAAAAATAGGCATATAAAAATTTTCAGGAAGAAGATAATATGCAAATAATTGGCAGGATAGGTCATTTTTCAAAAAATTCCTCTTACCCTTCCATCATAAGATAATGACGCAAATATCCAGGGCTGTCGAGAACTCCAAACAAGGCCTGAGATTACTTGACAAGTCAATTTCAGTAGAATTAAGTTCAATGAAGTTGTAGATTTCAAAAATTACCATAGACACTGTCTTCATAATCCGTGTATGAATTGAGCAACGGATCAACACGCCTAGTCGGTGACTCCACCAAGCTAGCAAAACCATAATGACAGGCTAAACCACATAGAACTAAAATATTAAGCTGAATGATAAAATTGAAAGGAAAGAAATAAGAAATGCACCTTTGAGATGTTAAATCATCATTGTTAGGAGGAGAAGCAAGCCACAAGTTGACAGTTGAGTCAGTTCCAGCACTCTACAAAAGCTTGCATCTGTCAGAAAAACTTTCAAACACATGCACACACACCCTCACACACAAATATAGAGAAAGAGAGAGAGAGAACCAGAATCAAGCCTTCAATGACAAACTCGGGATTACACTTAACAGTCCATGTCCTGTCAAAAACATCAGTCTCTTAACTTAGTCAAAAAAGTTCACAAAGATGGTCCAAAACCACAACTTGAAGCATGCAATTGGGAAAAAAAATATTATAATAAATTTAAAATGTGAAAGACAATCAAATCTGAAGTTTCAGTAACAAGACATATGCTTTCATATAGATTTGAATAAGAGATGCTTCTATTAATGATGTAAATGATTAAAGATGCTGCAAGGCTACAAATGTAAAATAGAAGTGTGGTCTTGCTTTGGTAGTCACAAAGAATACCAGTGTGCATGTCCAGGGAGCTCTAAGACAGGAAAATTCAGCATTCTGAGGTCCCATATATGTATCCCAGACTCATCATCAGCAGTTACCTGTTAGAATCAATGAGGTAAAATAAGCTCATCTTTGAACAACAAACAAAGAAAGACAGGATTCAAAAAGGAGATATATTGAAAATTTTTGGAAGCAAAGAACTTCACTATAATGGAAACCTCTTAAGAGAATTCCAAGTCATCCTAAGAAAATGATTAGGAGAAAAGTATGCTGAAGAAGGACAGAAACAGTAATCCATTTTATTACAAAATCAACTTTACCCAGCTCCTTAATTAATTTAGGCGTGCTTCACAAATGTTGTCAGCTTTTAATAGAATGAAGTAGGGCAAGATATTACTACTTTCAGCAATCTAGTGGCACTTCGTTCTGCTCCTAAGTGGTTACAGTGGAAGGTATAATTCAGATAAACCTAATCAAGCATCTAGTTCTTCATTATTGCACCTTTCATACAGATATTTGTGTCCAGGTTAAATAATCATAGCATGAGCCCTTCAAGTGGCAGCAAAAATTTTTAAGAGTTTCTTTTTCTGATTATGATGTCCATGCTTCATCGACTATCAAATCATATCATTATTTTCAATAAGAGATTTAAGGTCTCTCTAGAACTTAAATAAAGGAAGTGAAGCCATTTATGTCATGTAATAGGCAAACCCACTTCTTAAGTCAAGTTCCTTGATGATAAAAAGCCATGCACAAGATTTCCACCAGTAGAGTCTTAATGGGTTAGGTTAATGCACTTTATCTGTGTAGGAAAAGAGATTTTTCGATGTAGGTAATCTGAATATTGCACATTATAAGATATCAACAATAGAGAACAGTTTAATTTTTGGGAAGCGAAAACTAAGCTGATGTTAGAATATAACATGCAAATGATACATTCGTTTCTCACTAGCACAAAAGTTCTTCCAACACATGCAACAACAAACTTTCAAACTCTCTAACTGTACCAACCATTCTGTCGCATAATACTTACAAGCATATATTTCTTCTTGATGTCATAATCAACATTACGGGTATGGGCGTGCTCAATGGAATTTGTCTTCCTGCAAACACAAATCATGGCATTAAACATTCACAATAACCTTGATATGTTACAAAATTAATTTGCCAAGAAGCAAAACCCAAATAGTTTGAGAACATGAGATAATGATGTCTCAGCCAATGTGCAAGTTGTTTGTACTTGGCCCAGTCTTTGAACAAAAGTAAACATAATAGAAGGAATAGGACTAATACCAAGAAAAAAAAATAGCTTAATAATTTCAAATTTTGAAACAAAAGATTTTGTCTACCACTAAAGGAGAAATAAGATTCGACTCTGAATCATTAACGAAAAAATCAGGAATGTAGAGTGAAGAACATACTTCGTGGTTCTCAGATCCCAAAACTGAATGGATGAATCGCAGGTTAAGGCCACAGTATTAGCATCATGAGGATCCCATGCTCCACCAGATAAATAATGAAGCATGCCAGCTGATTCTTTAGCTTGAACCTAGATTTTGTAGCAAGACCTGAATATGAATTAGCCCAGGAAATCAGAAGCAACAATACTATGGTTTCAATGCTGTGGTCCCTATAGAAGCAATACCAAGAACATCACAAGGAGAGACATGGAAAAGAATAGCATCCTGTGTACTGATACCTAACATAAAGCAATATGAGAACATCAGTACATGATAATAATAGGTCAAGAAGAATCAATAATCTTATGGGCAAACCTAGTTCCCAAGGCTTTAATCATTGAGGATCCAGATGTACAAAACCTTGTACCTAGAAGCAAAGTGGTTAACTGAAAATGAAG
Organism: Cinchona pubescens; assembly: GCA_025175665.1. Classification (NCBI taxonomy): domain Eukaryota; kingdom Viridiplantae; phylum Streptophyta; class Magnoliopsida; order Gentianales; family Rubiaceae; genus Cinchona; species Cinchona pubescens. Next base: position 897,493 of record JANKKI010000233.1, read on the forward strand.
AAATCACACTGTTACAGTGCTACTGATTTATCACATGAAAATTAACTATCTTGGAGATGAACCCATGGGAAACAAAATTGCTAAAATAACCAGAAGGGATACGAATCACATGACTGAGGAAAGGAAAAAAATGAAGGCACCATGTTCGTCCGAGTGTAATGAAGCAAAGAATAGGATACAATGAGAACCAAGAACTCAACTAAACTAGAAGGTAAATGGCGAGAAACTCCCATTTCCATCTGAACAAATAAATGCAAATGAAAGTATCCATGTACAGTATATAAGACCCAAAAATCCCGATTCCAACAAGCCAATGTAAGTAGCTCACAATAAAAAAAAATAATCTTCTAGTAATTGTTGTCACCAATCATTTGAATGTGACAAATAATGAGTTGAGAAACAACTTTCAAGCCATCTAGGTTCTCTTACATCAAATGGTTGAGAAACTAGTGAAATAGTTATGTCATAACAAAAATAAAAAATATATTCCCAAAAAGGAAGTGCAACTGATGTCAGACGGTAAACAGAAGAGGCTATTGCTTCTTGGTGCCTCAGTTGTGTATTTAGTATGATGAGATGCATGTGATATGCATTATCCAATCTCTAACAGTATTTTGTTTGCCTCACCTGTGCAGTCTTCTTTGAAGTGTCTAGGCTCCACAGAAAAAGATTCTGCTCATCAATACTAACCAACTTGTCATGCCTTCCAGTTGGCCACCAAAGAACACTGCCAATTGTAGTGTAGCTAATAAATATCAAGACTTGCAAATTAAAGCATTAGATCTGCATCTCTTCTTGATTTAGCTGAAGTTTTGGTCGATTTTGGTTAAGGCTTGTTCTTATACAATAATGAGTAATGACAATGTGAACATAGAAAAGCAATGATGTATTTCCATCTCTCCTCCCTCTGTATCTCTGCCCTCTTCCCCTCTAAAATACAAACGAACACCTACCGCTAGCTGGTTTCAGCACAAGTTATGAAATCGAAGAAACGATTATGAAATACGATAAAGAAGATATAAAAACATTAACAGCATAAAATACACTTACTATAATCAAGCTGTTTCATAGTTCACAAAAATAATGATTAGATTAGCATGATAATAATTAGCTCCACCAACTGGGAACAAAACAAAAAATATAAACAATAATAACAAAAAAAAAAAATTCCAACTGGCAGGAGTTTTAGCATTCCGCAAAATCTAAAATATCAGGTCATATACTCCATGGAGATTTTGTAAGGAAACAATATACTATATATAACCTTTTAATCTTGGAATCATGTCCATCAAGAGCAGCAATTCGTTCCAGTTGAGGGGAATTCAGTTGGCCATATAGCTCGGGGATTTGCCAAATTGCTGCCCCATATGATTCACCTTCAAAACGAAACAAAAAATGGAAAAAAAAAATTATTTGAATTAATGAATTGTTCACCTCCTTTTCAGCTATATAGTAAGAGGAAATATCCGAGAATTTTTTTTTTTTTTTTTTAAAAAGCAGGAAAATGTTAGTAGTAATTATTACCAGAAGAAAAGACGGTGGAGAAAATGCGTTGATCAAAAGGGCAAGAAGCGAGGTCCCATATCTCATTTGGGTGTGAGAATAAACCCTCGCAAATCAATTCATTACCGTCGGAAGAAAGCCTAATCAAATGCACCTGATGAAATAATTATTCAAAAAATTATACTCATGAGAAAAAGAAATTGAAGTAGTAAAAGTAGGAGGGAGATGGGTAAGAAATTCAATCAAATCAAATAAAATCAAATAAAACCTCGTTTTCTTCTTTGAGACTGAGAGTGCCAGTGAGGAAGGAGGTGTGGTCCGTGTCTGCTTTGACGTCGGAAATGCATCTCGCCTGCCAATTCAATTCAATACAATACTAGCTACTAGTATTACAAAAATTACTGCTTCCCAGGGTTTAGAGAGAGAGAGTGGTGTGGACCTGATATTTGAGACCATAGCCGATTCCCGTTGATCCTCCCTGCATTGCTTTTTCGCGTTGATTTTTTCGCTTTTGCTCCGATCAGATCTGATCTGATCTAATCTGCCCTCCTCAATTCCAGTAAAAACTAGTCAGCTGTTAAACTAATACTACTTAATAAAGTTCTAGATGTGGGTATGGTGGTTGGTATCCGAACAAAGTAAATATTTAAATCGATCTGATTTTTATTATATCGATAAATTTTATAATTAAAATTAAATTTTAAAAAATTTTAATTTTCTAAAATTTTATCTACACTACATAGACCAAAAATTATATCTATCTAAGTATTTGTTCCTAACAATGACTGTACTCTGAAAGACCGAAACGTAAGTTGGAAGGCACCAATTTAAATTTTAGGTTACTTTAGATGATTTTTTTACATTAATTCATATTATTTAGGTTACTTTAGATGATTTTTTACATTAATTCATCATATTATTTATTTATAGTATAAATTTTAATTCATATCACATAATTTATAAATAAAATTATAAATTTGATTTGTCAAGTATTTTTTAAGACAATCAATTTCCTATTAATTAATTGGTCAGTAGACAACTAAGTACTTATCTAGGTGTAAGTTAAGGTTCAAACTCCGACCTCATACAAAATAAAAAATGACATAATATAAATATTAGACTTAAATTTGATAATATGTAAGATATGCCATTCTTACATAAATCAATCCATAATACAACACATCACTTGTATTAACAGTGTATTTAATTATCAACCAAATTCATTTTAGAATTTTCAAATAGGTAAATATGTTTTGGCGAGTCCCTGAGCCCCGCATAAGATAGAAGCACTTTGACTTCATATGATTTGCAAGTTTTCAAAATAATATTGCAAATCACAATACATAACATAAGCTAATAGACTGATATTCTATAGAAAGGATTTTTCACCTTTGGGATCAATTCCATATGCATTTACACATTATGATCAATGGACAATTATCTCTAAACCGTCAGTGAGTCATGAACTTGCATAGATTAGCAAAGATAATGTTATGTTCCACACCACCACCAGCAAAATGCTTCTACTTTTCGAATTCTGAAAAGTAAATCTCATTTTTTACAAACTACGAATAATAATTTACATGTCCTCCCACTAAGGTTTACATAACTACTTACAAATTTCCTGAGAATTCCTAAGGATCAATCAGGAAGGGAAAACGGTAAAAAAGAAATACAAATTAGTCGTCCCTGTAGATCTAATCTCTGCAAATTGCAGAAGACAGCACAACATTATAACCCTCTTTGCAAGAACATATGCAACGCCATTGTCTCCTAATATGCTTGTAGTATACTCATCTCCCAAAAAGAAGATTCAAACAATCCTCTAGTAATTAGAGCATTAACAGCCGTCTTCATCCCTTGCATGTACGCGTCCTCGACATGGACTTGCCTAGTTCTAAACTGTCCTAAAATCTGTCTACCCGGAGGCATTCATGTAAATCTACCTCTGCCTTTGTCCTTACAATTAGTTAAAAGCCCTAAAACGGCAAATTCTAAGCCCAGCATAAAAGTTTCATCTCCCTAAGAGCCCTTACATGATGAAACTCAATTCACCACGATGATGCAATCAGCTCAACAATTCGACAAATCTTGCTCCATCTCACTTTATCAAAAAGGCTATAACATAAATCAAATTATCTGCATAGATTGTGCTGATTATCTCAGAGCTGCGCTTTGTTGAATTGATTGCAGAAAGACCAAACCATTTTTAGCCACAGTAAAGAACTCTCTAGGAAGGTCAAAGATCTCATTCAATCTGAAAGCAACTCGTCCAGCTCAGGCTCCTCCAAGAGAGAGGGTTCATAATCCAAACTTGTCCCGTTGGCCAACATTTTTGTATGAAGGTCATTCAGATCTTCATCATCATCTTGATCAGACAATTCTAATTCATCATCTACATTTTCGTCATCAGCTACAGTATCAACATTTCTTCCTTTTTTACAGCATGTTCTTTACCAAATTTTCGTGGATATGATTCCATCTTTGCTTTGGCCTCGTCTTCACATATGCAGGAAGCTGGATTTTCATGAAATTCACCCCTACCCGGTCTCACCTCTTTGGGCTCCCCAATGAAACCTCGTTGAAATGTACGTACTTTTGATGCAAATTCTTCCCATGTCATGTTGTCTCGGTTCAAGAACAGATGATACAATTTCTTAGCATTTGGGCGTATGGTAGGTTTATGTCCAAAATACCTCCTACAATCAAGACAAAATGAACAGATTACCAGCATTTAGAGAATAGCTATCAAGGGTTCTTTCATAGAAAAGTACAGGCCAGTTACCTTCTTCCCGCTAAAATTTTTGCCATATTACCATTGTTATTGGTAACAAACACATCACTTTCATCACAAACAATGAAGTCTAATGCAGCCATGCGCGAAGAAAATGCAGAAAACGATTTCAACTCTTCCTTGCTGGCTAGACTGTCTTCACTGATTTGAATGGAAGTTCGGGAAGAGTGCCTTCAGCGGGGCTAATGTCTGTTCACCCCCATATACTTCACCTGATGCCACATAAATATGAACATCACTGCCATATCCAAGTGCTTTCAGCATCAAGCCTACTTCTTCAGGAGTAAGAGGACATCTTCCTTGCCTCCTTTCCCTATCTGGGTTACTAGCCTGGAAATCAGCCATAAAAGATCTTCACATACTTCATATCACTAAAATAAAAACTGAATTAACTGGAATGTGGGACAAGGTGGGAAAGAAGATTATACAAGAATTGCCTTTCTAGTCATAATGTTGCATCTTGCTATGTTTTTAACCCACAACTAATTGTATCAAGCTATCTAAAGATCTACATGTGATTCAGGTCAAACAACAGATGTATGGAATTAATATCAACAACTGCCCATTGCTGATTGTCAGGAATTACACCTTGAGTGATCCACTTAATAATATTCAACAAGTAATCAGATATGATGCCTAAAACAAAGAGTAAGAAGAAGATTTCGTGTCCTCAAAAGGATGTGTAAATAAAGTTAAGATTGATACTTTGGGCGGGGTCCTTACATGTAAGGTTTTCCACCTCTTCCGTATTTTACCAAGTTCCATCCTCTCCTTCTCTCCTCCACCATAATAACATCCCGAGAATGCAAGCATATCAGGCTCAAACCTGTAATGAGAAACATTTTGTTGGATTCTATGGCTTAGTCCTCATCTTCAAATTAGAATATCAATATTATTTGCTTAAAAAATTTGAACAGACGTTTCTATCCACTCTAATTATCCAAATTTGTTGAGAAACAATTAGAACAAGATCAACACAAGCTTAAACCAATGATAACATATCAAGGTATCAAGAAATTCTAATGCAAAAGCAGTTCTAGCCAATTCATGTGATAGGGGAGCATAAAATCCATATCCATTTGAGGTTTCCCTCCAATGTAGATACATCCTCAACAATAGACTGAATATGTACTGCAGTGGACTAGATCAGAACAAAAAAAGAGTAATCTAGGGAAGGAGAATACAACACATAATTAGTCAAAAACGAAACTCAAGTGAAAGAGAAAGATCTGACTCATACATCAGCAGATAATCAAACCTTGGAATGTCTAAACTACCTTAGATGAAGGGCGATGAAGTGCTTGCTCCTCATCCGCATTCGTCGAACCAATTCCTCACCCATCCGAATTATGGGATCGGTGAACCTCAAAGCGTGATAATTAACTCTACATCTAAGCTTTTGAAACTCTGTTTCCAGTCTATTTGACAGTCTGTAGTCAAACTTGTTTAGCTGAATGGCCTGTTACAAGGATTCAATTTCATTATACATGTTTCCACAGTAGAAAAAGAAAAGAAGAAGAAGAAAGAATATAATCATTATCCAAAACCAACTTAAGAAAGCCTCAATCATGGAACTCAAAATGAGATCGAACGATAGCATAGGTGCTGCAGACCTTACTATCAAGATCCATTACACATGCATCATATAAACAGCTCTACTCATCTAAGAAATTACTACTTCAAGAGAAGTGATGTAAGTCAGATTGAACTTTGCACAGAGGTTCTTTTGTATGAAGCTGAAGTTGACTGTGCAAGTAGTAACAAAATGCCCACAAAAATGCAGCTAGATGACTGAAAATCTAAACTGAGAGATAATCCTATAGAGGCATCTTGCAGCTTATATAAAGAGGAATATACTTATTCTTGACTGAAGCAAAATTAAAGCAAAATGGAGAGCATATCTCAACGATTCAAACAAAAACAAACTACTACAATTTGACATATCTCAAAGACTCAAACAAAAACAAACTACTACAATTTGACAACCTCATTAATTTATGGGTCAAGGACTATGTCTACATGTATCATGCAAATGCACAATATATCTTCCAACAACAATAACTGAAAAGTAATATTTGGGCCAGTAATATATGTACTAAAATGCAAATTAGAAACTACACCTTAAAGGCTCACCTGCTTTTTTGAAAGCACAGGTAAGACACGAGCTATTTATAATATAACATCTTTCATTGCACTTTCTTGGGACTCGCGTGCTGTATGGAATCCATTGCCGTCCTCTCCTTAGCGGAAGCTCTTTTATAATTTTAACATCTTTTGCTAAATATGATATAAACCAATCAACATCAAAAATCTCTGAAAAGTTACTGCAAAAGGATGAAGAAGCAAATGAATTTATCAACATTCAGTTCATTCCATTCAAATTTGAAAGAGTGGACCATATCTGTAGCATTTACAGCCAGACAACAAATCTGTCTAAGATGTAGCAAGAAATATCAAATGGAAAACTCAACCAGAAAAGCATTTTACAAACAAACCTTGAATCCTTCCAGAAGGATTTCTTATCTAGCTTCGGAACAACAAGAGTAGCATTCAAAATACGAGCAGCAACAACAGCGTCAGTTATCTGACAAAGAAAAGCCAGGAAAATCAGCATATCAGTGTAAACTCCTAACCCTTATGATCAAATATGACAAGAGCGCTGCTACAGGATTCATGGACTAATGACTATGCAGACAATTTTTACATTATATGTAATTCTTGAACACAAATTATGATCGAAAATACATCTAAATTAACTTGAACTGATGTCAAAGCTGAAAGCCACGTGAAATTGATCTGATAGTTGTGCATTCAGTTTTGAGTGACCTGCTGACCAGCTACTTCTGTCATTTTTCTCTAAAAAGGAAGTACCCCAGATACCAAAAAGAATTCCATTACAGCAGCATAATCATTATGCACAGAACTTAAAAACATTAATGGTATTCTTAATTCTTTCACTATTACCAACCAAAACAGTTGACATACATCCAACATAAAGGAATAACTGCAGTAAATGCATACTTAATTGAATCCAAACACAGACTGGGTGTTTATTATGAATTCTTTTGAAGATAATTGATGACAAATTAAACATAGCCAAGCAGACTCGAGATTTCAGAGTAAATATCAACCAGCCTGTTAGACCACCTTCCTTTGAAACACTTCCCAAAAATAGTAGATACAACAAATAAAAAATAAGAACAACTTCTGAAAAACATTACCCCAGTCCTCTGTTGATTAAGACCCCCACTGGTTGCAACCAACAAATAGCGATTTGGACGCATGATAGCTTCTGCTTCTATGACAGTAACAACCAAAATTCACAGTCAATAAGGTAAAACAACGAAATGCCTATTCAAATTTCACTCTGAATGGGTGAAACGAAATCTGCTCAGATATATAAACAGCAGGATATAAAATCAAAATAAGTACGCACTGGCAAATTTGCTACTAGCATTGCTGCATCCATAGAAGTAGTTTGCATTTCTCGAAGTCCAAAGATCACGATCATATGCTCCTCGCCTGATCTGAGATCCCATCCAAAATAATATTTTAAAAAAATAAAAAAAAATCAAATAAACCTCGAAAATGAAAGCATAATAAATCAGAAAAGAACCCTAACCGGCACACGGAATTTCGATGTTCTAATCCTATCCTCCCTAACGCCTTTTTCCGTCTGAACATCTTGGGAAAAAAAATTATTATCAATCCTACGTTTTCCCTTAGCATTATCACAAATACGCGATATAATTGAAGATAAAGAAGACAGCGGTGAAGAGATTAACCGATGAATCATGTTGTTGAACGCGGCGGAGGTGACTATTTTCATCAATCGGAGAAGGAGCGAGTAAGTGGATGAAAATGAATAAGAGCAGAATAGCACCAGAGATGAAATAAACGGCAGGGATTAAAAACCGTCCTCGGTGGTAATACTGATGCTGATGATGTCGCCGCCGATTGGAAGCCATTGGGCAGTATTAGCGGTGGCGGAGCTAGCCGCTCACCCTCTGTCGCTCTTACACACACTAACTATGTGTTTGTACAAATGCAATTAGTTGTATTTGTGGTTGGGGGAGGGGGCTATTGGAGAAGAACCGGAGAGAGACGAAAGGAACAGGGTACAGTAATTTTTTACATTAAAAAATCAATCTGCCATAACAACAAGGATTGTTGGAGATTCGATCTGCTTGTATAATTTGTTTACTGTTACAGTTGGCAGTATTATGTTGATGATGATATTGATGAGGATGAGTGCAACTGTTAAAAGAGAAATAAAATTATTTTGAGGTAGTTGATGGTAATTTTTAATGCTAAATTAGGTAGGATTAGGATCAATTATGTATGTATACTGTTAGGTAAATATTTAAATATATTCGATCTTTGATTATAATCTTGTGATGTGAATTAAATTTTAGAATATCTATGATATCAATTAATGTAAACGATATTATTTAAAATTTAAATTCTGATCATAAGATCTATATATAATTGAATCAATCTTAGGAGGTCCGATGGTTCATTCCGATTCCCTAATCTAATCGAATCGAATAATCATAAATATTGGTATGATTTATATCATTCCTCCTTACTTGTTTGGTTTAACATGAATGATTATATTAATAATTCAAAATGATTTAGTGTTCATTAAACCAATCATTAATTTAGACATTCCATTCCCCCATCTCATACCCATAAACCAAACACCTCCTAAGTATTTTTCATTCTTAGTACGATACTAATGAGTAATTACTCTAGGTGAGTTGTGAAATTCTAGAGGTATGTTTGTTGGACCAAACAAAACAATTTTAGCAATTTAGGCTGTAGTAATTTGAGGGGCAATCAAATCTTTGTTTGGACGTTTATTATTTAGAATAAAGTATAATTATTATTTAATGTGAGAATAAGATATATTTGAAAGACGTGTAGGAGTAATGATTATAAAATTTATTATTTGGATTCTTAATTTTTTTTTGAGTGATTCATTGATGTGTTATTTTACACTCTCATTCTAATCAGTCCATTTGATTTAAAATGTGGTTAAAAAATGTGTTAGAAAATTATTATAAAATATTATTTAAAAAATAATGAAACTGAAACAATTCAAACAGAGCCCTGAATTTATTTGAATAGTTATTATTTAAAATATTACATTGAATACTATTATTAAGAAGTATTGTAATGTTTTTTTTTTTAGTAAAATGTGGTTAGAGAATGTGTTATATTAATGATTGTAAATATATGTTTACACAAAAATAAAATGATTGTAAAATAGTATTTAGAGGATAATGAATAACGTTAGCATCTAAATGGAGCCTAAAGTACCAAACTTTAGATTTAGATCAATGTCAAGCACTACTCATTTAATTAAGAAGAGAATATAGATAAGCTCGATACTACTTAAATGATAAAAGTCATTTTAAAATGTTTGGTAAGTATCATTCTATAAATTTAAGGATAGAGTCTTGGTTAGTATTTTAGCTCTAAGTTAAAAATTGGTGCTTTTGAGTTTTGAATTAACTTTCATTTTTAAAATAATTAAAGATAAAGTTTGACTATTTTATCATTAACTTAAAACTAAATAAATATAGAAATACTTCTAAAAAATTCAAATCATGCATTATCACATATAAAAATACGTATACAATTCTACTCCCAAATAATAAAATTAAATATTTACTAAATACTTTATTACAAATTTTTAATAAATAAAATATTTTATGTTAAGCCATTGCGACTCCAAATATGGAGTTTAATCTCCAATTTCACCCTTTGTACTGATATATGTTTACTACTTACCCTGTTTTGCTATTTGCATAAAAATTAAATATATGAAATCAAGCTCAACAGACTTGTGCATCCTACGAGTGTTTTAGGTCTATTAATTTACCTTTCGAGAAATATAAAATTAATTTAAAGTTGGTTCTTTGACTGTAACTTAAACTCGACCTGTGATAAAATACTCGACTTCTATTTAATTCAGTACAAAATAATAGTAAAATATTTTTATTGTAAAATATTGTACATTTCACTTTTTGCAAATTGAAAATAATTTATGGACTAAGCGAGCATATGTTACTCTCTCTCTTGAACCCTTCAAAAAGTGTTATTAAGCGATTGATACATACTTTTTTTTACTACTTCTGTGATTTTGCTTTCACTTTTGAAAAACAAAAAACAACTATCATGAACATGCTCTAGTATATATATATATATATATATATATATATATATATAGGGAATTATTTAGGTAAACCTGGTTTACGATTTCACTTGTAGACTCTGTAGTATAGATTAAATGTTATGAAATTTATGACATCAGTTGATGTAAGTAAGATTTTATAAAATTTAATTTTCACCACCGGATCTATAATAATATTTTTCATATATATATATATAGATGTTAATTTTACGGTGCACTTTACGTGTACTTACCGTTATTGTTCACCAATATTGGTTGACAAGTTCTAATTATAGCTGCTATTTTATTCTAGAAATAAATCTTATGCATGAATAATAATAACAAAATTACATTTATGTTTTAAGAAAATTCACATTGTGATCATGATACATAAACTTGACATTAACGTGATTGATTGGTGGCACCCTTTTAGTTTTGGCTTTTCCCAGTTGTTTTAAAAAAAAAAAAAAACATCAACTAAACGGAGCCTGTATGTTTGGTAACTTTATTTTTATGTATAAATCAATTTGATCAATTATCTATGAAAAGACTAATTTAGTCTCGTATTTTTAAAAAAATAATAATTAATTTAAAATTTGTGATAGAAATTATGAATAAACTAATAGAGCAATTGACAACCTATATATTGTAACTTAATGATCACTTGACTTAATCTATTAATTTATTGATGATTTCTATTACAAATCTTAAATTAATTAATCTTTAAAAAAATAAAAGACTAAATTAATCTGTTATATAAATAAATGATGAAATTGATCAACATATAAAGTTAAGGGAATTAATTTATTTTTTCCTTTTTTGGTATTATCATCAATTTTGGATTAGGTAGGAATTAGGACAGAGTCAAAGAGATTAGAGAGATGTCTCCTGCATCATCCTGAAACCACCTCAGAAGACCGAATCTTGCCATTTTGCTACTTTCAGGTGCTCACGTGTCGCGCACGTGACTCCACGGCACACGGGCCGGGGTTGTCATAAACATCCCAATATTCCCAAGTCTAATGACTAATGATCCTCGTATCCTTCGGCTTCGTTATATTGATGGGAATAGGACAGAGATGTTGATAAGCTAAACAAAATTCACCAAAAATAAACATTTATAAATATAGAAACTAATATCATATATGAATATCTAATTAGGAAAATTAGGTATTTTTTGGAATAATATTCTAACACATTTGAAATACAACAGTCTATATGTAAAATAAAAATGTGATTTATAAACGTATTTAAGAACCATTGCCAAAAAAATTAAGAATCCTTTTTATCCATCCAAATAGATCCCTTAGTAGCTATTTGGTTTATTGGTATTTGGGGAAGTAATGAAAACAAAATTAATAATATTTATAAATGGTGTTTGATTAAATCATTATGAGAATCGTTATATGAGAATGAAAGTGACAGAAATGTCAATTTTCATTATCTACTTATAACTTGAGTTTTATATTGATTAATTATGAATATGATGAAATTTATTTATTGTTTAAACTAAACAACTAGTAAAGAAAATGACAATACTCATACAAATAGTGAAATTTATAATTTTCATTTTGATTCTAATTGTTCAAATACAAACTAAACACCTTCTTAATAAGCATTGAGTAAAGTAATTGGCGAAACTGAACTAAACAAAAAATAAATATATAAATAAATAAAGAAGAAACAGAATTTCACAAAAGTAGAACAAAGAAAGGTTCATACGTGTCCATTTGCATCATTCCTTATATCTTACTACTTCATAGATTCTGGACATTAAGAACCAAGCAAGGTATCTAATCATTATATATACTTACATTATTTATAATCATTATATCTACATTTTGGAAAAGGGGGTTGAAGTTGAAGAATAAGATATTTTTTAAAATTGTAATTTGACCCATTAAATGTTTATAAATATTAGTTTGATCCATTAAATTATACCTTCTAGAAATTCATGTACAAATCACGTTTTGTACCTAATGTTTATAAATATTAGCATGTGAAAGTTAAAGAAACTGTGCAGCCTTTTGCCCTTTATAAGAAGAAAAAAAAAAAAAAAAAAGCCTCAAATAGAAGAATCAGAAAATTTTACAGAGACTGCCAGGGGCCTACGGGACGGCCCTTTAAGTGAAGGATTTTCATAAAATGGCCATCGAAAATGGGCCTCTAACTTTCTTCAGGCACACTCAAAGCGCGAGCCCAAAGGCTTTCAACTAAAAGTCTAAATAAGGAAGTTGTTAATGCGTACACGAAACGATAGTAAAGTAAAGCCGTCGTCAATGGAGTGAGAAAGAGGCATTAAATAGAGGAGTAAAGGGTTTTCGTGAAGGTCTGAGAAAGATTTGTAAAAAAAAAAAAACCCAGAATTTTTTCAAATTAATACTTTATTTTTATCAATAATTCTAAAAATGCGGTCCTTGAATTTGAGACTACCAACGTTGTTATCACAGTCATCTGCAGCTTCAGCTTCGAATAATCGGCTGAATAATTGTTCTTCTTATTATTCTTTTTCTCGTGTTAGTTTCCCGAGGAAATTATCAGCTTGTAAAGGAAAATTAATCTTGAGAGCTCAGTCTTTTGATAACAGTAAAGAAAGTAACAACTATAACTACAACGGTGAAGATTCATTACTTTTCAAAGGAGCTTTGGTAATATATTTCTCGACCCTTTTCATTTCTTGTTATTTTTAAGATAAAGTTTGCATTTTTATTACGTATTTTTTGTGGGCTGTTTTGATTTTATGAATATTTGGTTTTGAATGGTAGAATAAGAGCAGAAGGGAAATTCTATTGGAATACGTGCAAAATGTACAGCCAGAATTCATGGAATTGTTTGTTACGAGGGGGTCCCCACAGGTATTGATTGGAGTACTGGTTTTGTTTTTGTCATTGGTCTTTCTTGTTACAGTTTTGTTTCGGGTTGTGTGTTCGGATACTGAAAATCTTATAATAATCACCAAATGATTTTGTTTGTTATGTTTTTGAATGATAGAAGGCATCAAGCAGCATTGGATTGGTCTTTCTTGCTACAGTTTAATTGGCATTTTTATCTATTTCTGCCAATGATGTCTGATCGAATTTGTTCATTATATTTTTGAATAGGAGAAGATAGCACCAGGCAACATTTGATTGGTTTTTCTTGTTACAACTTTATTTGCATTTATGTGTATTGCCGCAATTCGCTATGTGGAATTTATTGGTCATACTTTGAAGTGGAGATTACACAAGGCAGCATTTTTTTCAGCTAATTATAATTTGGCTCTGATTTTGTAGTGTGGATTTTTTGCTGCCTTAGACAGCCTTGGAGTGATGGGGGCAGTAGGCATTATTTACATTTCATTTGGTTTATTGTCTGTTTTAGGTGATTGATGCTATGCGACAAACTGTGATGAGTATGATAGGGACACTGCCACTGCAATATTTTGCCGTAACCATGACCGTTGTATGTATCTTGAATTATAACCTTGCATTTTTGCATCTCCATGTGGTTTTGATGTTCGATAAAATTATACAGTTATTTAAGTTGATTATGCACAAATTTTTCTGATTTGGCGTGGAACCATTCAGGTTGCTGAGAATCTTGCACAGCTCATGTATAGTGTTCTGATGACTGGTATATAGAATATATGTTCAGGAATGTAAAATACCGAATAGAATTGCAACAAAGTTTGGAGCAAGTTGTGCTCCCTGGAGCACCAGCAAGCAAGGTTAGCTATTCCTTTTCTCATTCCTTTGCAAATGTTGCCCTTGTTTTTTTACACATATTTATTTGTTTTGGAAGACAGATATAGCTGATTGTGGTTCTACCAATTTTAGATAAACTAAATTTGTTGCCCTTTTTGCGTTGTTAAACTCGCTTTAGAATTCAGGTTGTTGTTTGGACGACCTTGGTGACTCCTGGTTTGATTGATATAATTATAGTCTATAGATGTGAGTTCATTTCTTAGTGAAAAGAAACTGTCACATGGCAGAACATAATTGATTTTGTCACTAGTACAGATGTGCATGTATATAACGTGCCACCTTGGTGTTACACGGGAATACCTGTAAATCAGATGTGGGACTATTGATGTTGCCATTTTCAAGTTCCAATATTTGTCATGACTTGTTGACTGCTACATGTTCTTAATGACTCAATCATCCGATTCTTCCGTGTCAAAACGGAAAAGGAATTGTGATATAATCATGTTGCTGTATTTGCTGTTCATAAGTTTTATGTCCTATTTCAAAATTGCATTATAATAGGCAAAAAGGTAAATAGCTTTCACTATTAAAGATATGTTATAATATCTATGGGTTCATGTTTCCATCCTAGATGCGTCAAATTATCACAAGGAGTTGTCTTGGGACAGCAATGATATCAATTGTGAAACTTATTCTACTAATTGCTTGCAAAGACATTTGCACTTATTCTAGTCTACATTTACTTTTAGGTAATTAAGAAGAAAGAAATGACACGTGATCCTGTTTGATAACATGCACATATAAGCCAAATCTTTTGTTTTTAATGCAAGATTGTGCAGGTTCTATGATATATAATGGTAGATTGGTAGCCTGACTCAGGAGAATTGGCAGACACTATTTGGAAGGTTGGGTTCTGTTAGTGGTCTTACAAATTCTCTCATTCGGTCCTAGCCTAGGAAAGAAGTTTGATCATATAAAATGAAAAACAATAGCTAAAAGCTTGTCCTTTTCATCTAAAACATCCAGCAAATACATGCACTAGCTAGTGCCTATATGTCCTGATTGTCGAAAACAGGAATGGACTGCAACTGCTCATGGATGTGTAAAATAAAGAGTGGCTTTTAAAATCAATTTCCACTGCTTAAATTTAAGCACAGGGTCTATTTGTTTGTTGCCTTTTGCTTTCCATTTTCCAAAACAACGGAGTATTTGGCATTTCAATTTTGCATAGATACTTAATTGTGTGCATACTTAGCTAATACGACATGCATTTATACTCATAAATGCATTTAAAAGTCGTTTCACTTTACCATTTAATACTTGGAAAGCATTTATAGGAGTTTTGCATGCATTTACATGTATAAATGATATACATTTGTTCCTGTAAATTTTTTCCGCTTACCATTAAATGGTTCATCTTAATAGTAGGTTGTAGCAGTTTATGTTAGCCTACCATTAATTCCCGTGATACTCTTTATACGTCTGAACATCTATTTGGACATTTATTTCTGACTGTGTAGGATGCACCAGAATTTGCATCTGGCTCACAGAAAAAAGTGACTGGAGAAGTTATCATTTGGAATAACATTTCTGGTCCTGAAAAGCTAGACGCCGTGAAATACATGGAGTTGCTGGAAGCAAAAATAGAGGAACTCAACTGTCAGATTGACAGAAACTTTAGTCATGAACATAATGAGTTGTTGGACTATCTGAAAACCCTTGAGCCTCACAATCTGAAGGTTATTACATTTTTCTCTAATTACACATCAAATGTTGAACATTTTAGGGAAGTTTTGTCCTTTCCTTTTTTGCTCATTTGCATAATTGCTGCATTAACAATCATGATCTTTAGTATAGTGTTTGCTTTTGTTTATTAATCATTAGAAAATTTAAGGCAATAACATCTGTTAATCTTGGCATAGCTTTTTACTTTACAATTTTCACCCAATTAGAGATGATGTGAAATGTGAAGTTGCTGTTCTTTTCTGCTTGCTTGTTGAATTAATGTGATTGGAGTTCTTTTGCATGAAATAGTTTAAAGAAAAAGAGCAGTTTTATTGCGTTTTAGTTTCTCATTTGAAAAGTTGTCCAGGAACTATCTGGCACTGCTGGAGAAGACGTGATTCTGGCAATGAACACATTCATAAAACGCCTGTTAGCTGTTTCAGAACCTAGTCAAATGAAGGTATCCTCCTACTTATCATCCGTGTTTATTTAATTGTCTGACAACTTTGGATTCTAGTTCCCCAAGTGTTGTTACACTACTACACTGGAAATTTCTAGTTCTCCACAGCTGTTCTGAAATTTTAAATGATGCTTTCAGCTTCTTGTTTATATGTGAAAATATAGATTTGTTTTACCTCAAATACAAAGTTAGTTTTAAGTCTAAATGAAATAGGAAGTTGCTGGTCTTCTTTGTGATTTAGTTTCATCTTGATCAATAAACTAAATTTTGATGGTGCTCATCTATTTAGGTGACTATCAATCAAGTATCAATTGGTTCATACATTTTTTCACCTTATTACATTAAGATATTGGTTATATTTGACCTCATACTGCCACAATTAATCCGCTCATTCATTGATAGAGCCTAGAGGTCTAACATTCTGGTAACTTTAAGCCGTCAAACTATTGTTGTATTTGGTATCACACCTGTAGTCTCAATTTAATTTAGCTAGAAACTCTTCTTGATTTAGAAGCAATATCACTTTGTAACTAGAACTCTTCTTGTTGACTTCTTAGTGTGGAAGCAATACTATAGTTCTTTATAGATAATGGGCTCCTATCAATTATTTTTAGGTGTCTTTGTTTTACAGACTACTGTAACAGAGACAAGTGCCAGAGAACTTGCTAAGTTGCTCTACTGGCTTATGATGGTTGGTTATAGTATCAGAAACATTGAAGTCCGCTTTGACATGGAACGTATACTGGGTATTCCACCAAAGATTGCAGAGCTACCACCACGGTGAGAATATATAGGTGCCTTGCCTAGGCATTTGCTGTGGGGGTACGTGTGCCAGCTGGTGCTTCTGTTTTTGCAAGGCTGACATAAGTCCAATCACAGTAAACAATCACTACCAAGCCTGTCTTGGCTTTCCATTATATAGCTTTGGATAAAGGGTGTTAGGGTGGGGGTACAGTTATGAAGGCCATCATAACATTATTTACTCACATGAAGGTAGCTCTAGTGTTGGCAGTAGAATTTCCACTATTTTATTCAGCTCCTATTTGTAATCAGAACGCAATCAAGTTGTGAATAATTGAAGTCTATTAAGTTAGTATAACCTGTGTGCTTAGATTGCTTATAACAACTGCTGCTTTCTCGTGGATTATTGCCTTCAGTAATTCATCCAGGAAGGGTTTTAGATGAATAATTTTCTGAAATAACAATTCTCTTGGGCATCAACTGTCATTTGGTATCCATGATACTGGTGTATCCAACCACGGCAGACCATCTGAAGTGTTAGACTTAATACTGCAAAAGGAAGATTATTCATAGACATCTTGCACAATAATAATTGCATATGACTTCTTAGAAATGTAAGCTGACCATAACGAGTTGAATTGCAATATTGGCATTAAGAGATAAAGTTCAAACAAATGGGCGGGTGAGTCAGATCTCCCAGTCGTTCTCTTTGCTGAAATTATGGTTCAGTTGCTTGACCCTACCACGGATTGCTTTGCTTTTACATTTGAATCAAAAGAAACAAAGAGTGTGCCGAAAGGATTGCAAAATTCAAACTAACATGACATACTAGTATACCTTGGTGTTACAATCAACAGAATCTTCCGCTAAACAACTTCTATCAATTTATTGCGTGAAGAACTCGTTTTCCGGAGCCACCAAAGAATGACATGAGCAATACAACCAAAAACTCGTACACAGTCAAAATTTTTGGCTTCTCCAAACAATATGTAGAGGAGAAATCCTAATTGGATTGGGTCACTGAGATGCATGCAGCAAGCCATTGGATATCAATACTTGTCAAATAGCAATTCTTAACCAGAGCTTCATTCACATTTGTGCAAACAGGCCTATTCTCTTCTCCCTTGCACACGAGAGATCAAATATCTCGGTGACATAGATTCTTTTATGCCTCAAGCACCAAGTAGAGGAAACCAGTTTGTGGCCACTTAGGATATGCGCATTTATATAAGCTCATACACAGTGTCATGCTGCTGAAGGACTGCATTAAATACACACTTCATTGCACCTGCAAATTCAGGGGGATATAACTATGCATTTGCTATGGAAATTCCGTTCATCCAAATTAACAGCTAAAACTTTAACTGCCACTGATATTGATAGACATAAAATAACCAAAGTTATGGAGCAGAGAGAACATCCTTAAAACCACTGAGATTGACAATACACAGAAATATCATGATATCGTGCATCAAGTCAATTGATAAGAAACTCTTTTAACCAGAGTTGAGTCATTCGCAATGCAAAAATCTAGGTGTATACACACGCAAATCTGATATGTGACCCATTCAAACACACATACAAACATAAAACAATAAAAAACATTACCCTCTTCAGTAGCAATTGTACAAAGACCTACACACATCCAGAACAAAAATATGATGCTCAAGTGAGACAAGTATTCATGTACATAGAATGCCTTGATACAATATAGAACATTGTTAAACTATTTGTCCAAAAATAGAAATCTACTACTACTTTATAAGAAATATTTGTATCTTTGAAGGCATTGCAGGTAATGATGAAGTTAGCAAATTATAAAAAATATAATATCTTTGAAAGTCAGTTTTGTTCATTTCTTACCATGTGTACCAATTGGCTCCTTAACACGACCTCGGTGCCCACATTTTGTCCAAACTTCAACAGGCTGCAAGAAGCACAATTATGAGCAGCATAAATGCCAAAAATTTCACAATGAGCTATATAGCATTGCATACCTTGAACCATCTGACATCCTCTGGATTATGGAACATATAGTGTACAGTGGCTTTCAGAGGTATATTTCGACACTCTTTGAGGATATCTGTATCACAAATACTTCAACTTGTTACTTGAAAATTTCAATAACAGCATACATATGTCAAAAGAGCATCCATTTCTGTTAAGCTCACTACTTATGATTGAATGAGTTAGACGGTGTGTGAAGGAAACATATCTTACCCAGTTAAAATTATTTTCTTCAGAAGAATCCTATCTGGGTCAATACTTCTCAGTGAACCTATGGCAGCAACAGTTGGTGAAGCAGTTTCTCCATCATTCTTGAGGGCAATTAGTGGAAGAGGAGGGAAAGATATAGGTTAGGGCTTCTTTAGCGCATAGCTAGTTTGAAGCTCATCAGTTAGTTGGAAAGGATCTACCTGTGTATACTGGAACTTATATCCTTTCACTTACTGGTAAGGTAACCAGGCGAGGAGCGAAAAGGCCATAAACAGAAACTATTGAAAATCGCCCAGCATGAAGAAACCTTTCCATTTTGTGCTTCTCAGAATTTATGTTATCAGGAGGAGTATAATGGCCTGCAACCAACCAAAGAGCGTCACAATAAAAGCAAAAGGCAAAAAACAAATTTTCAAATGTCTCTTCTCTCCTTTCTCATCTCCAATCCAACAAAGAAAGAACACCAACCTTGCAACAAATTGGCGAAAGCCAACATGAAAAGTGAGTTCTTCTTTGGCTTTAAGAGGAGCAGTATATGTGTCATGCTTCCTTATGCTGCAGAAACATAGAGTAGTAAGATTAATCACATGAGAGCAGTCAGAACATCACAGGAATATAAATAAAAAAGAAAATCATAACACTACACAAGAGGAACCTGAAATGAAGGATGGAAATTTTAGATTCATGTTGCAATAGACCACATGAGATTACAGGTGTGGTCTTTCCCTAAGTTGGATAATCTGGACACAACAACACTAGGCAACTCTTTGATATGAAGCCTTGCATATGAGCCAGCAGGTATACATTCATCCTCATTTCCCTGTTCCATTTCTTGAGCTTTTGCAAAGAACATGTTTTTGAGTTTCTGAAAAATTATCAAATGCAAAAATTCTAGCATATTCCGCAGGAAGAGATTCCTGGAATCCAAACAAAAGAGTCGGTACTAAGTATCAGCAAATAGTAGCTCTTTTCTAATGCATTCATCAATGAGCAAATACTTTTTGGTCCCACAAAGAGGTTCTGAAAGATTTAAGGCCCCTATACTTGGCAAAGCGCTTCCGAGCAGAAACATCAAATGGTGTATCCACTTCATCAGGGAATTCTTAAGGTAATAAAAGAAAAAGAAAACAATGCAGGAACATGTTACTGCAAAAATAAAAAACACAAAGAAATGGGAAACATCAAAAACAGATTTCTGATTTTTTTTTTATTTGATTTTTTTTTTTTTTTTTTTTATGCTTCTAGCATAAGTGAAGAATGAAACACATTCCTTTAAATGCAAAAGCTAAAGGATTACTTCTTTCCATCACTAAAATCTAAGTTACTCTTTCGGCAAAAAGCTTTGGAATTCCAGAATCTTTTGACATACAGGGAAACATACTTTTAAGATTTAACATAAACCAGGCAACACCACAACTGATATTAATGGAATTCCCAGTACGCATATTCTCAATCAGCACAAATCTGCCAGTAATTCGCTTTTCACACTATCATGATGTTAAAGTTTTTGGGTCGAGAAATTTCCTAAATATTTTACATATTCTTTAATAATCATATATTGTTTGTGGAATAACTTTACACAATTACCCACCCAAATTACCTTTCTGCACATGGTTAGATACACAGAGTTTTCCTAGCTCTAACGGAAAAAACATTAATCAATCCAGATCTTGAAAACCATACCCTCATCTTCAGCATGTGCTGCTTTAATTTTTCAAATCTCATCCTCAATTTGCTCTTTGGTGAGGTTTTCACTTCCTGCAAATCAAAATAGACCAATTTATCACGTAGGGGTTGGTCTTTTGATTGATAAGATTTTCCAGCTGAAAACTTTGGAAAGCAAACATGAAAAGCAATTGCTCTAGATAAGAAAATGGGATTCAGAATGGGATTAGTGCCAGCTGTCCAGCAGCAGTAGTGATACAAACAAAAACTTTTAAACTTTAGACACTACTTTTATCATGAACAAAAGCCAATTGTGTGCAACGAAATATTTCAAGTTTGTGAAAATTAATAAGACAAGAAAATAACTAATATAATTTATTTATATCAAAAAAATGAGATATAATCTCTAGGATCTCCTCTGATTCCTCTCTTCAATTGTTGACTCGAGGGCCTCACGGCTTGATCCCGAACTTGAAATTGATCAAGGGCTTGAGAGCTTTATCTCGAATTTGGAGTTGATCGAGGCCACGCGGCTTGATCCCGAACTTAGAATTGATCGAGGCCTCACGGCTTGATCCCGAACTTAGAGTTGATCGAGTGTTTGACAGCTTAATCTCGAACGTGGACTTGATCGAGTGTTTGACAGCTTAATCTCGAACGTGGACTTGATCGAGGGCCTCATGGCTTGATCCCAAACTTAGAGTTGATCGAGGGCTTCACGACTTGATCCCGAACTTAGAGTTGATCGAGTGCCTCACGGTTTGATCTCGAACTTAGAGTTGATCGAGTGCTTGACAGCTTGATCTCGAACGTGGACTTGATCGAGGGCCTCACGGCTTGATCCCGAACTTAGAGTTGTTCGAGGGTCTCATGGCTTGATCCCGAACTTAGAGTTGTTCGAGGGTCTCACGGCTTGATCCAGAACTTAGAGTTTATCGAGTGCCTCACGGCTTGATCCCAAACTTAGAGTTGATCGAGTGCTTGACACTTGATCTCGAACTTGGACTTGATCGAGGGCCTCACGGCTTGATCCCGAACTTAGAGTTGATCGAGTGCTTGACAGCTTGATCTCGAACTTGGACTTGATCGAGGGCCTCACGGCTTGATCCCAAACTTAGAGTTGATCACGTGCTTGACAGCTTGATCTCGAACTTTAACTCGTCGAATCGAACTTTGACTTCTTCAACTCTACACATTGATATGGAAACTTGAAGAACACTTGACGAAAATCTTCAAATCAAGGCTTTCCTGTCTGTCATAAGAATGTGGTATACCATCTGTACTGGTCATATATATAGTGGTAATAACGACTATCAATCTTAACTTCA
Organism: Cinchona pubescens; assembly: GCA_025175665.1. Lineage (NCBI taxonomy): Eukaryota > Viridiplantae > Streptophyta > Magnoliopsida > Gentianales > Rubiaceae > Cinchona > Cinchona pubescens. Next base: position 919,787 of record JANKKI010000233.1, read on the forward strand.
GGTGCAATGATCAATGGATAATCATCAAATAGACAGACCAAAAAAGTGCATGATTTTGAGTAACAACACTAAGTAATTAAGTCAATACATATCAAATGCGCACCATCATTACAGAATCTGTTTCAGTCTGATCATCATACTCCCCTGGAAGAGAGCATTCATCATCATCAGGCTCAAAGCCATCTTTATTCTCTTGACCAGGGAAGTCACTCCCTTTTTCTTCCAGCACCATATAATCATCTTCATGCTCATCACCATCAGTGTAGTCAACATCTGAATCGTTGCCAATCCAAGCAGCCTGCAAAATATAATTTGTACGTGTATCATAAGAAGTCACCTTGCTATCCAAAAGCCAAAGAATGTAGGAAGACTGGGGAGTGACTTAGAGAATGTAAACAAGTATCGACCTGGTATTCAGATGTACCCAGAGGAAGAGTCCTCTTTTTTAGCTTTTTATCCCTGTGATTTCTGTCCCTTCAGCCATTTCTGCCTCTGTTGGCCAAGTCTGATCCATAGCATGTCATGAGTTATCTCCAATCACGAAATTTGAATTGACACAAGCTGAAAAGATACTTAAGAGGAAGTAGAATCGATTACATATTATGGGGTGCAACAACCTATGGTCAGGAAACTTTTCATGAATTGATCAACAAGAAATTACTGCAGCACTAGGTAATACCCCTTCTAGTGGAAAAAGGAGGGATAAATTGTGAAATCTCACTGTCCAAGATTACTATGTTTACTATCGAGAACTAATATGCAACTCAACATACTTCTACAGTAAGATTTGTTCTACTTGCAACCATTTGGAAAGAAAACAAACAGAGAAGTAGATACCTGCTCTCCTGGGAAAGGATCAGGGGTATTTTCTCTGACAAGTAATGGCTCCTGCTTCACTGCATCAGGCATTAGGCACCTCATAACCTGAAATGTCAAAAACATACATTGGATACATATAATCTCTTATCCAAATCTAATATTATCACTTTGTTCACAACAAGAATATGTTTTCAATGCCTCAAAGTTATGCTTGTTTTCAATAACTTGAAAGGAACCGAAGGCAAAGAATTGGGGGGTATTGGATCATTAGTCTTTCTACTCATTTTCAGGAAGGGGAAGGAAAAGGAAAGAATTTGCAGTGAAGTGAAGGGACAGACTTGTCCATTGTTCTGCTGGAAAGTGGACCCATCAGAAGGAAAGGAACGAATTTGATAACATTTTAATAAACCTAAACACCATAACTTTCATGATTAATTAGGAATTCACTTCCGTCATAGCAAATTTACATAATCATTCTTATATTGATTCCATTGAACAAAAAACAACAGTTCCTGCATACCATTATCATCTGAATCCAAAGAGTCACCACCTAGTTCCTGACATTCAGAGGACATGGATCCTTGAGAAGTTCAATTTTAGACAATTGAAAATCCCCCGCACCAGAAACATGAACCTAATCCAGGAAGATTCAGGCACTGAACACAAAGAAGAGTACCAGATGAAAAACAAAGGCTAACAAGTTACCAGCCGGTTTACTGATAGAGACTTCTCATGCAGATAACCAGTGAGAAGGAGGGTACAGTTTCCAGGATTACAATTATCTTCTACCAAGTCGAACTGTACACCACCAAAATAAAACTAACAGTATCACAATGTAGAACCAGCTTAATATGCAGACAGAGATATGTCAAATGACCAGAAGAATTGCAAGAAAAGCTTTCAAGCAGTCTTCTTCTAATCGTATGCATGTAACTAGAAAGGGATTTCAAAATTTAAATAGAAGTATTAATGAAATAAGATTTATTAGAATGAATTTTTTACTTTTTCCAACTTTCCACGTGAAATGCCTTTATATGGTCCCCCAGTAAAACACGAGAGATTAACTACTTGATGCTCAAGTCCAGCATCAATTCCAACCAAGGATAAAACTGAAAATGAGAATTTTTTAACCAAGGAGGGCAAAAGCCCCTTAGTTATTGCTCACAAAGTGAAGAGAACACATATCTGGTACAAGATACCTTTTGAGCCACAAGGTTAGGCCACTGGTTTCGCCAATGAGGAACTGTGAGCCTTTGCTCCTTGAAAAGCCACATGAACTGCAACCAACAAATGAAGATATTAGATGCTAGGATTCAAATTATGATGCTGTCATGAAAAAAGGGCAAGGACAACAGGGTGACAAAATATTATTACATGTTTATAATGATTCAGTACACTGTTGTCCACCTCTAAAACATCAATAACAAAATATTGAATCGAGTTGGATACGGAAAATGCAAATAACTGATGAGTACTAACATTACCTTATGCAATTCATCCTTTGTGTCTGCTGGATAAAACTTACAATCTCCAGGAAATTCAGATACAAGGCTAGATGTACAAGTCCTCATTTTCACATCATGTTTTTTTTTCAATGCTGTGGGAAGATCCTAGACGTTTGCAAATAGTTTAATCCGTAAGGCATACACCCAATGAGGAATAACAATTAAAAACGGAAGGGAAGAGAAACTTACACGAATCAATACAACACAGCTTGGTAGACCAAGAGCTCTAAACACTGAAAGGCATCGAGATCCAAATAAATCTATGTAAAGGTTAGAATTCTTATTTTCACTAAAAGAGCTGGCAGATGCCACAAAAGCAATTAAATCAGTAACCTATAAAAGAAAATTATCTAAGAATCAGCATTGCAATAGTGAGCCCCCTCATTCAATATCAGCAACTAAATTGAAGAAGCACCTTGGCCATTTCCATGCAAGCTGATAAATCACCATAAGGTGCTTTCAAGATCTAGAGAAAGTAATATTAGTTAGTCTCTCACAAACTTCACCCAGAAAAATTGAATTTCCCAACCTAATGCATGGAATGTGATGTTGGATGCATCTAACTCATGACTATGTTGTATGCTTATGAGTAGCAAGAAAAACAGTTAAATACTATAGAATTTTTAGCAATTCCCATGCTTTCACAGTTTTACATTTCTATAACAACAGATTCTCATGATATATTAAAAAATTCATCTGGGCTATGCACATTCTTAAGCTCTCTGTCACCTACCTTCCAATAATTCTGAAAATGATTACTTTAAAAAGCTAGCCATACAGGTCTTTTCAAGCTGAAATAAATCAAACCTCACCAGGACAAATAACATATATCTCTAAGTACATTCTCATCATAGACGTCAAAGCTAAAAGCCAAATTACTGGATGGCAGCAGTAGTAACCATAGTGAATAGAACTAGAATGGAGCTCACTGTTGCTCTGAGCTTGTATTCAGAAGAAGCAACTGCAGGAAACTCGATGCCATTTCTCTTGGGCGACAATAATCCCAGGAGATCTTCTTTGAGTAAATTCAAGTCCACAGAATATGATAAACCAAATAAAACCTATAAAAATGATAGGATTAAAAAGAAACTTTTTTCACTATAAATTAAATTAGAGATAGGATCGAAGCATAGATAATAATCATAGCACTCACCATGACACGAGGCGGGCTCCCTGTTCCAGAAGTGGCCCTTTTACCCTTCAGTAATTCCGCCCTCTTCTGGTCTCTCAGCTATAAAATCACAAAGTTTCAATTTTTACCATTAAAAATGACACCTTTGTGATAAAAAAAAAAAAAAAAATTACATAATTTTTTTAAATAAAAGAAAAGCTACCGTCTTTGGAGCCGAGCTGCTCGAGCTCCTTTGCCTACATTGGCTGGGATTTAGCGATTTTATGCTTATCTAGCAAAGTAAAAGAACAGAAAATTTACACACGGAGTACAAATAAAAAAAATTAACGTAAACCAACCTCACCCCCTCCCCAAAAAATTAAAAAAAAAAAAAAAGGAAAATTGAATTAGGTATAACCTTGTAGAGGGACTTTGTGGGCATTGCGAGAAGACTTGGAAACGAATCAAGAGTAAGATTATGTTGTTGTTTACTTGGACTGGCGAACCGGCCATTGCAGCTGATAATCGGAGTTTTCAGCTCATAAACCCTACCATCTTCTGCTATAGGGTTTAAACATATCTGGGGATGGATAATAACGTCATATAGTTTGGTATACGAGGATATTTTCGGAAAGTCATGTGTATTTTATTTGAATATGTGTTTTCATGTCCTTAAATTCTGTTACTAATTTTTTATTATAGATTTATTTATTTAGTCTTTTTTAAAATGAGTTTGTATTTATTTAGTCATTCACTTTTCAAAAGCTGATTTATACACATCTAAAATGTTGTATTTTGAGACTTGGTCACATGACAAGCATTTTAGGCTAAAATGCTTGGGATTTCCTCAGAATTTTGTCTGAATCAAATCTCGAGTTTTTTGCCTAAATTTGTCATGTATTGTTCATGACATATTTTTGAGGACAAATTTATGAATTCATCTGAGTAGAATGTTTTATGAGTGTGAAGGATATGAAGTAAGTGATTGATTAACAATTTGTTTGTATTTAAGATTATTTCAATATCTGATTGTAGTATTTTTTTCCAAAATTTATAATTCAATGGATGCTTTTTGTGTTGGAAAGAAAAGCAAGTTCCTAAATTTTACTCAAAAATATGTCAACACACGAATTTAGTTTAGGACATTTTACATTTGTGAGGGACTAAAAGTCATCATTTTAAAAGTGAGGGATTAAATAAATACAAATGGATATGTAAGGAATTAAAAATTATTATTTTACAAGTGACATTTAAATAAATACAATGAATAATATGAAGGACTAATAGAATAATTTTCCTTTTTTTATTGAGATAGTGGTTTGATCGAGCAACTCCAAGGAGGAAAAATGGTTTGTTTGCTCTGATCGTTGATCGTAGGTGTGTCTGGCGCGCGTTTAGGCTCTGGGGGGAGTGGGACTGTTTGGTTTAGTTCGACTATTTTGAAAGTAAATAATGGGAATCAAGATTGATGATATCATCTTTGGTTAATTATTATGAGATTATTTTATGGGAATAAAATTAATAAAAATTATATTATTTTTATTCTCTACTTGTGTATTAGGTTTTAAATTGATTAATTTATCAATATAATGAAATTCATTCCTTATTCAAACTAATTAAGTAAGTAGAAATAAGATAAACTCATATTGATAGTAAATTTATGATATGGTTCAAAGTCGCACTATCTATCGCGATCGCGGTGATACTGTTTCACATCAATAGCACATTGGATATAAATTTATCTAAAATCATAAAAACCAAAACTTATAAATAGTTACTTGTAAATTAGTTTTAAATTATTAATTAGCCAAAAATAAGTATTATAATATAATTTTAATCCAAATTTTATGATGTATATAAATCGGAATAGCGAATCAGTATTGTATCGAAAAACACTGTTCCAGATACGACTCAGTCGAGTCAACTTGAATTCGGTTGAGTTTTTGAATCATAATTTATGATTCCCATTCTAATTTTGATTCTCAAATTTGAACCAAACACCTCTATACTGAGATTTAATTTATAATTCTCATTTTGATTTCCAATTCTTAAATACGAACCAAAACCTCCTTAATTTTATGTTTTACATACAGGCATAAAACATGAGAGTACATATCAAATATTCTGCATACTTTTACACAATTCTTCTGTCACTATGGCTGCCTAGTTTTACAGAATGAATTCTTCCTTTTTATTTTTCTCTATAGTATGGCGGGCGGGCGGGCAGATTACAGGTGCAATATTTCCCATGTCTAGAGGGCTTGGATCCAGTGAAACCAAAACCTTGAGCTCTTGATCATGTTGCAATATTCTATCCATTTCTTGTTGATCCAGTGTCACCCATGCTTCTATTCCAGCTCCGTTTCTGGTTTCCATTAGAATAATAAGATTCATGAAAACTGGAGCATCTACTGCAACGCAACTAACCCATACAGGTTTTCCCCAACCAAAATCAACTTCGTAGAAACCGAACCCACACCAACTACTGAACCCGAGATAATCCACCGCCCCTTCTTCTTTCCATGGACCCAAAATCCGCAACCTCTTTCATGGATTTGCGCATCAGGGCTGATCCTTCGTGGCCATTTTGTAATTTTTTCACGTACTCGCCATTGATTCTTGATATGGAATGTTGTATTTCATCAGCCAGGGCAGGCAATTCCCTGTTTTGGTTGGCTAAGCATTTTGAACTCGATATCCAAATGAGGTTTCCCATTGTATGTTCCGAGAGCGTTGGCGCTGCTCTTCGTCGTAGATTCACCACGTGTGTGAGCATAGAAGATTTCTTGAAACCTGAGTTGGCTTCTGAGGCAGCCATGGTACATTTCCAGAGGAAAGCAGAGATGGCTTCAACGCGTGTCGGGCATCGAGCTCCTGTTTTTGTTGACATGGCTTTCAAGGTAGATATTGCTGCAGCATCAAAGATAAATCTCTTTGTAACAGACCTGCCTGCCTTGAAAGTTGAACCCCACATCGCCATTGCTGAGTCTTTGAGCCACAAATCATTAGCAGGGAACAAAGATGTTACACATGCGTTGAAGTTTGGCCCTGGAATTTCCTCCGTTTCAGTGGCTGTCCCTGCAGACCAACTTCTCAAAAATGTTTTCAGTGCTGCACCATCAAGAATTTTGTGGGAAATGCAAATGCCTATTGCGATTCCACCACATTCAAAAAGGTTAACTTGAACATTGGTAACGCGAGTTCCAGCCAATGATCCATTGAATCCGAGATCACAAGGGAGAAATTTACTTATCAATTGGAGGTCAGGTTTATTCAAGAATTGAAACAGTTGGCAATCAACTTTGGTAGTGGCCAAGTAAGCCCCTTTATCGTTGCATTCGATGCATAAATCATCTTTCATTGTTCCAGCAAGAGGATAAAAGAGAGTTAAGGTTTTTGATAGTGATTCCTTAAGCTTTTCTACCCTTTTGTGGGCTTGAGTATAACTGGCACCATTGTAGTTGGGATAAAATAGAACAATAGGTGCATAGGGAGCTGGAATAAGCTGATCCAATACAGAAAGCTTGAAGACCCAATCATTGTTTTGAGATGGCTTGGTGTAGGAGAAGATGGTTTTATTATCACTTGAGAAATGATTTGCACTTCCATAGTTTTTCTCTTCTTTGGTTTTCTACAATTTCAATATGCAGTTAGAAAGTTTGAGCACTAAGTATTTATAAAGCACAGATGAGACAAGATTCGTACTGAATTTTCTATTTCACTAAATGTGTCAATTTCGTGTGTCTTATATTATAGATGCTTGCGTACGTATAATCTGACGTATAAATATTATATGCGTGTTAGACATACATGATGTGAGATATGATATTAATACAGAATAGTCAATAAGATCATTCAAAATTTTATTGTTTATTTTTTACTTTCATTTTGATGACTAGCATTTAGATAAGTTAAAAATGTATAAGATGCTTAACACTTTAGACTTTGTCTGCATTGTTATTCATGGAATCTCCATACTCTAGAATATCGAAATCATTGGTGTGGTTATTGGCGCATGCTAAGCAGTCATTTTCAAGATTTCCATGTTCGCTGATTATTTCCAAGGCAATTGTCTCAAGGTTGCCATTTGATCAGCTCTAATGAGAGTCAATTGATCATGTATTTGAAGTTGAATCAAGCTTGTATGATGATAACCTTGGGTGGTTCGGCCGCCCAAAAATGGTTATATTATCAAGCATTGCTCAAATGAAGCGTCTAAATTCAATTAATAATCCTAATTAATTATTAATCCCCTGGTGCTCAGGCCAACCAACATGACACCACTGTTGCTACAGCACAAGCATGCTAGTGTTATCCTTGACATATGGTAGTTGGGACTGTTCCATCACAGAAATCACTCTCATTACGTAATAATTAAGCATAATCATTTGTTTAATACAAAGGTGCCGCCTTGCTCGTCCACGCCGCGGACCGTATTATTGATAAATGATAACATTAATTTATCATGCAATATTCACATCCATTGTATGATTGTGTTAACAAAATTTAGAAGTAACAGAAGTTTACATTTTTACTAATGAAGAAAATTTCTTTCTGAAACTTTGCTCGTTTTTAAAATTGTTATTTTTTTATGTCGATTAAAAAAATAATTTATGGGAGACCTTGAACTCGCATTCAAATGTAAAAAAAATAATTAATTAATTTAAAAAAAAAAAACTGACCTCGCATTTGGTTTAACATCTCAAGTATCACAAAAGAAAAAAATATCTGAGCTGCAAAAAGGAACAAAAGAAATAATATTAGGTACCAGTGAAACTGAAGCATATCCAAACAAGAAACATCCATCCTCCTTCGTGAAACATTAATGCTCTCACGTACAAAGCTACTAGTCATCTTCACAGGTGGAGGGACCCACTTCGTTAGGCTGCATTGAAGTACAAAAGAGTGCACTCAGATTGCATAGTAATACCTCAATTCCTGTCTCAGCAATGCTGACCACGAGCAATTTAATGCTGAAATGTTTGTGACTCACCCTCGGACATTTTCCACAATCTCAGGTGGAGGCTCTCGACGCACTCTATTTATAAAGATCCCATAAAGATCTTCACCGGATGTTTTGAAACAAACACAATTTTATAAATTTCTCTTACTAATGATGTGAACTAAAGCAAGATAGAGAAAGTAAGGGGAGAATGAATTTGTATTAATAAAAGTTGAATGTATTTAAAAAGAAAAGGAGCCAATGAATTTGTATTAATAAAAGTTAAATAATTATATTACAGGTGTGAAATATGAATCCATGTATATAGGTATCGGTTAAGTTGGGTCAGGAGTTTAAATCCAAGCCGACCCTAATGGCCAAATAGACTTTTTATAGTCTATTAGCCATGAACAGGCCTTACTCAGTAGCTAAGCTTCAATAGACAAATTTACAATTATGCTCTTAATGAGCTATTAAGTACATGTTACGTGGACGTATCTTATTGAGAAGTCATTCCTCGTATCATCAATTAACATTCATAAGTCATGACTATTAATGCTGAAAAATGATTTATAAAATCACAAATTGGTAAAGTCAATCTACTTGATAAAAGCGTATTCAATTATCAATCCCTAAATGTTTGATCGAATTTTCTTTTTTATTTGGTGAATCTATTGACACATCATACCAAGTATAACGTTATAGAGCAACATGCACGAATGGTCACTAAACTGTTGGGTCGTTGCATACAAAATCATTGAATTATTTGTTTTGTTAATTTGGTCACTCAATTATCTTAAATGTATATTTGGAATCATTGAACTATTTATTTTACAAATTTGGTCACTAAACTAATTTAAGTGTATGTTTCTTCTATTTTGATAGTGACTGCATACACACGATTAAGTTAAACACAAATTTGTAACGGAGTGAATCCAAACACACATTTAAGGTAGTTTAGTGGCCAAATTTACAAAATAAATAGTTTAATAATCTTATGTGGAGTAACTTAATATTTTGGTGAGAATTCATGCATTTTGCTCAATGTTTTATATAGTAGTAGAACTTGATTTGCTAGTAATGATACTATTTTATGCTGGAGCTCTCCCTACTTTACATTTAAAAGCCCACTTTCCGGCCCATCTAAAATGATACTATTTGAGTGTGTCGGGTATGACTTTTGGTAAATATCTGTTGGATCAATCAAATTGGACCTATTTTGGCCCATTATTAATAACTGATATAGTTTAAAAAAGTGGTGAATCTAAAGCCCAAGTTAGTTGATGGTGGACTCACATATCACTCATTTAAGTGGTATCTCATAAGTGTTACAATAAAAAGTGTCATAGAATAGTAATTGGTATCAATGGATAAGTCTCGCTTCTAAAATAGGCCAATTGAAGTCATTTTTCGTAGACAGAATATTGACCCATTTATTTACGATGCTCAACATGGGCTCAAACCAAGTTGATGTTAAGCTCGGGTTACGACATATAATGAGAATGAAAAGTTGGGCTTCTTTTGGAACTTAAGTTATTCTTTAATATGGGCCTCATAGCAAGGAGTATATTATTTTTTGTTGGGCCATAAATGTCGCGAAGCCCACAGTTTTGTTTAATCGGGTGGGCAAATAAATTCCAACATTTGGACCTCTACAACCGACCTTTGTCTATTGAAGCGTAGATCCCACGCTTTATTCGCTGGCCACTTCCTACCAGACAGCTGGACAATGCCGCGTGAAAGAATCTTAACCAAAACCAACAAGGATAAGAACTCGTCACGACCGTCCAGATCAAACCCAACCGCTTAATCGTAACCCTACATTCTCCCACTACACAACTATAAATACCACCCCCAATCCCATGGTTTATTTCCCCGTGCGTTAAGTTGATATTCTCCTTTGGTTCTAGGGTTAATTCTTTGTTATCTTAGGTTGTGTTTCTTTCTCTCTCTACCTGCAGGAGATCTATTTGGAAGAGGAGATTAATTACGAGTGAGGAGATTAATTTCGTTATTATTAAAATTTCTTGACGGTTTTCAAGTTATGCGATCGATTCTGATTTGTTTAGGGTTCCGGTATCTCTCTGGATTTCTTGGTGGTTTTTTCGGTTTGTGATCGATTTTAGATATTATATATTCGTTCGTTGATGGATTTCTGCGATCGATCTTTCGTTTCTTTTGTTTTTGTTGTTTGTAGACTGCGGATGAAGGAGAAGAAGATTGGGCCATGGATTTTAGACCTATAAAACCTAGCGTCTGGTGACGTAGAGGACGACTTTTTTCCCCTTACTAAGTTGTTCTATATTCTTGCTTTTTTTTTTTTTTTTTTTCTCTATGTGCTCAGGGCTCAAGAGGGGGATATAGGGATCGGGAACTTTTGGTTGGTTTGTTGGTTACGTGGGTGATGTAGTATGTATAAAGCTAATTTGTATTTTGGAGTATATCAGAGGAGTTTTCTCTTACCGTGCTTGTTTTGTTGATTTCTGGTATAGCGGTTAATTGCTACGCGTCTTCAATTGGGGATGATGATATTAAGGAGTATGGATTCATGAGCCCAACAGCTTAGATTGAAGAATTCAGCATTTTGCCGTCCTGATAGTATAGTGTTCTGAAGGAATTTTTTACTTCACTATCTGTGTTGCTTCGTTTGCTTGAAAATTCCCCATTTGGTTTTGGCTCACTTTTAATTCCTCCATGTCCTCCTTGTTTTAGGATCTTGGTTTTGATTTCTTGGATGCTCGGATGATGTGGCATGTTGCAGCACCTTCCTGACAAAATAGAGTTCTTTTCTGCCTTGTTTTATTGTTTCTTTTGCCTTGTATTATTAATCTCAGTATCCCCTTTGTGTTAGATCCTCCTCGTCTAATAATCCCGTCTTATGGCTGTGAATATATAATGCTTAATATGTTAACTACTGATTTTGTCCTAGAGTATAAGAGTTCTAAAAATATTTGTTTTATGGAATAATTGCTTTCTTGAAAAATTAAAAATTTTACAGCTATTAAAATTTGCGTTTGGAAAATTTTCTATTGGATTTTTTTTTCTTGGATGTCTGGGGAAATTTTATGATTGGCTTCTTTTCTGGATCTCTGTTTTAGGGTACAATTTTGGTTTTGGAGAATGGGCACCATCATTTGAAGTTCCTTCATGGCTTGTAACCTAAACTGTCTCAGAGGAGTTTTTCGTTCCCCCCTCCTCTCACCCCTTCCCACTTGTTTTGTACTGTGAACAGATTATGGTTTTCGAAGTCATCTTTAACAGTTCTATCTGTTTCTGCTATTGTTTGTTTTAGGGGCTTGAGTTCAAGAACTTTGGTCAGTTTGTTGTGGGGGGGTTATGGAGCATGGCACCAGCTAATTTGGGTCTTTTGGAGGAGTTCTACTTACAGTTTGTGGTACATTTGTTTATGGCTATGTTTTGTCTTATTTAGCTTCTTTAGAAGAATGCTTGATTAAAGATCTTAGGAGCCAACTTAGATTCAAAACCGAGTTTCTGACACCTCTCTGAGTTTAGCAGTTCACTTCCTAGTTTGCATCTATTTAATTGCTTGTTCGACCAATTTTTAAGTAGATAGTTTATGCCTGTGTACCTTTTAAAGCTAGGGTCTTGATTTCACTAACGTTGTTGCCTCTAAATTGTCAACAATTTTTTTTTTTGGAGCAGTCCTTGTTTTCCTTAATTAATCAGGCATCACTAACTTATCCACCTTTTTTCAAGAATTGTGTTCTGTCCTAAGAAAATCTGCAGGCTGTAGTAGTTTTTATATACTTACCTTTTCCTTGTACGTCTCCTCTTACTCGCCCCCACTATTATCTTTATAGTTTTCGTTAGTTTTCATATCAAACAGTTCATTGATTTCTGATTTCGTACTTTGCAGTGGATATTACTTGCCAGAATTCTGGATCATTCAAGAGTGATATGTCCACAGTATTCATGTGTTTCACATAACTTTCGCTTTTTGGGTCCTAATATTCAAGTTTTAAAGCATGTACTACAAGATGAGTTATTGCCTAGTGATGCACATTTGTAACTGCAGTTTGTCAGCCTAAATAGGAATTGTTGTTTACTTCAAATCAACCTAGAGGAGTTGGAGCTTTTGGTCGCGGTACTGGTATGGTTAATGGGGGTAACTTACTTTTTTGGTTAAACTACAGGGTTTTGCGGCTTTTGCCTTTTGTTGATTTGACTTTGTTGCCGTGTGCTGTCTAAAAAATGGCTCTTCTAATGAGAATAAAACTCATAATTAAGCCCCATTGAGCTGCTAGGTTGATTGGAGTACTGACTTTTGTCCTCTATCAAGCTCTGGTGTTTTTGTTCATTATCTGTGCATTATCTTTCAGCGGCATCCTTATTGAACCTGAAGTACTGAAAAGGGAGGAAAATATGTTGCTTGATGTTGTGGTATAGCAGTTGTTGGTTTGTGATCTATCATTTATCAATGATTTTTTTCATGGTTAATGGTTTACAATCAAAGTAACCCTAGATAGTGTACTTGTGATAATTAGACAAAGCATATACTGGTGATAATTAGACAAAGCATATACTTGTGATAATTAGACAAAGCATATACTTGTGATAATTAGACAAAGCATTACAGATGATGGCCTTACTTTAATTTGTGGAGGAAGTTTATGATTAGCATTCTTTTGGACATTTGCTTTTGTTTGTAGACTGCGGATCTTGTGCGCAGGGGAGGAAATTGGGCATGGTTTAGCTCCTATGAACCTGGTGTTTGTGGCTAAATTTTTTTAGAGTTTTTTCCCCTTCCGTACCTTATTTGCTGGAAAAAGAAAATTCACAGTTTGTTCATTGGTCATCTTTTAACGGCTTTCTCTGCCTGCTCTTTCTCTATGCACAGGAAGTTCGTTCAAGAACTTTGGTTGGTATATGTTGATTTCATGGGTGATATAGGATGTAGAGCTAATTTGTTCTGGGAGTGTACTGGAGAAGTTTTCTCATTCCCTACTTGTTTTGCTTGATCAAACTATTCCACATTTTTGTTGGTTTCATTGATAGTTAATAACTACATGCATCTACATTAGGAGCTTGAGGAGCGGAGATTGGATTTAAGAGCCCAGCAGCCAGCTTAGATTCGAAAAATTAACATGCCTCTGGTCCTGACATTACAGGGTGACTACAGTGTTTCATGGACTTTTTTACTACCCTCTGTGTTGCTTCGTTTGAAAATTTGGCATTTGGTTTTGGGCCATTGTTAATGCCTCGTATGTCCTTTTTATTTTAGGATCTTGCTTTCAATTAACGCGGATGCTTGGATTTGTCTTTGCACCTTCCTGACATCATATTCACAGGAGTCCTTTTCTGCCTTGCTTGTTTTTTCCTGTTTTGCTTTATATGATTTTGGGACATTATTAATCTTAGTCTCCTGTTTATGCTAGGTCCTCCTTGTGTTATAGGAAAATGGAGTTGAGAATCGTGCCTTGTGCTACATCCAGGCCCTTCTACTTGATCCTCACTTTAAGCGTCACTTGTTGTGAAATTATAAGATCCTCTCTTTAGTTCTTGTACCTAGATGTTAACTGTTTTTTGTCTTGAAAGAGTTCGGCAAATGTTTGTTTTACCAAAGTACTATTTTGTAGTGAACTTTTTAAAAGTTTTACAGCCTTACCAATGCATCTTGGTTTAAGCTGGAATTCTTTTCTATTGTATTTTTGTTACCAAGTCTGAAATTACTCAGTTGTCCAATTATGGGACGGTGAGAAATTTCACATCTCTGTTAAGGTTCACTTTCAAAAGTGGAATATTGGCAGTTTGAGGGTCATTGATTTGTTTGGGTACAAGGATTGTTCGACATTGATGCAATTTTTAAGTTGATTGTTGATGCTATGTCTCTATGGTTCCCCTTCAGCAGGCAGCTTAGAAACACTCAGCTAGTTTCACAGATCTTTCCAGGTTTCACCACTAACTCAAGATGTGTTGGTGCATCTGAGTTGTGAACATGTTTTAGATGAGTCCTTTTCTGCCCATCTTCTTCATTATTGTTTTCCAATTAGTTAATTGATGGCATTAATTTATCTGTCTATATATTTCGTGTTAGGGGTCCATCTTTTATCGGAGCTTGGATTCAAGAATTGTGTTCCTTTCCTAAGCTAATCCTCAGGCTGTCATAGTTTTATACTTATCATTTCCTTATAAGTTTCCTCTTTCTTGGCCCCACTGTTTTCTTTGTAGTTTTTATTAGTTTCATATCAAACATTTCTTTCATTGGGTTCCATACTTTGCAGCGTGGAAATTACTTGTGTGGCTGCCAAGAAGTCCTGGATCCTGAAGTCTGATATGTCCACAGCATTCTTGTGTTTCATAAATTGGGTTTTCTTTTGATTCCAGCTTTGAACTTATAAAGCATTTACTACAGCGTTTGAGTTATTGCCTAGTGATGCAATTTGTAATGGCCTAAACTGGAATTTGTTCTTTACTTACTATGGAGGAGTTGGAGCTTTTTGGCTGGTTACGGGTATGGTCTATGGTGGTATTTGCTACAGTTATTTAAGCCTGTTTTGGTAAAGCACAAGATTGGCCTTTTGGTCTGGTGACGTTGTTGGTGTATGCAGTCTAATTTTTATAACGAGCCCCACTGAGCTGCTAGGAGGATTTGAGTACCGTTTTTTTCTTTCAAGCTCTGGTGTCTTTGTGTTCATTATTTCCATTCTTATGACTTTGTTCATTAAGAAGCCTCCTTATTGGACCTAAAGTGCTGAAAAGGGTGGAGAATGGGCTACAGTACGGTTCATCCATGTCACCATCTAGATTTTGTGAGAGCAGTTTTCCAGGTTTCCCCTGGAACCAATTTGTTTATCATTTTTGCTTCAAAAAAAAACACGGTATTAGGAGTCATCTCTAACGTCCGTCTGTTTTCATCCTAGGTGGTTGGGGCTTGAGTACGTGGAGGGTTACATTATGGGACAAAGTTATAACAGCAGTGAAGAAATTAATTGTTTATAATTGATTGAGGTTATTATTTCTCATGGCTTTCAAGTTCTGCCGTCATACAATTATGATTTGTTTAGGTTTCTAATAATTCTGTTTGGACCATGTGCATCCATAGGCGGAGTTGTTTTCTTGCGTTAGATTTGCTATCTGATTTTATTTTGGAGGTGTTCTCTTTCCCTAATGTTTTTGAACCAAATAACAATTGTTGACTTATTGGATAATCCTTAATGGCTCTGCATCATCATGTAGGAGCTCTAGGAGTTTGGCTTCAAGAATTCAGCATTTTAGAGTTGCTTCCTGGCAACAGTTTTTGTGGAATACAGAGGAGTTCCTTGCTTCCCCACTTAATGTTGTTTTTGGATCTATTTTCTCGAGGACATTATTAACTCCTGTCTCTCATCTTTCATTTTAGGATCTTGGTTTGAAATGATTCGGGTGCGTTGTTGCATAGTTGGACCAGGCCCTTTTATCTGATTTTTATTTTTAACCTTGTTTTTCTTTTCTTTTTTGATTTTCATGGTGGTGATTCTTTTTTTGTTCCAGTATTCTACTTTACAACATTGATTGACTGCATATCAAATCATTTGGCAGTCTTGCAATTTATTATTGCAGTTCATCAGCCTGAATTTGAAGACTTGTCTCACTTTCCATGGAGTTGGAGGTGTTGGTCTGGTGGGCTTTTCTGATATGGTCTTTTGGGTGATAGTTTGTCGTTATTTGCTCCTCAGGAGTGGCCTTTGGTTTCATTAAGTTTCTTACGTTTCTGCTACTAATTAAACATATGATGTGAGATCCCTTATCTGCAGCCCTCATGGGGGTTGAATATTATCTTAACATCCATATAGTAAATTGGTATTCTGGATGACTTTTTTCTGGTTTTTAATTTCCTTGAGCAGTAACGGAATTGGAGTTCAACTGCATCTTGGTTTGGGAAAGTTTCTCTTCTTTCAAGCCAACTAGCTGTGTGCACGACCTTTGTGATTATTGCCAACATCTGTGGCTCTTCATTTTTGCTGCTTCTCTTGCATGTGCAGTTTACTTCTGGGCATTTGGATCAGCTTATAGAGATATGGCATAGGTCTTTGTTTTATTGTTACTTATTTCCAGTGGTTCCTAGCCGTCCTAAGTGTTTTTTTAGTCCCTTACAATCCTGTACCATCCTTTCTTTTAAAAAAAAAAAAAAATCCAATTAGCTGTTTTACAGTAACACATGTGCACATATAGAGAGATTATGTCAATATGCTTGTCTTTTTCTGGTCTAACAATTGCCAAAGTAATTACATAGCTATGTAGTCTGGAACTTTCATGCTGATATGTTGAACATCATCCATATCTTTAACCTGTTGGTTTCATGTTCAGGTTTAGTATTGACTGCCAACCTAAGTAATTGTCTTGGCTTTAAATTGTTGTGTCATAGGTGACTTTGTTCAGTATGGGAATCTTTGTCCTCTTTTCAAGTCAGGAAGTTGGAGGTTTTGGTATCTCCTATGGCCTAGAGATGATATCAGTTACACTTCTTTGGTGGTGAAACCCTAAGCAAACAAGTGCCAACTGATTTGTTTCTTGCTTCAGTTTTTGTTGAGTGGACATTCTTAGTTTTCCTTGATTTGGTGATTTTCTTGGTGTATGCAGTCCTATGCAGTACCTTTTCTGGCCACTGAGCTGCTAGGCTGATTGGACCCTAATGTTCTCTTTCCAGAGCTGGCGGTCTTGTTTGTCCTCTGCAATCTTCATGGTGTTTTTTCCTTCTTCAAAACTAGTTGGGAAGTCTTTTCTGGTTTATTTATCTCTCAGCATTAACAAGATATATGATTTGAAGTTGAAGGGAAAAAGCTTGGCTGAGTGATTTAATTTACTGTCAATTTAATCTGCTGTATGTGGAATGTTTCAAATGGGATATCTTGAGAACATACTTTCTGAGTCTGTCTGGTTCTGTGTACCTCGTGTTTGCAGCTAAGTCTTTTGGGCACCTGGATCAACAAACAAAAAATTGAAGTTCTCCATCTACAAGGCTCTTTTTTCTGCTTTGTGATTATCTAAAATTCTTTCTTTTGTTCCAAACTGTTTTGTTTTCTCCGCTTTTCTCTTTAGATGGGATCATAGTCAATTTAAGAGTTCTGTGACTGGATGAGATGTGTGTTGGGTATTGTTCAGTATCAACTATCATTCCCATTTTTTGGCTCAGAATGTAGTATGGTATTAAGCAAAATCTGAGGCTTTGGTTGTTGACTCTATATGGGTGAGAAGCTATTGAATCAGTGAAGTAATGTCAGAAACTTACCTATCGTTGTTCTTTCATCTTTAAAGCTCTTATGTCGATTCTTTCATTAGCAAGTCTGTTTCATTGCTCATATCTTGCAGTGAAGTCTCTGGTGATTATGATAATTTCCCTACCATGGAGGTCCTTACTTGGCTGTTGGTGTAACTGTGCGTGCTGGTTTTTGGGATTTCGAAGTTGTTGCTACTTCAGTTGGTGTACTGCATTGTGATGTTGTCAAGCATCACTAGTGCTTGTTCTTGTCATTGATTTTTGCGATTGGGACTGCAAGTGAACTTTCTTCTTGTCTTGTTCTGTTTACTTGTTCCATAATTCTTCCCTCTTATGGAGCATATAATACGAAGATTCAGAATTATTTTCAGCTCACTTGTAGGGGCGTCGTCTTTCAAGGTTATAATGAATGGTAATTGCTACTCAGTTATGAATAAAACTGATGTTGGATTTTCAGAAGTTGATTGTTGTTAAGCTTGGATCTCGTGTTTGTGGATTGAAGACCAAGTAGTCTTTATTATAAATCAAGTATACTCTTTAAAACATGATCGTTAGGTGTAAACATAAGATGGATTCTAGCAAGAGTAGCCTTGGGAGTTCGGGTGAAACTTTTCAAATAGTAATAATTCTTGATCTGGAAGGGTATTCAGCAGTTGGTTCATACCCTGGAAATGCCTGAAAAATTATGTTGTAGGATGTTGCCTTCTGCTTCTTAATTCCCTCTGCGGTACACAAGAAAAACAAAAATGAAGACTAATGAGTACATGATAATTCTTATCTTAGTTATTCCACAGAAGTTGATGCATAGACATTTGTGTTGTGATAGCATCTTTGTGCACTTTGTCCTTGTTTGTCTAGTTGGTAACTCCTTTAACTCCGCCTGTGTAGTATGTATACACACAGCCGGTCCCAAGCCCGGAAAGAGGAGGAGGGAAGGTTGAGCTATCTGAAATTGTTTTTATTATCTTTTCTGTTGGATTAACTAGGGTGGGGAAGATAAAGGATTAGCCTGAGCCTTACCAAATAAGTGAGTAAACAAAAGAGCGGTTGCAATTGCAGGTTGGTGAATCTCTCTCAGCTTAAAAGCTGTGTGTGATGGCTGCTTAATTTTTGCAGACTGTCAGCCAATTTATTGGCTTGGGCATACCATAAAAAAAAGCTAAGTCCTTGCTGAATTATCTGCTTTCACGATACAAGTAAAAAGCTAAGTCCTTGCTGTGTGTGATGGCTGCTTAATTTTTGCAGACTGTCAGCCAATTTATTGGCTTGGGCATGCCATAAAAAAAGCCAAGTCCTTACTGAATTATCTGCTTTCACGATACAAGTAAGAAGCAGCTGTATAATGTCATTTGGGCTTGTATTATTGAAACTCGTCCCTGCTTGGGAAAAAGCAATTTCTTGAAAACAGAGCAGCATTTCTATCCAGATTCCTTTTCAAGTCATTTTCCTCCTCGAGCTACATAGATTTTCATAGTCGGATGGGCCATAAGGTGCAAAAAGCTCAGAAAAAGTTGTTCCTTTTCTTCTAGGATTGCAATTCATGTCCCTACATATCTCATCATTGCAGTATATCTGTAGCATTACGCTAACACAACCTCTTTTAAAGTTTTGACCAGTATATGTGCGCATGCATTTTTCCCATTTCATCCTGTTCTCTTCCATTTCTGTTATTGATGGTAGCTGAAAATTTCCTTCAAGAAAATGTGCTAACCACTTGGCCCTCATTTCAGTGGTGTACAGTGTTGCATGACTCTCTGAATATCCCAGTATTGCCAACTGTGGTATCTTCGGATGGATGCATTCCCTGTTATGTAGTCACAAACAGGAGGTGTAAAGTTACCACATTAAGTTTGGTCACATTCAGGTCCTGCGAATTGCTAGAGTAATTTTTTGCTGAATAAAGTTGGTATGTATGCTAATTGTGTCTATTGTTTGGTTTTGAGTACCTGTAAAAAGGAGCTGCAGATCCAATTAGGTATTTCTGAAAGTCGATTGACTTGAAAATGCTTGCAAACTTCTGATCACTTTTATATCCAGTTGCAAAAATGACTACATCTGTTTCTAAAGGGAAATCTTCATCATCTATAATTAATCCAGTTTTGCAGAACCTGAAAGTTCGTGCCTTTTTCAGGATAAGGGATCCCTCACTGACCCTTTCATAGAACTGCGCTGGCAAAACTGTCAGCATGCAGGAGCGAATCTGTGTGAGGAAACCATGTTGCGGAATCATATTATACTTTGACAGGGGGTATAGCCATTTGAGGTAACACTCGACGATCTTTGAATATATCCATAGCTGAAATCATGTCACCATCTGATCAGTGGCAAATTACTCTTGAAAAACATGAAACTTGATTGTTCCTTAATATCTAGATTGTAGATTCCCCTGTTTCTAGCTATCTTTTGGGTTTTTCACTGTACAGAACTTGTGAAAAGGCACAAACTTGAAAGTACATGTAAAGCAAAGAAGGTGGTACCAGTGGTGAAAGCAGAACGGCTAAGAGCCGAAGGAAGAAACCTTCACCAGGCTTATGGACTATGAGCTCTGAGAATCTATTTAGATTCCAGAAGGTAAGTATAACCAAGTTCTCTGGGACTGACCAGTGTGCTGTCCTGAATAGCAATGTACATGGATACTTTGCCCCTGTAAAGACAATTTGTCAGTAAAATATTAATTTTAAACTAGATATCACATAATTGAAGAACTTGTCTCGACTGTCATGTGATTTGTGTAGTACGAATAGGAATAGCCTGTCACCCCAATTTCAACCGCATTGGTCTATAAATAAGACGAGCTTTTCTTGGATACATTAACCAGTTTATTGCAAGTGTGTTTTGGAGTGGAGAGACACGGAGAGTAGAAAATTGTCATTTTCTCTGTTGTCTCGAATGAAAAATAGAAGGAAAACCGAGAATAATGTTTGGACGTACTGTTCACTTTAGCAATTTCCGTTCCAATGTCCATTGCTGACTTCTGGAATCCAACTACTATGACGCGCTTGTCTTTGATGAATTCAGCTGCGTTGTCCATTGCAGCATAGTCCATGGAGTGTACGACTTTGCCACCGAATACCTCTGGCCCTTTGTTCATTGGAAATTGTGGAATGTTGGCTAGGTCACTGAACTTCCCAAGGCACAAGATTACAAAATCAAATTGGTATCCCTGGCAATACATCCACATTTGACATTACTCACTACGTGTCACTGTTGTTACTTGAATAATAGTATTATTCTTAATGCTCAGCTATCCCTTTTTTTTTTTTTATTTCAGTTACCATGAATGTCATGATATTTTAATACAATGTGACACAGAAAACTGTTACCACATCAGTATTGAATATGACTCTATAGCTTCAGAAACATGTAGCAGGGGAACGGAAGAAAAGTAAAGATAGTCTGGAAAAGTGAGAAGAATAATATTAGCGTGATTAACATTAACATGATTATAAGAAATTTGGACATATTAAATAATTTTATGTGATATACTTAGTCCCCTCTGAATAAAGAAAGATATGGAATGAGAGTTATGTACCTTAATGGTATCTGCAGAGTTTAGCAGATCCTGTACGTTAACATTCCATTTCCCTTTAGGTGAGAAGGCCTCACTGGTGCTACCCCAGAGTTCCCAAGAAGACATATCCTCTTCAGGTGATGTGCAATAGTCAATGCTGATGACTTTATAACTGAACTTGATATGTGGAAGAATGTTGAAGTGGAGAGCGTACGAGTAGATGTACTCCATAACTTGGTGGTGATCAGGAAAGGACTCTGTTACTGAACCCGGCCATGCAAAATCTGAAAACTGGTAGTGGTTTTTGGGAGTTTGCAGCTTAGTAGAGTCCAAAGTCTGTGCATGGACCATACTCCTCCGATGCAGTTGCGAGCTTCAAAGACTGTCGGAGAGAAACCCTTTTGCAGTGCATATTTGCATGCAAGCAAGCCACTGATTCCGGCACCTATAATCGCTATTGTTTTCTCCATTTTGAGTGCTGCATGTTTTGGTTTGTGAGTTTCCATGGCCAAATTGTCACCAAGTGCCTGACTCGGTGTCACGTTGCTCGTTTTATATTATGCCAAGTATTAAGTGCTTTTGCTGTTAGTGGGCCTTTCATTTTGTATAATAAATGTGGTTACTATCAAAAGACAATTTTGTCCATTTAGTTAGTTGAGTTTTTCATAAATGTGGTTCTGGCCTTCTGTTCTGAAGGGAAGAGAAATTGGTTTCTAGTGTTTTAATTAGCTAGCCCTGATCAGTGAACTGAATTGCCTTTTCTTTATTGCGATTATACACCTCAACTCCCCTCAGATTTTTTGGCCAGCATAAGATATTCTGATACCTTCCTTGCTTTAATAATCTGTAGGACAAAAGATTGGAACTAAAGAAATGTAACAAAGACAAGAAAGGGAAGAAACGATTAAATGTCCTTTTAAGTAGAAAAGGCCTGGAATTTGAAGATATTTTCCCTGTTCAAACTTCAAATAAGAGAGCAGAACACTTTGGAAACTGAAGTTGTAACTAAGAGACCAGCCGAACAATCTGATAGGGTCATCAAAGACATATTTGTTGTTGTCCCGACATTAGTAATTACGCATCGCCTTAGACCATTTCATCAGGATGACAGGAACTAGGAAGAACCAGTTTTGTTCAGATTGTGGAGGAATTGCTAAGGCGTCTTGCTCATTCTGCAGAGCTTTTTAATCCTCTTTGTCTGCCAGATTAAACTAGCAGAATAAGATTTTTTAAGTCGGTTGTTTTTGTTATTCAGGACAATCATTTGTTCTTAGTTGCTCGGGAACAAAAATTCGGCTACTTTAACCTTTTTCTAGTGCAACAGGCCAATCGACATGAAATTAGATTATAGCCATATACTATATGAAATTGCAATCCAAAATCATGAGAAGTCCATAATATGAGGCTAATGGCAATGGGTTCAATCCATTCCTTTATACTAACTTTTTATTTTGGAACTTTGAAACTGTAAATGCTTGCGTCGCAGTAATGGATAACATTAACTCGAGGACAGCTTTATTACAAAACTGTGTCAATGAAAGTAGCCATAGAGTTCCAAGAAGCAGATGCAACAGTTCCATGGATTAGTATCATCTGTTGTTGGAGCAGTCAAGATAACTCTGAAGAATCTGAAGGGAAGCAGAGCGTTCGGGCCATGGATTGGCCATGATGCAAACTGACCAGGCTTGCAAAGTGTTTCATCGTTCTCGTGTATTCTCAAGTTACTCCAGTTCTTCCCATCCAAAGATCCCTGAAATTGTTATCCAAAGATTCTTTTATTACCTCACTCCCAACTCGTCTAAGTTGTGCATGCAGTTGAATAAAGGTATGAACAATGTTCATATGGAGTCATAGGCGATGAGTATGTATTTGCTGATTTACAGATCTCTACCTGAAAATCCCAACTTCTCATGAAAGCTCTTGATCCATCCTGCCTTAACGTGTAATAGTTGCACATCAGCTGCAGTAGTCATAAACAAAATTTCCATCAGAAATTTTACTTCCGTTGTCTCACTATTGATGTCTCCTCTCAAAGTTTGGGACATCAATAGGCCATGTTTCAGTACCTAGAAAATGCTGCATCTGAAGTAAAGAAAGTACAAAACTTGATGCCTAGAAGGGGGGTTGGGGGAGAGAAAGGCAGGTGTTTCAACATAGAATTCTCCCTACTTAGGTGGGTCAAGAAATATATGGTTACTCAGTAAAAGTAACAAGATGACTTCTTTGTCTTAACTCATCATGTAATTTAGTTGCTCAAAACAACAATCTTGTGTAAACTGCAATGAGTTGTGTACTCTCCATAAACTACCAGATACAACCTTCAACTCCCAAGAAAGAGGTTTCAAGTCTCAAACATGTCCGATTGTCAGTTGCATCCATTTTACCACCCCAAACAAAGTTCATTACTCGGGACATGTAGTTAACAAATGATGAAGTTTAAGTAAAATAGTCAAACCTGGTGATCCGAACCTATGTCAATCATCCACCATGAAGTATTCCTTCCATCCTCCATTCTTGGCCCAGCAAAAGACGTACCCTGGCATCCAAGAAGTTTATCTCATTTTCTAGTCAACAAAGCTCGTATGAGTGATGGTTTAAATAAGCTCAGTTCACTAGAAGCCATACCTGATAATTCCTTGATGCCAAAACCTTAGGGTCGGTGAATCTTGATATGGGACTGCTAGCAGTGACAGTTACTTTCTAAAAGATTCCACTTCAGATGTAAGTAACACAAAATAAAGGAACTAATAATAGATACGAAAATTATTAGCAGTTCCAAACTTTTACCTTAGAAAGAACAGGATTTACCCACTGGTGTTTGCCATATGATGTGCCTGCAAAATAAAGAACCCCATTGCTATCCCCATCACATATGTACTGCAGTTCCTTAAAACTCGACTGCCTGTGTCGAAATCTGACACTTCAAGAAATGATAGTTCATCAGCATTTGAAAACTACGGTTTTAAGTATATGAATAATTAAGACATCTACGTTATATTATATAACAATTCAAGATCAGGAATAGAAGCAAGCATGAAAACAAAGGCAAGCAACAAAAACAAATGATAAAAAAAAACCAGTTTTTGTTAAGTCTTAAGTGCCCAGTATTTGAAGCTAAAAGGATGCAAACTAAATGACACTATAATGAAAGCAAGTAACCAAACAATTTGCAGAATAGACCAAAAATCATGCTAGACACCAGATTCACAGGTGCAGAGATATATGGTCTCTTTTTGTGCAGAGAATCAAGGTGCAGACAAATATTGTTCTTCTACATTAGTGGGGAATCTGGAGACAAATTTAACAAATTAGACATGAAGCTGAAAGAATTTGTCTAACTTCAACCAACATCAGATTGATTACTTACTTGTTGGGGTCTTTCACAAAAGCATTATGTCCAAGTTCCAGGAATGCGATGGCTTCTTTCACCTGTCAAAATGTTTGTTAGACAAAGATATCAGAATTTCAAACATCGCAATTGGCTTCCAATCATGCATCTTTCTCTCAAGTTTGGCTCACCAAATAGTCAAAAGTAGGGATGTGCCTGCTAAGGTTGCTCCTCTCTAACTGCAAGATGATAACAGGACAAGTTAACTTTTCTGCTTCAAAGAACAAGCAAATAAGTGGAAAAAATCTGCATCAATATACCCTCTTAAGTAGTGAGCATGGAAGCAATGAGAAGCGCACATGAGGTAATTGAACATTTAGAGACTCAAATCTCTCCCTAAAAAGTAGCACTGGTGCTGAATTTTGCAGCATTTCATCAATGCTCTCCCATCCACACAACTCTTGTGCTTGTAGGCACCACAGCAAGACAGCATTAAGAACCCTTTCTTCAGAGGTTACGGTCAAATCTGGATGCTGTGAAATCCAAGAAATGTATACAGCATATTTCACCATACAGCATATTTGATATATTAGTTTAATGAAAAAGACACTGGAATTTTGGCCGAGGACCAAGAGTCTCAATATTCAAGACCATCAATGGTCGGGCCAAAAAAAAAAGTGCATCACTTCATTATGGAAACCAACTCTAACTAAAAAAGAATATATCTTCCAACTGTTATCCTGATATTTTCCAGTTTCACAGATTTCCCTCTCTTATTTTGTGGTGCCCGCAGGCTGGGAGGGGATTTTGGGAGAAAGTTCCCAATAAAGTGAGTGCCTAGAATTTTTCTTCCTTCCATTTTTTAAATATGTCCTCCACAAACTTATCAAAACAATGTCATTGTATTGCTCTTTCCAAAACAATAAAAATACTGACTCCAGATCTCTATAAGAGATGATGAGCTGGTGAAACAATGACAATGTTAATCCTAGTTATTGTTTAGCTATTTAAGAAGAATTAACAAAGCAAGAACCCACCTGTAAGATGTTGCCAAAGAAGTTTCTTCATCCAACATGACAAAGTCAATGCTGGCTGTAGTACAATAATCAAAATGCATTGAGAACTTCCTCTTGCATGTTTCTTCAATAAGTTTACATGAAGGAACAGATGGAATCACTTGAAGAATTGGACAGACTGAATCCTGCAGCAAAGTTCAACTGTTAGACAAATACATAACAAGCCAAATACTTTGCCAAAACTGTCTGCTTCCTCGCCCATAAAACTTGTCTTAAAGAAAAACTGGATGTATGACCTTCTTTGAATAGAACTCCATCCCTGCATATAATATGTAGATGAGAAGTATCAATATTTATAACTCAACATCATCAAAGGGCTCGCTCGAGTTGACAAGTCCGAACTGCACAACTCCTCCATTCCTTAAATTTTAGTCCCCCAAGTAGAATATTAGGAGTATAATAAAAGTGATACACAAAATTCAGGATTTAACTAATGAACATTGTTGATCACTGAATCAATTACCTCTGAGAGGCGCTCCAGTATGAAATGTTTTGCAGCATTCCTGATGAAGAAGAGTAACCCCAAACTGATCTGCCAATAGAAGAAGCTGGAGCAAAAGTGTACCAATGTCCAAGATATCTCCTTTAGAGAATTCCCCATTATATCATGAACTCAAGCATTACCCGAAATGCATCAAAAGAAACGTCTTTCAAGCAAATTGTGGGTGAAACCGACTCGCTCATTCCATTGGTGAACATCTGCAAGATGTGAATGTTTCTGCTTTTTCAGTAACAATACCATAGAATGTACAAAACATAAGAATTATTTGCTGCTACAGTAACAAGCATTCAACAAGTAAAACTGTTTCCAGAACTCAAATGATAATAATGTATGAATGATAACTCCAATTCCAAGCACATAGGAAGTTCATTGATATTTGTAGCCTTGGATAATTTAAAGGTTGATTTTCAGGCATCAAAATGAGTTCTAAAAAAATAAAAGAATCCAGCTAATTGCATAATGAATGAATGGGCCTAACAGTTCAAACAAATCTTAGGAGGTCAAAATCATAACCATTGGGATGTTCAACCAAATTATATATAGTAGCAATAAAGAATTAAGAAACTGGCATACCTTTGTAAAAGGAATGCTCCACAAACCAAGGACAATTTTATGAGCCCGTGCAACAAGGCCATGGCCTTCAATGCAAATGTCCACATCACAGTATCGACCATCCAAGTGAAATTGCTTAAGCCTCTCTACACTGATGGGTAGGCCATGTGGGAAGGCTGCACTGCAACGCCGAGTATTTGGATGTGAAAGTTCCACACCATTACCTGAGTTGAACATCTTCTTGTTGAATTTAGACCGTTCAATAATTTCTTCAGACTGCTTTGTCAAAGATATCACTTCAAATTGTAAACTTAGATCCCTCAAGGAACTGAGATGTGACTCAGGAATCTATAGGATTCAAATGAAACAAAAATTTCAGACACAAAATCTATCATAACAATTTCCCAGAATTAAGAGGAGCAAGCAATATATAAAATGCTAAGAACCATAAGAAAAAGCACTCAATATATTCTTCTCCTAGTGATGTACACAACAGATGCATGTCTAATCACTATTAGGAAGGAACCGATAACAGAAGTATCAACCTTCCAAATGATAAAAACACCACATTTAAAGAAAATTTTCTTTAAAATATATGCCAAGAAATAGAAACACAAAAATGATGACAAAGAGTTGGATAACAAGACTGACCTGGGTATGGCCCGTATAGATATATTGCAGAAATGCATGTAGAACTTCATAGTCTATATTAGAGAGGTGGACAATATCATTGAGAGTTGACCCAAATTCAAAATTTCCTGATGCTGCCAGAATCACCTTGTGAGCTGGGACAGCTCTTTCCTCCTTCCCAACAATGAAAAACATGTCCGATAGTTCCCAACTTTCAAGAAAGTTTTCTAGACCCCATTTCTCATAGTCTCCAATATCAATTTCCAGCTCTTCTTCCCCATCATCAAATCTATCATATTCATCAGATTCTACATGTGTTGTCTCATATGTCTCCACAAGGACATATGGCTTTGTGTGAGAGGCAGCACACTCACATTTCTATACCCAACATGCTTATCCCAACTGCTAAGACCAACATACTGTACAGTACAGTTGGGTTTGGAGTCAAGCCACTGAAAACAAAGATTCTGAAAAGGATACCTTCCCTTGCCAATGCTAATTAATCCATCATAAACACTGATCCAGTAGCTTTCAAACGTGGAAGAACAGCAAAGACCAATCCCAGTCACGTCCACCACTGTTTTGCCATCAACCTCAATTTTTAATCTCTTATTCTTATGACTACCAATGATCACTGTGTAGTGTGGATTATTGTCCCTTTTGTAATGGTACTGCTGACTACCCACATGCTCTCTAAACACAATGGTTACATCATTGTGAGCAAAAGCATCAAAAGCCACACAGCCCCTTCCTGCTTCTCTGAACCTTAAGTCATCAAGCCAAGCACACTCAAAGGGTGCTACAGTAAGGAACTTTTTCTGCTTCTTCTTCTATCATCTCTCCTTATAGGGAAAAAACCTTCTTTACTCACTTGATAGTTGATACTGGTACTTAGAAATGCGCCCTATATAACAGGTACAAGACTACACTTGAATGGATCATCCAAACAATATACTAGTAGTTGCCAAATGAATCAAATGGAATTGACCCGAGAAAACGACAATAATGAAGTGGAAAAAAAGAAAGGTGGTCTTAACCACAATGCTAAAAGTATCAGATTGCAAATAGTGATATTTCATTATCCACCCAATGAAAAATGAAACTACTAGGGATCTTATACAGTTGCAAATGTCACTATCTAAAACAGACCCCAGAAATTACACGAAACCATACAAGTAATGCAAATTTCCAGAGCCCCAGAAACAAGTGCAAATATCAAAGGAACAACTTTCTATAAATCAATCGTAAACCACATTTTTTATCCAGCATATCCCAACAAAAACATTAAATATCTTGCCAAAACAACAAAAATGAATTAACTCAAGTACGCAACTCCTCAAAACACCCTGAAAAAGACAGAAGTCTGGCTAATGGCTATTCATGAAAAAAAACACCCCAAAAATATCAAAGATTGTCATCACAGATAGAAGGGACCTTCCCAGTTCCCACCACCAACCCGCACCCGCAACCCTCAAAATCCCAAAAATAAACCATAAAGACAAACAAACAAACAAAAAAAAAAAAAAAGGATTTTCATGGGC
Source organism: Cinchona pubescens (assembly GCA_025175665.1). Classification (NCBI taxonomy): domain Eukaryota; kingdom Viridiplantae; phylum Streptophyta; class Magnoliopsida; order Gentianales; family Rubiaceae; genus Cinchona; species Cinchona pubescens. The sequence continues at coordinate 948,521 of JANKKI010000233.1, forward strand.
AATTTCTGGTGGGTTTTTTCTCACCTGTATTACATGTTCATTGCAGGCTCCAGCATCGCCAATCGACAATATAAAGTTTGGATCTTTTTTAACTCTTTTTGTAACTAACAACCTCAAAATAGTTTTGTGGAATTAGATCATGTATGCATATATCATAGGTTAAAATGGTACCTTAAAGTCTATAAAATTGAGGTCAGAGGCTGACAGAGAATACAAATGTAGTAATTGAAAAAACCTGGTAACCCAGCAAAGTACCACCGTATCAGTTATTGGAAATTTAATGCTTGTTAATAATTATTCTTGTGACACTCCGTATATTTACGGAAATATTTGGCCACTTGCTGGGATATACATAATAATTTGGTTAATTACCCTCTGTGTTACTTATTCTATAATAAAATATGAACCATTGATATGATTAAAAATAAATAAATTATATTAATCTCATTTTATATTTTAATAAATATGGATTAATTATTTTATAAATATATATTGTACTTATTAGAGAGATACATAATTTGATAAACTATAACGGCGAATATATACTAGTCACATTATAATGAAAAATGAATTATTAACATGATTAAAAAATAATTAAATCACATTAATTTTTAATTATTTAATTATTTATATTCCTCATTTTATGTTACAATAAGTAACAAAAACATTTTCGTACAATTTCAATTAAGCCATGAAATCTAATAATTTTTTAAAGAATTTTTTCATGATAGGTAGGACTCTGAAAATAAGAATGGATAACAGAGTCTGATTGGTTAAAATGAAAGAAAATTTTACGATTTATTTTAGAGAAATATTTTTTTATATTTTAAATATTTGTATTGTATAAATTTTTAAATTTAAAAATAATAATTCATTAAAAAATATCTTAAAATTTCCCAAAAAATGAATTTTGGCCAGTTTCCAGGATGTGTACAGGTATATCCTAAATTTAGTACGGAAGATATTTTTAGGAGTTGTAAATCCTCCACGTTGGATTGAGGTGTTCTGTTTTGTCTCTATTTTTACAACCTCGTCTGTAGCCAATTACCCATGTTTTAGCAAATCGTTAAAAGCCACGTTGCCAATTTATGAATTAGCACTAAATGTCCTCAATAAGTAGCACTACATTTTTACACTTTATTATTATTTTTGTTAAGCTGACGATGACAAGTCCGTTGTAGTCTAGGTGGTTAGGATACTCGGCTCTCACCCGAGAGACCCGGGTTCAAGTCCCGGCAACGGAATTATTTTTGGTCCACTGTCTCTTCAAATTCATTTCAGTTGAAGGATATGTTCCCTTCAAATAATTTCACTTTTTTCTGTTGATTTTGGGTAGCCAAGGAAGCAGAGAATAACAACTCAACAAACTGCAAGCCAATATTCATGCAATTCTTGGCATTTTTTTTATTTTTTTCTCAACTGTCTTCTTATCAGGGCTTAGCTTAGGTGCTTCCTTCTCCTATCAAGGGCAAGGGGCATTTACCTAAAAAACCAACTTCCATGATGAACATGAATCTGAAAAAGACACTCCCCATTACTTCATTTTCCAAGATTCAGGAGTCATTGTTTACCATTTCTGCATGATAATTCTAGAAAGAAGCTCAAACTCCATATGGCTGAAACCACCACAAAGGAAAACCTAGCAAACTTTCTGATTTATGTTATGAAGTCTTCTCCCTCCTATTTATTGATCATGAAGACTTTCAGTCCAATGCAGCAATGTAGGTTAATTGAGAGGTATTTGTGTTCAAAGATCCAAGTCCAGCAAGAGAACAATAAAATCATCATTTAGAAGAAGATTCTGTAAAGAACACGAAAATCAACATTCAGAATGGCTGCTGTACTTGGTATTTAAACAAACCAACTTGGTTCCATGCAAGACATTATTGGATCAAAAGGCAGAGTCAACAAAATGCATAGCTGATTTCAGGCAAAAACTTCATAAATCAGTTCAACAAAATGCATCCCAAAAGCAAAACCCAGACAAGTTTGTACATCAGTTCAAAGAAAATGCAAGGCAACTTATGTTGCTCAACACTGGCCCCAAATCAATCCTGCTGAAACTTTGCATCCAAAAGAAATAGGGCAGGTCGTGATTTAGCAGCATATCCATATTTTGATGTGCTATACTTTCGGTGGACACCACTAAGCTTGCCAGTGCCAGCTTTCTGATGGAAAGTAACCATCAGTTTTGAGCATTCCCTTAAATAACCAAAAAGACAGACACGCAATTAGTCTATTACTCACTCTCTAACATAAAAAGATCCATCCATTAGGGAAAAACATAGGCACAGATAGAAATCACTCACAAAAGCTGATCTTCAGTGTAGTTTGTGTGCGTCTCACATGTCTTAGTCCACTTCTTGAACCCATTGAGAGAGCATTGTGCAGTAAAGATTGCTGCTGCTGCTAAGAGAGATGGTCGGAACCTAAGCATTTCATACTCGACGAGGCACAGCTCTGTGATGCAGAAGGACAGAAGCTCCAACTAATCACCAGAAGATGCCGGAGTTATATTAGATAAATCAAAGTGGTGTAAAACTTTCACATACGCTAAATAACAAAACCAACCTTTTTATCAGATTGAGCAGCTTTAAGAAAGCGCCTCATAAAGACATAAGGAGTAGGCACTGATAGATTAAACTGCAAGGTATTGACCATTAAGCTCTCCTGCAGCCCAGCCATTTAAGTTCTAGTTATTTGACAAAGGAAACCTTCATATATAAAATATCAAATGATAGTTAATATATACCGCACCAAACCTACCATCTCAAGCACTTCTTTTCTGGTATAAGCCCTGTCTGAAATCAATATGAGATCTTCAACAACACGGAACAGAAACTTCTTCATATTTGCAGGCTAGAAGCATGGCTGTCACTCCAACAAGTTGGAGTTTCTTTCGCACCACAGAAACGATATTTAAGAATCTATCGATGAGATTCACGGTTAAATATAAGGTCTCATCAATCAGTTCAAACTTGTAATGCACCTGTACATTCATAAGAATCAGAACTATGTTGTTAATGAGACTGCAACTTTTTTCTTGTTTTTTGTCATTTTACAAATTTTAAGGATGCCATAGTAAGTAAAGCAACATGATGTTTTTACCTCTATCAGCCAATCAATTAGAATACCTCTCATTCTCTCATTAATATCAAATTGCTGTGCCATGTAGTTTGATTGGACACAACTAGAAAGCTGCAAAAAAGAATCAAAGAAAAGAAAAGGTAAGAATGGTCGACAAATAATGGACAACTATTTCCTACTGTCCTGTTTTTATTTTGGGCAGATAATACTCTCACTTCTTTCACACGCTACCACAAATCACAATAGAGAACATCTTTAAACAGGTTGTGGCTTTTACGCTTAAGCAGGCACTAGTAAGAAATCTGAAAAGAAAGCAGTACATTTAAGTTTTATAATTCAAGTTCTAACAGTTATAAGATGTTCAGTTGAAAGGAGGCTTTTTTGCAATATTAGATGAAGGACATTTAAGATGAGGCAAAGAAATCTGAAAAGAAAGCAGTACATTTAAGTTTTATAATTCAAGTTCTAACAGTTATAAGATGTTCAGTTGAAAAGGAGGCTTTTTTGCAATATTAGATGAAGGACATTTAAGATGAGGCAAAGAATATGTGTAGAGCTGAATGTAAGCAAACTTGATACATAGTTCACTATCCCTATAATAATAAAATACAACTACTGGAAACAATGAAAAATAAACAAGTAGGGTCTGAAATCCTAAAGAATGAAGAGTTTGTAGTATGACCTCTGTCCTTTTGTAGTGGGCATGCATATCATCAATATATTCCACAACTGCTAGGGTATTCATCTTATCAACACTGTCTATGTCCACAACTTCTTCCTTGGCTATTATATCCTCCATCTCAAATTCAGCATCCTACAGTGTCAAAAGTACAGGATGAAGGAAACCAGTCCAATAAAACGGAATACAAATCTTAAAGTGAACTAAATACCATTCTATCTATTTCCTCGAGCATAGCTTCAGTGTGTTGCACGGACATGGGCACTGGATAGTCATCATTTTGCTTATAGTCCACATCAATAATGACACAATCTTCTGATGCACTTGCATTAGGGACTGATTTGACCAGTGGCTTTGTTTCCTATGGTATTAAAAGATCATTTTCACATATTCAGACTTGAAATACCAACCAATATAAAATATTGACAACAATTATAGACTTCAACATTCCTCTCCAAAAGAGACATATACCTGAACCAGAGGCTGCTGCTGTTTTGTTGCCATTTGAGCAGCAAACTTCCTAATCAAGTAGCAAGAACCAAAAAAAAAAGAAAACAAATAGACAAAGTGACACAAAATAACTGATTCTGCAACAAAATTGTGCAATTTCTTAATTTTCACTAACCAATATTAAGAAAGAAAGCATAAAGACACTTGAATTACAGAACCAACACAAAAGAAAACAGAACACACTAACCTAGTAATTGGTCGATGGACCGGAATAGGAGGAATCTTACAAGCAACTGCATTCCTGAATTAAAATGACAAGGGATTCAAACAAAACAAAAGATAGCAGTGAATAATTCATTTAAATTCATAAAAAGAATGAATTTTGAAGAACCTTCAAGATTAGGGTTTTAGGGATCATACTCTGCCAAGACACCTGATCTTTTGTGGACAACACAAGGATAAGGTGGAGCTTCTATTATATTGCGATTAATGGTGCTCAATGCTCTCCTATTCTGCCCAATTGCTTCCATCAACTTTCCTCCTCTGGCCCCTATTTCCCCTTTCATAAACAATCAAAACAAAAGGGTTTTGTAAACAAGTTTTCCCAGATCATGCCAAATTAAATAAATCATCAAACTAAAAAAAATGGTTTAAAAAGAAAGATCAAAAAAAGAAGGAAGACAACATCCGATTCAAATCTCAAATACCTTGAATGTTAGAGGACCTGATTGCACCCGGATAATTCTCATCTGATCCTGCCATCTTCGCCATATTCAAGAACACCTATGCATAAAACAATAGAAAAACAATAACCCATCAAAATCCCATTCAAGAATTTAATATAATTTTTTTTTTTTGAAACCTTATTTATCAAAGAAATCATGAATAAGAGACAAAAAAAAAAAAACCCAATTCCCCAAATATTCTCACAAAGAATCCCAGAATAAAAATCTGCTGTAATTTTGAATAAATGAATAACCTTGAGTTATTTCAGTTGAAGTGGTTCCCAAATTGGAGAGACAGACTAAAAAGAAACCTCCATAAAATTGATGAATGGAGGGATGATTGATCTTGAAGAAACTCTCTCTCTAACTTTCACTCTACTGGGAGTAATATTAAGGATCGGATAAAAGCGGAATTGAAGGGTAAACAGCGGAAATATGTCCGGACAATAGCCCTCTTTTTCATATTTTTGAAACCAACGGCTAGTAAATCATGGCCGTTTGATCAAAAGTTGCGATGGTCTGCGTTGGCTCAACGGTTCTTGGACCCCACCCGAGTTCCTTGTGCTTTCAAATTTTGTTACTTTGATTGTATGATTGGCTTGAATTAGTTTAAAGGACTTTGTTGGAACATTAAAGTCAACCAGTCCAATCCAATGTTATTTCTTCATTTTTTTTTAATCAAAAAAAGTTTATCATGAGTAATTAAATAATATTTTGAATTACACTTACCCTGTTTATGCAAGTAAAAGGGGAAAAATATGTCAAATATCGTAAAATCGAAAACATCTAAGTCTTACATTATGAGAACAAAAAAAAAGTCTCCGTTAATTCCCGCAACCAATTTTTTATTTTTATATTATGTTTTTTTTTTAAAGGATTTACGATTCATTACATTAAAGGCTTTTAATGAACTATTGAAACTATTGAGAAAGTATCAAATGCTAACGATGACGTAGTGTCTGAAATTTAAAGGTTTATTTTGAGACATTTTAAGCTTTCTAAGATCTGAGTGACTGAAAATGATTGGAAAATGAGGAGATGAGAAGAAGACGAGAGGATGATATCTAAGTGTGAGAGGGAGAGGCAGCCAAAATGAGTGATAAGTGATAACCTTATTAACTTGTAAGTTGTAAGGTAAAAATACCGTTAAGAAAATTTATAAATTTATGTTTAAAATAAATTGAGTCGAGTTACTAAAATGTGATATTGTACCCGAATTTCACCTTTTACTTAAACAATTCAATCTTCTATTTTACCCGACTTTATAATGCAAATCAATAACCCTATTTTTCTAATTACGAATAGAGCATATTAACTAGTTTGTTGAGTTAGCAGATTAGGATGAACACTCTAATAAGAGTTGGGATGCTAGCATAGTTCTTTCGTTTTTGGTAATTTAAAATTTAAGAGAAAGGTAATTTATTTATTTATTTGAGATTATGATAGACCACCAACACATATATGGAAGAATTATGACAGATCACTTGCACATATTTGTCAATAATCAATACTCAAGTATTGTCATTTGTAATTAAATTTGTTAGCAACTATAGAAAGAGGAAATGCACCTTGTTACTCTCTCCCACAGTACCAGATTTTTAGTTTATTTTTTTAAATTTTTGGGTAATTTGTCTTTTAAATGAATAAATATAATGATGAATTGGTCTTTCAAAATCTGAACAATTTTGCCGACAACAGTGGCTAGACTGGTAACCAATCTCCACGGCCTTTTTTCCAATATTTTTTCCCTACAAGGGGTGAAGGGAATAGTAAGTTCATAATTTGGACGAATTGTATAGCTGTTACGTACCATAAAATAAGCAAATGATTTTTGTCACTCCAGCAAAAGCCTTTCCCAAGTCTTTTGAATTTTGTGTGACATAATTATTATTCCTTCAAATCAAATGGTTACATAATCGTCTGTTTCACACCTTAGGTAGAATATTTTAATGGATTAATCTTGATTGTTGATATAAAAATGAAAAAAAGATAGAAGATATTTAGCAAATCAAATATCCGATCAGTTGATTTATTATTATATATTTTTTAATTTAACTAACTATCAAACTTCTAACCTATTTTCCTTAGAACAAAATTATTGCCAGTTTCAGTTCAGGATTTGAAGCCGCAAAATGTGTTGCTAAATGTAGGGGAAAATGTCCAAATACATAACAGCGGTCAGAAAAGAAAGAGCAAAACAAAACATCAACAATTAATAAGTCCAATATCTAACATATTGGTATTTCTCCATGCAAATTTTGTTCCAAGAAAATTTGAGAAAAAGGATTCCATGCATGTCAATTGTTTGTCCTTCTAAAATGTTGAAAAACTGAATAATTAATATGATGGCTGCCATGTAAAATTCTTGAGTTTCCTAGGAAAGAATAATGGTGACAGAAGTGGAATGCCACGTCCTACATGGGAAGATTAGAGAGGAAGACAATGACCCATTGAACCAGCCCGTCAAGAATCGTCATCAGATGGATGTCTTTCAACAACTTATAGCCACGATTGAAAATGTAAAATCCATCGGAGAATACAGGAAGACCCAAAGAAAAGAGTGCCAAAGTCTTGTTAGAAAATTGAATCTATTGTTACCTTTCTTAGAAGAAGTTAGAGACCTCCAAACACCAATTCCTGAAACAGCCCTGGAATGTTTGTGTAAATTGAAGATAGCCTTTCATTCTGCCAAGAAATTGTTGAATACTTGCCATTGTGGTAGCAAAATTTACTATCTGGTTCGGATCATTTCTTTGATCTGCTTGCTAGATGCTTCATTTTATGCATTTCTGATTTGTTATGTACTGATATTTTCCGCCTTTTTTCAGGCGTTAGATGCCGAAGCCATTATGGGCAGATTTCATTCTGTATATACGAAAATCAGCGAGGCATTAGATGGGATGCCGTATGAGGAGCTTGGAATTTCAGATGAAGAGAAAGAACAGGTGCAGTTTTTTCGCATAAAACTTATTTTGTCATAATTAACTCGTGCATTTTCTTTTTTTTCTTTTTTCTAGCAATATATGCTTTTAACTTTAATACAGGTTGAGTTGCTGAGGACACAAATTAGAAGAGCCAAGAATCGAATGGATACTCAGGATATGGAATTCACGATGGATTTGATGGTGGCATTGTCCACAGAGAATGATAGGAATGCAGACATTGCTAGTGTTGAAAGATTGGCTAACAAGCTCGGTTTGCATACAGTCGAGGAGCTCAAAGCTGAAACAATAGCTGTTAAAAAGCTTGTTAATGAAAGAAAAGGTCACAATGCAGAAGATACACAACAAATCATACATCTTCTAAACAAATTCAAGAAGTTTGCTGGTGTTGCAGAAACTGGCATAATTGATGACAGGGATAGGACAAAAACTCGCAAAAAATGTGCTTCTCTAGCAATCCCCCATGAGTTTCCTCTGTCCCATTACCCTGGAGATTATGACAGATCCAGTCATTGTAGCAACTGGACAGGTGATTCCATATTTCTCTAGCCAAATGAATCAGGAAAACAGAATGTAGTATATATAGATGTCTTTATTTAAAAATAAAAAAAAAATACAGAAATTTTAACTATCATTAGTACTGATTCTTTGTTTATAATCAATGACATTAATTTGAAGACATATGAAAGAGAGAGTATACAACAATGGTTGGATTCGAGTCATCAAACATGTCCAAAATCGGGACAGGTGTTAGCTCACTTATCACTAGCACCAAACTTTGCCCTCAGAAACTTAATTCAGCAGTAAAATGGTGTGCCAAGAACAATTTCCAACTTCCTACAAAGGAAGCACCCGCAAACCCTAAGAATCCCGCAGCTGAAAATGATGGAGAAATCTTAACCTTGGTTCGAAATCTATCTTCAAGTCAGCTAGATGTGCAGAGGAATGCAGCAAAGAAGATTCGTATGCTTTCCAAAGAGAGTCCCGAGAACAGGATTACAATTGCCAGTAATGGAGGAATCCAACCTCTTGTGCGACTGCTATCCTATCCAGATTCAAGAATCCAGGAGCATGCTGTGACAGCTATATTAAACTTGTCAATTGATGAGTCCAACAAGAAGCTGATATCCAAAGAAAAGCCTATTCCTGCTATAATTGAAATCTTGCAGAATGGAAATATAGGTGCTAAAGAAAACTCAGCAGCAGCACTATTCAGCCTTTCCATGCTTGATGAGAATAAAGCGACAATCGGAGCATTAAATGGCATCCCACCATTAGTATTGCTGTTAAAGAATGGTACAATCAGAGGTAAAAAGATGCTGTAACAGCCCTCTTCAATCTGTGTCTAAATCACTGTAACAAATCCAGGGCTATTGAAGCTGGCATAGTAACACAATTGCTCACTTTACTTGAAGATAGGAACTTGGATATGATTGATGAAATTCTGTCTATTATTCTACTTCTTGCATCAAATCAAGAGGGAAGGCAAGAAATTGGGCAGCTGTCATTTATTGAAACTCTAGTGAATTTCATCAGAGAAGGCACTCCCAAGAACAAGGAATGTGCAACTGCAGTTCTTCTAGAGTTGGGTACAAATAATTCTAATCTCATTCTGGCTGCACTTCAATATGGTGTGTATGAACATCTAGTCGAAGTCACCAAAAGTGGAACTGACAGAGGTAAAAGGAAAACAAATTCAGTTTTACAGCTCATGAGTAAGGCTGAACAAATTCCCTAGATAAATTATAGTCAAATGTAAAAAGTTATTGGTTGATAATTAGCCATGCTTGTAACCATCTTGTTTATGTAATTAAAATGTACTTATTTTGCAACATTGTGTTAATCACCCGAGTTCATTAAATTAAATAGCAATGTCATTTGTGAGTTTCTAAACCAAATTGCGGGCAGCTAAGTATTATTGAGTGTAAATAAAATTTGCTCTTCAGACAAAAATTCTTATGTTCTTGAAAATGCTTCATATAATAAGAGACATAATCTACACTCTATCAAAAAATGACAAAAGAAAGAAAGAAAGAATTTCTATAAAGGGTTTTTAATTTTTTCTAGTGTAGACAAAAATAAATAAATAAATAATTGAGGATCTTGTGTTGATTATTAGCACTATGAAAAATATTTGGTTAGTTTTGGACTCTATTAGTAAACGTTAAAACTTATTTACATGATCTGATATTATTTATTTTATAAATTTTAGTCCACATAAAAAAAATATACAAATAAGATAAAAAATAAAGTCTATATATAAGTATTTCCAATCACTGGTTTTTAAATTGAGAAAAATATAATTTTTGCCCCCACTAAATTTAGATCATGGTCTATTTTAGTCCTTAAAGTTTTATACAAAACACATTTAGTGTTCAAAATTTTCAATTTCAACTAATTTAGAACAAATTTAAAAATTTAACGATGGATTTAGCAACAGATTTTTGATAAAATCCGTTGCTAAACAATTTATCAACGGATTTGACGACGAAACGTCAAAAAATGTCTCATCGGTAAAATATAACAACGATTTTACCGATGAAATTTCAGTGATGGATTTTTCCATCGACAAATTGATTACTAAATTTGGTTTTGATACATTGTAGAAACCATAAATTAGCAATATGTTTTCTTAAATATTAACGACGAAAAAATACATCATTAATTTAAAAAATATTATAAAAGAATTTGCTTATGGACACATGAAGTATAAATTTAAATTAATATATTAATAATTTAATATTATTTAACATTTATAACTAAATATTGAGTTTTCATTTATTACATCAATTTCAACAAATATTCAAAAGATTAACCTTGCAAGATAAATCAATCTCATTATACTGCAAAAAGTGAATTATTATTGTTTTATTATAATTCAAAAATTAATTTTGAATTAGACTATTGTTTTAATTTATTAGTGAATTATTATTATTATTATTATTATCCTTTCGCTATATATAACTTTTCTAACACCAGATTAAATGGGTTGAAATCAATTAAGAGGTGTTATAACCTAAATTAGATTTAATAGTCATGTGTATAGAAAGTGTTATAACGTTAATAAGAATGGTGAATGTATAGATGTTGATAATCGAAGGGAAAAGTGAAAGTATGATTAAATATGTTTTAAATTGGTTGAGAGTAGATTCAAGAGTTACGTGTAATGTTCGTAACTTTTTTCTATTTGTAATTGACAAAAATTTCAAATTAATGCTAAATTAGAATATATTAAAAAGTTTGAGAATTAAATAAATTTTATTTAAAATTTGAAGGATCAAAATAGATCATAATCTAAATTTTGATATGCAAAATTGTATTTTTTATCACATTTAAAAATTAATATTTACAAGTCATGTAGTTTTACATATGATTGTTTCTCTTATGTAATTAATAGAATTTTTAAATTTATTATAAATTAGTTAAAATTAAAAAATTTGAGGACTAAAAATATTTTGTTTAAAATTTTGGGACGCACCATGTAAATGTTATACACATGCTGTGTCTTATACACATCTAAATGTGTTCTCTTTGCATTTATTGAAAAAATATTTAGGTATATCTGATTTTTATTTTATTTATAAATTTTGTTATTAAAATTTAATTTTAAAAAATTTTATTTAAATCAAATTAATATTATAAATTTTTTAAAATTTGATTCATATCACAAAATTTACAAATAAAATATTTTCTTGACGCAGACCCTTCTTTTGAACACTCCCTCTCCTCACAGTGGCACCGTCTCTGTCCTCTCTCTCCTCATTTCTCCCTCTTTTGGGATCTACCCCAAAGGCCCCTCTAGCGGTAAGTTCCCTCTCTTTCTCTGACAATTCTCTCACGGATTTACAACTGTACGAGGGGTGTGTGCATATGCACAGTCTTGTGTGTGGTTTTCACTTATGTGTGATTTTTGGTTGAAATGCGCTTTAATTATGAGTTTCTTGTGTTACAATCTCGTAAAAATGTTAGCTTGGTGAGATTTATTGGTAGAATTCAAGAGTTTTAGTTGCTGGCCCATCTGGGTTTTAAGTGAAAATGTTGTGTTTTTGGCTTCTTCCTTTCACACAGTGCATCAAAGATTTGAGGGAGTTTAACACACGTAATTATCTTAATCTTCTTTGTTTTTTCTTATTTGTGTAACATAAATGTTAATCTCTCCGTTGCATTCTATTTTATTTGGTATGATCAATCTTACGTATAATTTAAGAATAATCGATATTTGACCAATTAATAGAATGGTTTTCCTATTATTGTCTTTTAATTAAAATTTAAAATTTATTTGTTGGTATTTGATTTTTAAATGTTTAGAATAATTAATATTGAAATATGATGAAAAATTTGTATGATGGGTAAATTAGTTTATATTTATTTGTCATCTTAAAGAGTGTTAAATAATTTGAAACAAATTAAAATCAAAAGAATAACAAATAAAATAGGACGGATGGACTAATAATTTTCTTGCATGGCTTCTTACTCTTCTACAGTCGTTCTTGTACTACCAGTCAAATTGTGTTTAATTATATGCTTGGAATTAAATTATTCCCTTTTATTCTCTTTTAATTCTTTGTCTGATTTCAGGTAGATTTTCAATAATACAAGGGAAATTAGGCACTGTTGTATGTACTGCAAGATGCTAGACTGATGCATGATTTCGTTAATATGTCATCTAGCTGAAGTAAAGAGTTGATAATTGTCTACATATTGGAAGTCCTCAAAAAAAGAAAAACATCGAAATGCAGTTAATTTTTCTTTTTCTTGATTTTGCTTAAACTACCCAACCCATGATATCATTCTATTGCTGTTCCACGAGACAATGGTTTACTTGTTCTACAATTTGTTTCCCTTTTTCATGTTATGCACTCCTTATTGGGTTGTGGCAGATTTAGGGAATGTGTTGAGGTTGAATTGTAGAATGGACATGTCATTTGACTCGTTTTCATATTATCACGTTTTTTTGTTTTATTTTATTATGTCTATCCAGTGGGAAATTTACCAACTGCTTAACCATTCGTTCTATGGTCAGGTCTCTTCTGAAAGTCCAACTGTATCCATTGATGATGCAAATGATGAATGCCGAGATTAATTACAATGGAGTGGTTAATGGTGGTGTTGCAATTCCATTTTTTAAGCAGGGCAATGGTGGTATAGGCTTATCTTCTTGCAATAAGCAGCCACCTGGTGCAGCCAAAAAGACAGCATTGAGAGATGTGCAGAATCAGTCCAGTGGCTTGGCACAGAACCATCAAGAGAATTCAAGCTTTCTTGCTGGAGGAGCCGATGCAGATGGAGTTAGAGTTTGCTGGAATAAGAGGCTTACACCAGAATGCCCTTCTACACATGAATAGGTTCTGCTTTCTTTCCAGCCTTAACCAATTCTTGTGCAAATGAGCATATTATGAATGCTTGTAGAAGTTTGGGTTAGAACTAGGCAGAGGAAAAATTCAAAGCGATACGAATAAGTTTTCTGGTTCTCCTCAGTTCAGGCAACTGCAACTATTGCAGCAAGAAACTCCTTGAAAACAAACTCAATTGAGGGCAAGCAATAATTTTTGTGTTCCTGCTGCTGCACTGAATAATATCCCATCCATGAATAGTACACTTATCACTTGGTGGACCATCAGCTCCAAATTTTCTTGGCAAGTATGCCACTATGGTGCAATCTACCTAGTCTGATTCTCTTAAGGACACCTTAGACTGTCCTAGTTCTGTTGATCTTAAGGTACTCATCATCAGCAAATGATGGAACGGTATATCCACCTGCAAAAACTTTTGAAGGAATGTGATGAGTCAAACGGTAGGAATTACATCCAGTGTAAGTCCATCGATTCCTGGATTCCTATTTTATAATCTCTTCTTCTTTTTTGTCAATTCTTTAACTATTCAACTGTAATGGCTGCTTGATTTTATTTTATCAGTGCTTCAACATCTATCCCCAGCTGAGCTTAGCAGGCATGCCTTTGAGGTGGAGGCAAGAGCAACTCAATTAGAAATGGACGAGGGTAAGGGTGTTTTTTTGTCTTCAGTTTCTGTTCATTCTTTTCACAGGAAAAAATTGAAAACTAGCTTCTGAAAGTTAGTTCTTCTAGGATGGAATTTCAGAATGGTTTGAACTAAACATGGATGGCTCTCATGCATTATTTATTTTGTTTTTTGGTGGGGGAGGAGGTGGGTGAGTGGGGGCAGAGGGATTTGATGGAGATTGGAGAGTTACAGCTTCTGCCTAACTGGAGATATGAGTTGTAGGGCAATCTGCAGTTTGCTTCTAGTAGGGAAAGGATATTAATTTGTCTATGTTTTCGACTACCACTTGTCCATATATTTGCTTGCATTAACTGCAATATGGTCTGATAGTCTCAAGTACATTTCATTTTCGTAATAATCTTTTCAAGAATTTGATTGTACTATCATGCAGCAGAATTTTTTCTTCTAAAAAGTAACCTAGTCAAGTAAAACATCTCGTAGATTTTCCTTCATTGGAACAAAGAAGTTGCAATGGCATTGCTTCAGCAGTGTGAGCCCAGCAGGTTTCACTAAAGCTTAGTTAAAGTGTTCAGCCTGTCAACTTGTTTAAGCTAAGCTATCCATTTTTATTTTTTTTTGTTTTTTTCTTTCCTGTGAAATTCTTGTTAGTTGTATTGCAAAACTCTCTTACTCTCACTTTTTTAGCTTCATTTTTTAAAATTAGTGTGAAGAATGGAGGTTAAATGTTTTCTTTTTATAGTTTATATACAGCTAACATTTATAATAATTTTGGCAGTTTGATTTTTTTATTTTTTTTGACAGTTCTTTTATGAGCTCTCACCTTTTCAGCCTTAAAAGGCTAGTAAATCCAATGATTGATTGCTGCAGGCCTTTAACTTATCGACTAATATTGTATAGTATTCATTGGTCTTGACTTTTGCTGTGGGACAATATATGTTCTTTCTATCATGCATAACGGTATCCTCAATATCCCTGAAATATGTTTGAGTTAACAATGTTGTTGGAGTGGAACAAATTTTCGTTATCCAAAGTTGGCTTTCTTTCATGCTTTAGATGACATTATGCCTGGGTGATCCTTATAGTATCATATATTACTCTATATGTGGCCTCATTAAACCGTACATCTTTCTTGGTATATCCATAGTATACGTTGGAGCATAAAATGAATATTCTGGAACTACAGAGATGATTATGAAATTGTTAACACCACAGACTAACATTCCTCCTAGAGTTAGTTGTTAATACAAATAAGAGAAATTCTATTATAGGTATTTTTGTATGTTTAAGTGTACTTTACGGGTATAGGAATACATAGAGTTGAACATTATAAAATAAGAACTTAAAGATTTCACTGAAATTGTTCATTTGGCAATTTCCTGAAAAGCTAATAATAAGTTCTTCCATCCAACGGAATGTTAGGGCTGTTATGCACGTTACTAATATTGGTGAAGAGATGAGATATAATCAAGGTGTCTCTTTTTAGCCAAGAACCAATAGATCTTTAGACGAGTAATTAGGCCAAAAGTTATTCCATTCGACTATGTACTTACTTTAGAAGTCAATTTTGCACGTCTACCATTGATTTTGAAATTTTAAGCAAAATATATCTGAATGCCTACTGAAATGTATTATTATTATTATTATTAGTATTTGCTCTCTATACTGTGAGGATGTAGACTCTCCAATTGATTCTTTTTAAGGCTATTGCAGGACAAGAAATGCATCGGATGAAGGCCCTGAATATCTTGGGCATATCTACTCTCACGGATAATTCATTGCAGACTACACCTACCCTCACTAGTATTCATTGCAATCTAGCGGAGGAGTGAGTTTTAACTATTCATTGTACAATACAAAATGAGTATGACAATAATTGAGATGATGAAAGAGTTTTATAATTTTTTATTCATCCAATAATCTATAATACTCACTTCACACTACGAAGTGAGTAAAAAAGAATTTTTGCTACTTTGAGGTACATCCAAGAAAAATGACAATTGTGAATCCTGTTTGTAATTTTTCGCAATATGATACTTACTTCATCTAGGATCAATTTTGAAGCAGTGGCTCCCCAATCCTATCTAGTTTAAACATGATTAGTACTCGAGAGTTCCAGGTTCAGCTTATTCGGCAAAATTTATTATAGTCATTAAATAATTATTTACATCTTAATAGTTGGTTAAAAATCAATAGAATGAAATTATTTAGACAAAATATGACCCCTTTGTTTATAGTCAATTGGGATGTTCAGTACAAGTAACTTCTTCTTATTAGTTATTAAATAATTATTAAAATGTTACTAATTATTTAATGACTACTATAAACATTTTCCATCTAATTCAGGTGAGTTTGAGGTTTTATGAGGTGAAAATGCCTCGGATGAATCAAACTTATTTAATGCATGTTGGCGAAACCTAATTACTTTAGAATTAGTTGATGATGTAGCAGTTAGCTGTTTCCCTTCTCACGTAAATCATGTGTTCCCCTAATCCTCCATTTTTTATTTATCCTACTTTGTTCTTTCAAATGCCAATAAACACATCGTTATCTGATAGATCACATCTTAAGATTTTTATTCATATGATGCAATATGAGAAAAATTAAATTTTAATCTCTTTCTTCGTAATCCACTTTAAATGGTTTAGCGTAATTAATACGGGGTGGGGTGTACGAAGTTATGACATTGCATTGTTGATTACGAGAAGGGAGTAGGTATTTGATATTTGGATACTATTATTAAAATATTTTTGACAATAGTGTTGTAACAACTTTAAAAATAATAATATTGATATAAGTAAGATAAAAGTTTGTTAAAAAAATGTGTTTAAGAAATTATTATAAAATGTCATTTAAAGAATAATAAATGATAGTAATAAGAATTGAATAATGTCCGCATTGTCGGTGTACCACAAACCTATTTTACTTACCATTCATCCGGTGGTGTGTTTTATTTATTTATTTATTTATCAGAAATCAATTATTCAGTAGAGTGATGTAATGAAAGTAACTTTTACTTCTTCTTTTTTCCCCTTGTCTGTTACTTTGTGATGGAATAGAGATCGATTTTCAGTCCAGTATTGGGTGGGCCCGGAAGCTTCTTAATTCAATAATGGACTTGCAAGAATTCAATTCATAACTGGGCCTAATTGCCAACAGCTGGGGTTTGTGGGTCCAGCATCTGATTTGATTCTTCAACAATTCAATTATGTACTAATCCCACTTTTACTAAACTACGCATTTCTTCTTTTTTTTAATAAAATGTGTATCTAAACTATAAAAATAAGTTTTTTTTTGTTGCTCATAGTCATTGACAAATGATATTGTTTACATCATCGCTGTGAATAATTATCAAAACACCTTTATCTATTATAAAAGGATAACACGGAAAAGATCACAAGAGTACTTTGGTAATTTCACAACAATTTTGTTATGGTCATTTGAATGGTCATGAGTTGTCCTCAAAACTGTTATGCCAACCTTGACTTTTACAGGTGGTACCAAATTTTTTTTTTTTTTTTTTTGGAAATAATCTGATTCTTATATTTAATACTTTAATTAATTACAAATTTGAAGTTTTTTATTTTCCTTCATGTAATAAAAAGTGTCTCTTAGGATTCATTTAATTGTGTTATAAAAATTTATTCAACACAACATTATATACTTTAAACGTTTGACTTTTATAAATTTTTAAATATAATGAAATAGTTCCGAAACTTTTATGTGGTATTATATATCGCGAGATGAAAACAAACTCTGAGCTGGGGAAATCCAGAAAAAATATAAATATAAATAAAAATAAAAATAAAGGAGCGATAGCTTTTAACGATCAGCTTACATATTCCATGCTAGTACTTTCTTTCTCCTACATTTTCTTGTGTCAAACACCCTTTTTTTTTTTTTTTGGGTGTCAGATATTTACTCCATGTCTATCTACTTGAATAGTTACTTCTAAGTTCTATCTGCATTTTGGATCTGGCTGGTCTAAAGGAGGAGTTGTATTGACATATTTGGATTTTTTATAAAGAGCTTTAAACTTTATTAAGATTTTATGACTTTTTCTTTTGTTGAATGAAATAGGCTATAAGTATTTTCAACTGCATTTTTAAAATGAAGTAAAATTCAGGGAAAACTATTAATAAGTTATTTGTAGAGACGCCAAAGACAGTTAATTTGTATGAAACTTTTGTGGGATCAACAAATAAGTTTCCTCTTCTTACGGAAAAAAAAAAGAGTCATGTTCTTGCACATGCAAAAGTCTTGCACGTGAACAATAAAATTGACAAAACAATTTATCTTAAACTTCCACATTATAACGACAGATCAATTAATTCTCAAGACCAAAAACTGGATAAGGCGGTTGACATACGAAAGGACAAAAAGCCCCTCCATAATGAGCAAGAAGGAAAAAAAAAATTTTGCTCCCAGCCCAAACTGGCATTAACTAAGTCAAAGCTGGAAAATCAATGATTATAGCGAAGATAAATGCAAAGAAAATCTCAGGCAGATTGTAGACAAGATTTAGATGACCAAAATAATTCGAAGAATTATATATATATATATATGTTCAAGTTATCCCTTTATGGTCTCCTCAACAATCCTACAAAATTGCATACATGCCCGAAAATTAAAATGAAAAAATCAGCATAGCGCAAAGGCAAACAAAATTACCACAGCAAAAGCAATGAAATTACCAAATTATCCGTATTCTCGTATCCCTCCTTCCACAAGTATAAAGAGGAGTATTTTAGTCATTTCATTACTTTTTAACGTGACAATCATATCTCTTTATCATGGAACTGTTTCTTGTCCACCTTGCGTTATCACGTGGGATGAGAAGTTAAACAACTACTTGCATGAATTGGAGATGCACTAAAAAAGCCATCTTCTTTGGTGGGACCCATGATTATCGATCTCTCCGTCTCATATTATTTGTCCTTTTTTTAATAGATGTAGAGATATGAATCACACGATGCCGAAAGGAATTGGAGGAATGGATTATCATGTCTTTGTTAGACTTAGATGGATGATAATTATCTCTCCATATAATCACTTAAATGAAGTTGTACCTTAAGGTGAGACTCTCTTCAATTTGGTACATGCTATTGTACTAAATCTGAATGGACTATTGGTTAGAAAAATGATATCTCCCCTGTAATATCCAGCTCAAAAGAAAAGCACAAGTCAATAATGGCGGGACCGGTGCGTAATGGTTGAGGAGCGGGGAGGAATATGCCTATTTACTTTGATTATTTTCCTGCTATATACACTTTTATATTTAAAACATATTTACGTAGAATTCGACTTTAATTGCATCTCTTTATAATTTATTTTAATTATTCAATAATTATTAAACATTTTAATAAGTATTCAAAATTCAATAAGAAACTGTGTTTAGAAAAATATGACATCTTATTTTTAGTAACATAGGCCACAAGATACTTATAGTTCCACAATGACCTCCATAATCGTTATGGTCGAGTCCTATCAACAAATTAAATCTTATAAAATATTATTTATAATATTATTTAAGGTTAATTGCAATTTGCACACCTAAACTATGATGACTTTGCACTTTATACTTTAAAGTATTAATTTCACTAGTTAATCACTTTTAACTAATTTTAATTTTGCACCTAAAAACTATTAATAGCTTGTACATTCTTATATCTAACTTTTTAAAATACTCTTATTAGTATACACTCAACCCTATATTCATATACATAAATGCACACAAGCACTCACAAAGTAGTGTTGTTGTTCATATTTATGTTTTTGTGGTTATGATAATAAAATGCAACTTATATGATAAAACGTTTCTCGTTATAATACATTAGTTATAGGTTCAAGTCACTAAATAATAGGAGAGAGTGGTTTTTCTTTTTAAAAAAAAAAAATGTTTTGTTGTTATTTTGAGTTTGTGTGTTAATAACAGTATTTTAGGAATTTAGATAAAATAGCGACCATATGTAGGTCATTAGTAGTACTATTTACTAGTTTAATATGTTAAAAATTAAAAATTTGAGATGATTAATTACGGAAACTGATACTTGAGGATGTAAAGTGTCAAATCATGATACTTTTGGAGTGTAAACTACAATTGACCCTTTATTTATACCATAAATTTAGTATACAAGTGGCATCGGAGTATTCCATTTATACATGTATCCATTATTATCATCTTGTGTCCTTATTCAATAGCACTGTCAATTGAGTTTTGTGAATCGAATTTTATAAAATCTAAATTTGGCTCGCAAAATTATTCGGAATGTGAGTTTTAATCAGTCCGAGCTAAATTCACAAATATATAACTTATACTCGATTCGTAAAATTATTCGAATCGAATTTTAATAGTTGGCCCCAACTCATAGTACATATATTACTGAAAATTAAGAAATTAATAGACAAAATATAAAAAGAGTATATCAAATCTCAGCAGTAACAACTAAAGCATGAAAAATAATACTTTTTCAAGAATTAATAATATCTGCATTATACAAAAGTTGAAAAAAAAATACTTATTTGCTTAATTAATAGATTAATTAGTATAGAATGTGTGTGTGTGTGTGTATATATATATATATATATATTCATTTACTTATTAGAGTCGGATTTTATTCAGATTGATCATTATGAAATCTAAACTCAACTCACATTTAAATCGAATCTAATATTTAGATCCAAATTCAACTCGATTCACTTTAATGTAAAGTTCAATTCTCTATTTGTCAGATCGAACTGGTCGAGCTCGGGTGGGCCAACCCATTGACAGTCCTACTATTCAATTTTGGGAAAATTTTACAGTATCTTATAAGGAATCATTCCCTTATACTTTAAATATTTGTACAGTACAACATCATTTGCTCTTAAATACTTATACTGTACAAGCATTTAAATCTAAGGGAATGGTTCCCTAAAAGGGACTGTAAAATTCCCCTCAATTTTGTTTAGTAAAAAAAGATGGAAAATATTTAGATAAATTTGATTTTTGACCCTACCTGTAGATCTTATGGTCAGAATTAAATTTTAAAGAATCTTACTTACATCAACTGACGTCATAGATTTATAAAATTTAATTAACACCACAAAATTTATAAATGGGATGAAAGATCCGAATATTTGTAAAAAAAAAAAAAAGAAGACCCAAATCCCTACTCGACAATCCCACGCAATTGCCAAAAAGTCGGGTGTGGGGAAGACGGAATCACGGAAATCATGTTGCTATTTGCTAACATCGATCGCATTTGGATAAGATATATTCCAATAAGATATATGAATTTTGTTTTTATACAATTTACTGTGTAATCTATCAAAAATAAATTTATTAAACAACTCGATACCCAGCCACAATCTTGAATTACTTAACTTTTTCATATAGCGATATTGCCAGATCAATGTTATTATTCACAGAGCAATTTCTGGAGAAAATGTCAGGAGTACCCTTTCAAGGGACAACTTCTTTTACTTTTCTTTTGACCAATTTATGGGGCCCACCAGAGTAACTTTCCAATTTTATTTTTTTTATTAAAAAATATTTAGGTAGATCTAATTTTTTATTTTATTTATAAATTTTGTAATGTAAATTAAATGTTATGAAATTTATAACTTCAATTGATATAAAATTTTTTTATAAAATTTACAGATAAAACTAAAAACGGAACATATATAAATATTTTCCTTTCTCGTTATACTTGGTAATTGGTATCTGATTTTTTTTTGTCTCTTCTCTCTGTACCGTCATAACTCTGCTCTTCAATTATTTTCACTCGGATCCAATTATCTCCAATCAATCATTTCCATCTTCAAGAGACAAGTTATGGGCCCTTGGAAATGATTTCTCTTCATGTCTCGAGCACTACCACATGCATATAGTAGTTGCTAGCTTAGTTTGTTGGGTTGCTCTCCGTTATAATAAAATATAAAAAAAATTTACAATTTCCATAAAAAATTATTTCGTTGATTTAAGAATTTATACAATAAAATTTTTTATAATAAAATAATATTAAATTATATAAATATTTAAAGTATAATAATGTAACTAACATTTTCTTAACGGACAATAAAATTCCCCTTTCTTCTCCACGGCGTTAATAATTGCTGCGGCCAATGCACCCCCCAGAAGATCCACTGCAAGATATGATAAAAAAAACCCATACAACAACGCACCGATGGAGGAATGGTCGCTAGAACTCCAGATCTTGATTTATACTCCCAAGAATTTGGATTTTTCAAATTTCACTAGTGTTTTTGAATGAAGCAAATACATTGGGGAAGAGATTGAGAAAACATGGATAAGTTACAGGTGAGAAAGGAGTCTCTCTACAGAGAGGAGATTGGAAAAGAATACTGTCGAATAAGTTTTAGTCACTCACGTCACATTTCTAAAATGATTGTAAAATAAATAAGTTTAAATTTTTTTTAATTATTTAACTATTTCTGGTAATAAATAACAAAAAAATTTCACAGCGAGAAGATGATGGAGTCGGAAAGTAATCCGCGTGGGCCACCTCTAGTTGGTGAAAAGTACTTATAGGAGTTAGACTCTGGAAAGGGCATTTCTGACATTTGAATAAAAATTGCTTTGGCACTAAGATTATTGTTCTGGCAATATTATTGGCCAAATTCTTCTTATTTATCAATTCTAAATCCATGCATTTTTAGATCTACGCAAAGAGCCAAACACAATTTGTTGGATTTCGCAAAAAGGAAAAGAAAAAATAAATAAAAGAACTCAGTAGTTTGAAAAAAAAATATTTAGGTAAATCAGTCTTTGACCCCATCTATAGATCCTGTATAAAAGATTAAATTTTAAAAAAATTTATTTACATCAATTGATATTATAAATTTTTTAAAATTTAATTTACACCATAAAATTAAAAAATGAAGTTAAAAGAGGAATCTACTTAAGTATTTGCTATTTTGAAATATGAAACACAGGAGACAACTGGGGCGGTAGTATTTCTTTTGTGTCCCTCTCACATCACATATTATCTAAGAACTGTATTCGTATCAATAATTATTATACAAGTCTTTGTATTGATGCCAAAATTCTTTATTATTCACTTTTATTTTATAATGAGTATTTTTTATTATTAAATAATTTAAAAATAATAAAAAATTTTATTTTTAAATTATTTTAATGAATATTTATTTTACATTATAGAGTGAATAATCAAAACTTAATCCTCATTGATTAGCAATAAGTTAGTATTTACAGCTAACAGTAGTTTGTAATTTCAGCAGTAATAAATTTGTGAAAAATTTTATAATTATTTTTAGAGAACTATTCTCTTATATTTTAAATGATTGTATAGTATAATACCGTGTGATTAAAAAATTTATACTGTACAAACTTTTAAAGATAAGGGAATAGTTCCAATAGAATTTCCCAAAATTTGTATTAGACAAACGGGATGGGGAGACTATAGTTGGGCGAGAGATGATATTCGTACAGCTACGGGAGAATTTCAATTCCTCCTAAATTTTAATTGAAGAATAAAATTTTAAAAATTAGATAATTCGCTGTTGGTTTAGCAGCATATTTCGTACGTAGTATAGTATAAATAAATAATTTTCATTTGCGAAAAATAGATACCCATTTTATAGTAGTAATTTGTGATAATTATTTATTTAAATCATTACTCCCACCATTTCAAAATAATTATCGCTTTATATAATTTATCTTTGTCATATTATCTATCGTTCTAGAAAATCAAAAAAAATATTAAATGATATTTTTTTTTTCACTCTTTATCCTTAGTACTAAATCTATGAAGGGAAACATGTAATTGAAATATTAATGTAAAAAGGATAATTGACTTATTTTGAATTATTTTTTGTAAAATTAATATAATTTAATAACTTTCTTAATTTGTGTGCATTAATTAAAAGTGATAATTATTTTAAAATGAAGAAAATATTAGAAATGATCGTATCAACATATTTTGGGATCTAATCTACGTAAGACTAGAAAAGTTATTAATTTATGTATTTATATAATAATTACAAAATAATACTTCATTTTAAAAATTTTGTTGTTGAAACAAATCGAGATAGAATGTGTATAGGGGTGACTTGATTGAGAAAGTAAAGGTGTTAATGTTATAGGATGTTCTATCTCATTTTTATTTTTTATTATATTATTAAATAAATTATTATAAATTTGTGAAATAATTTTAATAGAATAATTTTAATCATTCATTTGATAATATGACAGAGATATAACATAGTGTAAGATATAAAATTCTTAACAAGTATTAAGAATGCTAGGTGAGAGATTTAATTGAATAAGTATATATTACTTACTTGAAAATGAAGAATAAAGTTCATTATT
Source organism: Cinchona pubescens (assembly GCA_025175665.1). Taxonomy (NCBI): domain Eukaryota; kingdom Viridiplantae; phylum Streptophyta; class Magnoliopsida; order Gentianales; family Rubiaceae; genus Cinchona; species Cinchona pubescens. The sequence continues at coordinate 972,716 of JANKKI010000233.1, forward strand.
ATAGAGATGACTGAAAAATAATGTTTGATAACTTTTTAAATAATTAAAAATTTGAAGAATTAAGATACTGCTTTGAATTATGAGGGCGAATAATAGAGACATTTTTTTAATAATTGAATTGTTGGAAGGATTTGAATAAAAAAACATTATACACTGACATAGTTTTAAGCTTATCGTCTAGAATTATGATGATTTTCCTTATAAATAAGTCCCCACTAAATTGTGATCGCCTTACACTCACCAGTAGCAAAAAGTGCTACGTACCACATACTCTCTCTCTCTCTCTCTCTAGGATTCTGACCGCCATGGATCCATACAAGGTACGTACTGCACTTCATTATTTCTGCAATGCTTTCCTCTTTTATAGTGGAAATAATTTTGGTTTGTGTTTTTTATTTTGTGTGTGTGTGTGGTGAATCTGGTGATGGGTGCAGCATCGGCCGTCAAGTGGACACAATTCTTCCTTCTTGACAACCAATTCTGGTGCCCCTGTCTGGAACAATAACAACGTTCTCTCCATTGGATCAAGAGGTTCATACTAGTCATTTCTTTCAATTTTTTATTTTTTTTTTGGGTAAGTTCCTGATAGATCAGATTTATATGTTGTTGAGATTGTTGCATGTACGTTTATTTTCGGTGCAGGTCCAATTCTCCTTGAGGATTATCAATTTGTGGATAAAATTTCAAATTTTGAGCGTGAAAGGATCCCTGAACGTGTAGTCCATGCAAGGGGAGCCAGCTGCTAAGGGCTTCTTCGAGGTCACTCATGACATTTCTCATCTCACCTGTGCTGATTTCCTTCGTGCTCCCGGTGTTCAAACACCCCTCATTGTTCGATTCTCCACTGTTGTTCATGAGCGTGGAAGTCCTGAATCCCTCAGGGACATCCGTGGTTTCGCCGTCAAATTTTACACTAGAGAGGTACTTATTTGTAACTATATATATAGTACTACGTAGTATTACTTAGGATTCTCCAGATCCCTGATTTTGTCGTTTCATGCGAATCATTTACTACTACTACTATGATTTATGCCATTAGATCAACGAGAATTAATAAACGATTTTTTTGACAACGAAAGTGTGATAAAACGCTCTTCTTTTCACTTATTAATTTCGATTTTGTCTGGTAAACATAAAAAATTAAATTTTTTTTGTCTTATTATATTCTGCGTACTAAAAATTTTGTATTTGTGGATGTACATATTACAGGGTAACTTCGATCTGGTGGGAAACAATACACCGGTGCTTTTTGTTCGAGATGCAATGCAATTTCCAGACTCGATCCACGCCCTGAAACCCAATCCAAAGACCAACATGCAAGAACATTGGAGAATCCTAGATTTCCACTCTCACCATCCCGAGAGTCTGCACACGTTTGCATTCTTCTACGATGACGTGGGCATCCCACAAGATTACAGACACATGGAAGGCTTTGGAGTCCATACTTATACTCTGATCAGCAAGGACGGAAAAGCCCTTTACGTCAAGTTCCATTGGAAGCCAACTTGTGGGGTCAAGTGTCTTACCGAGGAAGAAGCTATCAAGGTTGGTGGAACCAATCACAGTCACGCTACGAAAGATCTCTACGATTCAATTGCAGCTGGAAATTTCCCGGAGTGGAAACTTTACATTCAGACAATGGATCCGGATCTTGAAGATTCCTTCGATTTTGACCCGCTTGATGTGACCAAGACCTGGCCTGAGGATATCCTGCCTCTGCAACCGGTGGGGCGGTTGGTTTTGAAGGCTCAGGAATATTGACAACTTCTTTAACGAAAACGAGCAGCTCGCGTTCAACCCGGCCTTTGTCGTCCCGGGTATATATTATTCACAGGACAAGCTTCTCCAGGGTCGGATCTATGCCTACGGCGATACCCAGAGGTACCGTCTTGGGGTCAACTACATGCAGCTTCCGGTAAATGCTCCTAAGACTGCTTTCCGCAACAATCATTACGATGGTTTCATGAACTTCATGCACCGAGACGAAGAGGTACGTACTTATGTAGTACTACGTTATTGTTAGATCGACATCAGATAAAATTAGAACGATACACAGAATATCAAAAATAGTTAGATTACTTTTGTACTGATATATATATATATATGGCGTTAATATTATTTCCAGGTCAATTATTTCCCTTCAAGGTATTATCCAGAACGTCATGCTGAGAAGCACCCAATTCCTTCTCGCATCTTGACAGGAAGGCGTGAGAGGGTGAGCTTATTAAGTTGATAATTGGTTTTTCTCGCACAAGATATCGATGGATCTTGTCCCTTATTTAATTATTTGTTGGTCACTGAAGGCAAATATTGAGAAGGAGAACAACTTCAAGCAAACAGGAGAGAGATACCGATCCTGGGCACCTGACAGGTAACTAAGCATTTACAACTTGTTAAAAAGTTTTTATGGTCCGTAATCTTCCAATTTTCCTTATAATTACTCTCTTCATTGATGATATGTATTCGCATCAAGTTTTTCTCATTGATATCTACGTATTTATCTTCCTCAGGCAAGATAGGTTTATCACCCGGTGGGTTGTGGCTTTATCCGACCCTCGAGTTACCCATGAGCTCTGCAGTATTTGGATTTCATACTTGTCTCAGGTGGTCTCATTTTCAATTCGATCTGTTTACTTTTCTTTGTTATTATCTGTACCATTTTCATATATCTATTTCGTGTGTTTGACGCATGTGACTTAAGTTTGTGCTATATACTCGATAATACGTCGTGATCATATTGTGCTTTATTCCGAAAGTATAAAGTTCTTTTCACATTTTATTCATTTTGATCTCACCTTATTTATGAAATATTTAAAGGAGAGTTTTGTCACTTTTATAAAAAAATTCTCTCTAACTAAAAAAAAATAAAATACTTACTCTACAAATAAGTTATACATTTGTAGAATATATACAAAAATAGATAAAAAGAATTAATATAGAAAGTGAAATAAAATACGTCGTACAGCTTGATTTGCTCATATCGACATAAATGTTGGTTTTTGCTGATTCATATATATACTTGATTGTGTTGTAGGCGGACAAGTCTCTTGGTCAAAGAGTGGCCTCTCGTCTCAATGTAAGACCAACGATGTGAAGGTTGACAGCGTTGCCGGGGATGAAAATAAATCCACGTATTTTACCATGAAAAAATATTAACTGAAAGGCCTAATTATGTACTTGTATTTTCCAAGAAGTTAAATATGGTATTTGCGTGATTATGGTGAGAGAGTTTGTTTATTCTCATGGTCAGAATAGGCTGTCTCTTTCTCAGAGGGGTTGTACTCAATCAGTGTGTTGAATTAATTATGTACTGAACGCTGTTGTATTTCGATCAGTTTGTTGTATTATAAATAACACTTTCTCTGTGTGAGAATTTACTTTCTACCATCTGAATTTTTTTAATTGAATTCTAGAGAGTAAATGCTGTGTCCATTTGTGCTAGTTAGGTTAGCAAATATGTAGGCTTCTTTATGACATGTGATCCATGTAAAGGGGAGCCCGCAACGCAATCATGCATCAAGGAAAACCTACTAGGTATAATGTATTTATTTATGCCCATCTATTGAGTCTGAATAATTTTGATTATATGATACTGATTAAAAATGGAATCTTTTTTGCCTTTTTGGTTTATTCGAAATATGTATGACAGATGAGTGGTGGTGGTGGTCTAATCTGCTTTTTGGAAAGAAGATTTGTCGCACAAAAGGTACAACTCTTCTTTTGCATCGGCTTTATGTACATTTTATTACACTACAGTGGGATGATTTGATAGAATCATATTAATACATAAATTGTTAGGAAATTTTTTTTTGTTAAAATTCAAATTTGAACACTAAAAATTTAAGTGTTAAAATTTTAATTTGTTGAATTCAAATACTAAGTATTTTATCATGTGTATATTATATTATTTGATGATAATATATATTTTATTTTTATATTAGATTAAATATAAAATTACTAAAACAAGAATCCATGGGACAAAAAATTTAATCTAAATCAAGTGCACCGAGGATGAAAATAATAAAATGTTAGTAAGAGATTAAGGAAAGATAGGAGAGATACTTCTATGACATCTATTCAATGAAGACAATGGAGATGATATCATTTTAGGAGAGTCTGGAAGTTCGAGACTGTACATGAAACATAATGTCTGAGTCGACAAAATCTTAACCACCGGGTCACTAATCTTTTACAAGGTCGTCCAGAAATAAATATGAAAAAAAATGCTATTAAATCGTAGAGAACAAATCTAAATGATGTTATTTTTCGTTTAAAATTTTGTATAATGAAATAATAGCATTTAATGTATTCAAATTTAAAAGAATTTTATTATCAGACATATTAATATAAAAAATCACTTAATAAATTAAATTTAAGTAGTTCATGTAATTATCAAACACCCACCGAGTCATTTTTGTCTCACGACACGAGTTTAAAGAGATGCTTCCTATGGACTAGATTGCCCAGTATTTTGTTGCCAACTAATTCGAAGTTGTGAGAGGAGTGATTTGAGCCTCTCATTACTAGCCTTTGAGGTAGCTCTGTAGAAGCCCAACAATTACCCAATTAGACTGACAAAAAATAAAAGTGTCCGGTTAGGAGAGTTTGGTTCAGTTTGGACCATTTGGAAGTGGTGTTCAAAATCTTGGATCGAACATGTTTTAATGTGTATGTTGGGCTTTCTCTGGGTTTAATTCATTTTCGCGAAGGCTGTGTTGGCCGTCTTCTTGTCATCTATTACCACGCAGTAAGCCCAGATCCAAACTAGTTAAAAAAACAACGTTGCGGCCCAAACAAATCTATTAATGGTATATTCCTAAAATCCTTCGTGTTCACACCAGATCAAGTATTACTCTGCACTACACCCCAAAACAGCATCCAAATCCTAAACCAACAATGAATACAATTCTCTCTTTTGTTAATAAGCAGACAATTCAAGGTTCTCGTACTACGTGTCAAAATCATAATGGTCCGTGTCATTGTTGCTTAGGAAGTGGTTGAAATGCTTCTGTGGATAAGCCCAAAAGACGGATAAGGAAACATGAACCCATGAGATCCTCATTATTTATTTTTTGGTAATATTGAATAATTTTTTCGCCAGATAAATTTCACAAAAATCACAAGTCTAGCCCTACTAAGTTAAGTACTACAGTTGGACAATCTACCCAATTACAAAATACATAGTAATAACACTCTAATTCTTGATCAAAATAATAATTCGAACATATAATTAATAAATTATAAATAAAAATATTTTACAAGTTAAGTTGTACTTAAGTTATAATAAATTATTCTTATTAAAGATATCAATTAAATTGAACTTGAATTGTAATAGGTTATTCTTATTTGACTGCATATACATTGTAAATTGTCTTCAAGGGCTTAAATTATACTTTTTAGCGGTGTTTAAATTAGAAACTAGTTTTATTAGCACATTCTATATATGTCTAATATTATATTTAAAATTGATTAAAAAAATTAAAAAATATATATATATTAAGACAGGAGTCATGAGAAGTTAGAAAAGTTAGAAATTTTATAAGAACTGATTCTCTTATATAATTAACCAAAATTACACTCGTAAAATGACGAATAATATAAGCAAATTTGTTAATGTATTCGTGTGATTTGTTTAACATTATGAAGGGATTAATTATATTAAATTTAGATAAACAAATTTGTTAATGTATTCGAGTGATTTGTTTAACATTGAGAAGGGATTAATTATATTAAATTTAGAAAGTTGGATGAGGATGATAAGTTTTTTTAATCATTGATAAGATTTTTCCAATTAGTTCGACCTAAAGATAAACACAATTTGATTTCCATCATATTATTTTATAGTATAGAGAAATTTTACGATCCTTATAGTAAATAATTTCTTTATATTTTAAATATTTATATAGTATAATATTATATATTTAAAAAATTTATTTATATACACATCTAAACTTGTATAATATTAATTTTTAAAGTCAAATAGAATTTCAGATATAGTATATATTCCCCAATTTATTTACTATTTAATTTAAATTCTTCAAAAACTAACTGATCAAGAAAATAGAAATGCGAGCCTTAGCCAATGCAGATCGGTGTGGGACCCATTCCAAAATTATATAGTATAAATAAATAATATAATATAAGTCGGTCTAACAAGAAAGTGATTGCCACACGAACCAGGCTTCCCCCTTCTGAGTTCTGAGACAAAATCCACAGCCCCTCTTTCTCTCTCTAACCTCCATGGATCCATATAAGGTACTTCTACTATTGCTTTATTATTTTTGCTTTAATTTATCCGAAATTAAATCGAATTCTTTAAGGTTTACGTTTTTTCACTTATTATTTCTGATCAATTTGGATTTTTCTATTTTCTTTCCCTTTTTGTTTTTCGAGTATCGATTTCTAAGTAATCGGTTTGTTATATATATATATATATATATATATATAGCTTAGCGCTCTGTTGATTATCTGAATAATCTCATCGTAATTTTTTTCCGGTGAAGAATCCAAAGTTGGGCGTGTTTTTAATGGTAATAACTTTTGTTTGTGTGTGTGTGTGGTGATGGACTGATGGGTGCAGTATCGGCCGTCAAGTGCATACAATTCTCCCTTCTGGACAACCAATTCTGGTGCCCCTGTCTGGAACAATAACTCCTCTCTCACTGTTGGAACTAGAGGTAATCATTCTTTTTTGGGACATGGCATTCTTAGATTAGTTACTATGTAATTTAATCCCTTTTTTTTCATATTTAAATCTGGTGTTGTTGCAAAGATTAGTGTTTTGGTTAATTTCCCATATTGTGACTCAGAATGATGTTTCATGTACAGTTGCTGTTATTTCCATCTCATTAGACCCACCCTCAATATCATTAATAACTTGATTATTCAAGAATCCACAACATTTTGCACAACTTTATTCCTCTAATTCTGATTACCACAAGATCTTCATTAGAAAGTTCCTGTTTTTAATAAAATAAATATTACGGGTGTGTTAAAAATATTTTCCAGAAATTTTTTTGGTGCCAAACACCGGAAAGTTTCCCATGTAAAATATTTTTCAATTTTCCTTCCTCTAACTGAAAATAACTTACGGAATTTTTTAGCGTAAGTTATTTTTTCAGATAATTCTAGAATGACATTAAACCTCAAATACTTACTTTTATAATTTAATTTGCTAAACTTTTTTTCGTTTTCAATTCTTTTCTATTCGTTTTTCTCTTAATCATGGATCTCACACTAATTTAAGTATGATTATGCATATTTTACTACTACATTGTACTATCATTTAATTTTTAACAAAATTGAATCTTTTATTAACCACAATTACTTGTAAGGTATTTATTACCATTGTTATAAGTTTTTTTAACTTGTATTCATAAAATTAAAGATAAAATCGTTAAAAAATTTTATTTCAAAATATTTTCATTTTGTCAACCGAAAACCAGAAAATTGTATGAAAAATGGACTTTTTCATGTAAAATGTTTTCCAAAGAAATATTTTCCCTCCAAACGAACACACCCTTAGTTAACCAGTTTTTCATGTAGACACATAGTTGAAGTTTGTTAGTAATTGTTGATATTGGAGCTGTATAATGGCCAAAAGATGGTTTATTTTGATAGGGTTTTGGGATTTTATGTACTTATGCTTCCAGCTTTTTTTGTTTTCCAGGTCCAATTCTCCTCGAGGATTATCATTTGGTGGAGAAACTTGCGAATTTTGACCGTGAACGGATTCCTGAACGTGTTGTCCATGCCAGGGGAGCCAGTGCCAAGGGCTTCTTTGAGGTCACACACGACATTTCTCATCTCACCTTAGTATGTGCGGATTTCCTTCGTTCTCCTGGAGTTCAGACTCCTGTGATTGTTCGATTCTCAACTGTTATTCATGAGCGTGGAAGTCCTGAAACCCTCAGGGACCCCCGAGGTTTTGCAGTCAAATTTTACACTAGGGAGGTAAAGTATTGAGGATTCTCTTCTTCTCCATTAGTTTCTCTTGCTTAATTTTCTGTTGCTTCCCTTTGGAGATAGTTTCTCTACTTGTCAATTAATGTGATGGACTTACGTGGCTCATTTCTGCTTCGTACTGAGATAGGCAACAGCTATTGATTCTATCATTTTGTGAAGATGCCAAGACTCCGTGTAAAATTTTAAAACTTGAAATTGATAGGAGGAATTACTTAAGAGTGTTAAGATCACGGGAAAATTTTGTTATGCAGGATTGCCATGGTCTTCTACTCCTGATTTTGATGTTTCATTCCGAAAATTTATGATTCATGCTATTCGACCACTTGATCATGAAGCCTTTCATTGATACTGCAGCAATAAAACTCCCCCCTCATAAGCATGTTTGTGTTAAGCATTATTAAGAATCATTCATCCGTTTCTTTTGAGCAGGAGGATAATAAGTAAATTCTTTTTTCTCCTTTGGTGTTAAACAACAGGAACTTCCACAGATTTATTTAAAGCTTTTATGATGCAATTTATTCACTCTGGTTACATTGTAATCACCATAACCTGGGATGAACATCCCCAAGCTTTGCGAGCTCAGTTTATTTTCTTAATGAAAATGGAGATATTTCTTGTTTTGCATTGGTTGGAACTCCTACTAAATATTGGATGGTTGCTTTTCTATTTCTGGGCAGGGTAACTTTGATCTGGTTGGAAACAATTTCCCCGTGTTTTTTGTTCGTGATGGAATGAAATTTCCAGATATGGTCCACGCGCTGAAACCCAACCCAAAGTCCCACATCCAAGAGAATTGGAGAATCCTTGATTTCTTCTCCCATCATCCTGAGAGTCTGCATATGTTTACATTCCTCTTTGAGTGTGATTTGGGCGTTCCACAAGATTACAGACACATGGACGGTTCTGGCGTCAATACTTATACTCTGATCAACAAGGCTGGAAAAGCTCATTATGTGAAGTTCCACTGGAAGCCAACTTGTGGAGTCAAGTGTCTGTTGGAGGAAGAAGCTATTAAGGTTGGAGGATCCAATCATAGTCATGCTACACAGGATCTGTATGACTCAATTGCAGCTGGAAACTATCCGGAGTGGAAGCTTTTTATCCAGATAATTGATCCTGATCATGAAGACAGATTTGATTTTGATCCACTTGATGTAACCAAGACCTGGCCTGAGGATATCTTACCTCTGCAACCAGTGGGCCGCTTGGTATTGAACAAGAACATTGATAACTTCTTTGCTGAGAATGAGCAACTGGCTTTTTGCCCTGCCATTATTGTCCCTGGTATATATTATTCAGATGACAAGCTGCTCCAGACTCGGATATTCTCATATGCTGACACCCAGCGGCACCGTCTTGGGCCAATAAAACTACCTTCAGCTTCCTGCAAATGCTCCCAAGTGTGCTCATCACAACAATCATCATGAAGGTTTCATGAACTTCATGCACCGGGATGAAGAGGTAGTGTTCTCCCTTTCAGTTTTACTGAACAGAAAAAATCAGGTCTTGTTATTTTTTTTCCTCCCTGACATTCATATATTTTGAGGACATCCCAGCTGTTCTTTATAGGTAAAAAGGAATTAGTTGGGTAGATAAGCCCTTGCTTGGGATTAATCTTTTGAAATAGCCGCAAAATTGTTTCCGAAAGTTAACAAATTATGCTCAAAATATATTCCACATGACTTGATACATAAAGGATAGTTTTGGAAGTGAAAAGATGTCAGAAGTAGTAGTACACTTGTTCATTTCCTAGCAATTTAGATACATTAGGCAGCTACTGAGGCTATAATAAGATAATCACTTTGGAGGTTCTTTTTTTGTACAATCAGAATGATAGTCGAGATGGGTTTATGGTGTATGCTTGCTTTACTAAAAGGAAACAGAAAAAAAAAAAAAAAAAAAAAAAAAACAAAACAAAAACCCAACAAAGAAAAAGTGAAAAAGATGGGCATGTAGATGACAAAAGGATAGGAGAAAAAGGGAAACCAATAGGTCTTGTTTGTCAATTGCTATGGTAGACTCTTTCTTTATGCGAGGTTATATATTGAACATGAACAAGTTATTCTTCCTGTTTTGAACATGTCATTGTCTGCTTCTATGTGAGCAAAATTTCGACTGCTGGCCATCGAGTTGTAGCTTTTTTTGCTAGTGGTAAGATACTTTAGCTTGTTTTATTGCGCTGGATCTTCTCCCCTTCCCCTGCTGAAGTGGTCCTTTTGTCCTTGGCTAATTAGTTGGAGCTTTTCTTTGTTTCAAAATTTCCTTTGTCCCTCTGTAACCTTAAGAGAGTTATTAAGATGTTATGTGGGTTCGTTACACGTCGTATTTCTTGTTGGTTACTGCAGTGCATGATTGAGAAGGAGAACAACTTCAAGCAACCAGGAGAGAGATACCGATCCTGGGCACCTGACAGGTATTTATTGGCCCTTAATAACTGTTGGTCGATGATTTGTTTTTCAAGTTTTCTCAATGATTTCTTTCTTCCTCAGGCAAGAGAGATTTAGCCGCCGATGGGTTGAGGCTTTGTCTGACCCACGTGTTACCTATGAGATCCGTAGTATTTGGATTTCATACTGGTCTCAGGTCTGATTTTTTATTATGTTTACCTTTCTGCTGTTCCTAGCTTGTTGTCACAACTTTATAGCTTTGTCTTGACCTAACTCATGTTGTTTTTGCTGATTCATACTTGGTTGTGTTGCAGGCTGACAAGTCTCTTGGTCAGAAAATTGCCTCTCATCTGAATATGCGACCAACAATGTGAAGGTGATAATGTTACAGGGGTTATTCGGATGATTAGGGTCTTTGTTGATATGGAACATCGTTCAATGGTTGTCCTTTGATCTTTGTGTTGTATTATGTACTGAACAGGTTTCCATATCTTTTTTTAACTTGAATTATGTCCTGATCTTAATAAATAACAGTTCTCTGTTTGAGAATTTATCCTTGCCACCTGTTATCTACCAACTGATTTTCTATGGAATTCTAGAGGATAAATGCTCTGGTTAGTGTGCCATTGGTAGATATGTTTTTCAGGTGACATTCAATCAAACTGGAATGTAGTGACCTTTTTTGACTACAATTTTATGTACACACCTTTCAACCCCTCTCCCAGGCTCAGCCAGTGATGTTTATGCTGCATGGTTTTTGGTTGGATTACAGTTCGTATTTTGTGCTGTTAAGTGCGATGAACTTAAAAGCCCTGCGCCCTCTTTTTTCTTGGAGTGGAGTGGAGTGGAGAGAGATGATAGTGATTAGTGACGCACTGCATTTATTCATTTATGTGGCTTTCCATTGGGTGCATTTTTAGTTGTTTCCAGTTTCTGTAATCCTACTAGTCGTGGTCGGCAATGGGTAGGCTTCGTTGTGACTTGTGATCGCAATCACGCACCAAGGGAAAAAAGTAGTAGCATTGTTGGAAGTTGGAATACCTGCGAGTGGCATTATAGAAATGATCCTTTACTAAACAGTTGCTAGTACGATGGATGACACTTTGCATTACCTCTGATGCATGCTATGCCTATTGTTGTTTACACACGGTTATTTAACGTTTGTTACCTCAAATGTGTACTATGGAGCTGAAATTAGATTTCCATTTTGCAATTGAGGGTGATCCTTGTTCCTTGACTATATCAAAAGAAATGGGAGAGAGAGGACTGAAGATGAAAACGAGGGAGTAAATTATTTCTCTTTGGAGAATCTAGATGTAAACAAAGTCCGAGGCCCACTAAGCTGGTTTTTTTTTCCTTCACGGAGGCATATACGTACAAGGACATTTAACAATTGAAAATTGAGTTGAATGCAAGGGGGCCTGTGTCTATGGGAGTAGTGATTTCCTATTGGTTACTTTGCACATGATGAAGCTGCTCTGCTAGCTAACATCACCAGCCATGAACATTATTTCAAGGCAACAGAAAAGAACAGATTAAAAGAAAGAAAAAAAAGAATGAATATAAAAGTCTGCTATGGCCTACCAATAGCTGGTTACTCAGCAAAAATGATTAGATAACTAAGAAACTCTTAATCTGGAGTCTGGATGGAGGACCAAACTTGAAGCAAGGAGTTGATCGTCTTATTTTTAGAAATTTTTTAGATAAATTTGATTCATAATATTATATTATCGATATCTTAATCTTTAATTAATCATATTATTTAACTGAATAATGTGATTAATTGAAAATTAAAAAATTCATACACTATTATATGAATTCGATCTATTTAAAAACTTTTATTCAACAACTGATCAGATCAGGTCATTGAACTTTTATAAGTATAATTTTCCTTTTAAAAGAAAATCTGGTCATAAGTCTCTCTCTCTCTCATGAAAGCTAATCTAAATGCATATACGTACAGATGCTTATGCAATGCTCTGTATCCAATAGTCGCTATATTACATGCTTTCCCTCCCGTCTCGTCTCGTGTGCAGCACCCAGTCTCATGCAATCATATATTCTCCTTATATTTTACATTTAAAGAAAAAGAATGGTCCCCAGCCACTCGTACACTAAATTTCCCAACAATTTGCCTTTTAGTAATACTAGAAGGAGTATTATTTACTATAAATATTTAGGTTAATCTAATTTTTTGTTTCATTAGTAAATTTTGTGATATAAATTAAATATTATGAAATGAGATACGCTGATATAAATAAAATTTTATAAAATCTTGATCTTAATTTCGATCGCAGGGTTTACAGGTGGGATCAAATGCCAAGTTTATGATAATATTTTCCTTATAAGACATGCTAATTTACGAATTTACTTCATGATGCTACCGGCTGCTCATGTCATTGATGGCGTTATTGTAATTTATCTTCTTAGATAAGGCAATTATGACAATAGATTAATGGAAAATACTTACATAAACCGGTTTTTGGTTCTACCTGTAAATCTTGTTATCAAAATTAAATCTTATACAATTTTACTTACATCAGCTGATGTCATAGATTTCATAATATTTAATTTACACCAAAGGGTCTCAAAGTGAGGTAAAAAATCAAATCTACTTAAGTATTTCCCTAGATTAATACCTATGTCTGGCACTTATAAATAAGCAAATCAAAATTTATTTCTAATAAATAGAATCTGATACATAAATTCTGTTACGTGATTATACTCTGTCATTGATCATATACTTCTTAATTCCTAAATGAGTTATATATTTCTTATAAATTACTCACCAAGTCTTTGTCGCTGCTACTTACCTTACCCCTCTTATATTGATTAGTTTCTCTAAAATCTATTCGTCTAACTGACATATTAACACGTGACCTAACCACCTTAAATGTGTTTCTTTCATTTTTTTTCATCAATAAGTGTTATTCCAATCTTATCACGAATATGCTCATGCGTATCTTGTCCATTTTAGTGTACGTACATATCCACCTTAACATTCACACATTTCTGTTACCCTCGTATTTTGCTCATGTGTGTCCAACATTCAGATCCATAAAACATCATTAGTCTAATTGCCGTTATATAAAATTTATCCCCAAATTGCAAAGGAATTTTGCAGTCGCATAATATTTTCGATACTATTTTTCATTTAGTGTAATATCTCGACTTATGTCCGACGCTTATAATTATAATTTTTATCTTATTAATGTATCTTATCATTATTTGATACAAAATATGTTTTCTTCATTCTCCCTCTCACTACTTTGCTCAAGATGGGCATCCTTTGGGAACGATACAAAACATTTATTGTGTATACAATAACGAAATGGAATGCCAGAAAGCAACCAGAAATACAGGAAGGGTCCAAGAATCCTACTCATCACACACGGCAAGAACAAAGATGAATGAAGGAACATCACGGCCACCATCGGTCTTTCTTAAGCTAAAGGGCGCCTGCTTTCATTTTTACCAATCATTTGATTTCGGTTACCCCAATTTATAGTCAAATATGGAAGGGAAAAGCGTACAAATATTTTCTATGATCTAAACGTACGTTTTTTTATCTTTTGTCACAATTCTGATGGTATTTTAGCTAGAAAAGACCATTAAAATTGTGCTAAGGGACTAAAAATATAAGTTTATTTTTTTGACTGATTAAAACTCAACATTTTATATTAAAGAAATTAAAAAAATATTTTTTAAATAGTCGAGAAGCTATTTGTACTATTTTTGTGAAAACAAAATCATTATCCCTCACTTCCCAATTTCAATCAAAGTAGTATAATTGACTGAAAAATACTAGGTCTTAAGCGAGTCAGTGTCGGTGACTCAATGACCTTACGTTCATGGACAGACTACCACCACTACACCACACACAAAAATGTAGACAAAATACAAAAAAAAAAAAAAACAGACTAAATACACAAACACAAAATAATAATACAATGCATACCAACACATATACAGAATACATGCATAGAAAAAGGATTCAAAGCAATAGTCATCGAAATTAATACCAAATCTTCCTTTGTTTTTGGTATTGAATTTGTGCAAATTGGGCATACAATAACTGATTTGTTGGGTTTATAAACTATATGATTTTAGATTTGTTGATTGGGACCATTTCTTGATGAAATTGATTCCAAATTTATGTTTGTCTTATTTTGAGAATCATTTTGTTACAAAGGTATGTAGATTTTGGAATGATTTGAGCAAAATAAAAAGAAGAAAATGTCGTGAACTTACAATTAATTGGTGAATTTCTACAAATATTTAACCAATTTCAAGTTTAGAATTGAATTACGTGTAATAGTTGAGTTTGATATCGTTATTGTCATCATTTTCCGTTATTAAAAACGATGTTTAATAGTTGTCGGAAATGGTCGAGGTGACTAGCGGAGATTATTTTGTCAGTTCGCAACTGTAAAGTTAAGGTGATTCTGTATTTTTTTCGTTAATTGTACTGGTTTTCTTGAAAGGAAAATTTGTACAAACAGTCCCTCAAATATTCAAAAAATATTTTTTTAGTCCATCAAACTATAAAATGGTGAGTTTTGATTCCCAAAAAATTTAAATGTATGTTTTTTTGTTTCTTATCACAATTTCAACAGTCCTTTTTAGCTAAAATACTACCACAATTGTGATAAAGGACAACAAATATATGTTTATACTTTTTGAAGAACTAAAACTCATTATTTTATTTTTAAGAAATTAAAAAAATATTTTATAAATATTTGAGAGACTATTTATACAATTTTTTTCACATAAAACCTTCTTTGATTTCGGCTACTACATAAATAATGTAAATTGTACAGTACTACTTGGGAAAAAAAATTGGAGTGATGCAAATACTGTCATTTTCGGGGGTAGCTGTAGGGTACTATACTATAGTACGTGTCTGGATCTATTTGTTCGATCTCTTTCCGGATCCTCCAGTTGACCTTACCGTGGGAATATCCAGGGAGGTTTAGTAGGGCCCATTCTTGAGTGAGGAGAATCTTCCCTCAACAAAACATTAGGGTTAATAACACTTTGCCCCCTAAAGTAGAGGAATAATTAGACTTTACTCCCTAAACTAAAAATTTATACTTTGTCCTTCATTTATTTTAATCATCTGTTAGCAATTGTAACACCGTTAAGAAAAAAGTAAGTTAAATGACTAAGATGCAGTTTTTTACTCTTTTTTTTCAGCTTTTAATAGTGATGTAATAACCATAAAAAAAAAAACAAAATACAAATATAAAAATATCTCAATATAATCTATATCAATATATTTTTTAGTTAAATTCTCGTAATTTATAGAGTTTTTTTTTTAGTAAATTGAGGAGTTCATTTGATATTATTTTGGAATTGTACTGTTTTTCTGGTGCCACCATGCTTCTTATAGTAGACTTCTTGATGAATTTTCTATTAAAAATTTCTCTTCAAGGGTTTTGTGTAGTAATAGATTTTTCTGTAAGAGTTTTATAATTTTTCCTTGTGCCTTGATCATTCATAATTTTTATTTTGGGTTAAACGTGTGCAAATTGCCATACCCAATACCATTTTGGTCATTTTTTTTTTTTTTATAATTTTGACTTGAAGACAAAGATTTCCATTTATTCATGGTTTATTTTTCTTAATTTTTGATAGTTATCAATCCACTATCAACAATAAAAAAAAAAATAGTTGAAAAAACAAAAAATAGAGGTAATGACATTTCAACCATTTAACTGATTATTCTTGACAATATTAGAATGGTTACCAGATGAATAGTTTAAGTGGGAATAAAGTGTTGTTTTTTTAATTTAGGGGTAAAGTGTAACTACCCATACTTTAGGGGCAAAGTGTATTAACCCAAAACATTACATAGATTTGGGTCCTTGACATAGAAATACTAACTTGGGGAATCAATCACCCAAGGGGAATCGGAATCAGAATCAAATGACCCCAAAAGTTTCATTTCAGCTGAGAGAGATAGATATGGAGGGAGCTAAAAAGCGGTTAATCATTAATGGGTTGTGGAGGGAATTTGTGACCGTTTTCCTGTTGTTGCCTGCAGCTTAGAAAACCACAATATTTATCAACTAATTTTTTTTTCTTTTGGGTATTTCAGGAAATACAATCTAGATAATAAAAAACTGTTTTCTTTGGGGAAATAACATAGATAAGGAAGAGACAACCAAGAACCAACCCAGGTTGGAATATCCAAGAATCTTTTACCTAGTAAGTTGCTCGGCCTCCTTTGCTGTTTTTGTTTTCTGGGTTTTATTTCCTATACCTTGTGGTCTACACAACTTGTACTGTGATGGGTTTTCACTCCTTTCTTCGTATTATATCTCCTTCTCTCACTACGGAAAGAAAAAGAAGAATCTTGAATTGATGAAATCGGTTGTAAAAACTTCTGATTTCTCTGACTTTCTTGAGAGGATGCTGTTTTAGGTAATCTGTTTTTGCTTTATACTTCACTATCAAGATTTGTTTTCATAGTTTCAGCAATATTTGACTAGTTGTCTTCTTCTTTGAAAGAATCTAGATATGCATATCTGAAAGGAGAATAAAGCTTGATTGGATAATAATATGGATTTCTTCTTTTAAACTTCTTGCTTGAACTAATTAACCATGGGAGACGACTTGTTCTTATAGTTCATTGGGTCTCTGAACCACTTGTTCACAAAGCATTTTGCTCTTTGTAGGTTGAATTTGGGTGTTGAAAAGGAATAGCTTTTAAATCAGACAGTGCTTGGGAGACTGTTTTATTGGGTAATTCCTGAAATTGCATCCTGGTGGATGCAAATTTTGAACTTTTGAAGAAATATTTTTTTTTGCGGCAATGAATGAAAATGAAAATGCTTTTTCTCAGAATACCATGTTGGGCAGTCAGTCTGATTCCTGACTTATGGATTTGGATTACATGGATGATTTATTATTAGAAGGATGTTGGTTGGAGACCACTAATGGATCTGAGCTCTTGAACCAAAGTCCCTCTAATTTCAATGCTCTTTTTGACGCTTCATTTACTTGGCCAATTTTGGAAGCCAATAATAGCGAATTCAGACCATTAGATGGCACTCAAGAAGAGAGGCAAAGATTATCTTTTTCTGAGAATCTCTCAGCTAGTCCATCCCAAGGGAGAAATTCTGCTAAATCAGAGTCCCGAGATGGCAATATAAGCAATGCTCTATGTTCTCTGAGTCAATCTGGGAACTTTTTGGCTGAAAATTCCGAGCTCAGCAGAAGGTTCTGGATTGGACCGAGGGCTTCGACATCTGTAATGGACAGACTAATTAAGGCACTTGGTTATATAAAAGATTGGTCAGGAGATAAGAATGCTCTTATTCAAATTTGGGTCCCAGTAAACAAGGGTGGCAGACGTGTTCTCACTACCAACGATCAGAGGACAACACCTTTCTCACTTGACCGTAGTTGCCCCAGCCTTGCCTGTTACAGGGATGTTTCAGTTAATTACCAGTTCCCTACTGAGGAGGACTCGGTGGAGAGTGTTGGATTGCCTGGCCGTGTTTTTATGGGTAAAGTTCCTGAATGGACTCCGGATGTTCGGCTTTTTGGGAGGGATGAATACCCACGAGTTGGTCATGCACAGCTGTATGATGTTCGCGGGACACTTGCAGTTCCAATCTTCGAACAAGGTAGCCGCAATTGCTTGGGAGTGGTTGAAGTTGTCTTGACCACCCAAAAGATAAACTACCGTCCAGAGCTTGATAGTGTTTGCAAAGCTCTTCAGGTCTTATTTTTTTGCTTAGATTTACAACTGAATTTTTGACACAGTCTCATACTTCTCAATTTCATATTCTTCAGAAACCTTAGTTCTGTGCTGCTAGGAGTTTAAACTGAACTTGAACTTTGATGTGAGCTTGGACATGCACCACTAGAGGTAAGAATTTGAGACATTGAGTCTTGCTGTGGGGCATGCATCACTGAGTCACTGAGTGGATAGAAGCCTAATGCTTGGATGTTTAATCACGTTACTATTTAGGTTAAGTATATTGATTTTTAAGTCAAATGCTTTTTCTTTAAAGTGAAAAAATTTTGTTTTCCCTTCTTAAACTTCCTTCTTAACATAGTTTGTGATTCACCTGAATAGATATGCTCTTTCTATTTTTATATAAAGAAAACAAGGAATAGTTTTTGCCCTGACTTTCTCCAATTATTGCCATAAGTGGCATTGTATTAGGATCACCAACATTTAACTGCAGCCTACATACAGGTTATTTGTTGTTGCAATTATATATTTCAATAGTGAGCTTCCATTTGAGGCTTTAGGAAGAAAACCTCGTGCCTTTAGGTCATGATTTGTCGATATGTCGATTGTCAATTACTTTTTTGATTTGATAATATAATCAAAACAATGGAGAACGAACCATTAGCTATGTCTTGCAGTTTTTTCTTTCTAGATTTTATAGTTTTAATTTGGGAAAAATAAAAATAGTAAAACACGCTTGGCAGTGTTTATTCAAAACAAAGGAAAGTGAAGCACTGAAGCTGCTTTCTTAATTTTCTGATCTACCACTAATTTGTTTGTTTACAGGCTGTCGATCTCAGGAGCTCTGATGTTTCAAGCGCTGAGAATAGCAAGGTAACTGGGCAGAGTACATAGAACTGCTTATATGCTGTCAATCTGAGGAATTCTGGTGCTTTTCAGTAGTTAATTAATGATTTATCTTCTAGCAGGCATGTGATTTTTCCTATCAATCTGCATTACCGGAGATCCAAGAGATTTTAAGAGCAGCATGTGGGACGCATAGGTTGCCCTTAGCTCAGACTTGGATCCCTTGCATCCAACAAGGTAAGGGGGGACGCAGGCACTCTGATGAAAACCTTGTTCACTGTGTTTCCACAGTGGATTCTGCTTGTTATGTTGCCGATCCCCGTATTCAGGGTTTTAATGAAGCATGTTCAGGAGGAGCATCACTTATTAAGAGGTCAGGGCATTGTTGGAAGAGCATTCACAACAAACCAACCATGTTTTTCACCTGATATTACAGCATTTACCAAGACAGATTATCCCCTTTCTCACCATGCAAAGATGTTTGGCTTGTGTGCTGCTGTAGCAATACGTTTGAGGAGCATCTATAGTGGTTCAAGTGACTTCGTTCTGGAGTTCTTTCTCCCTATAGATTGTAAAGAGTCTGAAGAGCATAAGAAAATGCTTAGTTCATTGTCCCTCATCATTCAGAAATTTTGCCGGGGATTACGAGTTATTACTGACAAAGAGTTGCAGGAAGAAAATTCTCTGCCTTTAGTTGGAGCATCAATCCCGTCATATATCAATTTTAGTGACGAAATGCCAAAAACAGGACACATACAGTCCGTTATGGATTCTGAAAGAATGTCATATGTGACTAACCCTTATGTGGAGGTTGAGGAGAGTGACAGTGTTGCTTCAGGAGTTCAAAATGCAAAACCTGTGGAAATGCTGTCTGGGAAATCATCAGAGTCTAGACAATACCAAGCTGATATTAGTTCAAGGAAAGAATTTGTCTTTGGTGACAGCCTTACTACTGGTAATTATAGCTTGCTTAATGTCTCTAAAACTAGGGAGAAAAGGCGTGCCAAGGCTGAGAAGACTATCACTTTGCAGATTCTTCGGCAATATTTTGCCGGCAGCCTAAAAGATGCTGCAAAGAGTATTGGTGGTAAGCATCCTTCAGGAACCTGAGTGAAGTTTTTTATAGCTTGAAGTTGCAAGATGGATATTTCGTTATCTTAATTACATGTTCTGTGTAGATGCATTATCTAATATACAGTTTAATTGTGTGGTAGAAGTATGAGACGAAATTGTTGCATGGATATATTATCCCACACACACTACAATTTCAGTGTGGAAGGGAAGATTCTGCTTTTGTTGCATTGCATTTTTACACAGAAAATGTGGTCTAAAACCCCTCAGATTGAAGTTAGGAGTAGGATCACAAGTATTTCCATTACTTGGAAACTTTCAAGCTGACATAGGTAGCACTTTGGCATCTACCCATGATAGTAAATTTTTCACAAGAGATTGGGATGGCTTAAGACATTTCTGTAACTCACCAATTTGTTGGAGCCTACTCTTATTCTACCTTTGGTTTAGAAACTTCACATTTTAAATGTGGGATAAGCGATGCTTTTGTTTTAAAGAACTGAGCCACATTCCTTCGGTTCTCTTAATTTTCTTCATATTCATCCTTCAATTTTTCTAACTTTTTCAGTTTGCCCCACCACTTTGAAGAGGATATGCAGACAGCATGGCATTAAACGTTGGCCTTCTCGAAAGATCAAGAAGGTTGGTCACTCCTTGCAAAAAATTCAACGTGTGATTGATTCAGTGCAAGGTGCATCCGGTTCTTTACAAATTGAGTCCTTCTACACAAACTTTCCAGAACTTGCATCTCCAAACTTATCTACAGAAGGTCCCTTTTCACGTATGAAGTTAAGTGATCATCCAAACCCCTTAAACATGCAGGCCGAGGCTGGCATATCGGGTCCCCATGTTTCTGCATCTAAGTCACCTTCCTCTTCCTGCAGTCACAGTTCCACATCTAGTCAGTGTTGTTCAACTGGAACACAAGTTACGCAACCACATCCACTAACACTTAAAACTTCTGGTCAGGAAGACACAGTTAAAGACAATTCAGTTAGTTGTATGCTGAAGAGGGTTAGAAGTGATGCTGAGCTGCATCTGTCAAGTGACGGACCAACTACCCTGCCAAGATCTCATAGTCATGCATCATTTACTGAGCATCCTAAATTAGAGAATCTTCCTCCTGTACCGAAAGAAACTGGTCGGCTTTCTCAAGAAGGAAATACACTGAGAGTAAAGGTCACGTTTGGGGAAGACAAGATTAGGTTTCGCATGCAGAACAACTGGGGATATAGGGATCTATTGAGGGAAATTTCTAGGAGATTTGGTGTAGATGACACCAGTGGATATATCCAGCTGAAATACATGGATGACGACTCTGAATGGATACTATTGACATGCGATGCTGATCTGGAGGAGTGTATCGATATTTGTCGCTCATCTCAGAGCCAGACAATAAAGGTGTCTTTTATACACTTGATTATCACCAACTGCATGGAAGCTCTTCTGATAGAAGAAGCTACTTATGATACAAGTAAGAAATACTTAGCAGTGCTGTTTAGAGATGAATATTTGTTCCAATCTTGATAGTTATCTTAGTCAAGTAATGTAGATAGATTAATAGTACAAGAATCTTTGATTGTCTTTGTGAGTGAAATAGGACTACTTGGTAGTGGTTTCTTAGCTGCCAAAATTCCATAGTTTCTGTATAGCTGATAGATTCATGGAGTTTCTAGGAATTTTTTTTTTTTTTTTAATCTGAATTTATTGCTGAGTAATTCTGATAAGTGCTCTCGAGTCATTACACGTCCAGGCGTTTGGTAAAGCCGGCTGAACGTACAAACTCTGATATTATGTTGATTTTTGTGCAAACATGGGCGGATTTGGCCATAAGTTGTTTATGGTTTTCAGGTGAACCCAATTATAAACACAACTATAGCAAGGAATAATTTGGTGAAGTCAGAAAAACCCCAAAGAAATAATTTGGATTCTGGTAATATTCATTGCTCAATGGTTCCAAGAAAGAGAGAATGAAACCTATACACCACATTTTCGAAGTTCACAAATGATACCTACAGTTTAGTCCCGGTATGCTTTGCTCAAACTTGAAAATTAAACAGTTGCATGCAGAGCTAACAAAACGAAAGGCAGTCAGCCATGGATATTTAAAAATGCGCTTGTATCAAGTAAACTCGATCCATTTCACCTGCAACATCAATGTCAATGAGTAGCCGTCTACGGGATACAACATTTACATAGAGATATCAATCCATTTTCATGTTGTGCTATGTTTCTTGCGCATTGCAATCCCTGCCATATTTGTATCTTTTTTCCTCATCAATATTATATTTATAGCCTATGGCCGGGATCAAATCTACTTTGCATATTGCGATGTTTTACAGCTGGTAATGTGCAACTATTGCATTTAAACAGAAAAAAAATTATCTACTCCACCCAAAAAAAGGGGAAAAAAAAATCAACTACTATGCACCGGATTATGTTAAATTTGTGATGAAGTAGACGGCCGATCCTCTTGCTTCTCTATTAACACGCATCTTGAAGGTGGACCAAACAAGCTCAGGAGTACCTGCAGGACAAACGATACTTTGTTGATACTTTTTCGATAGCTGTTACCATACCAAGGTGAACTTCTTGTGCAATGAGATCCATCCGATCTCATGTTTCAAGGGGACACCATATTTTCTTTGGCTTATGTAGTAATAGTATACAAATTACTTTCATTATTCTGCTGAGTGAACAACATGGTCTAGATCAACCCCCAAGGAAATAAATTCATTTGATCAGGTAAATTATACCATCCCCATTTCTCACGAAAACTGATAAAATCACAGGAGAGAGCAAGGATCTTAGTACAGGTAAAAATACTAGTCCATGCAAAAAACCTAGAAATACCAAGGCAAGATACATTTTGAAGTAGTAAACCTGCAAGTGTGGGACAAAGATTTAGATAGTAGACAGGATGGTCCATCACAAACTTAAATCTTATTGTGCAAGTTTACTAACCACAAAAACTTCCGTCCTCGAGAAGCCAAGGACAAGCACCCCGACAAGTTTTGTAAGAGTGATTCCACTGAAAATGAAAGAGAAGAAAATAAGTATTTCATCAGTTGAGCCATCTTTTGATCATTGATTACCAAGCTTTAGAGTCTTAGTCAAACAATTATGGAAATTAGAATACGACTTCTGGATTCTGCATGAACATATAAAACTAAATAATGTATGTCACTGATATTTTGTCCTAAATAGGCCTTGTCAGGCTGAATACAAAGTGCAAATCAACTGTATCCCGCCAAACCAAAAAAAAAAAAAAAACCTGGAATTCCATAAACACGCACTATTGGGTCATTTTCAGTAAAAGTTGACAAACCCTATCCTGCCTTCAAACTAGCAAATAGTTGACAGATGAGAAGGGAAAGAAGCAACCAATAGTTGGATGACCGATGAAGCTAAACATTGACCATTCAACAGTACGAACGACAATATACATGCTTCCAGAGAGATCTGGGCAAGTTTTACATCTGAATATGCTAATTTATCTCATCTCAATTCCCATCACATGCAATGTCCCTGATTTTGCCCGATAACAAAACATCAAGTTTTTCAAATGTGCTAATACTTTTCTGTAAACAAATAATTGGATAATATTCAATCCATTGACATATATATGGTGAACTAGTTATGCCAACAAAACAATACATTCTAAATAGATCTAACATTCTGCATAAATGGAAAAGCAAAACTCAACAAATTCTTTAACAGAAAAGGAGGCAAATAAACCTGAAGACAGAGGCTCCCATTGTTGTCAAAGCATCCTTCATTCGTTGGTTTCTATCTCCACTACTCACCTGCAAATTAAATCTTCATAAAAGGGCAACCAAGGTTGGTCATCTGATTAATTAAACAAATTGAAAGAGGAATTGCCGTATAAGAGACAAAAGCCTCGATCAAATGAGCAAGATCAAACTAAATCATTGAACAGGTAAACCCAAATTGAGACAATTTCAAAATCCTAATCCTACATGTCACTTCACTTTAATGCTTCACTCATATATGACTCTGATGATCCTCTAAACGAAAAATTATTTTGAATACCTAGACATATTGTTGACTACAGGATGATCTTTCCTAGGATTTCGGAATCTGGCACTGCTAATACTATAGAGATATAAATAAAACTTTAGCCACTTGAAAGCATGAGTAACAAATTTTCTTTTCCCTTGTACAAGACATGTAGACAATCCAGGTACCATGTGAACTGTATCTCATCAATGTTTGCATGGTAGATCAGTTTAAAGAATCCAACTATACTAACAAATTACACTATTTTAGTCTTTATCTTATTCATATACAAGGGAAACACCTTTACTCATCTCATATTGTAGTCTCTCCCTCTCAAGCTAGCCACAAATTTTAACCAAACCATTCTATTGCAAATATAGTAAACAAAAACCGTTTCCAACTATTATTTTACCAACATAATTAGTTGCAGCAGAAATAAACTCTCCAATCCTTAACAACTATTATTAAATAAAAAGATTCATGCAGGATAAATTCTGCTAAAATAGGATAATGATAGCCTAGAGGATAAAGGTCTTGATTAGGATAGGTTTTTTGGAGATACAGATAAGATAGCCGATTAACTTATATCTGATTAGGTCTTTAGATTAGGGTTAGAGCTCTATAAATAGTCTAATGTATACCGTTTTGTAATACAGTTTTTGACCATTAATGAAAATGGTCGTTTCATTCAAGTTTTTCCAATAGAACTCTTATGGGTTTTGAGCAGATTAGATCCCCTAATTTAGGTTTTATACTGGTTCCCTAAAAACCAATCTTTGATCATGAATCAAGTGACTTTCTTATTTCTCACCCCTTCAGCTGGCATCAAAGATAGAGTCATAGGCAATTTTTTAAATGGCAGACAAATCGATACTGAGAAAAATGATAGATAGCAACACGTAAATTAAAATGAGAGTAAATAAGATCATTTTTGGTGACATGCTTTCATATTTTTGTTAAATTATGCTCTATTGTCACATACTAGCATTGTCATGGAAAAAAAAATGAGATGCATAGTTTCTCATTGTTAAACAATAATGTCTGACTTTATTAAAACACTTGCAACAAATAACATACCAAAAACAAAAATCAATCGCATCCCAAGAAGACAATATAAAGAAATATATGAAAAAGTCTAGGAAGGTAAACATGGGAGGAGCACAGAGTAGATAAGTGAACTGGAATAACTGACCAAGAAAGCATGTGTAATATGCACACAGAACTCAACAGCAATACCAACTGACATCACAAGGTTGACAACAGAGACTGCATTTAGTTGGATATTCAAGATTGCCATTATACCCTGCAGAATATTTGAGTGTATGGATCTGAAGTTAAATGCCTTCAACAAAGCAATGTACCAAAAATTGATTCAAGAAATAGATGTACCATGAGGTCCACCACGATCATTGCCAGCACAAGCAAAATAATTGCTGAAGTCCACAAACTAAACATGGAAAAAAAAAGAGAGAGAGAAAAACTCAATTTAATTGGAAGACTAGAGAGCAAATAAAGAGTGTATGTGTAGCAAGAAAGAGATAAAGCTACTCACCTACAAGTGATTACCAGGCAGACAACAAACACCGCTCCTGTTAATATCACACATGATTATTAAAGCCTCAACAGATCAACAAAACTACAAACCATATATATCGAAGTTTCAGTTTTAAACGATTTACTAAGAAAATTTCATGTTATCTGTCCCAAGAGGTGTTCATGATTTTTATCATCCTCTCGCACGTTCTATTGTGAAACTTATCAACAGCCTCTACTTGATTTTTTCTCTACAAATACTGAAAAGTAAAATCAGATCATCACGACACAGACTTATACATGATGTGGCACAAAAGATAAAGCACAATTTATCCAACTTGTCCCCCCATAATCATAGGCACTTATCTTCAAATGCATTTTTCAGGAGAAGTATAAGTTATGCAACCTGTTGGGCAGTATAGTGTTCAAAGTTCTATATCAGGAAGTAACCAATGAATTCTTTCAAATGATGAGAAAATATAAGAATTGACTAAGAGGATCTGTCGAATTAAAAACTCATGAAAGTCATCTAGAAAAATACTGCAATACTGCATATGCAATACAACAGAGATTGTGAACTTAAAAATGATGGTTCCAATTCGTTTCGAAGTTATCTGAAATTTTTTTGTAACAGTTTTTAAACCCGTTTTTCAATCACTTTTTATCTCACATCCATCACAAAAAGTGCTAAAGTATAATTGATCTATCACATCCATCACAAAAAATGTGCTACATTTTTTGTAACAGTTTTTAAACACGTTTTCCATCACATCCATCACAAAAACTGCTAGAGTATAATTTAAGTGAAAAATTTTCCCAAAAAAAATACCAACAGAGTCAAAATTTTATTTTCATTTTCATTTTCATTTTTTTTTTCTCTCTTTGTTGAATTGAAGCTTCAGCGATGTTAATCAAACTAAAAGTCAAGTCAGTGCAGGCAGATATATTCAGTATAACAGGATAGATCAATAATATCACATACCAATAGCTATCACGAGGTTGATTAATGCTGTCCTCCAAATGTTAAGATATTGCTCAAAAAATATATAAAATACAGCATAAGGGAAGATCTCAATCTGCAAGAGAGAAACAGGCATGATTGTGATAAAGCATTAGAAATCCAGGAAATTGCTGCCTCCCAGAATATGCATGTGCACATTTCCTTTTGGTGAAGAAAATAAAAAGGAACTGCTTTATTTATGTATCATACTGACTTCATGTTCTTTGAGGAGCAAAGATACTGTGTATTGATTCTGAAACTATCCAATATATATAGAAGGTCTAGTTAATTTTTCACATTGCTTATGCATCATGTGAAGAGCAAATCATGTAAAGGACAAATAGAACATGTCAAATCATAATTTATATTTCGTGCATGATCAACTAATCTGGGTTAAATGGACCATAGCAGTTTGTGCATAGAATAATAAAAGGACAATTATTGGGACAGAATACTCAAGATGAGGAGAGATATTTAATTAAAATCTGAGGTTAAACTATAGTATGTCATATGTTTTAAACTGTGGAAAAAGAAAAACCCCTAATTCCAAATGAAAAAAAAAAAAAAGAACTGAAAATTTGATTGCGTAGAAAGACATAAAAACACCTAAATTGATATCATAATTCAGAATGTTTCTTCAGGAAAGATACCTTTAAAGAATCAGAAACCCTTGAACTAAAATCACGCGCAGCCCTCATTGAATGGACATAGTCAACCTGAGAGGACATATATTATCAGTTGTAGTAAGCTTATGATAGACAAAAATAATCAGAAGGTGAACATCATTGTAAAATGTATACAACATACTTGTTTATAGTTCAGGGGAGTGTGATATGTACGAAATGATGACGCTTGAATGATCCCGTCCTCATATCCTGATGAAAATTGGAATCACTTAGAATAGAGCATATAAAGGCAACAATCTACTAGCATTACTAAGAGGATGGAATTCAATATGATCTTGTAATCTGTGGTAGACCAAAAGTTCATGTTTATCTTGTTAAAGAGGGTTGCACTTATCCACCTTTAAGTTCCACACTGCTGGTGTAAGCTCC
This sequence comes from Cinchona pubescens, assembly GCA_025175665.1. Classification (NCBI taxonomy): domain Eukaryota; kingdom Viridiplantae; phylum Streptophyta; class Magnoliopsida; order Gentianales; family Rubiaceae; genus Cinchona; species Cinchona pubescens. Next base: position 1,000,301 of record JANKKI010000233.1, read on the forward strand.
GTGCCCACCCTTGGCACAATCAGCAGAAGGTAGTGCATTGAGGAACCATGGAAGTTTCTCCCTGAATTGTGTTGTCGATGGACGAGCATTCTGCAAATCTGATTGACGGAAACACTGAAAGAATCCAAGTATTAGTCAACGGAATTAGCTAACCTGGGCAACAGCAATTAGCTAAGAGTTGATTTTGGACTATAATACATGCTTAGCTGAAATGGGGAAAGGAAGTAGAAATATAAAGATAAATAATTTCCAAATTTCCTAACAATCTAAATTTATACAACTGTCCAATTAAATTTAAGACCCATAAAGCTGTATTGGGCGAGCATTTTACCGTTGTACAATCCTTGCATACTCCATTTGGGCTACAAGCACCATTAGTGACTGAACAACAAGGAGGCTGCAAGGAAACATTCACTTTTTATACATCAAGTAATTTAAAATGCACCAAACATATCAAATGAATTTATGTTGCACCAATCATCCTTCTACTGACAAACCAACACATCTTTTCAGTGCAAGCAACTGAAATAAAAACTGAATTTATGTATAACTAAACCCCCAAGAAGTTTGAGGTCTCTGTCCAGCACCACAGGTGAGTGGTGAATCTTCAATGATTTTTGCCATTTGAGTAGTGCGGAAGACAAACTGCATATTCCATTTTATTTATAGAAAAAAAAGGAGAGACCCACGTACAAAAAATAAGTGGTTCTTTTTGTGCATACAGATAGATACTACATGTGTACAGAATTAATTATAAAATCTTTCATATCTTGTCTGTTGGAATAGGGGTTCACTGCATTCAGCTGACTTCTTCATGAATTGCTAGAGCCAAAAGATCATAAATCTCCCACTTTCAGAATCTCACTACAATTGATGCAAAATCTAGCAGAGGAATTGAATAACCTACAATCCCAGATACCAAGAAAATAGAAATTTGAGTGAAAAAAAATTGAGGATAACATTTACTCTCTATCCTAAATGAGATCCAATTTTGTGAATATCAAGATGTTTAAGCACAAGCTAATAAAATTAGCTGTTTTACACTGATGGACTTCTGCCACCCAGCTTGGGGATGAACCACAAACTTAAATTAACAGTAGGGTCTAAGGTGTGATTTTAGCTCCAATCCATCATTTCTTATCCACCAATTACTTCTCAGTTGCTAGAACTAAAAACTTAAAAAGAGAAAAAAGAATAAGCCACACCACCATCCTATGTACTTGGAAAAATAAATGTATGTAGATAGACCTGGTCATCAGGAGGGCAATAACTATCATATTGTTGTGTATTTCCTACAGCAGCCAAAAGCTTCTGGAGATAACCAAACAAGAAAGTCATCAAGCCAGGAAGCAGCAGGTTTTGCAATATAGCTCGTGTCTGGTACTGAAGATGCTCTGGCAATCTGCACAAGACAGCAAGTTGAAAACTTTTAAAAGGTAAATCACATGTCGGGGGAAGAATATGCAGAGTTCAAACTGGGAAAAGATTAGTTTTAGGTCACCACGCTATGTAAGAACTAAAAGAAAAGGTGAGAGGGAATTAGGGTAGGAGACAATTAGGTTTATGCAAAAGCGGATTCTTTAAGGCATGAATTCCATATCCTACCAGGTACACAGAAATGAAAAGGAACTCTACAAATTATCAACAGAGTTTTCTGTAAGCATTATATACTCGGGCAACTTTTGAGTTTTTCCATAATGCAAGTTGCCTATAAGCTAAATTCAACTTCTCTTTTTCCCAGTAGACTTTTAATCACACAAAGAGGAGGAAAGGATTTAATTGATCACATTGAAACAATCAAACTCACGGTCTCCATTCAAATCAAATATTGGCTGGCACACAAAAACCACGAGATGATGCAAGCTAAAATAAAAATATAAGTAGTTGTGTACCTAAAGTTTGAAGCCGAAAATCACATTCATTCGAGAAAATAGACTCCAAACCTAAGGCAGAAATATACCTCATTTAAAAGTGAATCTGAATTACATTGACTGATGGAGCACAACTGATTTGTCTGTCTTGATTCTGAACTGAGGATTCACAAAACATCAACATGATAAGAAATTTGATACTTGAGCTGGGACCAAGTAATGGTTTATGAATGGAACCCAAGACTTTCAAATGAATATACTGTCAGTATCTATTGACCAATTGCTTGCTTGTTTATCGATTTTGAATAACAAGAGGGCATACACTAATTTGAGCAATCAAAATTACGTAACTTTCATAGAATTTTAATACCATTATTCTATCCTTTTAAATTTATTTTTTATTATAACTGTGGTCCTCATTGTTTACGTTGGGTTTCTTGGAGGGGTGGGGCCGCAGAATCAGCATAGGATGTTTGGAAAATGCCAAGGTATCCTAGAAGGAAAACCACCAGGAACTACAATCAAAATTTCTACCAATATGGTTTCCAGTTGCTTCTTTTCCATTAAGGTACTCTTTAGACCTTAAATTCCACGTTAGACAACTTGTTCTGTTGCCTATACGCTAAATTCAACTTTTCTTCCCAGTTGACTCTTGACCACAAAAAGAGGATAAAAGAATTCAATTAAAAACAATCAAATTCACAGTCTCACTTTGAATAGACTATTGGTTGGTGCATGAAAATAAGATTACCTGTAATTATAGTTTTTCACAACAAAATATAATGGTGGTCCAATTCTTAGATACTCTGAAAGATCTTTAAAGTAATCCTGCAATAAGAAATGCATGTTTAACAATGTTACTGGTAATGTCACAAGTGCACCATGTTCATCAAGAAAAGAAGATCATTGGACCTGAAGATAAGAGTCTCGACTCAATCAGGGAAGGACAATTTGCTGTTCCAAACCAGGCTCTATCCTTGTACACAAAGCCTTTAAGGATCAATATGGAAAAGGAATTGAGTATATTCAAAGAATCAGTTGGTTGAAATTAAATTTCAGAAAGTAAAAAGAATTGCAGAAACTAAAGTAAACCAGAGCTTACAATGCTCGCTAGCACAAAAGCAGAAAAGACAGCGATGACAACCACTTTCACTCCCCAGAGCTTCAGGATGGGTGCATGAATGTCCTTGAAAAAGAAAAGATGAATATGAAGTACATGTTACTTGAGGGAATCGGGGACAAATAATTTGACCATTGTAAGAGTCACCAGCCAGTTGCCTACAAGAGAGTAGAAAGCAAGAAACTAGCCCAGAAAGTATTTTCCAATTTCTTCAAGCAGGTAAGAGTACAGTTCAGTTAATGCAAGGACACAGGTTTCCATATTTATTTACTACAGTATTTCTTGCTAGGAGTAGGATGATGCTTTAAGGGGTGAGGATCTGGATGCCTTACCTTCATATATCGAGCCAGTAATCCTGGTTTTCTCTGATTTACACCTGAAAACTAACAGAATGTCATCACCCAAGTTCAATAACAAAATCGAGATAATATTTAGGTAACTTTAAAATGAAATTTAAAGCTAAGCAGAAATTCCAGTACATTACCATTATCAGTATTTGGATCAGGTAATTTGATACAAGGGAAACAATCGATTCTGTTATCCTCAGCTCTCAGAAAATCAAAAACAATCAAGGCAACAAAAGCAGTAACTTGTAGAAGGAAGTCTAACAGGACAGCCAATGCTGCAAGCAAAGTGCACTTATGAGTTGAACAAATAGCCTTAAAAAATAATGACCAATAGATGACTGCAGTGACCACTGCAACCTATCTCTTCCTCAGCAGAAATGTGAGGGACAAAAATTATAGCAAGAAAGAAATCCAACCTGCAAACATAGAAAACACACGGCAGGCTGGCATGGGAATAAAACTGCCAACTGCAAAAGCCAGTAAGACCTCAGATAGACTAGCTAGTGTGATAGATGGTCCAACTTCTACAAGTGCATTGCTAATGCGTCCTTCCAAGGGCAATTCCAATGGTTGCCTTTTTACTGCATGGACTAGTATGCACATGTTGTCAACCCCAACCTGATACACGAGGAAAGCCATCAGTAAGTTCAAAGCTGCAGAATGTCACCACAATAAACTGAGGCAAAGAAAAAGTGTTAAACTATGTCTAGGCCTACAATCCAGTCAATTGATGCCAATCCTTGTTAAAAAGTTATTATTAAAATCTGTTAACAAATGCCATTCGTACAACAAAAAGCTCAACAGATGCTGAAATAAAGTTTATGGCCATGATGAATTTACACTCCGCTGAGAAAATGTCTCAAGTCTACTTCAAGCATGTGGAAATTATACTTATGCAAGATTTTTACTGGAGGTTAAACCCAAAGGATTCAATATGCTTTCTTGGCATTTTCTCGTTTAGTAACATAACACTTTTGCAAGTTCTCAAAAACCATTACTCTCCAGAAGATCAAAATTAGAAAATATGTGAGGAGAAAATGCAACTTACTGCTAAAACAAGGAAGGGGATGACTTCCATTATAATAAGGGTTGACTTTACTCCAACTGCACTGAAAAAGCCAACAGATCCAAGAACAGAGAGAAAAACAAGCATAACTCCGGAAAGACCAAGCAGCACCTATAAGAAGAACCAGCCACACCATCAGAAAGATGAATCAATTATGAAAACGGAGTTTATACCATCTCCATATACAAGCAAGCTCTTTGGTGAGGAATACTTGTAAAACAGGAAACACCTTGTGTCAAATCTCAATTAGGAAACAAGAAAAGATACGTTGATGGTATATCTCCACTACAAACTAAACAACCCAGGTATGCATCTACAAAATATGGTCCATCCAGTCTAAATTATGCAAAAAAGTACCAAACGAGATCTTGTAATTAATCCCAGACAGGAAATGAGAAGAAAGAATACATTTTTCTTCTGCCATCTCAGTGCTCAGGACGGGGGTGAACATACTGACTAAACTTCTAAAAGAGTTTCAATCTTCCATTAGCCCGAGTACAAACATCCATTTCATGGCAGAAAGCTTTGAGCTTTCAATTATTAAGATTTATGAGAGCATATACAGCGTACAAGTCAGTACATAATAGAAATATACTAACAAACACCATGCCAAAAAAAAAAAAAAAAAAAGAAGAAGAAGAAGAAGAAGAAGATACCAGCAAATTAGAAGAGAACTATAAAAGATCACAATCAGGCATCATAAAATACATGAAAATATAGACTAGTCTCAATAAAGGTTAAAAAATGGAATGTCACAAACTTCGGCAACCAAAAATAAACAAGTGAAGGCTACCTAGAGTATAATACCTTGGATGAAATATAGAACGAAGTACATTGAGGTGTATCCCCTAGTGTTAATGATATGTACGCGAACATCACAAGATAGCTTATCTGAAAACAAAAATGATTCAAAAGTTAAAGTAAAAAAGGAGGACAAGAAAAACCAGCTCTTTTCATGATGAAGATGCAAAGGTCATTTCAAAACCTTTGCTAGTGAAGAAGGGAGGGACTAGGGAGATTCCACCAGCTTACCAAGATAGTTATGACATCTGCAGTGCTTTCTCTTTTCAGTTCTTCCTCAATAGAGCTTTCCGACGAAAAGGCAAGTCTCAAATTTTTAGACTGCACCAGAGGTAAGAGTTCTTCCTGCACAATTTTAGCAGTTCTGATTTCAGGTTCCCCTAGCAAGAATGGGTTTATGCAAACAGTCTCATGTAAATATACATGTGCAGTACGTGGGATGTGTGTGTGGGTGTGTGTGTGCTTGTGTGTGTGAGAGGGAGAGAGACGGAGAGAGAGAATGTGCGCTTGAAACAACTAACAAGATTAAAAGGATATAAGTAAATTGGAGATGCTTCTGAAAATAACAGAACCCAAAAAAAGAAAAGCACATTAAATGAGTTAAAATTAGCACTTGGATAGTTCTGAATCACCAAACTCGATTATCACACTATCTACGCGTTATTCTTCAGATTATGCCTAATGATTCAAATCCTTGCAAAATCTAAGCCTTTTCTGTAATTTGTTAGTTAGTGTATCCACGGTCTATCCCCATATATCTTCTTGATGTTTGGATCAAGATTATCTAGACCATTTGGGTTGCAAGAATCTTTGTCCATTTATTACCAAGTTCTGGAGCTAAACATTTCACTAATTCATTAATCATTACATCTATGTTAACTACTTTTTATATGATCTTGGTCTTGATAAATCAACAGATGTCACCTATTGCAGCGGATGGTTGAGCTTTTAATATGTCAGACTCCAATTTGAAGATTCCATATTGTTCATTCGATAAAACAGAAAAGATGTCAAAAATCAAATTTGCCTACCACCCAATCCAAAAATAATTCTCCGGTAAGAAAATAAAATGATAAGCATAGATGTTCACATATGCACAATGCCGCTACAACATTAGTGATGTCAATAAATTTTCATGAAGCGCAACAGATATAAGAGACCAAACCTTTGCTAATTGAACAAAGGCCTTTTCCCAGGCCACTGCCTTCTTTGTATCATTTCCTTCTTCGTCAACAACATTGTTTACAGGATAAGTCACAATAAAAGCAGAAGCCTGCGTAAAAAAAAAAAAAAAGTACTCCGTTGATATGTCCTTAATCATCTTTTGCAATTTTGACCATAGGAGTAAACTTACCTCAGAATAATTGTTCCCAGAGAAACCACCAAGTGAAGTACTTGGATCAAGCGGGGCTTTAAATGCAGTCATGCATGTGTCAGCTGAGGTATATTGCTAAAGAATATCCAGATATGGATGTTAGTTACAATTTGTCTCCAAATAAACAAAAAGGAAAATAGAAAAAGGAGAGTTTTGCTCCCGAAGGAAAGTAGATATAAGTGTATATTTCATCTTTCTGCCCACAATGGGGGATCTATGTAGTTTTAAGGGTAATACATATGTTAAAACAGAAATTGTTTGAAAAAAATAATGGGTAATATATAGTTCATGGTAGGACTAACTTAACATATGATGTTCATTTTTTCCACACTTGAAACCCCAGACAAAATTGTTAGATCCAAGAACTTATTTTAACACATTTAAGCTATTTTCAAGTGGTCCACTTTCATAAAATAATGTTTCAAAGAAATCCGAGATGTACACAGACATCAAAATTATGTATTATGGCAAAAGCAATGATTAAAGACCAAGCAAGTTTTTATGGCCATCTATCTCTACCACAAGAAAAAATAAATAAATGCCAACTCATAAAAGGCTATGTTACTATATTATTAAGGTGGAAAAGCAAGAATATACCTGAAAACAGTACTCAACATGTTCAATGCCCCCAAAGCTATCATAATTCTCAGACTTCATCTTGAAATACTACAAATAGTAAAGTCATGTAAGTTGAAAGACATGGAACCATATTAGTTGCCAGGGCTTGCAAACTGAACTTAACAACAAAGACTTGATGTCATATGTTCATGCCAACATCTTCAGATTGAAGACAGAAACTAAAATGCACCCAATTACAGCAGATGACATTTTTCCCAAAAAAAGGTGGCTGTTCATGAAAACCTGTAATTTAAGTCAACCAATTAGCTTATATGTATTTATTTAAAAATTCATGAGTACATACAATGGTGTTAAGCATATTACTGTCCACAGTATTTGATTAAGTGATATCACCACAGAAAAAATTGAAATGAGAAAACCACCTTTGTCGTTCACTACCTGTTCTTCAATATCTAAAACTAAGCTAATCATGTCACCTGAAGCAGACTAACTAATCTGAGGTTTAGATGTTGGAAATCAAAGAAATTATGCTCAAAATAGATCTTTATTTAGATCAATTGTGAATGATTGGCAGGTGTATTTCTCGTAATATGCTAATCTTCCATGAGGCATTGCTCCATTGCCATCAAGTTTCAAGATTTAATATCTCAACATGATGATATCTTCCCTGTTATGAGCAGTCATGTTATCATTTTGAAATGCATCAGAAACCACAATTTGCATGATCACCTCCGTTGTAGGTAATCTAGAGAGATGGTCCTATCTGCTCTTTGTTAACACATGGACAAAGGTCCAGCAGAAATACTGTTTGTGGCACAATGGTACCTGGAGAACGCTTTGTGTTGCACAGTCTTGGCCAAGTGGCTTCACGCAAATGTCCGTAAGAGAAACCACAGAACCAGAATAATTAGCTTGAATTGCATCTACCTGTCAAATGAAGCAAATTTAGTTTCTTGGGGAAAGAGAGGAAGAGCATAAATTTAACAGGGCTGATACGGTCAAAGACTAAATAGCACAATATCAACAAAAATGCTTTGCACATCTTACAGAGATCAATTAAACATATAATGTACAATAAGCCACAATAATATACCTTCTTTTGGATATCAAAAAGCAACTTGATATTGTTTTCTGTAAGTATACTTGGCGGCTTTCCGTGCACTGTGTCAGGAATGGTTGCAATTATGAGCTGTAAAATTCACAAGAGCCTTTATTGTTCTGAGCCAGATTATCATTTTCAGGAAGTAGGGAGTTCTTATGAATGGAGTAACTTTCCAGATTCAGAAATTGAGATAAAAGAGAAACAGATAAAAGTACTAAATTCCAAAACTATAAATTGAGATGATAAAAGAAGCAAACAGTGCAGAACCTGCTCAATTCTATAGAAGGGGGCTAGGTGGCTGTCAAAGAACTGTTTCTCCTCAGCAGCTCTACTCCCAGGTCCTACCCACAGCTGAAAGAGAATGTCATTAAAATTCCACTAAATATGATAAAAATAAAATAAAATCCCCAGCACACAGACACATTTAAAAATCTAGATTCCAGCATTAGAAACTAAGTTCATTAATTTTTAAGTGATAGAACTAGAGCATTCCGATATGGATAACTCCTCATCCTTTAATCAAACTAGCGGAGAAGGCACACACTGTGTGTGACATTTACAACCAAGTAAAAAGAGAAGGAGAAGTTATATAGGGTAGTTATTAGTGCCTGTGGTTTAACATGATGTTATTAATAATAATAAAGGGTAAAATGGGAATTTCATAAAGTGACAGACACCAAAAGGGACTCTCTCCCTTTGTATATAGTATAGATAATAAGCCATTTCCGACAATCTCACACCCAATTATATGTAATGCTCAAGACATCTACATTAACCCAACACCAGAAACATTAAAACATCTTCATTTCATCCCCAAAACAAAAGTCGGAACAAAACAACCACACAAACCCGGAATAAAACTAAAAATATCCGAAATCTTCTTTCCATCCCAAAACTAGTATCTGATCAAATTTGCAACTAAGTTTCATATGATCTAAGGGGCAATACCCCAGTAAAATTTAAAATCTGACCACAAGGATTACAGAAACTAAGAGTCCAGAAACTTTGCTTCAAACAGTGAGAAAGGAACCAAGGAAATATCAAAAGGTTTATTTGCAGCATACCTTCTCTGGCCTTGTCTCCACTTGAAAACGAATCAAGCCTAAGCAAAGATGTACAAGAACTATAGCTGAAGAAGAACACAAGACAAGAATTGGATTTCTAGCAACCCATGTTCCATACTTCCTGGAATACGGTTGCAACCAACCACATTAAAGGTCATTCTCTGGAATACCATACTAGCAAAATCTTTGACCAAAAATCACCTGTAAAATTTTGCTAAGAATCCTTGTACAATTGACAGTTGCACACCATTTGTAATTTGAGGGACATCCTCAAGCATCTGACAAGTCAAAGTTGCATACGGGAAAATATAGTTAATTAGAGTCTTATTTTTAGAAGACCAAAGTGCATGAATAGATAATATCACAGAAGTAACTCAACTGGCCTTGAATTAACTAGCTGTAGAGGGTGTAAATGCAGACAAACATGTTTCTCCTAAAAAAAAAAAAGATATTCATGCTCATTAATGTGACTGGGAATAAATGGGAATTACACTTTTCTGAAACTGCTTGTTCAAAAAGGAAACTGCTGAGAAATTATTGTCATTTGAAAACTGTCAAGTATATATATCTAGCAACAGTCATCATCCAAAAGATTGCATTTTCACATTTCTTCATCACAAACCTCATTCACAAAATTCCACAGACAAGCACAAGTCAAAGACAGAAAACCTCATACTGTGAAGAAGGTATAGTATCCTCAAACAAAATGAGTAAATAAATTATATATAGCTCAGAGTTGGTAAACACCTGCGCGTATATATTCTCATCTTTGTGACTGTTAACATGACGAAGGACGCCAACATTGGTAACACCAACCAATGGATTAGTTCTGGACACAGGAGCTGTTTCTTTTTTTCTGTGACAGAAACCCCATCCAAGCAACACTGAGACCAGGACTATGTAAAATATTGCTACAGAAACTTCAATGCACTTTGCCTGCATTGCACATGATCCTTCTGTATTGAGTTTCCCAATCAAGAAGCAGAACAGTTCTCAATCTAAGTCTTCTAGAAGAATTTGCACAAATAAGCACATAAAAATGTCACCTTGATAGACCCAATTCTCACTGAACTCAGGAACCTTTTCTTTGAGGCGCAGGAGAAGCTGAGGCAGAGCAGATAGGAGATGCAGGACAATCACCGCAGGAACAGCCCAGCAAAGCGTCACCGCACGAATACGTAGACACATTCATAGGTATCATTCCAGATGAATCAGGAGCAGTCGAACGAAAGTTGATTGCATATGGTGATCCTGGCGACCCAAGCGCCGCTCGCAGACCAAGAAATTTGTACCAATCTGCCAAATGCAATTAGTAATCAGTAAGCATCAAAAAATAATGGATTAAATGAGAATTCCATTTGACTATCTAAAGGTACCCAGCAACTCAGATTATTTTCTTACCTTAAAAACCATAACAGAATTGCAGAAAATAAACATGTCAGAGAAAATGCTCAACCATTTTTTTAGGACATGAATGCAAAGAAAAATAAACAAAGATAATCCCTGCATGCCTCTGTCCTGCCTGTCCTTAGGAGACAAGAAAAAAGTTTCACCTGTAAAATTTTCAGCACCAGCACCAATCAACTCTATGGCTCGCATATTCGAGCTACCAAACTTTACATCCTTGCAGGAGTCAAACATTCCCTCTCCAAAGTTGTCAGTAATAAAGAAGTCAATCCCACCCACTGTCAAATTGCTTGCTGTCTGAAAAACAATGAAAAGGGTGAGATTGAATAATATGCAAGGTGCCAAGGTAAAACTAGCAGCATGACCTGAAAAAAAATAATCAATATATTTCCACCAAAAGATGACATTATCGGTAGTACAAACTAAGTTTGCACCTTAAAACTAAAACCTATACCTAATAAGTTGCATCTAGTTCAATTTACAGAAGGAACAGGAAAAATGAAGGCAAGGATAAAAGTTGGATATGTTGACCTGGCAATTCATTTACTTTTAGTATGATGCACATCAAGTTTTAGGTGCTTAACTTGTGGCATTCTAGTGGATGTTGAAGATCCATAAACTCATCTTACCAAACTAATGGACTAACCTTGGTCAGAAACAAGTTAAAGTACATTTTTGGACTAACCTTATCCACAGAAGTCACGTTGATAAATTGACTTTGATTTGGAGAGCATGAAAGTTCACAGAATAAATTTAAAAAATTTCTCAAGCATGCTGGACAGCCTACAAGAAGAGGGATTGCCTGCAAGAAAGTTGTTGAGAATAAACAAGTCATTCATTCTCTTTCTTAAGGAATATAGACTAATAAGGGAAGCAATTACTTTGAGCTGGTATTATATAAAATTGATTCAAATGCCAAACATATTGGTGAAGCCATGAAACACCAGATTGTCCATAAACCAAGAAACAACATATGGTGAAAATACAAGGGGAGAAAAGATTTCTATACCATGTACTGAAAAGTAGCAGTAATGCAAATGGAGATGTGAGCAAGGTTCGTAAAAGATCAGAAAGTAAGGGAGAACCCAAACTCAACAACAGATGCTATCATCAATTGGAGGGACTCAACTTAAAGCTGGTGTAGATTACAAATCCAAAACTAATTTTTCATTTCAATCCCTAATTCAGTTATTTTAAAATAGTCAGTAGTTCTAAAATACCATATGATGTTCTTTTGTGTTCTTTCTGCACACAATCAGATATGTGCGCAGTTTAATAACGGCCCATGCTTGCCTAGATTAGGGGAGCAGGAGTTCACTAGATCTAAGTTTAGTTGGAATCCAAACAGTAAGAAACCCATCACTTACTCACACATACTATTATGATGTATGTTAGTTCATTCTCAGCGAAATGCAACAAAAACACTTCTCAACTAACAGGAAGGCTCCAATACAGACAGAAACCCTGCCGAAGAAATTGTGACAAATTCAAATTTGAAAAGTATATTTCTGATCATCCAAAGAATGAAGGGCATCCAAGCAAAGCTCTGAAGCACAAGATCACATTCCCGCACCATCTCAAGCCCTTCTTACCTTCCCATCCTTGTATTATTTGGCCTCAACTATTAACATAAGAGGAAAAAATATCGAAACTAGAAGCGATATTAGTTGAATCTTTTTTCATTGTGGAATTCTCTCTCAGCTTATTCCTTCCTTTTAACCTTAACATAGTAGTGGTGTGAAAGCCACAATCATATGAGAGTTTGTATACTGGAGTCACCATTGCAATCCCTGCATTTCATCAGCATTTAGCAATCACACTTAGATGGTGGTTAAATTTGTATCCCTAGAAAGGATTGTCATAAACTAGGAGCTCATGATAATGACTCCTGCTCATCTTCTAACAACTCAAGCAATCAAAATTATATGTAGGTCTAAGAGCAATTACTTAACTCCTATGTAGTTACAATATTATCTGCAAATAAATGCAGAGCCTAGTACACACAGTAAAAATCATCTTACTTGCTGAACTTGACTTCGTAAAGTCTCAAATTGAGCCTCTGTACAACAGACATTTCCAGTAATCGTCGGACACAAACTTTGAATCTTTGATGAAAGTAGATCGTCTGGCTGAAAGAAGAAACAAGGAGCACAATCTAATAAATTGCAACTTCAGAAAGATTGCATAGACAATGTTCTGACAAGTTAAGTAGAAACAAGAATAACGCACACCCAAGAACAGATAAAAGAGAAAAAAATCAGACAATGATGAAAATGGGAAGTAACCATGGGACGATTTACTAAAAATAGGGCAGTGAACGCAAGGTAAAAACATGAAAGTGAAATCTATAAGAAAGTGATATATATTGCAATCTAATTACTCCATTATCTATGATTTTTCTTTGGAATGTACCTTAACAGACAGGGAACCAAAAGGACAGTTGAGTGCTTTGCCATCAGTGCGGTTTCCACAGATATCATACATAGCACAGTATCCTTCAGAATGTTTTTGCCTAGCCACCGTGAAGAGTTATAGTTAAGCATTCAAAAATGGAAGAAAGCAATCCAACTCAAAATCATTTTATCCATGAAGAAGCAACCACACTTGTGTTATTTCAACTTTTTTTCAGTCTGATTGAAGTGAAAATTTGATTTACAGCACAAGTACTACATAAAATCAGTATTTCTTGGAATGCCGTATTAATCGTTCTACTGCATTGCCCTTCAAAATGGTTTAGATGATATTAATCATTGAAATAACAGACCCGGAACAAGTATGTAATATAGTAAGTTGAAATTTTGTACACCACAGAGAATCATCAGGCTTTACACATATGATCATCAAATTTAGTTTTCGTCAAACAGAAGTTCACTTTAATCCCAGATTATAATTAAGGCACATCCATAATAACTTACCCCAATGTACCATTGGAAGTCAAAAGAAACCTAAGGTCAGACCTTTCTGCATCCGCAATAAATGGTAGGACCATTAATAATACCTGCAAATTTGAATAATTAACAAACACTTCTTCAAGTAACAAAGAAACTATTTTTATCAACTTTCAAGAAAAACGGAGCACAACCCAAGAACAATAAACGGAGGGCATCATGGCTAAACATTTTTTCTTGAAAATTACATACTAGTAAAAAAAATAAAAATTAAACTGCAATAATTTACCCCAAAAAAATGCTCAATAGACTCCTACCATAAAATTAAGCAAACTGTCACAAACACAACGGCAGGCAACAACTTTGTTGAAATAATAAGGGAAGAATCAAGAAAAGCCAAGAATCACTGTTAAAAAGATTGAAATTTTCAATAAGGGAAAAAAAGGCGGCCTCAAAAGCAAAGATTAAGAATAAGTAGGAGGAATAACCCATTTGATGAACTGATTTACATTCAAATATATATATATATATATTATAGCCCCTTGCGTTCGGAACTTGATGCAAAATCTTGATAAACAAGAAAGTATTGAGTAGAGAGATTTTGAAGAAGCAGAATAAGAGTTTCATTATGGGACCAAGAAATTCCAAGATTTTGAACCATAAACAGAGGAGGAAGTCAGGAACCACCACCACGCTAAAACCCACCAGCAGCAACACCAGAAGCCTCATTCTTGCATTCAACATTTTTGCAGAAATCAATGAATGGACCTCCACCTCTTCCTCCTCCTCCTCCTCTTCTCTGTAGCTTATAAATCAAACTTTGTTGTAGTAGAATAAGTACAACGCATTCCCTTATTACTTACGGCATATGAGAAATAGACCATAGCACTTATAATAAATCCAAGTAGGTGGGATGCGGAGGAGATGGAGAGACAGAGAACTGCTACTGCACTATGCAAATATTTATGTAGATTCTATTTTTTATAATTTATATAAATTTTATAATATGAATTAAATTTTAAAAAAATTATTATATATAATATGAATATAATTTTTTAAAATTTAATTTTAATTATAAAATTTATAAATAAAATTAAAAATTAAATCTATTTAAATATTTTCAATAACACTATATCCTAGTATGAAAGGAAAGAAAAACACACTAGTGTGTGTGAATTTTATGTGATAGTAAGTAATACTATTAAATGTATGTTAACTTATTACGCCTCCAGTCTTTTCTTTTTATGTGCATCCATTAATGTGTATGTAAGTTTAGGTGTACGATGTTCCTAATTAACTTTCCCTAAGCTGAGACATGTACCTTAGTTTTACCAAAAAAATAAAATAAAACATTCGCTTGTAGTTGGTTTATGCACAAATATGTATTTTGTGCATAAAAAGAAGATGAATAACACTTTACCCCTTAAACTAGATAGATAATTAAACTTTACATTCCAATCACTTAATTCATTTTTAAAATTTTTATAATATTATATTAAATGACTGAAATACTCTTAGTATTATATTTTGATTTTTTATATATTTAATTTTGATGTTCAATACGTATAAAAGAATTAGAAAAAAATAAAATATAATAACAAACTAATATTATGATAAAATTTATTATTACAATAACAAAATAATTAGAGAGTAAAAATGTGATAAAATGTCGAATTATATTATATTGGACATTACAATTTGCATGGTTCATACAAATATTAAAATTGTAAAATGTTAATAGATATCAAAAAAATCACAAATTTTATAATATATATATATTGTCACACAATATCTTTAAAGAAGAATTTTCAATAGAAAATTAGCCCATTTAAGAATTGTTATTTTACTATTATAATTAAACATTCAAATTCGAAATAATATAAAATAAAGTAAAAAGATTTCAAAATTTGAGCAATATATATATATAGTGATATATATTATATTAAAATATTAAAAAATTTATTTTTCATTATTTTTAAATAATTATCACATCATTACCAAAATATAAATACAAAAATTAAAATATAGTGTTAAGGGTATTTAAGTCATTTAATATGATATTATAAATTTTTTAAAGGATGAATCATGTAATTGGGGGCAAAGTGTATTTTTTAGTTTAGGGAGGCAAAGTATTATTACTTACCTAATTCAGGGGTAAAGTGTTATTAACCCTAAAAGAAATTACTATTATTTTACTAGTGTCTTCCATACTTTAAAAACTTGAGAATCATAGATGATTGGATGATAAATTTGATGAATATTAAATTTTAGATTCAACTTCATAAATTTATTGAGTAATTACAAATTTTTGTTCAAATCTAGTTTATTTAGTACTTAAAAATAGATAATGTATTTAATAATTTTTTTTAAACTTAAATTTTCTAAAATTTTAAACACTTAATCTAATTATTAATATAATTTTATTCTTGATAAATTAAATAATAAATGCACACATATTTTTAATTCGATAAAATTTAATTAAATTTTTTATTATACTCAACTCATTAACTTTTCAAGTGAAGTCCACATTATAAGTTTTTAAATATTTGTGTATTGTGGATATAATTATTTTCTTTGCAGTTTACTATTTTTTTGTTGTGCAAGATAATGTTCATTCTAAATTACGATGTAAATAACAAATTTTATAAGTTATTTTTCCTTATTGATGTTTATGTAGTACATAAGTGATCATTATTGATTAACCATCTCAGATCCGTTTGTTTCACGAGTTTTAAGCACCAACTAAAACCGTAAGGCATAATCCCACGGGGATCGGGGTATCCTCTCGGAAATTCATAAGTGGATCGCATACATATTATGAATTTTTTGATTTATATTTATCTTTGTCACATTAAAAAAAGGATGATTTATTTTATTGAATTAAAATGAATGTAAATTAACGAGGTTTATGGCATCTATTATAAATCTGATCCACTTAAAAATTTATTTTTATTTTTATGTTCTTAGGTAACTTTTGAGTTTACTCATTTGTCCTTCATTTCAGTACTGTTTTGTCGGTTTGGGAAGGGAGTTTAGAGAAAGTTTAGGGTTTATTTGGTTGCGTTGAAAATATATTTTAAAATATTTTTTAAGACTAAATACTGAAAAATATTTTCTAGTTTTTCTTTTTAAGATTGAAAATAATTTACGAAATTATTGAAATAAGTTATTTTTCAGATAATTTAATAATAACATTAAACCTTAACAACCTACTTTTATAATTGCTATTACTAAATTTGTTTTAAGATATTGTATGTTTATACAATCTTCGTTATGAATCTGACAATAATATAACAAAATATTTTGAAAAAAAAAAAATCAATGTTTTACTTTAAATATTATTTTATAATTAAATTTTAAACAAAATCAATTTTTTTATGGTACAATTATTTGTCAAATATTTATTAATATAATTGTTCTAAGTCTTTTTAAATCATATTGATCAAATCAAAATAAAAAAAATAAAATAATTCAAAATATTTTTATTTTTTCAACCAAATATTAAAAATTTGTATAAAAATATAATTTTTTTCTTATAAAATATTTGACTAGAAAAATATCTTAAAGAAAACATTTTAAACCCACCAAACTCACCCTTAATTATGATATTTTTTTCTACTCGAGTCATTCAATGCATGAAATGATTTTGTATCTTTTTTTTTTTTTTTTTCCTTTTCGTTTTTATTTCTTCCACTGTGCTAATGCCTAAATTTTAAATAGATTAAAATAATATAAAGTTATAAATTCAAGATCATTTGTCAAAATATTTCACACTGTAAGATCTATTAAATCGCCAATTCTTTCATTTTAAATATTTTGTCAGATTTNTTTAATTCGAAGTTGATTGAATTTCAATCTAGTTAAATACTCTAGTATTTCTCCCACTATATATTGAGTAATTCTCATAATAAAACTATAGAATTTTTCTCAATTATATCCTACAATTATGAGTATATGTAATCATACAATACAAAAAATCAAAACTAAGTTTTGAGATACCAATATCGTAAGGTCCTTCTACAATAAAACTTTCTATAATAGTACATTAGAAATTAGTGATTTGAAGCGATCGAAACAACAAATTCTACAACTTAACATTTCAATTTAATCTATTGTTAATGAATTTGAAAATGAAAAAACATTACTTGAACTTCATTCCAACTCAAATTAATAAAAGATTGTTCGAACCTCACTAGAATACTAATCAAATCAATTTTGTTAACAAAAATAGTTTACATTAATTAACTACTTTGTTATTGTACTCGTCATCATGGACGGTAGGAGGGGTGTTTCTGGTAATTTAGGTTTCTCAATCAATTGCGTTTGACGAAGAAGATATCAGATCCGGATTCCGGATTGCGGTTAGCGAAGCCTATAGAGAATTAGGAATATTTTAATTATTCTTTGGATGAGAGTGGCACTAAAGTCATTTTTTTAATGACAAAAATTTAGATAGATACGATATTTGGTCTCACTTATAAATTTTATGGTGTAAATTAAATTTTAGAGTATTTATAACATTAGTTTATATAAACAAAATTTTTTAAAACTTAATTATGATCACATAATTTACAAATATAACCAAAAATCGAATCTACCGAAATATTTTTCTATCCTAATACTATTGGTTTTGGAAGATTTAAAAAAATCCACTGCACCCAATTCATACAACTCACAACTGAGGTTTGCTGACAGCGATGCCGATCCACCTTCCCACTGACAATATAAAAGCTGAGTTTTGGAGCCGTATCCGTTTTGTCTTTAATAAATTAGTCCCTCTTTTATTCTTTAATATGCAATGTGGATATTAAACTTTGCTATTAATTGTCATATTATAAAGTCACAAATTTATAATTACTAATCAAATCACGATCTTATCAAATGATCTTCTGATTTTAAATCATCAATTGAATTTCTTTTCTTTATTTTTACAATCTAGTGATAAATCAGTAATTTTTATTTGTCATTTTGTATAAATACACTCATAAATTATTCTAGTTAGATATTATAGTAACTTTTATTAATTTGTTGAGATTATTCTTTTTTTTTTTTTAAATTATTTGTGTTAAAATTCTTTGGAAGTAGCTTGTATACTCGTCTTCTCTATGAACACGATCCTAAGAAGCATTTAAAATCCAAGAGCTTAATCGTAATGTACCCTTTGTGTTAAATTCTTCTAATGTATATTAGTAAAATTACAATTGTACAAATGTGTAAATTTAACATGAAAACTTTGAGTGGTAATTGGATGTAAATATTAATGGTTTGCCTGTTTTAATAGTTTCTCCACATCAAAGTGACAAATATTTAAGGTGTTCATGGTAATTATATTTTCATTTTTCTTCTATTAGCTAACTGTTATATTGATTTATGGGATTCTATAACCCCCATCAAGGAAAAAACAGTAAACCAAAATATCTGTTGGCCAGATTTGCAAAAGTTTTCTGTTGACATAGGAATCTCTAAATTTTTGGAATTTGCTCGATCACTTCACTTGTGTGATTTTACTATTGAGAATCTTGACCAGACAATTTCTTATCGAGATTTTAGTTACAGCTGAATAATTTATTATTTTCTCAAACTCAAATGACATAGGAAAAAAAATGTGACATCATCTTATTATTATTATTATTATTTTTTGCTTAAGTTAGTGCTCATAATCAGGAAAATAATCGAAAACAATAATAATCTTCCTAAGCCACATCTCAACAAGTTCACCAACCTACCCGAGTGGGATACTTTCATGATTTCGTGACGCCCACTGAAAATAAGTGGCTTCAACGATTTCAACCACCAAGATTCATTTTTCTATGGTTTCACAATTATCTTATCTATCTCATTATATTACATGGGGTTTGAATTTAAATTTGTTGATCCGTTTGAATAATTATTATTTTAAAAAGTATTATAATAATTTTTTTAATGTGATATATATATGAGATAAATAAGTGAATGTGTATGAAATGATTAAAAATTATTATTTGAAGAATTATATATAAAAAAAAAATCCAAAATCTTCTAGGAAAGCATATGTTTGTTTTGAAGACTTTTTCTCTTTTTTTTTTTTTTTGGGACATGAAAAAAAATAAGGTATAATTACTAAGTAAGACGGTCAACAGCGAAATTTGTATGCTGTTGTGTATTCTTTGCCTAAGATATAATCACATTTCAGTTGTTCTTTCCAATATGATGTTTTTTTTTTTTTTTAAATGCTTTAATCACTTGAACTAACTCTTACACAAAATTCTATGAAGGGAAAAGAAGAGATGTAATAAGGGACGTTCGCCAAGAATGGTGTATTGAAAGAGATAGTACGAACGGGAATTGTACAATTCTTTTTAGGAAATTATTCTTTTAATTTTAAAAATTTATACAGTATAAATATTTAAAACACACGATATTTTATTGTATAAGTATTTAAAATATAAGAGAATAATTTTTAAAAAAAAAATTGTAAAATTTTCTTAAAATATGAGAGAAGATTATTCTCTCTAAAAATTATAAAATTTTCCTAGCATTAAAGTGGTTCTAGTCCTTTTTGTTAAACTACTTAATTTCTCCTCTTGCTGTTCAAAAACCACTAGCTAGCCAACAAAAGCGTGTCGTAGTGGGAGATCACCATCTGTTTTTTTCTAATTTCAACGTTTTTTTTTTTAACGTTTTGCCATGTTTCTAGATTAGTGGGAGTTATCCATTGCTGTTATTATGCCCCAATAAATTTGTAGTAGGTAAAGTGTACAAGTTCCAATACTAATTATATTTCGTTTAAGCTAGCAATATATGAAAATCATTTACTAGGTCATAATTTAATATTAATTTATGTGACAAAATTACTATTAACAATATATATATATATATATATGAAAAACTCTGGAATTACTATTGGCGATTCTAACGTTGATGTCGCTCTCAGGTTCACATCACCTTTATATAACTCAAGAAGTAAAACTACATTATAATAAGAAATCAAAGTAATCCAAAATAAATAAATAAGGTGTCTGACGATTTTGTGAAGCCATGCTATTAGTGTTTTTATCATTGAAAATATCAACTTAATCAAGACTCGTCCTAATTTCAACTGTAATGGAATATGACAGTTGGGGAAGATTGTAATAGTAGCTGTACTAGTGAATATATATATATACTATAATAGTATTGTACTAGAATTTTGGAATATGACAGTTGGGAAAGATTGTAATAGTTCCTATAACTATAGTGCGTGTAAATGTATATAGAGACACACCATAGTAGTACTGTACTACAATTTTGGTAAGTGGGATTAATAATGGGTTAGTGTGATGGTTAGGACAGTTTTTTGGAGCTTACCAATAGATTCTAGAGGCGGTCCCCCTAATCCAACCTGGCCAGGAAAAAGAAAAAGAAAAACTGGGCAGACAAACAAAAGGTTAAGAAGACAGAAAATAATACAAAATATGAAATAGAAGATTTTGTACCCAACCAAGAATTAAAGGAGAATATTTGTTTTCAACGAAGTTTGTGGCTTCGTTAGTCCAGTCGTTATTCTAAAATATTATTCAAAATGATAGTATAATTAATTTTTTAAAATACAATATATGTCAAATAATAAAATGTGATTAAATAATTATTGTAAAATATTAATCGAGATTATATATATAAAAAAATGATTGAATCCAAACAGAGCCATATTTCAATTTCCTGATGTATAATAGTGTATACACATGGACACGGTAAGGACTAAAGGGCTGCAAAGATTGTTGACAAATTTTGACACTCCTTTATCATAATTTGGACGCACGCCTCTATATCATGGGCGATGCATGCACAAGAAAAAAGAAAAATTACTCCGCTACTGTTCAATATTCATCTTCTTCAATTCTTAAAGGAATAAATATTGGTTATAGATGTGTATAACATGTAGGGTGGTTGTGATAGTCGTTGAGATAATTGAAAAATATGTGAGTTTCATTACTTTTTAATTATCTAACAATATCTAATACTACTTTACTTTATTATGTTACGGAATAAATAGAAAAGAATTTTTCTTCTTAAAGAATAAAGTATTGAGAGCCTCTTTTTACCTCCTTTTTTTTCTCGATCTATGTCCTCCTTCCTTTTGCAAAAAGTCGCATCGGTCACATTCTCTCTTATAAAGTTTAGAATTACGTACACTAGAAAATGCTTTCTCACTATACAAGTCAAAAGTGTAAATCCAGGTCGCATCTCCCCCCATGCAATAACTCTCGGTTCACATGTATGTAAGTGGCTTTTGAACTGAAAAACAAACGAGGTAGCAACCAAATTTAAGTATTTTATATTGTGCTTCAATTGGAGAGAATGGCATGTGGATTTATAACAAAGTTACTTGTTGTAGAGAAAGTAATAACTCGTATTAGTGGTAGTATATGATTTCTATTTCCTCCAAGAATCAAGTCATTAGTAGTTTTTCTACAAATTGCCACATAATTAAAGAATATTAACAAAATCCTCCCATATATATTCCTCGAAAACCGAAACGATTACAGAAATCTCGACCCTGTAGTTTTGACAAAATGTAAACTCAAAATAGATTGAAATCCCATCTTACTTCATTAGGTAAGGAATCAAAGTCGAGGGATTCGATCATTATTTGTGATAGAAACATGATCATTATCATTAATGATGACTTGATGATAACACATTAACGTAACGCGGACCGAGCAGTACTGCCCAAATGCCACGATGAATTATATTTATAAGCCATTCAATGGGCTCCTTCAAGTGACCCTCTTAGGAGGGTCCGCGTCAATTATGAGCCACTCGGCCCACCCCATCTTCCATCCATTGACTTATTTCCTCAATATTTATTTCTTTGATAACACTCTTTTCTTTTCTGTCTGTTTCAGACGCATATTAAATTTTTTTTTTTTTGGGGTCATATTATTTGTAGAATTTGTTCCTCGACCCCCCCAAGTTACAAAAGAATGTGCATTTGATTGACCAACATGGAGATTGGAGCAGGGCTGCCGCTTTGGAGGAATCATATAAAGCTATCGGCAACAAATATTTTACTAAAATGGACCAGTGGGTGGCTAAGTGTGATAATTAATTAAGTAGAATGAGCTTTATTATTCTTTAGATAGTAGCATTAGCATGGATTTTTTTATTAATTATTTATATTAACAATACACATCTATTAGATACGTGTAACACAAAAAAAGTGTAACAGATGATCCAAATTCCTTATTAACTCATATATACGTGTAAACAGATGATCCCAATATTAATGTACTGTTAACTACGTACCATAGAAGAAGAAATACAATTAACTAGTACAAAGGGACCAATCTGTTAAAAAAGCATTTCCTAAACAAAGAGAGAATTTCTAGTAATAAAAAAGTTGTTAAGCTGATCGATCAACCAATTAATAATCCTGTCCTCTTTTTATTATAGTAGTATCCAGATTCCTTGAAGATGGCACGCCAGTTTCGGCTGTGACCGCAGTCATTGATTATATGGACCTCACTTGGGGATTTGAACCATCATTATGTTCTTAATTAACCCAATTACAAGTGAGATTATACAGCTTTGCAGATTTGCATGCAACCCCTAATCATTCTTAACCAAAAAAAAGTTACTCATAGAATAATTGGTGTCAGTGCCTCATCAACTCTGTATATATATATATATGGAGAATTTTATAATTTTTTTTTAGATAATTATTCTCTTTAATTTTAAAAATTTATACAGTACAAATATTTAAAATATATAATATTATATTATATAGATATTTAAAATAGCAAATAAATAATTTTTTAAAAAGAATTATAAAAGTTTAAGCTATATATATAATATAGCTTAGGTGCGCCGGCGCGCATGCTAATAACCAAGTTAAAAATGGTCATTTAAACCCGCAGGCTAAATGGGCCTCAAAAAATTAACGTGCCTACAAGTAGTAATTTATCACTCACTCGAGTAAAGAGAAGCCTGCAAGGGAAAATTGTTCTAGAGATCGAGTTCATGACATAGTGTCATAAATTTATTGATTTAAAATATTCTATATCAGTAAGTGATTTGATGATGTGGAGTGTTTTAGACTAAGGGTCCCTGACACTATGTCACGGACCCGATCTATGTAAAAATATCGAGCCTGTAAGTATAATAAAAACATCAAAGCAAACTTAAGTGTCAAAAGAAAAATTAAAGGGAAAATGAACTTTATAGTTCCTCATATTTTACGTTTATACTTTTTTAGTTCATCACATTTAAAATGATATATTTTAGTCATTCACAAATGCAAGACATACCATTTTATATCCCTGTCCCTAGACACAAATACGGATATATTTTAAGTTGAAATACTCACATGTGTATCGAATATAACATATTTGAGTGTAAAATTGATACATAATTTTAAATGTTAAATTGTCTCAAAAAAGAATAGGAGTGGGGTTATTGGATTAGGGATGGCGAAAGAAAAGCGGCAAGAGAATAAAATATAGGCGATGACGGTATGTGAGAATTTTGGAGTAGTGGTGGAAGTGGTTTTAAATAGTGTCGTTTAACACTCAAAATTTGTGTGTTGCCAATTTTATCCATAAAAAATGTAATATTCAATACGCATATAAATATTTTAGATCAAAATATATTCGTAATTGTGTTGAGAGACCAAAACGTACTTTATTTTTTTGTTCGAAATTATATTTCAACACGAAAGAGTCGAATAGGCTAAGGGAAGATGAAAATTAACAAGAAAATCAAAATAAAAAATTCAGTTTCAAGAATAACAAAATTCATATGCCTCGCATCCATTGTAACAAAAATAACAATAGGCTTCAACTGCCCAACCTTTTATGCGTAAATAAAGAAAAAATTAAGGAGGTATGATAGGAAAGAATGGGAATTAAAATTAATGATATTTATAGATGTTATTTGGTTAATTATTATGAAAATTATTTTATGAGAATGAAAGTGTTAAAAAATGTATATTTTCATTTACCACTTGTGACATGAGTTTTAAATTTATGAATTTATCAACACAATGAAACCCATTTATTATTCAAACCAAACAAGTAAAGGAGAATGATATAAATCCATAACAATAGTGAGGTTTATGATTCCCATTATATTTCTGATTCTCGAATGCGAATTAAACACCTCCTAAATTGTCTGGAGGTTGCATCACGTGTGAAATCGAATACAGAAACAATTTTTTTTTTCTTCAACTAAGATAGAAATTACCAATATATGTATGAAATTCAACAAATGATCAATTTATTTATGTTTAAAATGTTAATATTAACCCTTTCGTACGTACATTACCTAAATCGTTTGATGCGAGACTAATAGGGAGGGAATTAAATATTAACCCATTGGTACGTACGTTACCTAAATTGTAGATGAACAGGGAGGGTGGGAACTAAATATACAAAAATCAAAGTCATATTATTACAAACTAAGTAAATATTTTGCAAAAATCTATGTTTCATTTGCCTTTTCCCTCTCCTAAAACCATCCAATTTTAGGTATTTTTTAGTCTTCGATTGAACAAGAAACTGTCGTGCTTCTATTCCTTAGTGGGCCACGGTCTGCATTTATAATGGGCTACGGTATTAGACCATAATTTTCTTTTCCACAAGACCAAGAGGAGATGTAACTTCGCAGTAAGCCGCCTTGGTTAGTAAGAATGTATACCGGGCTGCTTTTTCTGGACTCGAGCCCCAATTGCACCCCCGCTAGCATACTTGGTTTGCAGAGGTGAACGGTGGTGGTTGTTATGTCTCTGATTTGCAGGCTGCTTCGGGTCCGCCTTGTGTTGGGCTTTGGTATCTTTGGGCTTCATATCAATATAGTACTAATTTGTTGTATAGTCTCCAGGACTTCTTCCATGGGCGGCCTTTTTTTAGGATCTGGCTCCAGACATTTTAGAATAAGTTCTGCAGTGTGGAATGCGGCCTTTGACGGGTACTGTCCATCTAGTTGAGGGTCCATTATTTTCCTGAACCTTTTCTTTTCGGCTAAAAAGGGCTTGGCCCAATCCACGAGGTTATGCTGTCTACTGGGCCGGTTGAGATCCAGTACTCTTAGGCCCGTGATGATTTCTAGTAATACCACCCCAAAGCCGTAGACGTCGCTTTTCACGTACAGATGACCTGATCAGAATTTTGTCACTATTAATTGGAGTATTTATTAGATAAAAGTCTTTTATTTTATTTTCTTTAGACACTTGACGAATTAAAACAAACAGCGATGAATTATACATAATAATAAATATAAATTGATAAATGAGAGTTACTTATTTATTACTTTAGATCTGTAAAAAAAAAAAAAAAATTTGATCAAAAATAAAAATTATGATTTGATGCATCTAGAAAAATTTTGTCACGTACAATAATATTTTGATTTTAATTATAAATTTATAATTTTATAAATGATTTTCCTAATCTATCAAAACTGGGACACAAAGTAGAAATAATTTAAGAGTTTGGGTTTAAATTAAACAGCTGTTGATACTATGGTTGAAAAAAATATAGGGACAAAAATATTGATTGGTGTAGTCCCAGGCAGGAAGTATTTGTTGGAAAGTCAAACAAGCTTAAATGCAATCGAATCTTCGAAAGAAACTTAGAAGAGGTCAAACCGAACCTTATTTTACTCTAGTTGTTATTGATAACCCATCAGCTCTAAAGTCATCTAACATCAATTTGACCGATTCGAAAATTGACACATATATATATATATATATATATATATAGATATATATAGAACCAATGTTTCGAAGATTATATACTAATAGAGTAGTGTATGATTTTCAAAATTACAGATATATATTATAATTTTATTATAGGAGCTTTTAATTTAATAATTGAGTAACTGTTTTAAATTAAGGAGTGAGATTATATTTAAAATTTAAAAATAAAAGATAAATATATATTTAAAAGAGTCTATAATTTAATAAAATATTATAGACGATAATTTTCCTATTTTCCATACTAACAAAATACTCTGTCCCACTTTTTATCTTTTGTAAGGAATACATGGACTAGTTTTTAGTTTATTTAAGATTTATATATTTATTTTAAGCAGGACTTGGCCTTTCATGAGAAATTCTCCATGGCATAACTAAAGCTTTCAAATGCATGCATGTGTCATTCTCACGAGGGCCATTTCCATAAACGAATTGAAGCCAAAATTTTCATTTTGTGTTAGCGAAAAGGTTTGAATTAAGTTTATTAAAAATAATAATAATAATAATAATTAGCTACCGCTACTTACCAGTGGCCATGTACTCAGGAGCTGCGTAACCATAAGTGCCCAACACCCGAGTTGTGACATGCGAATTGCCGTTTACAGGGCCTAATTTGGCCAGTCCAAAAGGCTATATTCAGACAGCTTTGCATTGAAGTCCTACATTAATCAACATATATGCAAATTAAAATATAGTATAGTATAGTATAGTATAGGCAGGCAGGTAGGTGATTTGTAAATCAAGAAGATCGATATGTTAATAAGGTAATTATTAATTAATTACCGAATCCAGCAAGATGTTCGAGGCCTTAAAATCCCGGTAGATGACTTGCTTTTCGGTAGTGTGTAAAAAAGCAAGCCCTTGTGCTGCTCCTATTACTATTTTAATACGTGTTTCCCATGAAAGTGTTTCTGCGCCTGCATCTGCATGCAACCAACCCACATAGATACAACGTTAACTTCTAATCACACATTATTAATTACTACTTAATTAAATTAAGATTATAATAGTATCACTTACGTCTGAAAAGGTGGCTTTCTAAGCTTCCCCTTTGCATATGCTCATACACAAGTAGGAATTCCTTGTCCTCCCAGCAGTAACCCAATAATTTTACTAGATTCGGGTGACAAAATAAACGTTTCCCAAGAACTTTACCTCTGCCTGCACAAAATAACAACCGAATACAATTTTAATCACTCTATACGAGGTGGTTAATTGTAGAACAACAATTAATGAAACAAATTAATCATGCTTCACAACAAATAAAACATATAAACCATGTAGTATTAGTATTTTTGTTCGTTATACACACTGTAAGTTTGGTTGCCTTAGCCTTTTGTTAGTGGTCCACACTCCACACGTACGTTCCCACTGCCCATAATATGTTAGCTTCCATTTAGCTATTTATTATTAGAAAAAATTTAAGTACATCCGATTTTTTATTTCACTTATAAATCTTGTAGTGTGAATTAAATAATAATATAAAATCTATAATATTAACTGATGTACGTAAATAAAATTTTATAAAATTTTAATTTTAATCGCAAAATTTACGTATAAGTATTAGGAGATGCAACAAACTATGCGAGTATTAATTTTCCTTCATTATTTACTTTTTAAAGGAACATACATGTAAGAAAGTTTTCTGTTTTCACACGCTTGAAAACTTTTTAAAGGGAACATACATGTAAGAAAGTTTTCTGTTTTCACACGCCAACCTGTGTCAACGACTGGGACTTTCCTATTCATATTGTTTGCGACGAGGAGGAGGGGCTGTCATTCCGGTTTCACACGCAAAACCAAGAAAACGCTTTCTTAGATATGTAAACCATCATTATAAACAACAAAATATGGAAAAAAAAAAAAAAAATTATTGAATGGTGGATCCCATATTAATAAATTCCTAAAGAATATTTATATACATATATATAGGAAGTATGAAAAAGTCAGAGCACGTTATCTCTATATAATATGTATATTTGTAATACTCTAATTTATTCGGCAAATAATTCTTGACTAAGTTAAGTCAACTGCCTTGCGCTTCGACCATTTTCCTATTTGACAATATTTGTCGAAAGAAAGAAAGACTAATAACATTTTTTTTTAAAAATTTATTTGTGAAAAACGTGAAACCGTTCTTCAGTTAATCCCTAGTTTCAACTAAATGCCGTTTAGAGATTTTTTTCCTAAATAATCATTTAAACAAATATGAAGGTGTTCATACCTGATCCTAGCTAGGTCTGGAAGAAACTTCATAAAAGTAAGACCCCATAAAAAAAATAAAATTGTTGCTCAAGTATTTTCCAAAGTCCACTCAAATCAAAAGAAAATTTTGACTGAGATGCTAATTCAACGTCTAAAACCAAAGTGTGTGTATATATATATTTAAAAAATTCTATCGTACCATTGATAAAATATTCATATATCTTGTAATTATCAAACTGAATTATATTTGCTGGAAAATCATAAAGAATAATTCTAATTACTAAGAATGAATGTTAAACTTAAGTAGAGAGAGAGAAAGAGAGATTAATGAAAGAATTAAGCAGATGATGATTATGATGACCTGCCATTCGCTTAGGCCTTGTTCGCTATCTGGGTTAGACTTCTTGACAGCCACCGGAATTCCAGCGCCAACCCTGGCTGGTGCATAAGTTTTCTCATCAACCCAACCCTTGACAAACCCTTCCGAACCCACCTTCTCCCAACACCGTATCCGGCCTGAAATTTCTGGTGGCGCTCCTCAATTCAGCATACGTAAACATTTTCAAGTTCGGAGTGATAATTTTCCCACCACCAACAATATTATCATTCGGAGTCACCATTGGAGCCACCGTTGGAGGAGCCACATCTACTGCTTCTTCCTTAATATGAGGACGACGATGAGGAGGATGATCTACTTTTGGAGATGCCAATAATTTATGATTTCCAACAACATTTGTAGTATTCATATTGCTGCCCCGGTTGTTCCTATAGTGGCTAGGCTTGTACTGATCTTCATCATCAGTCTCTGGTACTGAACAAATTAAGAAAACAGAAATGAATATTCTGAATTTTGTACTAACTAATATAGTAGGAGAAATTAAGATGATTAACTAACCTGGACTGGCAGGTTTTGGGGCGCTGGGAAGACTCTCAACAGGCTTAGGCCAACAGTTTCCCATCTTTGATTAATTCTCTCTAATTCTTGATTGCTTCAGTGATTTATTTGAGATACTGAGTACGTATAATATTATATAAGGGCTTGGAGGGTTCCGGGAAGTAGAGATGAACAAGGCAGGAAATTAGGTGCTAGTAGTGATTTGATTTTGAAGGTGGTAAGGTGGGAGGAAGTTGAAGAGTTATTCAAATACCATCTTGTCTATTTGTAGAAAGACTATGTAACAAAGTTAATTACGTAAGAGGAAAAAAAAACAGTGCTAAATGTTTCCGTGGACTTGTTCTTGGAAATTATTGTATGGAAAAAATAATAATAATAATTAAGAAAAAGGAAACGATAAGATTTATATTGGTCAACAATTACATACTTATATCTCTCTTTGTTTGAAGTTAATATACTGCAGAAAATTTATAGGGCAAAATGCGTCTAGAAAATAGATACTATTACTACTCTACTAGTACTATATATATACTAGTACTATATATATACTAGTATATGAAAGTCAATGGAAACTAATTCACTCCGTTAGCCTTTAAGATGTTAGTCATCGGGTCCCATTAAGTATATAGTTCAAATTCAACATTAATTTTATTTTTTCGACTCCAGAGATGAAATATGTATATATAAATGTAGTATTATATCACTTGATATATATAATAATTAATCATATGTAATCTCAAAGTTTGTTAAATTTAGAATAAAATAAATGGTTCGATCTACAGATACTGTACTAAAAAAAAAAAAAATAGTTTTTCAGTTATACTAAGTTTCATCCCTTGATCACCTTCATTTGTTCATGCACATGCATTTAGAACTCTAACAAAATACTTACTAGTTTTGAAAACATTCTGAATTAGTTTCCAAAGTTACAAACACTAGTTCATTTTTGGCTAAATAAAGATGACGATTAGCCGAGAATATATGTATAGGATTATGCCTTATTTGATGATAGTATCATTTAGTGTTGATTAAATACTTTTGACTGACTTGAGAGAAAAGGACTAAATTGGGACCATTTGTAATTCCAGGTCCAGTCCAGCATGTCTCTTTAACAATTTCTATTAGTATTAAACAATTAATTATGCTTAATTAAGTAAGAAACTACGTATTAGAGACGTGAATTTTTGTTATTTTTGTTTTTAAATATACTTTGTTCGAACAAAGACATGCAAAATTGCATCCTATGTGAAATGTTCTCTCTTTTTTATTGCATCCTACGAGGGAGTATTATTAAATTTAATATTCATATACTACATGGTACTACGTACTAATGTGCGTAAATATACATATTTCTCAGATTAATTATATATATATATAGTTGCCTTGTGATCTCATTGTTAGGTTTCTTAACAAACAATCAAGACTTAAAATAATTAAGTAGTATTTAATTGGCAAAAATCCAGTTTTCCAGATATTTATGTTTCAAAGATGTTGGATTCCGAGACCAAGTTGTTGACAGGGTAGGTGCTCGTAAATTTGACTATTTCTTTCTTCCACCAATTTATTACTATTTACTATTCAGAGAAGGGATTACGAGAAATTCTTATGCGAGTGAAAATGTTAAATGATATTTTTAAATTAATGAAATTTTAATATTTTAAATAATATTCTATTAATTTATTTTATTTTTAAGTTCATCATTTTAAATTGTAAAATCTTATTAATTTGAGAATACCACTTAATATATAATTTGATAAAATCTTTCCATTAAAGTAAAAGAGAGGAGAAACATCCACAAAACTTAAGTAGAACCAGGCTCTCACCATGTTGACTTCCCAACCTCTTTTGATTAATCCTAAAACTGCCCCTACCATTTCTATAATATATCCCATTTTTACCCAAAATCGATGTTGATGACAGGACATCGAATCCCTTTCACAATGGAGTTTAGAAGGGGTTTAAACGCAACCACAAAAGTCCCTTCTTCACCCTCTGCTGTTGAGTAGGGCCTTGCTACCTAATATTATTTCTGAAAACAAAAAAGAATAAATGTGAATATGAATCTGTCGTCGAGTGGATCCATTTTCCATACTACAATTTAGCATTCACACCTTTCTAAATCTATTTTGGGTTGAAAATACTATTACATCTTTTTGGTCGTCCAATAATGATGTTTCTTTCGCAGAAAGTTGGCAAGCATGAATTTAAACTGTAATTTTATTATTTTTTAATTTCCTTGTACATAATTAATTAAGTTTGTTTTAGTTAATTATGCATGTTAAACTTGTTAAAGTTAAGTTCTTCCTCTCCCATATTGTGTGATACTAGTACCAATCCTAAGTATATAAATCGCGTGGTGGACAAATTATCAAGTTTTTTAAATCAATTATAAGGACTTCCACGTCTTACACATTCATATTTATAGCATTCTTTGTGTAAAATATTCACATCCTAAGTTTAAATGGAATATGTATTTTTTTTTCACTGTTTAGGATGATTTTATTAAGTGTTAGAATACAATGAACTTTAAATAAATAAATAAAATTATCTTTTTTGTTTTATTTATGTTATGTACTACTTCTACCACTATGGAAAAATTTTAGTATTTAGCATTAAAGACCTTAAGAAAACTAGTGCATTATATAACACATCTAGATATGTATAAGAGATAGTCAAATTTTACAATAAAATATGTAATAATAATTTATGACTACACCATAAAAGGACTAAATAAAAATTTAATATGTAAAGTTGAGGGACTATATAATTTCTATTTTGGCGTATTCGATTTGTTACTTATTACAAATATTTTATACCACAATATTACCCCTTCCATCCTATCGAAACTGTTTATATTTTTTATTTTTGCTTATTCTAAAATATTTATTATATTCACACGGTCAAAACATAATAATTACTCATTTTTCATTTTTTTATCTTTTCTCTTTTTTTTTGTAGACAAATATCATGCACCATTCAAAATTAAATTTTCAAGAATAAAATTAAAAATATTTAAATAATTATCCTATCGCTATAGTGTTATTGAAAAGTTGAATTCCAAAAAAACAGAGGCAGTAAATTTGTAAACTTGCAACAGCTGGGTGCCACTGCCACCTCCCCCTAGAAATACACGGCTTATGGACCCGGTGTCATTAAGAATTAAGTATACAAATAGGGTCATGAATTGTGTCTCTTTTCTTTTTTTTTGGGGCCAAAAAAATTGGGAACTTAATCAACAAGCAAATTTTGGTCATTGAACTTCAACGTAGTAAGTAGTAATTTCCGTACCTCATTAACAAGCAAATAACTATCCAAGGTATATGTAATCAATGACGTTATCAGAAAGCTGTGACCAGCTGTCATTAATTTTTTATTAAAACCTTGCTTAAGCAGGGCATACCACTATTACGGGTTTTCTCGTTTTGACTTCGTTGGCCAACAACAAAATAAAGTAAACGTGCGACACTTCACACTAGTCGAGAAATCAACAAAAGAAGGAGCGAAAAAACAAGTCAATGTAAAAATACACATGAAAGATTATACTGTATCTTAAACATATTCTATAATCCCATTGAAGAAGTATTTTCTTGATTTTAATAACTTTTATAATAAAATTTTTTAAATCACATGAATAATATGTATTGTATAAATTCTAAAATTACAAGGGAATGATTCCGAGACTGTAAAATTTTCTTAAAACTTGGAAAAATTTTATAATTCCGTTAAGGAAACCATTCTATTGATTTTAAAGACTTATACAGTATAAAATTTTAAAATAAATAGTATTGTACTGTATAAACTTTTAAAGTATAAAAAAATAATTCACTAAAAAAGGACGGTAGAATTTTTCTAAAACTTGAACGTAATCAAAATTAAGCATGATGCTTTCATTAACCGCAAATCTACTCAAAACGAATGATTTAAGCAGGCTCTGGATGACAAGGTTCGAGAGTGTCCTGATTACATAAAACAGCCTCCTTAAACTGATCTTTATTATTGTAAAACGCGTGGCGTGGCATACAATAATACATCATGATTCATTGCAAACATAAAAGGCTACCCTCACTACAATAGAGTGTGGCTGCTGGGGTTCATTAGTGGGGTGAAACAAAAGATCATGAAAACTGGCCTAGATACATTGTACATATACATTATTCTCCTGTTCTGTCTTCATCCAAAAGCGATGCCAGAAGGTTTTATAAGTTTCAAATCAACTACAGTCTAAAAGCATAAAACATGCACTATTTGTGCGAGTAAAATCAATCAAAGCATTCTGTGCCACTCAAGCTTCAATACCATAATACACAAATTTCTGCAGGATAACATGATAAAAGAAATACATCTAAGATTGAAGCAATGTTATATGACAGGCAGTGGTAGATTTCTGATGGCCATTTCTCACCAAATGTCAAGTGTTAAAATACGACTAGAAAATCCCCAAATGCAAGACACAATTTCTACATAATGATTATGCCACATCCAGGTTAGATAAGAAGTTCTCTTTTATCACCAGTGTACAGAATTGGTGAATGTTTATGGTGGGAAAGAAAAAGATGACCAACACTAGTGTCTTTGGCAGTAGGGCTTTCATATCATGCTTCCAAAAGTAATATTTACAAGGACATTTGTAAAGCAAATACTATTCAATGCAGAAATTGGCTGGAATAAACAACAGTATTAAATGCTGTTAGGATCTCTTTACATCTTTCTGACACATTACTGGACACCAATCATGTATAAATATTTGCAAGCAGTCTTCGCACCTTAATCTTTTGTCAAATTCAAGAATCAGGGTTGTTTTCTTCAAATTTTTTAATGTTGTATGACCTCCAAAGTCATATTCTGGTTAAGCTCCAGAAGAGAAATGTACTAGCACCTCAAATCTCAAGCAGCTCGAAATGACAGAATTAAAAGGCAGCAGAATAGTTAACCAAATCTTTCTTTCTTGGTTCTAGATCAGCATCGCGGCCAGAAGGGGATGCTGGGCCCTTATTGCAAAGACCTGCCTTTGTGAGAATCTGAATTATCAACTTGAGAGGCTAGATATTCAAGTGCAACAACAATATCATCAATGATGGGACGGAAACTTTGCTGCTCTTGGAGACACATAGCAGCAATTGCAACTGCATGATGCAAACAGCGGACAGGAATGCGCCCTTCCAATTGGGGGTGCAACCATCTGAACAAACTTCCTCCGGTCCTTCAGGAAAGGACGAGACTGCAATGAAGAAATCAACTATCTATTAAAGATGCAAAGCAATAAGATTTATCTATTCATTCATGCAATCCTCTTGTCTGGAAATCAATCATAAGTAGTTCCAAAGAAACTAGCAATATGTAGCAGTCAAAATTATCTCAGGAATATGGAAGCTTTGAATGATAGACTAACTTCAATTGAAGTATCAAAGTGACAGATATATTTAATTTTGAGACTATCTTATCTAGGAAACTCTTCGTATTTCAAGGAATAAAGGACAAATACCCAATCTCATCTGAACTCCAAGTTTGAACTAAAAGAATGGAATTCAATCTTTAAAGATACATATCTATAGTAGGTTAAGTATAAAGGCAAAACCAAAAACTGAAGTAGAAACTAGAAAGGCCATCACTACTAAGCCAATTTAAGAATGAAAAAGTTGTGCTCATGCACTTCCTTCAAAATCGATCACATGTAGTTTTACATGAACAAAAAGTTAAAGATGATAGCTCACCCAAGCAACCAGGTTTTGCTCCCCTGGCTTGCTAGTACAGTCAATGGCTTTGCGCCCTGTGATGAGCTCCAGCAGAACCACACCAAAGCTATAGATATCTGACTTCAAAGTCAGTTTCCCACTCATGGCATATTCAGGTGCACAATAACCATAGGTTCCCATTACTCGTGTAGAAACGTGGGTTTTGTCACCAACAGGTCCCAGTTTAGCAAGTCCAAAATCTGAGAGCTTTGGATTGAAATCATTGTCCAGTAATATATTTGAAGATTTCAGATCACGGTAAATAACAGGTGGATTTGCTGAGCAGTGGAGATATTTAAGACCATGAGCTGCACCAACAGCGATCTTTAATCTTGTGCTCCAACTGAGTGGCTCCCTACCAGGGTCTAAGTCTGAAAACAAAAGGTGACATCATAACATGTCTATAAGCAAATTAACACTTGACAATCAGGAATAACAACTATTGATAGTCATGTAGGGTCGCTAAGACTATTTAGCAGATATCTAAATGGAGCATTTAAGGTGAGTAGCAGGCAACCATACTTTTGAGATGAATTTTCACCATTCATCATGTAATCTTCACTCATACTCTAGAATTCAAATAATAATTTAAAGTTCAGTAATCTGTAATCAACCAGCGGGTGTGAAGCTTCATGTAAAGACTAGCACTTGGCTGACAACCATCCTTAACTAAATCTAGTGTTGAAAAAGATCCATTTTGTATTTTTGGATTTACTTTTTTCTTTCGTTACTCTCTCAATCTGATAAGGATTTGAATCAGGGTAATTCGCTCATGAATCAAAAGAAAGGAAAGGAAAAGAAATCTATTCTAGCTAATCAAGGGCTCAACCACGACCAATGTGACTGGTAGTTCCATTAAAAAAAAAAAACACTTTAGCTTGTTATGATTTTTTCATGACTTTTAAAATATATTGCAAACTGTGTCAAGTAGAATGAAAAAGACGGGCCACAATATTGTACTTGCTAGCAGGAATTCAAAACCAACAATTAACATGTGCAAGTTGGTTTCTACCTTGGAGGATTTATGCAGTTATTTAGTTCTGGAAATACAAAATATTTCTTCTTAGAAGCTTCCAATGAGCAATGAACGGGATACGCTGTGGTGATCTTATTGTACCAAACAAAAAAATGTAATGCACTTTCTTGTTGTGCAGTCTAAGCATCCCTTTATTAATGTCAATCGCCATTATCACTCTGCACCAGTTTTTATTTGACTTTGAAGAAAACCAAAATTTAAACAAACCTTAAAGCTACTGCAAGCACCATACGGCTATATTTTAATAACTAAAACAAGTGATTAGCTTAAATACCAAACATTCCAAATTTTGAAATAGTATTTTAAAATAAATTTCCAGATTTTTGGGTGAATGTGATAGAACAAAATTCAGTATTGTGTAGGCACTAGCAGCACAATTTTTTTGCTGAAAAAATTACACCAAATGTATTCTGATAGTAAAAAATAAAAAAGTTAGGAGCTGGAAAAGAGGTTATACTACAGTCGCCTACATGCACATTGTACCAGAAAGAAGCACGCATACTAAATTAGCACATTTCTTGGACCCTAATACACCTGAGCTCCAAACAATAAAACCACCAATTTGAATGATCAGAACTATCTAATACCTCTAAGCCATTCTCTAGTTTTTAGTTATGCAGGTATCAATGCCTCTACCCTGAATCTAAGTTTTCTTGGGTTCTGGGGAGGCATCCCAAAATGGAAGGGAAAAAATAAAACCTAAAAAGAGACCAATTTGAAAAGGTAAACATCATGTATTGTTACTAACACAATCAACCAGGAATAATATTTTCATTTTCTCTTTTTAACCTCTTTTATGGTAGTTGATGAGAGGTAAACGAAGATGACAATGAAAGCCACAGGAAAACAAAAGCAAATGAGTTTCAAACTGAACAATTAATAAAAAGTCAAACTTCACAGCAAGAAATTACCAAAAAGATGATATTCCAAACTAGAGACGAGCCCATTGGCATGTACTCGTAGACCAAGAGTCTCTGATCTCCATCTGTGCAATACCCGATCAAGTTGACAAGGTTGGGATGATGCAATAGGC
This sequence comes from Cinchona pubescens, assembly GCA_025175665.1. Lineage (NCBI taxonomy): Eukaryota > Viridiplantae > Streptophyta > Magnoliopsida > Gentianales > Rubiaceae > Cinchona > Cinchona pubescens. The sequence goes on from JANKKI010000233.1 coordinate 1,037,528, forward strand.
TCAACATAAGAACCTCCACAATGAATTCTTGATTTCCCTGGAGGCCTTCATGATTAAGTTGTTTGATAGCAACAATCTGCTCATATATTTAATAGATCAACACTATTTGCACCATAAACTTCAAAAAGACTTCCAAAAGACAAATAAAAAGGTTGTATTCCAAACTTGTTCTAATCAATATGAAATCGAATTTCCATATTTGCTGTCTTCGTAATAATGATCTGTATCTGCCCCTTCTTTTCTTTTTTTTTTTTTTCCATTTATCTCTTTCGGATGGGATGAGGGATTAAAGGTTCGCATTAAGATTTTTACAACCTACTGCATGACTTTCTAGCAATTTGTTAACCTGAGGACTTAATAGCATTCATTATCTACGTAGGGAGATGAGAACTTGCCATGCCAGACTCTATGCGTTCAGCCCTTGTAAACGCATCCAAAACCGCCTTCTCCAATCAAATTAGCTTCTCTGAAATTTTGGGTAGCCATTGCAAGCTCCTTAAATGTGAAGCTACGTGCCACATTGCCCTTTTGAGCCAAATTTTCTTTGAGTTTTCTTCCCACAGAGGCACCTTGTCTCGCATTTGCTACACATAAACAACATAAATCAACTGCCTGAATAACAATGCACATATCCAGTTTCATATAAAATACCCTTACCACTTGCATTAGCATAACGCTTCCCCTTTGTGGCCACTACAAGAATAAAGAAATTAAATAAAACCCCGAAATCGAAATACAGCGAACCACATTGCGGGAAGTGAATTTAACCTCCCCCAACAAACAATCCCAAATTTTGCCAAAAAGCAAAAGATTTTAAAAACAAAAACCAAAAAAAATGGAAGAAAGACAAAGAAGAAGAATAACCTGAATCAGCAGATCGAGGGGCCATATCATCATCATAGTCCCTAACATCCTTACGGCGAGCAATGGGCTGATGCAAGAAAAGCAGCTCATCTCTATTGTTATTTACCACAATAATTCAATTTCCAATTCCAACCAATAGATAGACACCAGAAGCTCTCCTCAAAATGAACAACAACAACTACATAATCATGATAACAATCAACTACAATGGTTCTAGTTGTAGTTGAAGTTGTCTAAGGAGAGAGAATATTCTTCTCTCCCCTTTTAGAAGAAAAGGAAGAATCAGAGAAACCCTAGCCCTAGAAACCAAAAGTTCATAGATCTACTACACCCATTGTCCAAAAAATAAATAAAAATAAAAGAAAAAATAAATAAATGAACAACAAATTATTAATAATTAATTACCACAAAATGCAGACAGAAATAGTACAAACAAATATATACATAAAAAAAGTACAGACAAATAAATAATACTCCTAATTAATTAATTATTACTTGTAGAATTTTTAGTAATTGCCTGAAATTTAGGGGCTAATTAGGACCAGTGAATAAAATTGAAGGAAGAAAATGTCTAAGAATGAGATTTGATGATTGAAATTATTCTAAATTGAAATGAACAAATTTGATGTAACGATTCCTTTTTAAGCGGCACCTTTAACGATGACCTCACTCTCTCTCTAATTCCATCACTTGATGATGATGATGAAATCATTATCCCCTCCACTTTCTCTCACACACACTTACTGTGTGTTTGCGTGTGGGCCTAAATAATTGTAATGGTAATAGAAAGGAAAGCAGGGGGGCCTGGGGGAATACTGAAGGAGGAGGGAGAAGAAAGAAGAACCCGGGGGTGGGGGGGGGGGTTGGATGATGCATTTAAAGCATCGGATTTGTTGCAGGTCGCTCTCATTCACTTCTTTTACAATTTTCGCATTTAAACGTTTGGATAGGGGGCGGGGAATACGTGGGGTGGTTGGTGAATTTACTGATTCGTCCTCGATGACGGGGAGATTTTTCTAGATTGACACTGACGGATTTTGAGCGAGTTTTGTTGCCGACAAAGGCGGCGACAAATTCGGGGACGTTTAGATTTGAGGGCGGTCAGGAAAACGGGTTCACGGGCCGTTTCTATGGGTAATTCTTCCTTTCCTACTAATTAATACTTATTTTGACAAAGTTTCACATTACAAAATTATTCTATTAATTTTTTATTGTGTTTAGTGAAATTTTTTTGTTACTCATTTTACATTTAACGACTAAAGTCTCATTTCTATTAATACAGAGTGAGTATTAAAGATTGTTTAAAGTCTCATTGGTACAAATGCAGCGTGAGTATTACATATTATTGGATCATTAAAAATGTAATAAGTGAGTATTACAGATCGTTGGATAATTAAAAAGTTATGAAACGCATGTGTTGTTTTTTCATTATCTCAAATTCACCGAAATTCAAAATTATTTAAAATCATTCATTTCACATTTTTTAATTTAGATAAATTTAAAACTAATATATCTTCAGTGCTATAAATCGTTATAACAAATAACCAGATTTCAGATTACTTTTCAAATCTATCAATTTAAACATAATATGAAAATTTATATAAAGCAACTATCATATATTTTAAATTTTGTATTTTCATATAATAAGCGTGTAACAAGAGATGTTACACTTGTACAAATACACTCGCCTATTTTAATCATTCCCCTTTGTTCTCGCGACTTGTTATTTTTGGTCTGGCCATGATAAATGATACTAATGGAGTAGTTTGATTTGAAGCATACACTCTTCCTAGCCAATCTATGATTCCTAAACTTTACCAAATGGACAAGTTGTAATACATTAGTATTATAGGAGGTGACATTTTTCTTCAAGTAGATTCTAGATTTAAGACTTTTATTAGATATTGAAATGAACTTTCCATATCACGATGGAATTTGATGTGTGAACTGATTACTTTTGCCTTGAGTCTTTTATTCATTGCCTTCCCAACTTGGAAACTGTTATGGGCATTGGATATTTTTTCTTTCTTTTGACAAATGGACATTGGATGTTGATAGGATTGGATACAGCTTAAATAAGGTGTGTTTATTGTAGAAGTAAGAAAACAGATCATTATTCCCGGAATATCCTAAACTATTCATAATATCATGCCTGAACTGCACAATACACATTTCTCATCACTCACTCACTCACTCACGTGATTAAATATATATTGTGAGATTATCGAGATAATATTGTAGATCAGATTTATCTAAAAATCACCATTTATTTTCGTACATTTTATGGTTATACCAAGAAGGACTTGTTAATACACACAATTTATTATCTTGATGCTCACACCTACACTTATTGCCCATTGCATTTCTCCACTTCATCAATGTAACTTTCATTTTTTAAAAATTGGCATAGGAGAACCCCAATTAATTAGAATTTCTAACGAAACACCCTGAAAAATTATTTTTCTCAATCATAATGCTATTTCCAATCAATATATAGATCAAATCCACATTAAAAAAATAATATCAAGATAATTCAACGATCCATCATTTACAAATTAGATGAACTATCAATAATGGAGGTAGCAGAACATGGATTCTGAACAAGATTGAACTTGTTCGGGATCCGTGTTTTCCTACTGACTACTGAGCAGTTTTTCCTCGAGCAATCTAACATGATTGAACTATCAATAATGGTAGCAGATACTACTGCTTAAAACTTGATCCAGTTAGCAGTGATAAAATAATAGTATAGTTTTCATTTTAAAATTAATTGGTAAATTAGTAGTGAGGTCTATAACTCTTATGTAACTTAATCAATGTTCGATAATTTATATTTTAACATCCATATCATACGTGACTTGAGTTAGTTGAGTGTTCGAAACTAAAGAAAATCTATGATTGGATGTTTGAACTTTGAACTCTCGGAAAATTGAGCGTTGCATACTAGAAAGAGAATCGCAACTTGAATTGCTGAGCACCCGGGGTAGAGAGAGATTATTTGACTGGGTTAGAGAAAACATAGACAGTTCTCAACAATTTTATTTTAAAACCAATTAATAACATGTTAAAGAACATATAATTTTATTTTAAAATTAATTAATAATAAGTGATTTCGACACCCATATTTTTTATCAAGTAGCAACCATAGATGCGTCAAAATGAGTTCTCTAGATACAAGCTCGCTTATCATAGGAAAATTTTATAATCTCTTTTAGAAATCATTCATATATTTTAAATATAATAAATATGTCTTTAAATGTTTGTCTTGTATAAGTTTTAAAACTAAGAATGGTTCATAAAAGTAAATTCCCTTTATTATTATTATTATTATACTCCAATGTTTTTTGTAATATTATTGAAGGTCAAGCTAATTCTTGTATAAAAAATTAATATATACTAAAAAAATTACAGAATAAATTGTAAAATAGTATAATTGAATTAATAAGTGAACATTAAATTTAATTCAAATTTTTGTGTAATATGAATATAAATTAGATATTCTAGTAATACGTAAAAATTTCACTATTCATATTAATTTTATATCACTATAATAATACATAAAATTAAAGAAATATGAATAGAACACACAACCGCATATGAATAAAACAAGACAATACTCCACCTCCAACAGAGTACCGGGTGGAATACTACTTTATACGACTTCCAGTTGTTAGAGATGTACGTATTAAAGGGGCTTCTCCTCAAATCTCACGGATAGCCTCCACAATGGAGTATTAGGAGTTGAGTAAATTTTGACTATTCGGTCCACGAAATAAAGTATGTATTATAATTGTTAAAATGATTAAAAAATAAAAAATTATATTACTCTTCAATCATCTATAAAGAATTTTTCCTTACAAATACATATGTAAGCTTGGTTAGAAAATTTAACTTAGGATATAAGAAAATTTGATGGTTATTTCTATTAGGGAAGCTTCTAAATTTATAACCAGAAAAATAGTTAAAATAATTTAGTTTCCAAAACAACATAAAAATTCATTGTGCTAGTTTATGTATTAAATTGTACCGTTGCCATGTTGGGCTTTTGTCTTGATATCTCTGAATGGACGTTTTCATAAGGGGTGCAGTTTGAAAGAAAAATGAGCAAAAAGGCCTAGATGTAATGGGCTTCTAGATGTCTAAACTTACTTCATCTAATACAGGAGATTTGGAAACTTGACTGAGATTCCAAAAGGCCTCATATTATGTAAAACTTGCACTAGTCTTATTTTGTTAACAATGGGCTTTGGGTATCAGTCCACCAGTTGCTTTAGTTTCACCAGTTGCTTTAGTTTCACCCTAAAATGATGGCATACTTGATCCAAAAAGGTATACGATGTAGGCCGGTAGAGCCAGATTAAAGTAGATTATGGAGTCCAAAAATAAAAAAGAAATAGTTTTGCTTTCCGCCTTGGGATGACTAAATAATTATTGGTTCAATTTTCAGCATAAATAATGCTTAACTTACATGTAATTGACGATTACTTGGGTTAAGACAGTTTATCTCGAATTACAAAGAAAGGTCGGCCCAAGATTCTCTACTTTCATTATTTATCCACACCTGTTAAGTGACGTCATTGAGAAATTTTGTGATGGTTAGTTGCATAATAATTAGTGGGAGGGAGTCATTTGTATAGAATGGTCCATTCTTTATTACAAATTAGGGGCCATATTTTATCTAAATGAGAGCCTTTCATTAATTTTTGAACTACTATTAGAATACTAAATAATTGATCCCACAATAAATTTTGTCTTTAAGTAACAACTGATTAACTCTTAAATGCTAATGATCAAACAAGACACAAAAATAAAACATGAATGGAGGGAGTTCCAAAGAAAGGGAGCTAAACTACAAACGTTGTAGACAGTTACCGATCTATCGCGTTAATCCTCCTAACCTTATGCTCATGCAAATACACGAAAAATTTGGAAGATTGCGAAGTGAATATTCTATATTGTTAAATAATTAAAAATTAGTAAAATCTTTTTTTCTCGATCATTTTAAAAATAATAAGAGACAAGTATTTGGGTTATTAAGAATAAGGAGCAGATAGCACGTGAGGTAACTTTTAAAGCAATTAAGGGATAAAATCAACTTTTGAGGCAATAATATTGTGCATATATATATATATATATATATATATGCATGGAGTAGCATATAGGCAGGAATGAAGTTTGTGTGCAACTCAAGGAGACCGTCTCATGCGAATATATGCCATAAAAATAGAAAAAGGTTTACTCATGCACTGCTGTAAAGCCATCATGTCCCACGCTTCTTAAGCTTCCTCTTCTCTTTACTTCCTTTATTTTTCACATTATAATTCATTTTATTGCATGCGCCAAGCTTAATTCCTTCAAGCAATTTAGTGACTTTCTAATTAGATCTTATAATTCATTATCGATCGACGATTCCAAGATAAAGTCTTTATAAAAATAATAATAATAAATTACTAGAAATTAACTACCAAGACGAGCTATAAACCTTCTTGTTTCAAGGGTAATGAGAAAATAAAATTTGTGCTATTGTAATTGTCATTTGCATATTTGTTCTCTATGAGGACTTATATTACTCTAGAATTTAATGTCAAAATCCCTTTTTTGCCCCATCATTAAGTCGTCCTGATTGTAGAACAAGTTTGTAGAACAAGTCTACTGGACGGAAATGAAAACTAACTAATAAACGATAAACAAGGACTGAAAAATCAGATTTAGTGGAATTAATTAGGCTATTTGCATGTTTGACCGTTTGAGTTAATAGCTGGCAGAATGAATAAACGAATTTGTCAAAATAGAGGGGCGAATTTTACGATTTTTTTAAAGAAATTGTATCTTTAATTTTACAAGTTAATACAGTAGAATTATTTAAATTACAAGAAAACTATTCTATACAAGAATTGTAGAATTTTCTTAAATAATATTAAACAGATGAATCAAAATCATATCATATGGACGACTTGTACGACTCATTAACAAATTTAGCAAAGACAACACATATTGTGAGAGAATTGATAGCAGTAGCACAACAGAAATAATTGACTATGCTACAATACCTAACCAGATATCCCATTCTTTTTCTTTCTTTTTTTTTTTTATGATAAAATAACTAACTCGTCCACCAACAATGCAAAGTTACTATGCTTTTAATTTTTTATTTTATACCAGAACGTAATAGGGACATACATGCGTACGTTGAATTGATCAAACAGGTAGAAGCAACAAAGAAATTAGCCTGCAATCGACGTGATTTACAAGTCATAACACTTGAATCAAATAATTGAAGAAGTTATTATTAAGACTCAGTCTTACATATTACAATTTAGTATAAAAGTTCAAATATAAAGGATTGAAAACTTCTAAACTATTGTTTTATACTTTAAATAATTATAAAATATAATATATATGTTCCATCCCTTCACTCAATCAACCTCTCTCAACATTGGTGTATATTGATCGGCCAATATTTTATATTGCCGCCTAGCTAGCTTACTCTTTCAAGAAAAACAAAAGTACTCCTACAGTCCTACGTAGTACTTACTAATTAAACATATATGCTATTAACAAACAAAATCAAACCATGCATTTTATTTCATGATGATCATCTTTGCCAAGCCATTTTGTAACCCGACGGGGCGAACCATTTTCGGGTCAGGTTTTTCAACCCGTTATCAACATAACATTACCTCACAAAACTTCTGAGGCCAACCCCGAGGTTCAACAGCCGAAAAACCTAACCCGGGAGCCCGATCATTTGAATGAGGGTTCACCTCTTGAGTCCAGTCCGCCACGTAAGCCGAAACCCGTCTTCTAAACTTAGCCTTAAACTCGGACCAAGCTTGGAATTTATAGTGATTCACCATTGTATCCCGAATGCTCAACTTCTTAGCATAGTACCCTTTCTTCAAATTAAAATGATGTATCATGTTAACCAAAGAACTATCAATTGCATCCAATAACACTATAGACTTGTGTCGATTTTCGCGACGCTTTCTACAATTATATCCCTGTATTACACCTTCTGCTGGATGATCGGCTTCGATTCGACGGTCCAAATTCGTGACAACCCATGTGTACTTGCCCTAATGACTTTTGATTTTGTTGTTGATTATGTAACATGGAATGCAACATGGATTTTGATGGAATTGCTGAATTAGACCATTTTGGAGAATATATAAATTCGTCCACATCAATGTAAGCATTCCATGTACAAGAATCCTTGGCATAAACAGCACTATGTGAAAAACCAGCCTCTTGTGTCTTCGGCCAATACCAAAAATATGTGTTCACATCGTAACCTTGTTTAACAAGCTCTTCCACAACGTTTTTCAAATTATCGTCGCTCCCATTATCGTAAAGTATGAATTTTTCGACTCCGATTTTGGAATGGTAAACCACCCATTCTTTTAAATATTTGGCCACGTTGTATACCATGGTCGTGGCGCATAATAGCGCTCTTCCGTTGTTCGCAGCTAGCTTGCGCGGCGGTGGGCTATAGTAGGCTACCGTGGGGACCACCCGTTTGTCTACGACAGTTTCGAGTGTTACTTTGATTGGTTCTTCCGTAACATCCCCGACAGAAGAAGATGGAGGATGAGGAGGAAAGGCCGTTAGTTCGGGGCGTTGACAACGGAACACTTCCTGCATGGAATTCGTAACGGCAGTTCTGACGCCGTTATCCACGTCAGTTCGCCTTGATAGAACACGCAGTTGAGTTCCGATGGGTCCCGGTTGATTCCCTGGCGATGATTCGGCCCCTTCGCGAACACGATCACGTCGTCTTCCGTCGTTAATGAATCATAGGTGACGTAAGTCCACCGGAACATCACCGGTGCCGGAAAACTCCACTCCGGCGGAGATGCAGGATTTTTCGTCAGAACCGGATTCGGGAACGGCATTCTCCGGCGAATTCTTTCGGGGAGAATACACTTGAACGTAGCCCTGTCAGGGAATGGTAGGATACCATCCGGCTTCGCCGGCGAGACGTCGTTATTGGGAAACAAACAAAAGTAGTCGCCGCCGTCGTTTACATGGGTTAGCGAGGGGGTGTCTTCGGGGGAGACGATGACGACAACCTCCCAGTCGGGGAGGAGAAGAGAAACTGTGGAGAGAGAAGAAGGGGCGACGACTTGATGAGGGATTTCTGGGTGGGTGAGATTTTCGTCGATAGCATGATTGCTGATCACGGTAGTAGCTAATTGTTGTAGTTGTGATTGGCGGGCCAGGAGGGGTTGGCGTTTCTGGAGGAGGAAGGCGGCGGAGATAATCATCATCCTCATGATGGTAGGCAAATTCTTCGTCGTCGTCGACGGTGGCGGAGAGATTGAAAACCAGAGGTGGGCGGCGATGGAGGTAATTGTGAGAAAACAAAGCACAGAAAAAGATTGAGAAAACTACATATAGGAAGGTCGTACGTACTTTTCGGGCCATACCACAGGCCCTCGGGTTTTGAGGAGGAAGGAGGAGGATAAATATGAATGAATACTAATTCCAATTCCAATTGCAAGTAGACCAGTAGAGTATTAGTTATAGTACGAGTAAATATAGATTACAAGAGGGAATTACTACAAGTTTACAAGGACAACAGAGGTGGAGAAGAAGGAAGAGATTTCTTGGATGGAGAGGAATTGAAAAGGGAAATTAATTAAATTTGGGAATATATGGGTTGAAGAAGTAGAGAGAGCGGACAATGTACTCCTGTCTCTTAATGTTTTTGAGACGGTTAATTTCACTTTACCCCTCAAAATTTATAATTATTATCTTTTAATTTCTAATATTATCTTTTAGTCACTTAAATATAACTTAAACATATGAACTAACGATCAAAACTAACAACGTTATATTTTTATCTAAAATAATATTTCTACCATCTTTTCAATGATATCAAAAATATTTCATTTTTTTCATAAAAAGAGTTTGATGAAATTTAACATGGTGATAAATGATTAAAAAAATTATTGAATTATAATAGCAAAATAGGAGAGAGGAAAAAAATGAATCAAATAAAAATAAAAATAGATAGCGAAAAGAGGATAAGGGTATTTTTTGTCAAAAGAAGAACAAATGTTGAGTTGAATTTAAGGAAATGATTAGAATATCTAAAAAATAACGTTAAGGACTAAAGTGATAGTAACCCTAAATGTTAAGGGGTAAAGTGAAATTAACCCTTTTTGATATGGAAAAGGTTTTTAAATTTTTGGATTTAATTGTTTAATGTGCTTTAACATTGTTGCACGCAATTAAAGGATTTATTAATTGGGCAATTGGGCTGATAGAAGGAAATCTTTCTTTTATTTTACTTTTTTTTTTTTAATGTAGTAGGATTTTGAATTTTGTATGATTACGTTATTAGATTTGAGGTCATACCCTATTCAATGGTTATTTGCCTTTGTTATTTAGGAGAGATTATACACATAGGGATTGAATAAGAAACAACTAACTGTAATTTGACTTCCAATGAAATTCTCTACTTTCCTTTTTTTTTTTTTTTTGAGGTCTCGTTCTCTGCGGTAGACGTTAGTGTTCTATTTCTGAATTCTTTTAACTTACGAGATTCAAATGAATTATTGGTCCAAAAGTAGAAGTAAAATTAACCATTCAAAATTCAAATGAATTATTGGTCCAAAAGTAGAAGTAAAATTAACCATTCAAAGTCAATCTAGCCACACCATTTTATGAACTAATTTTTAGTGTTGATATAGATGATATACATCGTGATTCGACTCTCTCATTTTGCTAGATTAAATAAGTTAACCAGCTTTCCACGTATTGGTCAAATATCGTGTCCGTCTCAACAATATAAGAGATCATCATACTTATTGAGTAGTATTTAGTGGCCTAATGATTTTTTTTTTAAAAAAAAAACAATCATGTCTTAGTTTACTGAAGTATTTGCATTACTTTCAAGAGATTGTAACATGTAAATCGGGCGATTACATGGGGATTTCCCCTTTATTTTTTCATATAAATATATTTCTGTTGGAGTGGCTTGAATGTTTCATCAATTTGATTCTTTCCCATGTTTAGACGAGGATTATAAGGTAATCTATTGACACCAGGTGCACTACCGTATTTTTTATGAAACAAGTTTAGTTGACCAAATAATTTTTGCTGCCACACTGGCACATCAATATTCTCCTCTCGTGTCTTTTATTCGAAATGGGATGGTACAATACAATTACTAAAACGTTTATGCCCAAGCTAAATATTCTCTCGAGTAACATGCAGGAATTTTTGGCTTACTTGTGCTTTTATTAATAAGCTACCCAATATTCTTCTTCAGTCCACTAAATCATCAGAGTTTCAAATCTTACACTAGAATTCGTCTACTTTTGACCTAGAATGTTGAATTACATTAATCTGTACAAGTTTTCTCACCTATGTTTCACCTTAAATACCTGAACCCCTATCTGGTTGTCACTAAGCCCAGCACTGCATTCTGCCAAATCAAAATGGAGGTACAGTACAACCTTAAAAAATTGATTAACTTAAAAAGTCAAAGCTGTAAGGCTAGGTCTGGCTGCTGCTGCTGCTGGGGTGAACCAATCTGCAAACTGGAACTCGGTGAGCCTGACATCTGCACTCGAAGGTTGAGGTCAGGTGGAATTGCAAGGGGTTGTCTGTGTTGTGCTGACAATACCTGCCGCGGAGATCTGCCAGAAATCCCCGCTTCAGATGGTATATGTGGATCAGAGGCTTGCCCTGATAGATTCCCACACTGAGATGAATCCACATTTTCTGAAGAGATAACCTGATTTCTTCTGAATTGGCCTGGTATAACGGCCCTGGATGAAGAGATGAAACATCCCCCACGGATAGCATGCCAAGCATTTGGTTAGATGTCGAGCCCCCTTCCAACCCAGACTGTCCAGCTTGTATGGTGGGTCTTACTATTCCCATTTGAGAAGATAGTTCATGCCCAAACATGCCATTGAAACCATTTCTGTTAGGGTGAAATACTGATTTACGCTGAGCCTGGAAGGATTCAGCCAACTCATTCTGACAATTCAATCTCCTAACAGCTTCAATCATTTCTGGAGATGGCCTGTGCACAACAGCAGAATTTAAACCAGAAGAAGACGATGTTACTGGCCTGCTTGGATCATGGTCATGAACCAATCCATTTGTTTGTTTCGGCTTTTCAGCCGAGGACAACGGCTGTCGGAGTGTGTCATTTTCTTCCACCCATCCAGGACCAAAGGCTAGTCCATCAGGCAGAGCAGACTTCAATTTCCTAGAGGCAACATTCCAAGCGACAGGCCCAAGATTTGCAGCATATCTTGCTAGGCTTCGTGCATAAGCATGTGGCTCCAACTGAAGACCTACCTGCATGAGCACAAAACAAGGGCAATTTTGGTTCACTCTAGCTATAACCCAAGAGTAAGATAAAAGGAACACAAACAAAAAAGAATTGGTTCCAACCACAACAGATCATGAAAATGAAGCAGTATGATGCGAGTGTCCAAAAATGATGAAATGTGCGATTCTCAAATCATCCAAAAAGAAACAGAAGTAAACTCTAAATTCAATGTATAAGTTCTATGAAACACCAACCGCCATTAACCGCTTCATATCTCCAAAAGCATTCCAAGAATAAGATTGATCGCTATTAGAGGTTGACGAGTGGAACTGCTTGTAGGTGTCACGCCTGTTCTCATCTACTACAGAGAAATGTTTCTTTCCATACTTCATGTCCGCCCTTAGTATGGATGCTACAAACCACAAGAAAAGAAAATGTTGAAATCCAGATGATTAACAAGATTAAAGTAATGACATCTAAAGATTAAAGGTTTGAGCATGTCCAGATCCAATACCTGGAAACTCACTATTCCAATCAACCAACCAGTCAGAGTAATTTTCACCATTTCGCGAGCGATAGGAAGGGCCAAATGCATCGTTAGAACGAACCTTATAAATCGCAGGTGCCTTTCTTAGATTGTAACCATTGATTCCAATTGCTTTATCTTCCGCACTAGCAAGAGTTGCACCTGAGAGGTCATGACCAATACGATCAACAGGAGAATTGTCAAGAGCCTTTTTCAGACTTTTGTTTGGAGGCCTGCCCCTTCGAACAACTTTGGGTTGTGGTTCACCATTATCACCTTCATTTCTCAGATTGAAAAAGTCCCGCTTCGCCAGCTCTTGTATGGACCGAGCCTAACATAGCCCAATATTTAAAATAAAGCAGAAAAAAAGATGATAAATATATGAATTACTCAAAGACTAAGTCACACCTGCCGAAAATAAATAGTCGCTATCAGCTGCATTGTACTGCATTGCATTTGAACATATCAAGAACACATCGGCCTGCATGATCAATAAGACAAAAATCATTAACATGGAGTTGAACAATTACGCCTAAAAATCACCTGAACATCGTAAATTATTAATTTAAAGCATCTTTACAAACTCACAAAATTTTCAGACAACTCGTAATAAAAGATGTCCTCTAAAATAGTTCAAATCATCCACCAATTTAAGAGCAACCCTCAGGATACAAGGGAAATAGATAAGTAACCTCATTGTACATTAGTATAGACAAGAAAAGGGCATGGCCCAGCATCCTAATCACAGACACTAGAATATAGTGAGATTAACCTCTGTTGCCAAGATGTGAAGAATGCCGAAAGAATGATTGAAGAAGTGTTCCATTATACAGTACAACAGATCATAGTAACTAAATTATGCAGTCTTATCTTCAATAGCCCCAAGTCTTTCACCTTTCTCTTCATTTAGCTTCACGACATTTAAAGGAGGTGTTTCAAGCTTACAACGTAAAACAAAATTTAGGCCAACTACCACGTCCAAAAACCACTATAGCCAAGTTCTCTGCATGAAAATTACTGGCCAGCCCGATTATAAAGAACACAATCATTTCAAGTAACATAGATATACCCTCATATCGCATATGAATCTGGCCATGAATCTTTTGTGCTCTCTTTAACATCTTAAAAAGACTTGACTGAATCTTAAACAAGAAAAGATATTTGAATGCCACGAGGTGCAAGACAAATAACATCAAAACTTGTTTTATTCACTGAAACTGAATAGAAAAGCTACAAATTACATATATTCAAAGTATACTAGCAGGAGAGTAAAACCCCAGTGAATTGAATGAAAATCTCGATTCAAACAGGACCTTTTTGAGGAGGACATCGATTTAAATGTGTCCTAATTTTACATAATAACTACATAACGCTCCAAAATCAGATAAAAGATAACCTCTTTCCATCATATGATTCATGGAGTAAAAGTGCATCAGTAGCTAGATCTAGAACATCCTAGAAAAAAAAAAACTCTTATGAGACGTGCACAGGATTCCAAACACTAGCTAAACAAATTCCGAAACCATAACCAGGAACCAGCCAGCACTGATGTTTGATGCTGTATTTAAAACTAGAGAACCAAGAAATTCCCAGATACAGCAAATGTCACCAAAAGCCAAGGTTCCCATATGAAGTTAATAGTGTTCTCCCAGGTATACATCCAAAACAAAGAAAAAATGTATAAAAGAAGAACAGCCATGGAGAAAAGTCAAAATAGTATTAGAAAAGCGCCTAGTGGTTTGATTTGTACTAATTAATTTGGCATCCTTTTCCCATGGGTAGATAATTCTGCATCTTCAATCAACAGTAGCATAAAGAAATAGTTGCAACAATTAGATGTTCAATGTCCAAGCACAGATAAATGAAAACCAACCTCCAGCTCTTCCAAGTTCGAATAACTTCCAGCTTCAAGTTTCTTCCTTAAACTCCCAAAATCCATTGGATGTTCTATAATCTCTTCATGATAATCAGGAAGCTGCAAAGAAACCATTTTAACATCAGCAGTCAGCACAGTGAATGAAAATGAAGTTCACACCTAAAATTGAGTCATTACAAATAAGTACCTCATTTGGATCCACAGGCTCTGAGAATACTCCGTAAGTGTCCTTCCTGTAATCCAAGAAACCATGGATAAGCTTACAATCAAAAGTAAAAATTCAACAGCACAAGGAGATAAGCTAAAAGAAACAAAAATACTCACTTTTGAAGTCTGTCAAGGACAAACTCCAACATCTTTTTATCTGGCAAAGGTGTTGTGGGTCCAGACTGCAGAGGTGACCCTGTCCACAAATTAGATGACCAGAATTAGACTAAACAAAACAAACATTGGTTGTTGGGCAATTTCCAACAGCATTATCCCCCAAAGAGATGAATGGCTTTGACCAGAACGAACCATGTACAGTGTCTGTCGCTTTCAAAGCCTTCTCCCCCTGCAAAATTAACCCAACACCCGGTAGTTATCGGACTCCAATCAAGTAACCTTACAAAGATTCATTAAACATCAAAGCAACAATAAAAAGCGTCATGGAGAATAAGCTAGTAAAGCAACAGCAAATATACTACCCCTTCTACTGCTATAAATGTCAATAATCAGAAAAGACAAATCCCAGCTTTTTCAAAAATATGACCCTGAGGCTGAGCACAAATATACATACATATATTAAAGCTGATTACATACAACAGGGTATAGAATAAAATATTATTATAGTTAAAAGATTGAAATTTTACATGCCTAGAGTGGGGGGAAGAAAAACGAAAAACCCAGAAAAGGAAATTAAAAAAAAAGAAGTATTAATTTAAGGATCTACATAAATAAGTACGGGCTTCTAGTATCTACTACTACATATTTGTAAAGCTTGACCGAGTCAAAACCCCACTTCAGAGTTCAGATCTTAAAAGTCATTTATCCAATAATTTTAAAAAGGGAAAAAAATAAAAGGTTGAATTACGCGCGAAATCCCAAAAGTTATTAATCACATCTAGACCCAGAAACCTCATAATCTTCAAAAAACAAGAACGCAGCTTTTTCCAAAAATAGAAAACTATTGATCCAGAATTTGAATTTTTTTTTTTGTTTAAAAAAATTCCAAATAAATTATTCCCACCGTCATCCTCTCCCCAAAGAAAAAATCTCATACATATACATGTATTTAATTTACACATGCATATGTGTATAAGAAGGGGGAAAAGAAATAGGCCAAAATAAAAAAAATTCCCAAATTTTGAGGACCTGATCGAGAACGACGTCGTTAGATCTACGATCAGCGGCATTGATCTTACGTTTCTTGGGGGAAGCTTCGTGATCCTCGACCTCGTCGGCGTCGGAATCAGAAGCGGAGGCGGAATTATGAGACGGAGAATTTTGTAAATGCTGTTGGGTGGATTGGGGCAAACGCACAACAAGCTTGACTTTCTTCTGTTGCCTTTCGTCATCGTCGTCGTAGTCGTCGTTGATGAATTCGGAGGAAGGGGAATTGTATATTGGAAGGGTTCCGGCGAGTGGATCGATGGGAAGGTGAGAATTGTAATATTTCCCTCTCTTTTAGATGCTGCTGTTGTTGTTGACGCTTTTGGAGATCTAAAAGAGAGGGACGGCCCTTCTTCTTCCTCCGCTCCATCTTTATTATTTTCGCCGCTGCTTGCGGCGGCGGAGGTGGTGGTGGTGGAGGTGCAGTTGTTGTAGTTGTATTTGCTATTGTTGCTCTTTTTCTTGTTGGTGTTTCCGCAGCCTTACCCATAATATTTCTTTTGCTTTCTTTTTTTTTATTTGTTGTTTTTTCTTACTAGGACTCTTATTCTTATGTTATTGGAAAATTCTTTTCTTTTTATTTTCCTTTATTCTATTAATCCTGGAATAGTCCCTCACATTTTTCAAATATCTTAATTTTATCCTGTTATGTTCCAATGTAGTTATAATTTGGTCCCTTATTTATTTAATTTTTAGCAGTTTTGTCCCAAATTCTGTATCATATATGTAGCATCCTTTGCTACAAGATAATTACTCTTTCTACCTAAATGGTGCGTATACATAATTCTAAATGTTAACAAACTAAACTGCACACAATTAGTTCAACTTGAGTACGTTTTTATAAAATCTTGGGGAGCTCGTTTTATTTGATTAAGTTATCGAGTAAGACTTTTTCTTTTTTTTTTACAAGAAAACTTATTATTATGACATAAAACTTCTAATCTCGTCAAGTCTAATTTAATTTAATATTTTTTGTTATTGAATATTTATTTACATGTGTTTAATTATTAAACAACATTATATTGAAATATATTGTACTCCTTAATAGTTATATTTCATAAGCTAAAGCTTGATTTTGCAAGTTTAATCTAGTTATAGTGCAAGTTTGATTAGTTTAATTTCCAACTAACCTTAAAATTTGTAAACAAATAGTTGGCTCACGAATCAACTCAATATGATTACACATCAATTAATAGCTTTTTATGTTACTAGTACTTAGATAACTTAAATATGGATTTATTATTTAATTTAGTTAAGGAATCACAATTATCAACAAATAGAAAAAATATTTATTCCTAAATAGAATAACATACATGAGTTTTCCAATACAACATATCATAATAATTTCTTTAAATTTATGCTCTTCATAAAATATGTTAGTTTAACAAATGCATGGTGTATGTTATGCAGTGAAATGCATGGTATATTTAGGATGTCAATAAGTAGGAGTCAAGATATTATCGGTATATTTTATATTTGTGAATTATGCAATTATTACATTGTTTCATATGAAATATGAGCTACTAAAATTAATGTTTTAAAAATGTGAGGACCATCAAAGCAATTATCCCTTTGTATAGTAAAGTACTTTCTGATAGAGAAATTGGGCACTTTTTTTTTTTTTTTTTGTGGTCCTTTTTTTCTTATTCTTTTCTTACGGGGTTTATTTAGCTTTTGGCACGTGGGGGTCACACGGATGCAATGTGAATACTCAAATGTATAGAGTGAGGCCCAAGGCCCAAGGCCCGATGAGCATTTCTTTGCGTTGTCGTTTCGCCCACAACTTTGATCTTTTTGCGGGGTTGTTGAGGATGGTGATCTGCCTGTCTACGCGCTTAGTAGCTCGTGACGAAATTATGAATCCATGACAAAGCGAAACAAATTCCAAGATAATTTTAATTATATTGAGTCACCAAATATAAATTAAGAAAATTTTATTATTCTTTTTAAAAAATTATTCTAATATCTTTTAAATACTTATACGACAAAATATTATATGTTTTAATAATTTATATTATATAATTTTTAAAATTTACAAAAATAATTTTTTAAAAATGTAAAATTTCCTAATAAATTAATTTCTATTATTAATTATTAAATAATTATTAAAATATCACCAATTTTTCAATAATCATTTTAAGGTATCACTGTTTCTCAAAAACTACCATAAACTTGTCAAAACATTCGTTCAAGCAAATGATATTCACTATTAAATAACAAAAATACCCTTTTAGTCAAGTGAACTAACTAAACGTGCATGGGACCACCCCAATCAGTCGTCTACAGATCTAGATGTGTATGGCCCAACCTTCCCTGACCCCTCCACGCCTTTCAGTATTTTACCCATTACTTTTTCCTATTGAATTTGGTATTTTATTTGACTTGTGAAAGGATAGTTTTGAAGTTTTTCATAAAACTTGCTCCGTGGTTGAGATTTTAGCTCTATGGTTTCACCGGCCCTTCCTTTGACAAGGGGTCCAAATCGAAAATTTGGCCCTTTATTTCCCTTCAATTTTTTATGAAAAATGAGTTTATTAGTTATTATAGCCAATATCTTAAATTGTCATAAAAGTGTTAATATTAAAGAATAAATGCTCAATTGCTAAAGGTTCAAGATTCTATTTTCATTAAGAGTTATTCTTCGGACTCTAACTCTAACTGCACAACACAAGCTAAAATAAACAAGGGCTATGGTTGTATAAATTAGTTCGACTTGCTTGCCAATTGATAAATAATTTATCGTATGAATAAGGAGTTGACAAGAAGACGACCCATATTGAAATTGAAAAGTCCATTATCACGGGTTAAAAGTCGTATAAATTACGAGAAATTTTATATCCGTTATTAGTAATTACTGGACATGTCCAGTGATTGTTCTTCAACCAATTGAAAACTTTCATTTGAAATGAAGGGCTCATATTTCTGAAAAAGAAAAGAACTATTATATTCAAAAGAATAAACCCTACATTCTAAATGATAAACTCCTATCGGTTAAGAAACAATTACTGAAAAATTGCTCTTGACCAAAATAAAAATTTTCTATAAA
Organism: Cinchona pubescens; assembly: GCA_025175665.1. Lineage (NCBI taxonomy): Eukaryota > Viridiplantae > Streptophyta > Magnoliopsida > Gentianales > Rubiaceae > Cinchona > Cinchona pubescens. The sequence continues at coordinate 1,056,504 of JANKKI010000233.1, forward strand.
TTACTTCGACTTGCCCACGTTGTCACTTGATAAATAAATTTATCGTTCATAAAAGCATGAATAAGGAGTTGAAGAAGACGACCTATATTGGAATTGAAAAGTTCATTATTCCGGATTAAAATCACAATAACGATAAAAAATAAAAATAAATACTCATGTGCTAACTTGGTTTTATCTGGCTACTACATAAATTTTGTCAAAATAGTAGTAGCTTTTTTTTTTATTTTTTATTTTTTATTTTTAAAAAGAAAAATTAAAAGAGGAAATTTGTCGAAGCTGATAAATGAAAATATATGCTTTAAAATCTTAAATTTGTTATTAATCAATATCTTAGGAGCACGTGTTAAGAAAAAAGGGAATAGGTCTACCATGGGCAAAAATATAGGAAAAAATAATTTAGAACAAATTGTATAAATAGTCGCTAAACTATTGACCCGTTGCAATTGAGGTCATTCAACTATTTTGCCCACAAAAACTAGTCACTAAACAATTAAATATGTAGATTTAAGGTGATTCCGTCTATTTATGTGGTCGCAACAAACTCTTGGTGATTTTTGATGGATAAGTTCGTTAAAATACCACAAAAATAATAGTTGAGTTGAAATAAAAAAACATAAAAATTTTGGGGCTTTAGTTACAGTTTTTCTTCTCCATTGATTAAAGAGTACATTATAAGAAACCCCTTCGTAGTTTGGGTTAAATTAAAATTATTAAATATAGAGTATTCCTCTTTAAATGATCCTTGAAAGGTTAATAAAAAAATTAATTTAAAATATTTAATTAAGGTTAATTATATATTTTTTGTACAATTATTGAGCGATTGAGAGAGACTAAATTTAAGGATATTTTTGACTTTTTATACAAATTTGTTAAATTTTTAGTTTTTTATCTATGTTATAAAAAAATTCCGAGGCTAGATTATGGGTTTGTAGATCATATAGTAGGAAAAGTTGAATATTAGGCAAACTATGGTCGTTGTAATTTACCATTGATTAAAAGAAAAACTATGCAAGTTGTTGGGTGGGGGAATGGTGGATTTCGAGGGAGTGTGGTGGATTTGGGGCAAGAAGGTCCCGAGGAGTATAGTGGGGATTGATGGATTTAGGCGTAGAGAACCGAATAAGAGGATAGAGGTTGCGAGGAAGGCGACAGGTTGTGGCGATGATGAATATAGGGGCGGGGGAAGTGAAGCAGTGGAGAGAGGGATGCAGTGTTAAGGTGCTGGTCGAAAGGGAAAAGTGGTAGGGGGCTGAGAGTTGGCACCAGAAATGGAGAGGGAATGGATTGGTATTTGGTGCTTTAAAAAATTTACAATAATCCAATTTTAATCCTAAAATTTCTACTATATTCCATTTTCACATGTCTAACAACATTTTTTTTAAGCTAAATAATTTTACATCAACATAGTTGAATAATTTTAACACTCAAAAAAATCATTTTATGTTGGTTCCTAATAGTTTAAATTGACGAAATGATTATAACTTTAAATGTAAATTTTGTAGTCAAAATTAAATTTTAAAAAATTTAGTAGTAGCATGAATGAATATAGTTAAAAGTCCAATTCTAAAATTTTGGGTATATATATACGTATATATATTCATCATTCTTTTTTCCCTAATTTCTCCGTCATAATATATATTTTTTTTACTCACAAACCCTAGCTTTACTGTTATCCCTAATCTCTTCGCCGGCGTCAGCGCTCCGGCAGCAGGTAAAAACATCCGATTCCTATTGATTTTCAGCTAATTTTTGCTTTACTATTTCATTAGATTTCGATTTTTGTTTTCACTTTTTACATGAATGTTTGTTTATTTATGTTTTGGATGTTTTTCAGCAAATTCGTCACCATGAAAGGAGGCAAATCCAAGGCAGGTTCTGAAAGCAAGTAAGTTCTACTGCTTTTTTTTTTTTTGGTAATTTTTTGTTTCCTATTTGATTTAATTTGTAGTAATATTTTTAATCGAATAATTAATCTCGTTTTTGTATGAATCAGTTTTAAGCCTTATTTGTTTTATGCGTTCTGGTATATAATATTTTATTAAACCTATATATTTCTCTGTGTTATTTATTTATTGGTGGTCGGATTATGTGTTGTGGGTGAAAGGCTTGGTGTGAAAAGGGGGAAGCAGAAAAGGGAAAAGAAGGCAAAGGATCCTAACAAGCCTAAGAGGCCTCCTACTGCCTTTCTCATTTTTATGTAAGTACTATAAAAATATAAAAAAATTGATAATAATAATATTAACAAAATTGTAAATAGGTGTATTTATTTAATATTTATTTGATTTAATTAATTGTTTATTTTGATGAATTCACTGCTCGAATTTGTAAATGAATTGCAGGGAAGGGTTCAGAAAGCAATTCAAAGAAAAAAATCCTGAGAGCAAATCTGTTGCTGCTGTGAGTATATCATTCTATATGATGCATTTCTGTATATTCTATGGTAAATTTGATGCCTTATATGAGGTTTGGTATCTTTTGGAGCAATATAGGTTAGTAAAGCTGGTGGGGGTGAATGGAAGTCATTGACTGATGAGGTAATATTAGTTGGATATTAAGATTATGTGGTTTTAGTGGAAGTGCACTAAAAATATGTTGTAAACTACTTTATTTGTACTCATGGATTTGAGTGTTGTACATTAGTTTGTTAATTTTGATTATTGCCAAAATTCAGGAGAAAGCTTCCTATAAAGCTACGGCAGACAAGCGAAAGCAGGAATATGACCGACAAATGCAGGCATACAACAGGAGATTGGTAAGCAGGTTTCATTGTTGATTTTAGTTGTAGCCTTTAACTGACTTCAGTAATGGGTTGAACACTTTGCTCTTTGATTGGAAATTAGGAGGGTGGCCATGCTGAAGAGGAGTCTGATAAGTCAAAGTCTGAGGTTAATGATGAGGATGAAGGCAGTGGGGAGGTTTGTTCAAGCTATGAATATGCTTAAAAATGTATCAGTAGTGTGCTTCTGAATGCATTGATGGATAATAATCTGTTGTCAATTGTAGGAGGAAGATGATGAATGATCTTTGTCATGGTGGATGGAATTTGCATCAGGCTGTTTTGGGTTTCAAATGCTGATGTAATTCTTTTAGTACAATTCTTAGGTCACTTTGGATTTTCTAGTGGTTGATAGATATCTTGCACCCATAACTCCCCATTTAGTGAATGACAAGTGGAGTAGTTTATAGATCTGGGCATTCTACATTCTAACTTCTTTAACATCTGAGTAATCATTCCTTTACTTTTGCTGTTTGAATGAAAGGGCATAAGTGCTTTGGATGTTTGTAATGCACGTTTTGTTACCTGCTGTTTGAATGGATGGAAGGTCATAGGGGCATACGTTATATTTGTGTTTGCTTTTCCATGTATTTGTTACTCACAACTACTTGAATTTTAAAGGTTTGTTCCAGGTTTGGAAATTTAGGAATTAGGAATACAAGAAGCTGCTCAAGTTTATAGGTTTTCACAACTGCAGAATAATTGTCTGGGTTGCAGACTGCTTTTCATTTTCCTCAATTCTCTACCTATTTGCTTTGGGCTATAATTTTGTGGTACCTAGGCTTTATTTTGAGTTTATAAATTAAGATAGGGTGCACTGGTTGAAAATTTGAAATTAGCATGGAATTTGAATGTTCTTTGCGTACCATTTATACTTCCTATGCGGTAGAGCGCGGAATCTCGTGTTCCATGTGATTCACCATTGTGAATGATCAGGATCATCTATTACGTGTAATCAACCTTAAGGCTTAGTTTGGGAGTTTTGGAGAGGAGAAAATTTAACGTTACGAGAGGTAGTATATGAAATAATTAAAAAAAAATAGAATAATTTTAGGATATGATTGTTGATCTTCATTTTAATGTTATTGCTTGATTCATTAAGGGTAGGGGTGTATACGAAGACAGCTGTAGACTCGAACAGGCTCGACTCGAGTTTTTAACTACATATAAGAGTTCGTTTATACGTCTACGCTATTAACTCTTTGCATCTTCCACATTTTTCGAACATTATATGATTTTTTTATTATATGTAAAATTATTAAAATATCTATACTTTTAAATTCTTTATATATTTACCTACAACTTATTTTCGAACGAGCTCGAACTATGTCAACATTTTCGAACTCGAGCTCGAGTATTAAAAAGGTTCCATTAACTCAAGTTTGCCAACTTCCCATGCCCCACTTAAAAACCGAAAAGCTAAAGGAGGAGAATAAAAAAACACCCTGTACGATACTGAATGGATTGAAGAACACTAACATTTCAATTGGATTTCAGTGTTGCCCAAAATCAGTCCTCTCCGAATTTTCGACAAAATAGTCAGTAACAGCTGCCAAGTTGTTTACTATCTATCGCGAGGAAACTGGATTTCCACTCCATATTAGGACTCAAAAACATAGTTTTACGCATTTGTTTGACAAACCGAATCAAAATGAGTCCATCAAACTGTAAGCAATTAGTGCCATGTGGTGTGATAAGATTTGAGTTCTAACACGACTCTCTTGTCAACCAAACATCAGCTATGCATTTTCTATAAATCAAAGACTATCTGCACTCAGCAAATCAAAGCTGCGGCACTTATCATTCTCCACAAAAGCTAGACTCCCACGTCCAAGATCAAAACCATTCGGGTCAAAATTTCTTCTTCATAGAAACAGGACTTGATTACTTCACTTGAAAACGCCTATTCAAGAACAGCCACAACTTCCAATACATTTTTCCAAAACTAAACCTTACAGTTATCCTCCAAAAATGAGGATCTCAGAAGCAATAAGATACAGATATTCACCAGAAAATCACATTTGGCATCTACGTTAGCTTTCTGGAGTGGACAGCAGACCCCTCTTTGGCAGTCGCATCTGTAATATTAAAGCAGAAAATGATACCTAGGCCAAAAGTCATAGGATATTAAATTATGAAGTCCTGACCTTTGATTTTGTAGTCCTCCAGCTTCCCAAATTCTGTTGAGTTGGGAGATAAGCAAATTTCTCGATGGCATCCAACCCTGCTCTTTTGCTGGTGCATGACCCAGTAGATGGAGATAAATCCTAGTATAAGATAGATGTAATAAGTAAACGGGAGGAGACTGTAGATGCAAAAAAGAAATCAACAAGTGGAACATGTGATTCATCAGATCAACCAAGACATAAACATGGCAGTAATTTTGGAAAATTAACTCATCAAAATGATTACCAATAAAAATCTAGCACCACTACCAGAAAGTAGATCGAGCATTATATACAATCTGCAATCCGAAGTACTAAACACCCATACCTCATTGGGCAGAGAACATCGTCAAAGAATCTAAATGTAGCCCAAGGAAAGGAGACAAACTAATTAAAAGTTAAATAGTTGGATGCTCTGCATTTTGAATTGAAAGATTATATAGCACTTTAATCAACTGGATTCACTTGTGTAGCAAAACCAAACACTTGGCCTTTTAACCTCATTTACTTCTTCAAATAGTTGTGAATCTACTGCCATGTTTCTGGATGATCTTTCCTCCAAAAAAATCTCAACATGACTGCCATTGTCTTATAATCTTAGCCTCAATTTCTTTTTCAATCTGCTCAGACATAAGGTATCTGAAACTTAGGGTACATTGTAGATACTCTGCTTTTCAATAGCTAGTGGCTTTTTTTTCATATTACCACCTGTTTGCGTTATGTTTAAAAAACAAATACGTATAAATCCACATCAACACAAAATGTTACAAAAATGACTTACGTTATCTCTGGAAAAAAAGAAAAAAAGAGAACATAATATTTCTGGGTGAGAAATTCACCTCATTATTTGAAGCTGCAGGGATCTTAATCTCTAGAAGATCAGAAAACAACAATATCTGTACAGAAGATAATGTAAAACAATGAGAAATTGCCAGGAAAAGTGCAGCAACAAATCAAAGACGAGGAAATCTCAGTCAACTTCACCCAAAAAAAAAAAAATTTATGCCACCACAAACTAAAAAATGGAAAAAGTTTTCAACACCTTGTTCTGTAAACAGATATTCAATGCATCGGTGGCCATGACCTGTACGCCAAGACAAGTAGGAGTATCAGAACAGAATGGGCAGAAAATTGTGTTGAATACACAACCATCTGCTTTGCACCAAATGCCCTGTCTTACTGGTCCTCCTGAAACAGCATCATTGTTTCTTTCAAAAAGCTGTTGATCAACTGACGAAATATCAGAGATTAGTACTGGTATACTTGGGGAACATAAATCTGGACTCCCCAATTTCTCCTTCAAAAGAGATCTCAAGTGAACTTTGGAAGAGGAAGTTAGGGTGCACGCAATACACATATTGTTTTCAGGAAGGCCCAATGGATTTTTACACAATGAGCAAAATATTTGCAGTCTCTTGTCCATTGCAAGACTAGAAGGTATACATGATGTTCCAGCATCATTAAATGGTGATGGTTGATCCAATCCATAGTTCTCCTTGTTTGAATTGCTTATCTGATAACCTATTTCATTTCTGATTTCTGCATCTACCTTTGTTATTGTGCTTGCCATGAAACTGACAGAATCAGGAGTTTTGGTAACAGGTGAGTCAAATTGATTTTTTTCCATACAGTCAGATGATGAACACAAGGATTTTCTCCTTTTATGGGAAAATGAATTGGTGGCACTCAAATTGTATGGTAACTCTGTTTCTGATACCACATTCACTTCATCATTATTGATCCTTTCAGGAGTGGCCAGCAAACATGTGGATTTAAAAGCCAGACTTGAATTCACTAAAGATACAGGACTGCACGATATATGATCAGAAATCTCATTGGACAAAGGGACAGCTGTCAAACTAGAGCCTTCATTTCTCGAAATGATTTCAGATGTTGCTACAGGATTAGTACCAAACACACCAGGGGTTTCCCTTACAATTGCTAAATCCATATCACCAGGGGATAGCATCATCGGTGCACTCATGGACAACCTGCAAAAAGTTAATAGCATTATCATATGTTATTGTATATTTACTGAATAATCCAAATAAGTTTATAAAGAATCTGTGGAATTTATCTGATCTTAAGAACTATATATAGCCTAACCATGAATAAAGAGACATTACAAATCCTTTAACACTGTCAATGTAAGAGGCAATGGTAAGAAAATGCACCATGACGACACATTTTATATGCCGCTGTAAATGCAATATAAGAAAACAAAAAGATGTAGCAGTATTGAACACCATAATTGATGTAAAAGTTCTTCAAGAGTAAAGAACGCAGCAAAAAATCAAAACCAGAGTAGTCATCAAGCTGCAGAGAGTATGATAAGAATTGGAGTCATGTTATGGTGTTGCGAATTTCACCTGAAGTCTTTCTGAGTGTCACACTCCAGGTCGATGTACTCTCTGTAGCCTCTATTGTCTCTCTCATTTGTTGATATCAATCCTTTCACATCAGATACCTTTTGGCCGAATTTGCATTCCACGCCAGATTTCACAGATTGATATAATGAAGAAGCATTTTCAGATGCCAAGCAATGATTAGATATTTTCTGCCCACATTTATTGGACCGGCTTTCTTTCTGATACTTTTTGTCAGTTACACTCTTGTTCTTAACCATGGAAGAAATATCTTCAACCTCGAGATCAAATATTTGTGGAGACTTAGATGCCTCGCCAAACTCACGATCCTGCATGATATCAAATTCAGGAATCACAAAATTAAACTTGCATTTATACCCTCACTTTCAAGGTATATTTCACCTTGACATCTCTGAAAAATGATTTTAACTCTTCTAGGGAACTTTCAAAGTTGTCATATTGTCTAATGGATTTCCGAAACCACTTTGAAATGTATGCTCTGTTCCTTTCTTCACAGAAGCGTTCATCTGCATGTGAAAAGGTCATGTTGATCTCAGAAATAATGAGAATCAAAGAACCATAACTACAAGGAAACCATAAAATTAAGGAAGACAGCATGACAAGAGTTACCCCAGTTAACAACTTTTAAGTACAAATAAGAAGGCAAAGACAAGTACTATATTCTTCAGATGGTCTTGCTATGAGAAGAGAAATTAACATCCACAATCAGCAACCCAGTGTTCAATCTTATGACTGTAATTTAAAGTGTTCAAAATTGTATACACGCTTGAGTCACTAATATAAAATTGTGAAGTTTATAAACTATGCACTCGTTGCTTTTCTTCTAATAGATACCTCAGCATTGACAATGACAGACACTCTTCTTCCATGCAAAAAGGGAATAAAAACATTTCCCTCAATACAAAGTACACTGCGTGACCCTTTAAATTATCACAAAGTTTACTCGTTTAACATTTACGGCTTCTGTAAAAGCAAGATAAATATTCTTTTTGAAAGGTGATAATTTTAATAAGAGGCATCAAGAGGGTACAAACCAAAATAAACAAGTAATCTTCTTATACAATTTTAAGCCCTATCAGAACACATGTGCCTAATAAATACAAGAAAATATAAAACACAATATATATATATATATATATAAGAAAATAAAAACACGAGTACCTAATAAGATGATGGCCCCATAGTCATATCTGTGTCGTATGCAACGGCCTGCATGACGAAGAATAAAGACCAACTTAGAGCTTAAACATATGACCCCAAACACTAGAGCTAAGGGGTACACCAAGAGTTATCAAAAGACATAATCCGTAGAAAGGGCAGCAGGAAAAGAACACAAATTTACCATGCACAATAAAGTTTGTATTGACCTTGCAAATCACCCACAAGGCCAAAAACAGTGATTAACGTCCAGTGCATGTTAGGCAAATTTGGCTTTCTATAGATTTCATATGATGCCTACAAGAAATTTTATTCGTCGTGGTATTGCATGATAAAAGTAATTGAGTACCTGTAGCCTGGTTAAGGGCCCGGAAAGCTTGATTACAGTACCACTCATTCCCACTAAGGAGGTTTTTGGACAACCTATACATATCGTTATATTTCTTCTTTTGTGCAACTTGAATGTCATGTCTGATACAAATCACAAAGATGACTCATTCAAAAACATATAAGTATAACTTAAATAATCCATGTGAAAGAAGAAAAGTCTTACATATTTGGGAAGGGAATACCGACAATGATCTGAGCTGGTTAAGAATTAACTCATAAACAAGAAAAAAAATGCACAGCCATTAAATATCAGATTACTCTATAGCATTTAGGAACCCTTTTTCAATTAAATTACTATTGTCACTATTGGACTGCAACAGCTAAAAGATTTGGAGACAGGAAAGGATACAACAACTCGAGCATTGTCATCGGAGAAGTCAACGCCTTCAGATATCTGCAAATATTATGTCATACTTGAGAGGACCAATACAGTTAATATAGCTCAAAACTCATTTCATTAGCAAAATCAACTAGGGGTGCATTATATGATCTTGATGGAACATTGTCAGTAAAATCCAAGGATGTAGAGCATGCAAGACAAGTCCTAGAAGGTCAAACACCCGCATAAAGCTTCTATTCAACCAGGACAAAGTCTATTCACATGTATATCAGTTCCACTATCCCTCGATAACAAAAAGCCTTAGTTTTTATGGAATTTAGTGTATAAAATAGACTCCTATTAATTCTCTTCTCAACCACCTCCACAATTGTCCAACTACTTCACCATTCCAACCTTAAGACCAACGAAACAAAAACAATCAGCGAAGGGCATGTAATATTATTTTCACTGCATTGTCAAAACAAAGTCACTTCTTCGTTATGTAGACCAAATTGAGTGATAACAAACATGGGGAAAAAAATGTATCATCTAAAATAGAAAAAGAAGTACAAAATAAACATTGGATGGCAAAATCTGTCGATCTATCTTCCGTTATAGTCATGCTATTAAAGCTGAACAACACTGGCAATATTGACATAAAAGGGGCACATTTTAACCGTACAAGACACACAGAAGGAACACTAACTTACCAGGGAATACCATCTTATGCTAGAGACTGAATTAAGTAGTAACCAAATTGGGAGGAGGATTGCCATTCATGGAAAATGTTAACAAATAGTATTTTGGAAATTGAAGTTTACTAGAAGTGGCAATAAAATAGGATCAAACAACTATTTGTTGCAAATTAGTATATCAAAACTTATCCCAGAAGGATAGAGAGGAATGAAATTGGACAAGCTTTAACTCCAGATAAATACATTGTCGTGGGAAAGAAGCAAACTATTACCTTATCACAGTTATCCATAGAAATTACACGTTTAGATATGTGTAAGCTTTATTCTTTTTATATGTAATATAGATATTTTTTGACAAGTAGTATATATGAATTAAGGATAAAAATAGAAAGAAGTTCAGCTCGAAATACCTTTCCTCGACAAACAGCAAGAAAAGCAGCCCCTTCTCTCTTAGCAGTCTGTGAGGATTCTGTCCTCTCGCTAATAACATCCGGCTTCTTACCCCTTCTCTTTCTTCCAGTCACAGGTTTATTTTTTTGACGAATCAAATTGTAATAATCCTCCAAAACTGGTTCAAGGCCATCCTGACTCCCCCCTCTTGGCTCTGAACGGAACACCAAAGTTTAAGCAGGAAAAGAAACGATAACATACATAAAACTATTCTTTTTGTACCGCTAAAGGGAGTCAAATTCAATTTAATTCCAGCTCCAGAAGTTCAAAAGGAAGCCATAAAAAAAGGGAATGTCTCAAAAACAGTGACTGAACAATTAGCCGTATACAGAAGTTCAAGGAATACAACATAAATAACCCTTACCAATGAAAAGAGATTTTTGTGCATTTAGCTTTGACCATTGACCAGTTTCTTGCCAGCGACTGCATAATTTTTCCATCAGCTTGTAGCTTGGAAAGAAAACCAGACAACCACCTGGAACAATTTTGCATATTTCTTCTAAAGAGGTGCCAAGAGCATCCTTCACAGAAAACACAGTAGCATCTCATTCACATATTAGAGACGAAAGATGAATCTCAATAGGCAAATACGAGCTTTAATATCAGATTATACCTGGAAAGCATATGTGTCTGCTGTCCTGTAACTTGCATTTAGTGGATAATCAAGTGGACCCCTAGAAATTACACTCGCCCAGAGCTGAAGCAGAGAAATGAGGAAGCAAATATTTATTTGAAGGAACAAACTTCAACCATTAAGCCAAAAGACATTGCATAGAGTACTTACTTGTGACTCAGTCTCTATGACCATGTGGAGCTTCAAGGCAAGTTCCAAACTGAACACCAAGTTCAGATGAAAAGGAGTTCATGGGTGACAGCGTCCTGAAAATCAGATGAAAGGAGTTCATGGGTGATAGAGTCCTGTAAAAGTGTCATTCACAAGGATAGACAGAAGTAAAGGACTTAATGCAATAAATGACACCTTTTAAAGGGGGAAAGAATTCTAGCTCACATGTTATTGACAAATGAAACTCCCTTAAGCGTAGAAAGATTTAAATTATCGTTAGACTATCTTTTCTCTGAGTTACGAGGATAAAATCAGCTTAACTATAATGCCACCATAATTTAAAAAATCATCAAGATGTTACAACAATAAAGAATGAATGAGTACAGTCACAAAGTTAGAAAGTCTAGAAGATAGACACACGCTCGAGAAAATTGCGCTGCACTAATAGTTAATTGACTTTTAAGACAACTGGGACAGAGCAATGACCTTTGAGTAGGTAAATTAGATTCACGCTAGCAGTAATGTGTACCTTGAGAAGTAATTGAACTTACTATTTGTTGTGCTTACCCAGATGTTAAAATCACTGACAGAGACATATCTGCAATGCCTCTGAAGACTACAGCTGGATTCAAGCACCACAAACTCAAAGAATTTGTCCAACCACCTGCAGAACCTACTGTGTCCCACAACAGAAAATGGTAAGTGCCATTCAAAAGAAGCATTTTAGTGACTGAAAAAGTTACTTCCATCCAATTATTTTGAATTTCTCATTTAAGTCACTAAATGACTTACCTAAAAAAGTCGTATATCTGGAATACCAATACATTCGCCAATGCTTTGACTTATTCACAAGTTAACAGTTAAAAAAAAATGCACAAGACAAAAATAAAGCATCTACTCTTAGAGGAGTGTTGCTTGGTTAAGAAATCTATACTAACCAATTCCAAAGACTTTTTGTAAATTTTTTGTTGCACCATATTAGACTAGTTTTAAAAAAACAAAAAACCTAAATGACCACAATAATATACTGTGTAGATTGTATTCATTTTATTACTTTGACCACTCATCCCTTAAAAGGTATAACATCCAAGTACTTGCTCAAATTTAAATAACAGTTGCCTCATTGCAATTCATGTGTAGTTGAGTAGCCAAAACAATACAATGAAGACAGTCACAGGCCAATTAGATTTTTAGACCTTTTGTATCTTAATGCAGTAATGCACAGCAAATTTGTCGACAAACTGCCACTACTATTTCCTTTCATGCTAAAAAATTTAGATACCATGAAAACAAAGAAATGAGAATAAATGCATTAGAAGAACAATGAGACAAAACTTTGTAACAGCAGCACCACTAAAGTTGCCAAACATGCAAATCCATGTTACTCTAGGGGGGGAACAAATTCCTTAGCTCTAGAAAATACAATAACAGAATGATATTAGCCACTTACCACCATCTTTTTTGACATATCTTTGTATTGCAAGGAGATAATCATTAACATGAAGCCCATTTCCAGAAAAGAAGTAACCAAATGAAGAGAACAATCCTGTAAACAAAAACAGAGTATAAGATCAGCAACTATGTTTGGTATATACGATACGAACAGGCTAACAAAGATTACTGTACACCTTCCAATATTGTTGCTGAAATGCCACTTAAACAAGCTAGTGCAGATTCGGCATCAGAAGCAGCTTTAATTGCCTACGATAAAATAAGACAGAGGATGTACCATACCAAGTTATGATAAAAATGAATGGAATAAGAATTACATAACTGTGACAAAGACACTTAGAAGGTAGAAGGAACAAAACTAGATCCACCAAACTTTTAGAAGAACTACCTTGCTCGCACATTCTTGCAATATGGGGAAGCACTTTTGTGTTATATTAGCTTCTTCAAGCTCTGCCAAAGCTTTATCACCAGTCCAACTAGAACAATACATTAATATAAAATATGAGAACTTCTGTGAGGAAAAAGGCCAAATCATATTTGTTTAATAAACATTTCATTATTTTGCTTCACTCAGTTAACATAGTAGTTCAAGTCTCAATATGCAGTCTAGTTTATCAGTATTTTGACCAAATTTTCAACCAAATCAAATTAAGCAGGGTTCGAGGTAGGAGTTAAAAAGAACTAGAAAGCATAATAACACCTGCAATAAAAACATACTATAGGCTTTACCGACCAAGAAAAATAGTGTTGAAATTCACGTTTCTCTAAAGTACTTTTCCTCCGATCAATCCAACTCAAGATGTCCTATCAAAAAGATAAATTATGAACAACAGATATTAATTTGGTCCTCAAATTGAAAAGAGCACTCAGTATAAATATTACTTGTATCATCTCCAGTAAAGGCTGATATGTCATTGGATCAGTGAGTCTGAGTTGTTCCAGTTCCGTCTGCAACTCTTCCAAATTATGTAAATGCAATAAGTGCGCATCAACATTTAATAAATAATAAGGCATTAGCTTGCACTTACGGAGCAAAACATCCTCTTCAACATCAACACTGCCAGCATCACGAGCAATGTCCTCTATATTACTGGAATCATGACAATCAACAGGAAAATGGTAAAAAATGAAAACATGTGATAATAAACCATTTTGGAACTAGGAATAAACTCGGTTTGCATTAATCTTCAACCTAAAGCTTTAAAGAACCAACCGTTCTGTCGCTCAAATGGAAATAGGATGCAGTCACAATACTATCCAAAATGAAACTGTTAAATTAGGCAACTATTCTTCAAAAAGAATTTTCAAATAACCACTGAGTAACTGTATAAAACAATTTTTATCCACCAGATAATGAATAATTTCATATACTACTTACTGAGCTTCATCGATAATAATAATGGCCCTTTCAATGTCTACTTCCATGGCTCTCCTAATAATTGGATTGATAATATAGTTGTAAGGGCAAAATACTAGCTCTGCTTCTTCTGCCATTGAACGTGCTGCAAAATATGAACAACCTAGATATCTGGAAAAAGTTAGTCAATTGTCTTGATTGCAAAATTAAGAAACTGAAACAATCAGTAAAGAATAACCTTTCACACTTTCCATGCATCCAACTTTAACAAGGTCTTCAATATCATGGACCTCATGACAACCTCCTTTTTGCAGAGAAGGATGACCTTTGACTTTGTGCACATTTCTGTAATGGGGATAGCCAGCAAGCTCTAAATTTAGGAATGAAACATAGGCAAGAGGGCAGTGATGCAATAGGAAATAACTCACTTGAAATCTGAGCAGCCAATATCTCCATCTTTCAGCAGCAGCTTACTGCAATTTTTCAAGTCAATAATGTTAGCAGGATAAATAAAAAAAAGGACAAAAGTGTAGTTTTCAGGGCCATCGAAACACCATTGCTCATCGATATTAGCAGTTCCACGTATATTCACATTCGTACAGTAATGTTTCCTTGATGCCTGAGAGATGAAAAAAGAATGAGTGGCAAAAATTGAGCAAACCATTCTACAAAATAACATTGACCCAAGCAGACCTATTGAGCAGTGACCATTAACAGCACCAATACTCTGAAAATTTCTTTACATTTTTAATACATAAATGGTAAACAACTCAAAACCTCCTCCCACGATGAGACTTCAAAATCTACTCACATACATGTCAGTAAATCCTACCATGGCTTTAGATGTGACCATATTATCTAAAAATTACAGTCCAATGCATTTCTGGAAACTTAAAAGAAAATACTTTTCTTTAAGAACAGGGACACCCACCAAAACGGCCATAGGCACCCGGTAAGAAGTTCTCTTATACTCCTGGATCACTTGACGTATCTGTGAATGTGTCCGCCTGAATGGACAAAAACAAACTCCCAATGTGAGCTTTTTATATGCTCTAAACCCAAATCACCAAATATAGTGAAAATCCAATAATCAGCGGTATGAAATACATAAACGGGTACAAGCAGAAGCCACTAAAATTGGATTTTATGGGGGGGTGCTCGTAAAGTACAAAATAGAAGCTTACGAAGCATAAAATATGGTTGGCGCCAGTTGTTTCTTCTTATTCTTGCCATTTACTGCTACAGAACCTCCAGTTTCGGCATTCTTATACATTCCTCCTGAAAGTAATATAACAATGAAACAACATTAGTTACAAAGTCACCCCTTCTGGAAAAAAGTAACCAATAACCCATTATTGAAAAATAAAATGCCAAATTACATATGATAAAAAAAATAAATAAAAAATTTGAAACAAGACAAATAGAAATAATAAAAGGATTACAGAAACGCACCGGATAAAGGCTGGGTGGATTCGGGGATAAAACCGCCGCCGCAATTAATGGGATCAGTGATTGCTTCAGGGTTGGACTTGGAATTAGAGCGAGAAAGATGAAGATTTTTCAACTTGAAATTTTGTTGCCAAGCGAGAGAGGAGCAAAGAAGTGAGAGAGTTTTGCCGGTGCCGGTGGGTGACTCGAGCAGCGCGTGGCAGTGACCGTCACGTTTAGAGCGATCGAGCGTTGAAATGACGCGGTTCATAAACGCCAACTGAGTGCCGTAGGGCTGGTAGGGAAATTCCACCTGAATTCCCCCAATGTGAAGAACTGTTTTCGAGCTTTGATATACTGGATGAAGAAGAATTAGGGTTAGGGTTTGTTGTGGTTGATAATGGGGTTGGGGGTGAATACTTCGTCTTCTTCATGTTTTCTGGATGAAATTAAAAAAAAAAAAACTTGATTGATTGATTTATAGGAATTAAGAAAGTAGTATACTATCTACATTCTACAACAACAATGCCTTCCTTTCCTACCTAAAATCAAAATCAACAATGGCTTTATTCTTGGCGGGAAACGAAATTTAATTGGCTTCATTCTTGGCGGGTAACTCGAGTTTTATTAATTCTGGGAAGTCGGGGGTTTTTATTAAGGCAAGTGGCAACTCCTATTTAACAATTTTTTTTGGGGTTAATTGTACTTTCTCCTCTTGTAAATTTGACCGTATCTTGATTTGTTCCGTGACATATAATTTTTGTCCCTTTAATAGTCAAAAATTTAGGATGTTGTTCAAAATTATTAAACTGTCCCTATATAATTTTAATGTTAATTACAATTTATCTTTGTAATCAGTATAAAATTACATTTTACCCCGTTTAATTCTTAAAATTTTCAATTTACCACATGTAAAGTAGATAAAATGTTCGAATGAGAAATCCCTTACTATAACGATTTTTGTTATTTAGCAGTTCAATTAACGTTATCAATTTGTCATCATTCTTACAATGATTTCTAATGGATTGTTTAAAAATTTTAGAATTTAAATTAACATAAATTAGACAATTATTTGAAACTTTTTATTTCACACTTTTTTAATTTATGTAGATTTTAAATTAATCCATTCAAATTCACAAATCCCTTTAAAAAATTCGCAGATTTCAAATCTTTTCCCAAATTTGTCGATCTCAGCATAATCATTGTATAATCTTATGATAAGTTTATTATTAATATTTTTCAATAGGGGTGCTCATGAATCGGGCGGTCCACGAGTCAAAAAGGTACCTGATCTTCACTGACCGAATAAAAAAAATTTTGACCATCTACTCATTCCATACAAAATGGGTACCCGATCATACTTGCGAAATGAAAGTAGGATACCCGATTCATTTAATTTTATACATTTTGCAAATCCTTAAGCCCAACAATAACAAGTCAACAATTAAGTCTCGCAATGCTTACACCCCAATACATTAGCAACAACAACAATTAAGTCTTAAATTTTATATAAAATACATAAATATGTTTATATCCAAATTAAAATAAGCTTAAAAGTTTTAGACAAACAACACATGTAAATCTTACTAAACAATATAATAGAAAAAAATTTGACGTAACCAAAATAATAACATAATAATTGTATTTACTTTTAAGTCCAAGGAAAACTTGTTAAAGAAATTTATAAATTTACCCATGAAATGGATCGTGTTGGGTTTTTGGCAAGTCACTAAAATGTAATTTGGTACCCGATCCATTTAATTGAGTGACCCGACCTCTATCGGATACGATTTTAAAATGTGGTTTGGGTAGCCCCTTTTTTTTTTTTATTCAGGACAAATCGATTTAGTCGGTTTTTCATATTGTCAAATCAGCCATTAGATGAACACCCTTAATTTGCAATAGTTTTGTATATAATTATTTTATTATTTATGAATTAAGTTAGATGGTATAATCTTATGAGATAAATCTACTACGATATTGCAATAATGTCAGGGGGTTTCCCGTAAACAATACGTTGCATTACCCGAGTATAGCAAATAGTAGGCAAGGGCCTCTATATCTCCATGGGAGTCCAAGTGTAATGAAAATTATGCAAAGATCCTCATAAAATAAGGTGAGAGTAGTGAAAAAGAAAAATGTTATGAAGAATAGGATTATAATAGAAATTTTGAATATTGGAACTCTTACGGATAAATCAATGGAGGTGGTAGATATAATGATTATGAGAAAAATTAATAATTTGTGTTTACAAAAGACAAAATGGGTAGAATAAAAGGTTAAACTATTAGATAATTTAGAATTTAAACTTTGGTACTCAAGAGTAAATAGGACTATAAATGAGGTAAGTACTATTGTAGATGTGTCGTTGAAAAACAAAGTAGATGAAGTACATGTGAATAGAAAATGATATAGGATTATGTCTTTCAAACTAATTGTAGGACGTGAAACTATTAATATTTTTAGTATCTATGCATCTCGAGTAGGGTTAGTTGAGTCCATTAAAGCTAAATTTTGGGAAGATTCATATCAAATGATAGGTAATGTTGTCCAATGTGAGTAAAATTTTATATGAGGTGATCTAAATGAACATGTGAGAAGATATAATGAAAATTTTGAAGAAGTGCACAGTGGATATGGTTGTAGAGGAAGAAATAAAGAATGAAAAACAAATTTAGAGTTTAGAATGACATTCGACCTCTTAATTATCAATATTTTTTTTCACTGAGAGGGAGGAACATTTAGTTATTTTCAAAAGTTACAAATTGATTTTATCCTCACAAGAAAGAAAGATATAATAGTTTATAGAGATTATAAAATTATACCTGAAAAATTTAACATTACAACATAGGTTTTTTGTGATAGACTTGACTAAACATAGTTAGGAAGGAACCTACATTTATCATTTAGAATTAAGTGGAGGAATTTAAAAAAAAAAATTTAGAAAAGAGTTGTTAGGGCAAAGTATTTGGGACTTAAAAGGATAATCTGATACTTTATGAAATGACATATCAATTAAAGTGAGAACAATGACTAAGAAGATATTTAGAGAGTCAATAAATTATACCCCCATTAACAAGGAATGTTGGTGGTAGGATGAAGCTGTACGAGATAAAATCAAAATTAAAAGGGTTAATTATAAGGTTCTATATAGTTGTAGAAGTGACGAAAATATTGAGAAATATAAACTTGCTAAAAATGATGTAAAAAAAGAATGTAAGTGAAACGAGATATGAGGCTTTTGAATATTTTTTTAAAAAAATTAGAATTCAATGAGAGGGAGTAAGATATTTATAATATTGTCTCTTATAAGAGGAGATTGGATAAAATTTTAATCAAACTCAAGTGCATCAAGAATGAAAAAAATAAAGTGCTAGTAAGAGATGAGGAAATTAATGACTTATAAATGTAGGAAAAATACTTTCATCAACTATTCAATGAATATAATAGAGATGATATCATTTTAGAAGAGTTAGATAAGTTTAAGGAGTATAGAAACGTAACATATTATCGAAAGATTCAATAATTATAAGTGGAGGATCTATTTTGAAAAAATATGAAGAAAGGAAAAGCAGTTGACCCCTGCGATATTCCAATTGAGGTATGGAAACAATTAGAAAATAAAGGCATAAGTTGGCTTAGCAATTTTTTCAATAAAATATTTTCATACCCATATTCAAGAATAAAGGGAATATACAAAATTGTGTGAATTATAAAGGTATTAAACTAATGAGTCATACGATGAAAATTTGGGAGAGAGTGGTAAAAATAAGGTTAAGAAACAAGATTAAGGTGTCAAATAATTAATTTGGTTTCATGAGATCGACTATTAAAATTATACATCTCTTAAGGAGACTTACCGAGAAATACCGTTATAAAAAAAAGAATCTACATATGATTTTTATTAATCTTAAGAAAAGGCAAACAATAGTGTCTGGAGAGAAGTTATGTGGAGAGTTTTAGGAAAAATATGAGTTAGAGTAACATATATAGAATCAATAAAGAAAATGTATAAATATGTGATTACAAGCGTGAGAAAAGAATGAGAGTTGACACGAGAGTTCACTATAAATATAAATTTACACAAATGTTCAATTCTAAATCCTTATATATTTGCATTGGTCATATATGAACTTACAAGGCACATACAAGAGGAAATACTACGGTATATGTTATTTGCATATAACATTGTTTTAGTAGATGAAACAAAATACGAGGTTAATGTTAAACTCGAGATTTGGAGATACACTTGAGACAAAAGGGTTTAAGAATTAGTACATCAAAAAATAGAATACATGGAATTTAAATTTAATAAGAGTGCATGTAGGAATATAATAGAGGTTAGTATCGGATATCAATAATTATCCATAACTGACAAGTTTAAATAGTTAGAATCAGTTCTCCAAAGTAATGGTGGTATATTAATAAATCGAGATGTTACATATCGGATACAAGTGGATTAGATTAAATGAAAAATGATATTGAAAATATTATGCAACCGCAAAATTTCTTTATGATTTAAGGGTAAATTTGATAGAATAGCAATTAGGCCAACGATACTCTATGAGTTTGAATGTTGGCAGTAAATTACATACATGAGCAGAAGATGAGAGTAGCAGAAATGCAAATGTTAAGATAGATGTGTGGGTACACGAAATTGGATAAGATACGCAATGAGCAATTCGTGAGAAAATTAGAGTAGCACCTATAAATGAAAAGATAAGAAGTCAATTAAGGTAGTTGGTTATGTGTTAAGACGTCCAATAGAAACGCTTGTCAAATGAGTAAATTTTAAAAAGAGTAGACAACATAAGAGGGGCAGGGAAAGAATGAAAAAATTTGGTGGGTAATTTGCAATAAAGATATACCCCATTTAGGAATTGAGGAGAATATAATCTACGACAGAGCACAATGGCGTAATAGAATCATCATGTCTTCAGTGAGATTAAAGTTTAATTTGTTTGTTTGTTTGTATTAATAAAAATTGTCATGCATATTAAATTATGGGGATTATACACATTCCTTTTAGAGAACAATTTCATTGGATTTGAAAGCTTGTACAGTACAAGTTCTTAAAATACATAATATTGTACTGTACAGAGAAATCTAAAGCACAAATGAATGATTCTCTAAAAATAATTGTATAATTTCTCTAAATCATATATGGTAAAAATTAAATGAAATTAAAAACTTTTATATTTTTATTTGAGAAACATGTGTTTTTGTATACATAAATTTAGTCAAATAAGGACTCATTTGCCCAATTTTAAATTGGTTAATCGAATTTAAAATTGTTGTGTAAATTTAAATTCGATTAATCAAAATTTTTATCATATTGAATTTTAAATCGAAATTGACTAAATTTTTTAGAATTATTTTTAAAATTTTGACTGAATAATTGATAGGTTAACTCATTTTCACCTTAAATAGAGGACAACTTAATAATTATCGCTAATTAATGGGGTCATTAAAGAAGTACAAGAAAAATTCGTAACAAATTTTGTCTACTACTCTTTTCACAAGGACCGTAACTTCCCCAACCAAAATCTCCAGTGTTTAGACTGATTGATTCGATTCGATTCTGCTTCCTCAAATTTTCCCCGAAATCCCAACTTTCCGGTCTCTGCTCGATCCAATACCCTACCCAACTCCTCCTTACGCCCGAACTTATTCTGGGTTTCCGACGAATCAAATTGAAAATAAAAATAAAGAGTTATTGTTAAGGCCATTGTAATTTCTTGGTAAAGAATTGATGATGTGTTGATTTTTTTTTTTTTTTGGGTTTTGATAAATAAAGGAAATCAATTGAACTCTGGACTATTGAAGAGATGGCGGGTCAGAATCAAGGGGTAAATATGGACCAATTCGAAGCATATTTTAGGAGAGCCGATTTGGATCAAGATGGAAAGATCAGTGGAGCTGAGGCTGTTGGTTTTTTTCAAGGATCTATCAATTTGCCTAAACAAGTTCTTGCTCAGGTTCTTAAATTGTTTCCTTCCACCCTATTCTTGGGAATTACTAATTTCTTTTTTTTTTTTGGGAGGTATTTAGTTGATTTTGAGCACTATACGAAAATTTAAATTTATTGTTTATTGGTTTTTTCCTAGTTAAATTATTGCATTGGGTAATGTATAATTTAATCATATTGGTCTGGGTATTTAGTTAATTTTCGTTGGTATTACGAATGAACTTCTGAAATATCAAATATTTTTCACGAAGGCTGTTTCAATATCCAATCCAGAAAGTAAAGGAGTTAAATTTTGCACCTCTTTATTTTTTTTAATTATTTATTACTTTTTTACCAATCCCAGTTTCAGTGCTGCCAATTTTGAATGATGTATCTGTACTAGTTTATTGAGTCTATGCATTGGGAAGGGAATTTAGAAATCGGATCAAGAGTGCAATAAGAACCATCTATTGCTTCATTCTGATAGGAAAAGGAAGCCATGTTCTTTTATCATTTCGAGCTATGTTGTTAGTTAATATTGTATGCTTTTCTTATCAAAAGATGTACTTGGAGTCTCATTGATTTGCTTTAAGTTTTATGGAAGTTCTGGGAAGATTTCGGTGTTCCCTTATTCTTGATTTTTTAAAAAAAAATTTCATATGGCAGTATTCTTTGGGTTTTGTGAATAATTACCATAACTATGGTTGCCCAGCAGAGGTTTGTCAATTTACTGTTGTTAAGTGTTACCTGTATCAAGTATATGAAATTATTTTCAGAACAGAAATGTTATCTCATCCTTTATTGGTTGGTCTCTTTTTCTGAATGTGTGTTGAAATTGCTTGGCTCCAGATATGGACGCATGCTGACCAGAGACGTACTGGATTCCTGAGTCGCCCAGAGTTTTATAATGCCCTAAAACTTGTAACCGTTGCACAGACTAAGCGAGAACTAACACCAGATATTGTGAAGGCAGCATTATATGGTCCTGCTTCTGCTAAAATACCTGCTCCTCAGATCAAACCTTACAGTGACGCCTGCATCTCAGCTAAATTCCGTGGGTGCTGCACCTACACCACAAGTTGTGGGAGTTCCTCCCAGTGCTTCTCAAAGTATTGGTTTAAGAGGACAGTTACCTCCAAATACAAGTATGAACCCACAGTATATCCCACCTCAAGGTATCCAGTCTACGTGGACCCCCCTACCTACGTCTACGACTACATCTAATGCTTCACGTCTACCACAGGGTGTCTCTCCTCCAGCTTTTCCCAAGGGAGGTAGTTCAATGGGTCCAAGTCTTCCTAACTCATCAAATGACTGGCTTGGTGGTGGAACTATTGGAGCTTCCATTGGACCAACAGCACAAGTGCTTAATCAAGCAGCTACTCCCTCAAATCTTGCAGTGTCACCAAAACTTCAAGATTCAATCTCAACATCTTCCTTAACAACAACAAACGATGCTAAACCTCTACCTGGTCCAGGCAATGGGTTCACATCAGACTTAATGTTTGGAGGTGATATGCTATTTAATTCTCCGCCCCCCATAATGTGCCCAAGCAACCTTCCTTGGCACCAACATTTTCTGCAAGCAATACTTCTGTCTCTTCAGCCATTGTTCCAAAAACTAGTGCGCCAGAATCTTTAGCTAAGCCTGATCCTTTTGCAGCATTACAGACCACTTATACAATGTCCTCGACAGGAAGTCTGCCACAACAGATACAGTCTGTTGCAAAACCTAACCAACAGAATCCATCTCAAATTTCTCCTTTATCCTCGTCATCTGGGATGGCAGTTGGTGGTGGCAATTCTAGTCCAGAGCAGGCACAACCTTGGCCAAAAATGACGCGTCCTGGTATTCAAAAGTATGGAAAAGTGTTTATGGAGGTAGACACTGACAGAGACGGTAAAATTAGTGGTGAACAGGCACGTAACCTATTCTTGAGTTGGAGACTGCCAAGAGGTGTGCATTTATATTTGCTTAGTTTCTTGCTTCATCATTTTCTGCCTGTTCATGTTTTGTTTAAGTTTCAGCATCTAGAGTTTTCTTATTAGATTATATACTATCAAAGTTCCAATAGCCATATTATCTTCTGCCTTTGAACTCTCAATTTGGGATGTGATGTGAAACTTATTTTTAGTTTATCAAGCCGAGTGATATTGTTGTTGACCTTTGCCAGAGGTCTTAAAGCAGGTTTGGGACTTATCAGATCAAGATAACGATAGCATGCTTTCCTTTAGGGAATTCTGCATAGCTCTCTACTTAATGGAGCGGTACAGGGAAGGTCGCACTCTGCCATCGCAACTTCCTGCTAGTATTATGGTCGATGAGACTCTATTATCCTTGGCAGGTCCCCCAACTGCATCTTACGGAAGCACGGGTTGGGGCCATAATCCTGGTATTAACTTAATGGCATTGCTGATACTTTTATGTTCACCCTTCTGTTTATCGTTATAGTAATTGTCACTTTGTGAGTATGTTTAGGTTTAAGACCACAGCAAGGTTTATCTGGTGGTGAACCAATCGTGCATACTGGTGCACCATCTAGACCTGCTATGCCGACAATATCTCAGGCTGATGGGCAGTTAAAGCAATTCAATCAACAGAATGCTAGAGGGCCTTCGGTGGAGAATTCCCCTGTGAATGAACTAAGTAACGGGCAGAATCCTTTGAAGGGTCAAGAGGCAGCAGAAAAAGAAAACAAGGTAAGGTCTCTTCCACCAACCCTTCCTCCTGATGGAAAGATTAGAGGTGGTTTGCTCTGTTAACCTAACTTTTTCTCTGTTAATGAGGTTTCTAATGGTTAGAACTATTAAAATTGCATTGCAGAAAAATGGTGCGAAGGGAAATTTAAATTAACCTTAGTTGAATTAAATATATAAAATTGCATTGAGCAGCAATTGTATTATTTGGAGCTTATGTTAGTCTTGTCTGATCTGTTCGAGCGCCAGTCCTTAATAAATTCTTGATTTGTAACCAGACAGCCTGTGGTGATTGATCTTTCCACGTTTTTGATACATATTTATGTGTTATGCATGAGAGAAATGATAAACACGGATGAATGACAACAAGGCATGAGTAAACATCTGTGCTTATGTTACTTGATAAAAAAGAACTCAAGAATCTTGAAGTAGTTCTTCTAAACATTACACTATCAGGTGGAATTCTGACCTCTTCCTAAAAATGTTTTCATAATCCAACTTGTCCAATTTTGCTTCAGGCCTGCTGCTCTAGCTAGTCATTAACCACTTTTTAACTCATCACTGGAGGGAAAGATCAAAACTTTGTCCTTCTTTAGTTGTTTTATTGTTGGATACAGCTTTGCTTGTGAGTCATCTTTATGCTTTACGGAAAGGTAAGACTAGTGGGAGTTAGGGAGTTATAAATGTCTTCTTGATGTCCTTCATTATGCAGTGTTACAAAAGGATCAAATAACTTCTTTTTTTTTTTTTTTTAAATGTTCTTTAGCTTTCCTTCCTCCGCATCCCTTTATTTCACTTCAGAAACTTCCATAATCATTGGGCTGTGAGATAATTCTACTTTATGATAACTTCTGAGAATGCTGAAGTGATTCTTTTGGTTAATAAGTGGAAGGTTGAAAACAAGGAGAAGGTGCCTCTAGATTCAAAAGAGAAGCTTGAATTTTACCGGACAAAAATGCAGGATCTAGTAAGTAACTGTATTTGTTTCTTTTCCGAAGTGTTTTTAAAAGGATCTATCTGCTGACATTGTTTAGCCATGCATTATCTCTTGGTTAATCTATGTCCCATGTTGTTTTTTCTGTTTCTCCCGTCCAGGTTCTTTACAAAAGTAGATGTGATAATAGACTCAATGAGATCACAGAAAGGGCATTGGCAGATAAGCGTGAGGTATCTTTTGCAATCAAAGAATCATCTCGTCTACTTCTGGTTTCTGTATTCTGTTATTTTGAGGAATTTTTTCTTGTGCAATTCCAGGCTGAGTTACTTGGTAAGAAATATGAAGAAAAATACAAGCAAGTTACAGAAATTGCTTCAAAACTAACAATTGAAGAAGCTTCATTTCGTGATATCCAGGTAGAGGATAAAAGTGATCTTATTTTTCTCTTGCATTACTCTAATTTCATGCTCTACTGAGTGTGCTTGAACTTTCACCAATTTTGCTTTTTCATACCGAGTTTTCTACTATAGTGAGATTAAATGAGTTTTAACTGTGTCTCAACCAGCAACATCCGGAATACTTGTTGTCCTTGTAGTTTTGGCACCGTGATCTGTGGCACTCATATACTTGCTTCCTCCTGGATCTCATGAAGTTTACTTCTTCTTGATACATATATTTTGCATTTCAATTTTTGGGGTACAATAACAACTTTTGGTTGTTATTTCCTCTACTTGCCTGGGGGATATTTCTCTACTATCCCAAGTTTTTGTTTATTAAGAGATTGAACCACACCTGGGTTTAGGGTCAGCCCACCATGTTATTGCTTTGTTTGAAATTTTCAAGCAATTGAAAATTTCAATTAATGTATTTTTTAAGGAAAGGAAGATGGAATTGAATCAAGCACTCATTAAAATGGAACAAGGTGGCAGTGCAGATGGTATTCTTCAGGTGAAATTTGCAAAACAGCAAGTTTCTAGTATACAAGCTTTTGATTCAACATAATTTTATGCAACCTTATTGCATTCCTTGCTTGTATAGGTTAGGGCTGATCGAATACAATCAGATCTTGAGGAGCTATTGAAGGTTTTAACAGTACGTTGCAAGAAACATGGTGTAGAAGTGAAGTCAACTGCTTTGATTGAACTTCCTCCTGGTACTTTTATTCCCTTCTTTTGGTTTCTCTTTCTCCTGTTGATTGATATTGACAGCTCTTTTGATTGGGCAAATACTTAAACTGAACAGGCTTCATCTCTATCAGTCCCAGCATCTTTGTGTTGAATTCTTTTGCAACCGCAAAGATTGAACCACAATGATAACATAAAATGGAGGTGGTGTATTATTTTTATGAGGTAGCGAGAAGAAAAAAGTGCTTGCAAGCCCAAGCTACAAAGAAATTTTTAGTCACTGTTTGATGACGGGGAAACCCAGTTCTTGCCAAAGAAGTATTTATAGCAATTCATGCTTGTGGGGTTTTCTATATGTGTAAATTAAGGTGATTGAAAATCTTCCTATTTTGGATTGCAAGTGTTAAAGAACATGGGCTTTCATGTCAGTGTTGTGACCTATGAACCTTATCAATTAGTCTAGGATCTTTAGGCTAACTAATGTGGGATATTTTATATTTAACACCCCTTCTCACACGTGATTTGGGTTGGTTGAGTGCCCGGGGCTAGAGAAAACCCGTGACTTGGGTTGGTTGAGCTCCTGGGGCTAGAGAGAGAACCTGTGACTTGGGTTGGTTTAGCAAGCCCATTGGAATGGGCTGGAGAGAACACAAGACACATGTGGATGTGTGGATAAGGAAAAACTTGGGGCTACCTCTAATACCGTGTTAAAGAATATGGGCTTCTATCTCAAAACCAATTGGCGATGAGTAGTGTGGCCCATGAACCTTATTAATTAGTTCAAGATTTTTAGGCTAGCCAATGTGGGATATTTTATATTTAACAGTAAGCATCAATGGAAGCCACTCTGATGCCTATACCGTATCTTTTTCGATGTCACTGACTGGGCTTCTGACCAAAGGTTTTACCAATGTGGTCCCAGTTTCTGGGGAGAACAACCTTGTACGAGTATCGTGAGCAATGATTCCAATTCATTCATTGTGGTCATGGATGGAAATTATTCTAAGTAATAAAAGATACCCTTCCATTGTCCCTGATACAGTTTCCTGCCTGCCTGGACCTTGAGAATTTTTAGGGTGAAATGGTAAATGAAAAGCATTTGGACAAAAGTTATTTTTCTTTTACTTTACCCTTTCTTTGGGGTTAAAATAGATCTTATTGCATTCTCTCCCTTTATGTTACTTCTGGAGAAAAATAGATTTTTTCTGTCATGCCTTTCTATATACTGTTTCATTCTTCTAAAATACTGTATGGCCCTGAGTGACTAGTGTAGTTTGCTCTTTTGTGCTTACATTTTAGGCTGGCAACCTGGCATTCCAGAGATAGCAGCTGTATGGGATGAAGAATGGGATAAGTTTGAAGATGTAAGGTTTGGCATCTTTGTATCTCATTTATGTATCTCTCACATTTTCTTTCTAGTAATTGCTCAACACATCATTGATTTGAGTGCATACATACAAAGTTCCTCGTAAATATTGACTTTCCTTTTCTTTACTGACAGGTTTTTCATTTGATGTTGTCATTGCTGCAAATATCAAACTAAAATCTCCTCACCACGAAAATTCTTCACCAACTGATAGTATTTCCTCCGATTCAATGTCAAATGCTGATAAGTCAGAAAGAAATTTTACTAAAGGTGTTGGTGCTTTTGAAACAGAATCTTTGTATACTCATAGCGAAGATGAATCAAAAAGCCCACTTGGTAGTCCAGGAAGACAAACCGCATCTGAAAGTCCATCACAGGATTATTCAGAGAACCATTTTGGGAAGAGCTTTGAGGTGGATACTGAATCTCATAGGTATACGTCTGAAATGTATTCCTCACTTGACATTCCATTTTGATTTTTTCTGGTAATTACTACTATGTCATACATTTTGGGCTTCTAATCTCTCTCTCTCTCTCTCTCTCCATCTCTGTGTTTGGGTGGACAGAGGCTTTGACGAATCTGCTTGGGGCACCTTTGACAACAATGATGATGTAGATTCTGTATGGGGCTTCAGCGCCAAGGTGGGTAGACAATTAAAAAGGCCTTTTCTTTCGCCTCCTAATCAAGTTCAATATGGTGCATGACATTTTATTTCCGCCCCATGCTTAGTGAAGTGATCCTGACATATGGTAAAGAGGGTACTTGGACCAAGGATGATGGGCCTCTACAATTGCTGTACAATTGCACCTGCAATTATAGAGTACAATTCATGATTTAGATTAAGAATTTTTCTCCCTTTTAATACAGTGGTTGTGATTGAACTTGATATACAGCTCCCAAAAACATGGTGAAGGATAACATTTATTATGCCAGAACATATATTGTACTCTAAATTGGCACTGGCAGTTGTAGAGGCGCCCGATTCCTAGATACCTGGTATTTATGTAATAATTGTGGAGCTGCATCTAATACAGGTTGCTGAGAATCTTCCAATTATACAAGTTGTAACCTTAGTTATTATTCTGATCCATCATATTTTACTTGATAGTACAAATTAATTTGCTCAGGGTACATTGATAAAAAGTTTTAGACTACATATAACCATTTTTATGGTGTTTGATGTATAATTTGGACAGTGTGCCAGAATGTGGATATCACTTGTGTACTGATATCTGCCTCTATACCTGGATTTTCTGGCAGGACTCGAATCATGAGAAGCATGCTGAGAAGTATTTCTTTGGTTCTAGTGATTTTGGTGGAAGCCCTACAAGGACTGAATCACCCCAGGCAGATACCTCATTCCAGAAGAATAGCCCATTTAGCTTTGAGGATTCAGTTCCTGGGTCTCCACTTTCAAGGGCTGGAAATTCACCGCAAGGATTCAATGCTGGAGCAGGGGATCCCTTCTTTGACAGTTTCTCAAGGTACGACTCCTTCAGCGTGCAAGACCCTTCCCTGTGATCGCGGTTCTCCACAAAGGGAAACCCTCACTAGGTTTGATTCCATAAATAGTACCAGAAGTTATGACCATGGTCGAGGTTTCTCATTTGATGACTCTGATCCATTTGGTTCAAGTGGTCCATTTAAGGTCTCATCCGATAGTCAAAACCCTAGAAAAGGTTCTGACAACTGGAGTGGTTTCTAGGTGACAGACTAATCTGCTGATGTTTTGTGTAACCGGCATCCTTCAGTACCATATCGGTGTTTGTCCCACACATCTATCGACAGCATTGTATGGTATTTGGCCAGGAAGAAGAGTGCAGAAGTGGACAGAGCTTGAATGAGGTGTATGCTGTACCAGTACCCCATACATTTATTTTATACTAGTGACGTCTTCCCACCAGCAGAAGAAGAAAGTGCTGTATTACTGCCTGTAAAATTGTTGTTTACTGCAAGGGGGTAGCGGGTGTGTGTCTTCTGTGTTTGATGATGTCTGTCATCTCTGTCTTTTGGAGTATATTATGATTGCATACCATCCTGTGGGATGAGTAGCAATCTACTTGGTTACATTTGTTTCTGTATTCCTCTGTAGTTTTGACATTTCATTTTTCCTTTCTTGTCAAAAAAGACTACTTGGTTATAGGAATGGCATTTTGGTGGTTGCATTTTGAATTATGTAAGTTACCAATGACGAATTTGTGATCAAACTTTCTTGTGCTTCCTATCTTCATGCATGAAATTCCACAGGATACTTTCTTCCAATGCGAAAATCTATTTTTGATTTGATAATCCAAAGCTACTAATGGAGTTGCTAAATCTTCGTTACACAGAGGGCATTCCATAAAATAAAGGGATAATTGCACAAACCTCCCCTGAGGTTTATAATAATATCACTTAGTACCCCTAAACTTTCAAAAATCTTACAAACCTCTATTAATTATATATATGTTGTAACAATAGACAACCCGATTGATTAAAATATCATTTTAGGAGTGAGGGAATCAATTTTGATTCCATTTTTACCTGTAGTCATAAAAAGTGTCAATTTGGTATGACATTGAAAAAAAAATGACATTTGAGGGATTTAAATGGGATTGTTAAAAAATAACACTGTGATGCAATTTTTCATGTTCTTCCTCAGTTAATATCATAAGAATAATGTGTTATTCTTTTGATTATTCTTTTGATTTTCCAAAATAAAAATACCAATTACATTTTTTTATTATAGTACGTAGTGTGTTTTTATATATTTTAAATTTTTATTTAGCTGGAACATAAACACATTAACCTGCACATATTTTCATAAATAAGTCGACAAAAAATTTAAATAAGAATACATTATAATTTTTTTTTCATTTTATGAGTTTGTGATTTTCTAAACAAATTACAAACCACATTTTTTATTATACTATACGGTTTATTTCTAATTGTTCTATTTTTTTAATTGAAATTGACACACAGAAACGTGCCTTTAAAATTTTTTTAAGTAAGTTGAAAAAAATTCTTTATCAAAAATTATATTTAATTTTTTAGTTTATGAATTTGTGATTAAACTACATGAATACATAATATAAATTTTTATAAAACTATTGTGTATTTAGACATATAAAAAAAAATTCAAACAAATATAAACAAGCACATTAACTCACACATATTTTTGTAATTAAGTTGACAAAATATTTATTAAAAGACTAAAGGATGTCAAGTGAAATTATTAGAAATTCTGAGACGAGGTTTTTGAAACTATCTTTGTGTTATTTTACTAAAGAACAAAGGGTACAATTGTATTTTCATGTCAATTCGGGCACCACTTACAAGAGCGGAGAGGTAAGTGAAAATTTTAAAAATTGAGAAGTACTAAGTAATATTAGTCTAAACTTCAAAGGAGATTTATGAAATTATCCGTAAAATAAAATTAGTTCGACTTTGTTTATTTCTTTACAAGTAATGTTATTAATAATGATGGGTTTGATCTAATGAAAATACAGTAATATCAAAATTTGGCTTTTAGTTTAAATTATCATCACATAAATGAAAATAGAAAAAGTGAAACCTACACTTCTTTGTCATGGTTAATATGTGATACTTTGGTTTCCATATAGAAAAAGAAAAAAAAAAAAAAAAAAACCCAATCATCAATTTTAAACAAAATATTAATTGATTAAAAAAATTATCAGTAGTAAATAATATTAGCAAGTACTACTATGTACCAAAAAAAAAAATAATAATAATTTAGTAATCAATCATCAACAAATTATTGGAAGGAAATATTGGGTTTGTTGGCAGTTATTTTGCAGAAAGCGACAGCAAAGCTCTGTGCGTTGTTATACAATATTACTATGTTATACAGTATTACTATTGCTGTACACTGTACAGCGATGACTAACACAGCTACTTAGTCAACCCTTGAATTTAAATAAAAAAAAAAAAACACTATATATATAGATAGATAATTGATGATTATTAGTAGTGAATTATTGTTTCCAAGTAATAGTAATTTAATTTCCCAGTTTGTTTGTAGTTTTGTTGTTGGTATTTTCCTTTGATCCACAGCTGCTAACTTTTCCCCATTTGTCTTTGTTTTATTGTGTTTCCCATCTTGCCCCTCCCTCTCCTCCCCACCCAGTATCTAATGTGGCAACCCTATCCTTCTCTTCTTGCCCACTTTCCATCATCCTCCATAGATGGACCCACACAAACCCTAATCCCTGAAACAATTCATGGAAGAATCGGAATTTGGCTGGGGTGGGGTTTTTTTACTTATTCTGTGCTCGATCTACTAAAAAACCATTTTGATGCTTCCTTGAATTTTGCAGATTGTCTAACAGATTTCAGCAGCAATTTTTTGACAGGGTAAAGTAAGTAATTTTTGCTATTATTTTATTTTATTTTTAGTATCTTGGATCAGTGTTATGATGTTTGATTCTCATGGACTATTGTATTAAATTCTGCTTTGAATTGTGTTGTTTGTTTTTATGTAATTGGATGGGCTGAAATTAATTTCTTCTAGTTACTGGAAAAGAAAGATTACGACTTGGCTGTATTCTTGGTGATGTATATGGGGGCAGCCAGGCAGTGGTTTTGTTTGATGGAAATTGTATGGAAGATGCAAAATTTTAGAAATTGTTACTACCATTTACTTTACATTTTTACGATTTGGTTAGGGTTTTGATAATTGATAAAAGGCTGAGCTTTTGTTCTCATAAGGTCAGATAAGTTGAACATTGTAGTAAATCACCGTGAAGAATATGTCGTGCCAAACATTCTTAAAAAGGTGATCTTACTACAAGAAGATGTGTCAATAGTGGGAGAGGGATTCAAAAATAGCATTAATTCTAAGTTCAAAACTTCTCCTATTTTGAGTTTTGCTTGTTCTTCAGGCAGTTGCAACATGATATTAGATGGAAATAATGCTGTTGGAAGCTCTACATAATATCTATAACTGCTAAGGTTTAAAAAAGGGCTCTTGTTCTTAGTCGCTCCCTTAATTTCCTTTCAGTTCAACTTGATTAATAGAAAGTCATACATGGGATGATAGATAACTTGGACCAAGTCGACAGAACAAAAAATTTGAATTGATCTTTTCTTACAGAGATCATACAGGGTGCAAGCGTAGCTATTAAGGGGTTATTTCATGCAGCTTAAAAGTGGTTGCTTCTCATCCTTGGAAGCTTCCTTCAAGCACCTATGATTGCTTTGATCTCTTTTGAACTCCTCTATTTCAGTTTCGATATCCAAAGCATTATCTATTGAGAAATACTGCAATTTCAATCTGATGTTTCATAACTGTAATGTATCCTTATTTTTTGGAGGAAAAAAGAAAAAGGATTTAAATTTGATTCTGTTGTCAGGTTCTTGTATTTTGATGGCTGGAAGCTGGGATGGAGGTATTGACCTGGGTAGCCAGTCAGATGACAGCTACCATTTTGAGAGACTACATATAGAGCCTATCTATGATGCATTCATTTGCCCTTTGACAAAACAGGTAATGCGAGATCCTGTAGCACTGGAGAATGGGCAAACTTTTGAGAGAGAAGCAATTGAGAAATGGTTCAACGAATGTCGAGAGGCTGGGAGAAGGCCAGTTTGCCCATTAACTCAAAGGGATGGCAAGTTACGAAGCACAGAACTGAATCCAAGTATTGCCTTACGGAACACAATTGAAGAATGGAATGCCAGGAATGAAGCTGTTCAACTTGATATGACTCGAAGATCATTGAATTCAGGAAGCTCAGAGCAAGATATTTTGCAGGCTTTAAAGTTTATCCAACACCTATGTCAAAAAAGTCGATCAAATAAGCATGTAATCCGTAATGAAGAGATGATACCTATGATTATTGATATGTTAAAAAGTAGCTTTCGAAAAATTCGGTTGAAAGCTTTGGAAACACTTCGAATTGTGGTTGAGGGAGATTTTGACAATAAGGTTGTTAAAGATTTTCTTATCAATTCTACATTTTTCTTAAACTTACATGATAAGCTATTTATCTTGTTTATTTACATTTCCTCATTTTTCAGGAAATAATGGCTCAAGGGGACACCGTACGCACAGTTGTGAAGTTCTTGTCTAATGAACAATCAAAAGAGAGAGAAGAAGCCGTTTCTTTGCTCTATGAGAGCTCTCCAAATCTGAAGCTCTGTGCGAAAAGATTGGTTCAGTAAATGGAGCGATTCTCATTTTAGTAGGAATGGCAAGCAGCACATCTGAAAACATTGTGGCTGTTGAGATGGCAGATAAAACTCTGGAGAATTTGGAAAAGTCTGAGAATAATGTCAGACAAATGGCTGAAAATGGTAGATTGCAGCCTTTACTGAGACTACTACTCGAAGGTACTTCCCCATACTTTAAATACTAAGCATCTCCAAGGAATATTACTTATCTGATATTCTTAAAAATATTTGGGCTGTTTACCTTCTTTGATTAGTATGATTATAGAGGTTGCCACAACTATTCTCTTTTAGGCTGACCTTGCTTTAGTGTTATGGATGACCCTTGAAAAAAAAGATGAAGTTGGTCTATCTTGGCAGGGAATGGGTTTGACTTATGGAAGTTGCTTCTTGCATATTAGGATTTGGATATAATTACCATGAGCCTGGTGAACTGGGTTTGCTGTTGTATCTTCTACTATTTCTTAAATGGGACATTTGCTAGGCAACTTGAGAGAGAAAGGTTTGCTAGTTGAACTCTGATATCCTCCAACAAGAACTGGAGTACGGTTAGTACATTTATTATTGTTGAACAATGCTAAACCTCCTTTTCAATGCCATTACATTCTCTTGAAGAACCATCCTTCATTCAGTTATACTGAAGCTATCAGCGCATCAAATACTAAATAAAAGAAGGGAAGTTTTTGAGATATTGGACGTGAGTTGAATCACGAGCATAGTTTGACACGATATTGTAATTGGAGTTGTATTCTGAATTTCAATACCTCATGAATGTAACCTAAAACTGCTCAAGGTTCAAACTGATTCAGCATCCAAGTCTGTCTTCATGTGGTCTTGTGACTAAATAGACATGCTTATAATGTCTTTGCCAAAAGTTCAGGAGATTGGGAATTGAATATCAATTTGATGCTGGGAACTTTGCAACTAGGTCTATGTTATGGCCGTTTCTTTTCCCATGAATGTTTTTCCTCTCTGAATGTCTATCAACAACTTCAATTGATACGCTATTTATTGTTGGATAATCATGCTTTTCATTTTTAAGTTCTGTCAGACACTAGGACTGGGAGTTTAGTGGATTATTGTGCTACTTGTTGCCTTTTTTTCCCTTTGATTAATATCTCCCAGTAAAGTTTACTGCCTATAAGTCCTTATGGCATGCTTTTTAATTTATTGTGCAAAATTGTTGTAGGATCTTCAGAAACCAAATTATCCATGGCTGCATTTCTTGGTGACTTGGTTCTAAACAACGATGTGAAAGTCTTGGTGGCGAGGATAGTTGGTTCATCACTGATCAACATCATGAAGAGTGGTAATGTTCAATCCAGAGAGGCTGCTCTGAAAGCTTTAAATCAAATTTCATCATACGAGGCAAGTGCCAAAATCTTAATAGAGGCTGGTATACTTCCCCCACTTGTCATGGATCTTATTTTCACTGTTGGTGCCCACCAACTGCCCATGCGACTGTGTGAAGGAAGTATCTGCAACAATCCTTGCAAATGTTGTGAATTCAGGATATGACATTTACTCTGTTCCTGTTGGACCTGAACAACAAACTCTGGTTTCAGAGTACATAATTCACAATCTTTTCTTTCTTATCAGCAACACCGGACCTGCCATAGGGTGCAAGCTTCTTCAGGTGCTTGTTGGGCTGACTAATTCTCCCGTTACTGTTTCTAGTGTTGTTTCTGCAATTAAAAGCTCCGGTGCCACAATGAGTTTGGTACAGTTTATTGAAACTCCACAAAAGGATTTAAGAGTGGCTTCTATAAAACTTCTCCAGAACCTCTCTCCACATATGGGTCCGGAGCTAGCTAGTTGCTTACGTGGTGCATCTGGCCAGCTTGGTAGCCTAATTAAAGTTATATCAGAAAACATTGGTATAACAGATGAACAAGCAGCTGCTGTTGGGCTTTTAGCTGATCTTCCCGAAAGGGACATGGGTCTTACACGGCAGATGCTAGTTGATGGATCACCTGCTTTCCAGTTGGTCATCTCGAGAATTTTTAGGATCCGGCAGGGGGAGACTAGAGGCAACCGCTTTATGACTCCATATCTAGAAGGTCTTGTTAAGGTTTTGTCAAGGGTCACATTTGCCTTGGCCGATGAGCCAAATGCCATTGCCCTTTGTCGTGACCACAATCTTGCAGCTGTCTTCTTAGAACTTTTACAGACCAATGGACTTGACAATGTTCAAATGGTTTCTGCCTTGGCATTGGAAAACTTATCTCAAGAATCAAAAAACTTGACCAAATTGCCCGAATTGCCAAGTCCTGGGTTTTGTGTTTCAATCTTCCCCTGTTTGAGCAACCCAACTACCATAACTGGACTATGTACAGTCCATAAAGGAACATGTACACTTAAAGAAACCTTTTGTCTCCTGGAAGGACAAGCTGTGGGAAAGTTAGTTGCCCTTTTAGACCACACTAATGAGAAGGTGGTTGAGGCTTCACTTGCAGCATTGTGCACCTTGTTGGATGAGAACGGGGTTGATATTGAACAAGGGGTTCATGTATTGTGTGAGGCAGAAGGGATCAAGCCTATACTTGATGTGTTACTGGAGAAACGGACAGATAACCTGAGGAGAAGGGCAGTTTGGGCAGTGGAGCGGATTTTGCGTTCTGATGATTTAGCCTATGAAATTTCCGGTGATCCTAATATAAGTACTGCACTAGTGGATGCCTTCCAGCATGGTGATTATCGGACACGTCAGATTGCCGAGCGTGCCCTGAAGCACGTGGATAAGATTCCCAATTTCTCTGGTGTCTTTCCAAACATAAGTTAAACATCTTTAGGTTGATTTACTGCTTCTCAAGGATTTGGCATGGGTGCGGTTGTAGGTTATTATTTTTTAAGCATCATGGGATGCAGGTATATAATGTCCTTTCTCTTTCTTGTATGTAGAGGGTTCCGAATTTTTTTCTCTTCTTTCCCCTCTCCCTATTGATGTCATTTTGCAGATTTTAGTCTTCTTGTTGTATTTGTATTACGCTTATAGAAGTTTGGAATGAGTATTTGTTTCTGTATCTTGTTGTTCAATAAAGATTTGTTTGCAGAGAAAAACCACCTTAATTCCCGTCTCATATTCATCTGCTGATCTCATGGACAGTTGTACCTTGTGGCCCAATAGCTTCTTTTGGCCATGTCATTGATTTTCTGCTTGGATTTTGGTTGCAGCTGCAACATTAGAATGTGGTCTTAAATTTTTTTTGAAGTTCTTGTGAAATAAGCATTTGACTTTTCTGGTTTAATAAGAAAAGCTGCCAGAGCTCCGAAGGAAATGATTATATTAAGGCACATACTAGTTATCATCCACTCTTCCCGGCGGCTACATACTAGTTACAAGGCAGATTTACTGTTTCTTGAAATTTTCTGCATTTGTCTGTATAATATAACATCAAGCATTTTTTCACTTCCACATCTACTACGATATAGCATAAGGTCAAGGTAACCTGTTGCAACGTCTCATTCAGGCATTACCAAATCTGGTCAGTTTTTCACCTCAAAGAAAGAGGGAAAAGAAGAGGAAACAATCCGCGTTGGAATGATATTGACAGGTCCCGATTCCTGGGCACAATCTGCAATCCGTTTTCCATCTCATTGCTGAGGACTTGGTCATTAAATGCAGAAAAAATCTGCACCCATAAATTGGTGGTGATAAAACAACCACCACAACTCGCAAGAATATCAGTGATAAATTATTGCAATGCACTTCGGATAAATACAAACTGATTGATAGAAAGAATTCAAGGGGAATGGCCCCCGTCACAATTTACATTCAAATTCAATGCAAAAGAGGGAATAAATGCTCAATATTTTAAGTCCACTGGAATTATAGGTGAAGCACTGCCATCGATTTAGTCATGCAAGAAGCCGCATCCAATTCATGAGCTACATGATTTCTTGAAATATGACTCCAGCTTGTCCTTGTATCGGACATGTCGCACATGGTCAAGAAGTCCAACACTTGTCCAAATATTTTGAACATTTCAACTCCCAAATATTAAACTTTTATCAGCAACAAATGCAGCATTCCAATCCATTGGTGCGTCCGGATGTACTGATATTTCTCCCCAGCTGAGATACATGAGATCAAGCTCCCACAACTTCCTAACTGCTTTGTTTCTCCTCCCTATTTGGCCATCCCCTTCACACCATGAGACAGAGAGCATGAATAAACGACCACTACATGATATGAGCTTTGGATAGTACTCGTGAACACGGGGAGGAGGAGTGGTTTGGATTCTCACCCAATAGCCCCTTTCTATGTCGTATCCAATGAGCTTGTCAGTTTCCGAGTAAACATAAAATGTTCCACTACAAACAACACCAGAACAAGCAACCCCAAAATCTACAGGCAGCCTTGGGATTTCTGTCCATTTATTTGAAAAAGAATCATAAAGCTCCCCTGAATCTAAAGGCTCATCCCAAGATCCAAGACCTCCAACAGCAATCATTACATACCTTTTATGATCTCTGTATGTAGGTTCACTTTTACTAAATTGCCCAGGATACTTAAGCAGTTTAGTATTGGGTATCAAGACTTCATCACCAGAGTCTCTAAATTGCCGTCTAACTGAAAGTCTGTGAGGATCCTCATAAACATCGGACTCACCACCAACCCTTGACCGGTAAAATCGTCTTTCATATCTATTTTGCTGACTTCTGATGGTCAAACAATCGGGACTGACCTCAGAAACTCCTAAAATGGGTGATGATCTGGCATATTTCATAGATGCAGCTTTGTGCCAAGACTTCGTAAGGGGGTTAAACACCAGAACTCCTTTATGTGTCTTGAATGAGTTTCTATCCACTTTTCCAAAATTGGTCAAGCTAGAGCAACCTCCAACAACAAAAACATCATCCTGGATACTGGCAACAGAAAACAAGAACCTTCCCTTGAGAATTTCAGCACCTACTTTATGCCACTGGTTCAGTGATACATCAAACCCATGTATCTCCCCAGAACAATAACCATCTTTAACAACTCCAAATAGAAACAACCATGGACTCTGATATGAGCCTTGTCGTCTCATCTTGATGAATCTAGTTGTTGACGTCAAGCTCCTCCACTTCTTGCACACAAGACGAGCATTCATGAGACTTGTAAGCGGAAGTCTCACCAAGCACATTTCCAGAATGTCATCAGGAAGAAACACATTCATGCTGTCATGTGGTGCTGCTTTAAGCTGTAAAATTTTTCTATTATTCCTCCTCCAGAATTTCTCCTTCATCCCATAGGCAAAGCAATCGACAACAGTTTCCTCATTTCCACATGTTGCTATATACGCTTTAGTTTCCTCACTGTTAGACTGTCTTCTACCACCATAATCCCCAAATTCTTCTCCAGTGTCAGCAACTACCTTGCATCCTCCACCTCTGCCATAAAGGGTAAGACAGCTCAAGGAAACGGCTCTGGTATCATCTTCTTCTTCCCCTTCTCCTCTATGGTTTTTCCTTTTAAACTTTTGGCTGACACTTCTAACCAGGCGTT
The DNA here is from genome assembly GCA_025175665.1 of Cinchona pubescens. NCBI lineage: Eukaryota > Viridiplantae > Streptophyta > Magnoliopsida > Gentianales > Rubiaceae > Cinchona > Cinchona pubescens. The sequence continues at coordinate 1,095,596 of JANKKI010000233.1, forward strand.
TTGACACGCTTGATGAAAGGATTCAACATCTCGACAAAATGATTCTTCTCCCGTCAATCTTTCAGACATAGTCTTGCTCTCTTATTTCAAAACAACAAAGTCATCCAAACATTCATTTTCAGCATTATGAAGCGACTGCTATTCTCAAGCCTATTGTAGGTCATCCCCTACGGAACACAGTTAAGAAAACATAAGCCCATAATCATATGAGAAAGCTAAAGCAACCTCCCCTTTCCCCAACAAATAAACCCCCCCTCTCTCTTCAGGTGAAACATAATAGTCATCTAGGAAACACTTCATTAAGTCCATCTAAAATATGTATCAGACATCTGAAAGAAATACACATTTTGGCCTAAATTAGTTAAGAATTTCTCAGTCCAAGGCCCAAAAATAGAAAGAAAAAGTTCCAAGACTGCAACTTTAGGGCAAATAGTTCTCTCAGGCAGGGAAAAAAAAAAACAAAACAAGACATTTATTAGGATGAGAATAAAATTAAGTTCATGGACATTGTGTTTCTGGACAAGAAACTGGCAATAAGAACACAATCCACCTCAACATCAGGAGCTGAGAACAAGATTTGAGAGAGACAGATTTTACTTAATTCAGTTCTACTTTATATTGAAAATCATTCCCAATATCCCAATTCAAACAGGGGGAAGACATCTTTACGATCTAAACACTCAGAAGCATTAAAGGACCAGTAAAACCTTTGTTGCAGATGCATGTAAAGAAAAAGAAATACAAATTGGAGCTTCAAAAAAAAAAAAAAAAAAAAACACCTTGTTGTGAAAAGAGCTGAAGAGCCGAGAAATCCCACATCAAGAAATCAACCAAGATCGAGATCCCATTTCCATCTGCATATTTAAAGTCATTGACAAGGCCAAGAACTCATGAGAGAGATGAGAGGAAGAGAGCCAATAGCTGATATGAGTCATTTATTATGAGAAAGAAATGGAAAACCGTGTGAACATAAAAAGTGAAAAAAGAAAAAGCAAACATAGTAGTAGCAGTGAGAGAGTAGAAGTATTGATTGTAGAATGGGAATACATTAGTTTATTTGTTGGTTGAAATGGGTAATGAAAAGTTCGGGAAAGTGGGAGCTGATGTAGGAGGAATAAATGATTCAACCAATGAATCTTTTAAAGCGGCCTGGTTCTTATTCACTTTTTAATACCGAGTATATATTATATTATTTATAAAATAAAATAAAATATTTTAATTATTTTTTTAATTATTTAACGATTTAAAAGAAAAACTACTAAATAAATAGTAAATATTTTTCTCCCGAGTCTCAGCTTGAGCTTCTTCCCGATACCATTAGCATAGACGACTGCATTATTAGTAGTAGTAGCATTTTAATCTGTCGATCTTCTGCCTTTTGCTTTTGTTTAGTACTATTTCTTTTTTCCTATTTATCAGATCAGATGGGCTCCATCCATTCATCTTTGCTATCAACAGAGCCAATGGTATTTACTTTTTAGTCAAATTTCAAGAACTCTAAAAAAAAGTAATGTTTGGCACAAATTGTTGGCTCGATAAAAGTAATCTTTGTTCAAAGGCCAAATCCACAAGTAGGTTTGTGCATACTTGTATAGTTGTATACCACAAAGCAAGAAAGAAAAACAATTTACAAGTAGAGGGTGGGGGTCACTTTATATTTTTTGTAATTTAATACTTATAGATGTAATTAATTAACATTGTGGGCTTTCCTTAATTATGAGAAGCTATAGGATCCAGATCCACGTCTGTAGGTGGGTATTATGAGCCGGAAGCCGCGGCAACGAAAGAGGTGGGTTGGGACTTCGGAGATGAGAGGTTTGAGTGAATTATGGACCCATGGAACGCTTGGATTATGATGCTCTGTCACAAGTTAAAAAGAAAGAATTAGGGAGACCTACGTAGACATTAACTACTGGGCTTATTGGCCCACTCACCCAAATAAAAAAATGCTGTCTTGCTTATTTAGGATCTCGGCTGTGGGTCTTCGAAATTCCCTTGCCTTCCTAGGCCCGATTTCTGTGGTCACATGCCATGGCCCAGTTAATTGCTCCCTGGTGGGGCTCGGTTCGAGATTAAAATCACTCACTCTTTTGGACATAAACAAAAAAACTTCAGAAAACTTTATATAAATGAACTGGAGTTCATTGCCAACAGTGATTATAGTACTACTTATGTACATCAGGAGAAATTTTGGGTGCCCACTGGAACTCAAGATGACAAGTCATCCTATAGGTACAATACAACACGCATATCTTGTAGTAGTACAAAAGGATTCTGAAATTACATCAACGCAAATGAAACAGGAGAACTAGCAGCAGCAGCAGCAGCAGCAGCAGCAGCAGGATGAGGAAGTCCAATATTCCCTTGTAAATTACAAGTCTCGTGAAATTACAATTCCAACACACCTTTCAGAAGATTCAGTCCTTCTGCTGATATGCTCCTTCGGACTCGAGTAGGGGCCAGTTCTATTCTAGGTGGAGGATCTGGTGAAAAACAAACCACAATTACCGTTAGATTGCACATCACAGGTGTTCCGCTTCAGTGCTTCTCTAACCAATTCCCTTGAACATCTTTCAGGATCATTGTGCATCATTAGTTCCTTCCTTACTATGGTAACAGCACACTGGCTGCTCATGACATCCCAAAGACCATCGCATCCCATTATAAGGAACTCATCATCCTCGGTTAGAAGAGTCTCCTGCAACTCTGGTTCTGCACTTAGTGGGCAAGAAGAACCTTTAGGGCCTTTCATGTGCCAGTCTCCGATAGCACGCGCCACAGATAATTGGCCATTAAGGTACCCATCATACACAGCACCTCCAAGTTTTTCTATTCGAATTCTTTCAGATGTACAATTCGGTTTGTGGTCTTTTGACAGCTCAATAGCTCTACCTCGTTTCCCCAGCACAGCACGACAGTCACCTGCATTTGCAACCACCATTGTTCTGCAAGGACAACCCAGTCAGGAATAACCCAAAAACAAGGAATTGTGCAATAAAATTAACCGAATATATATGAAGGCCTAATGTCAGAAGCCCGAACTCTGGAGAAACTTGTAGAAAAATTACCATCGGTCATGAAACAACATCTTAAATTTACAACACAGTAAATCTATGCATTCTAAATTGACAAAAAAACAAAAAAAAAAGTATCATAGCCTGTTCAAAATTGATTCTTTTTGTGGATCTAATAACTTTTTACTAGCAATAATCAACAATTAAGATGGAAGCAGGGGAAAAAAAAAAAAACAAATGAGAACTTCTTCCAATTTAACATCTCCAAGTATGACAGGAACAGCAAGCCAAAAGCTGGAAAAGGCTAGGGTAATGTCTTATCCTCCCTTTGTGGAACTCAGGTAGTAAAATCCAGCAGGAGCATTAAATTGCACTAGTCGTATCGGCACACTCTATGTGTGTGCATAATTATAGGAAAAGAATAAAAAATAAATTTAAATTAAATAGAGGGTTATGAGAAGCTATTGATTTGGAGAGGAGTTATGGAAGTTATGAGTATGAGTTTTTAAAAAAAAAAAAAAAGAAAATTACACCAAAAATCATAATTACACCAAAAAGGCTCTTGCATTATATAAAGTAGTTAGTTTTTTTTTTAAAAAAAAGAATAAAATTACTCTTAAAAAGGCTCTTGCATTGTATGAAGTAGTTATTATTATTATTATTTAAAAAAAAAAAAGAAAAGAAAATTACACCAAAAAGGCTCTTGCATTATATAAAGTAGTAATAATGCAAAGGGCTATGGCTGCTTAAATCCATGGCACTTTACAAAAAGCTAAAAAAAGGTTAATGAGAAAAAGCAATTAAAAGAGCGATGAAGTAGTTTAGTCCTCCCCCAACCCTCCAACCCTCCACCTTTTTAACTCACACTCAAAAAACACAACAACCACTAAAATTCTCAATTTCTCTGGAGCATAAAATGCTGGTAAGGCTATGAAAAAGGAGAACAAGCAACAAAAAAGTTCCCGTAAAAATTGGTATGAATACATGAGCAGTTGTGCATTCTTCATAATATGAAGGCCTTTGAAACTGTGTCCAACATGAAGAGCACCATGCAAATAAATTATACTAAATTATTCATTATGTTGTGGATCTAAATGAAAATGTCACAATCCAGCAAAACTCAACATCAAACTGAAGAGATGCAACTATAGCCTATCTGCAAAAATATTCACACCACAAACTCAGGCAAACCATGCAAGTAAAAGCCTGTGTAACAGTAGATACCCAAAAAAAAAAATGACGTTGCTGGGGGATGTGAGAAGCATTTAACCTCAAAGAGCTTGTCCTCATTGTGTCTATAATCCAAAAATGTCAGTTGGAAGTCCATGCATGTACACCTCATTGAAGTATGAGCTACTATAGCCTAATGAATTAGATTTAAGGGTCTGAAAGTGGTCGAAGTCTAGCAAGGCAAAGATTTAGGTACTAGTTAGCTTTTGTACTCCAGAGGAAAACATTAACTTTCTGCAATGTTAAGTAGTACCATGTTAAGTTGAATCTAGGTTAGGCATCATATAACTAACTACTCGTAGGGATACTCTAAATTGTTCAGTGACAAATGCAAAGGAAAGATATAACTAAAGATGCTAACCTACCTTCCAGATATTAATGCAGTCAGGGCCGTGGTGCCAGAGGAGATGTCCAGGGTACTATCATCTGCAAAGGCATGATCAGCTTTTAGAAAAGCGTTCTTAATTGCCTTCTCCAAGCACATAGGAAAAGAGGAGTCCTCTACTATGAACTTGAGAATATTCTGTCTAATAAATAACGCGGCATCTGTACCACCATGACCATCAAAAACCTGTGGGCACAACCCCAAAAATTAACACATGAAAAGGAGAAGTGTAAAAAGGTAAAACTATATCTGGTGTGTTATTAACTATTTTAGTAATTTGAAAAGAAGAGGGGGAAAATCTGTCGAAGCAGATAAAAAACTAAGAAAGAATCAAATCCCTCAAAAACTTTTGGGAACTTATATGGAAGCTGATCTTTCAAAATATCAGAAGATGTTTATAAGAAATGCAACTATTAAAATGCCATTTTGAATGTCATGAAAGCAGCGTTGCAAACACTACAGAGCTTTATCAATGTTTTCTTATTTCTTTGCAAGTATCCATGGATGTTTCCCATTCCGGAACATGTAACATCCATCCAATTTCATTTTGTCTCAAATTGAAAAGTTTGTATATCTCAAAGAGTTGATAAATAGAATTCATCATATCAATGCCAATTAAGGACCTTAAAGATACTTACAAAAAAAGGACCTTCAAAGATAACAAGAATCACTGTTAGGTTTCATCAATCATTTATGCAAGCAATAGTTCAAGAATTATTAAGTTTCAATCAACAACATTTAACAACAACCACATTAAGAAATAACTATAATCAATCAACGAATAACAGATGAATTAGTCACACACCCCATAGAAAGCTCCAGGAGAAGGGAAACCTGCAGTTTCACCCAATTGTTCAATCAGATTATCTATACAGATGTGTTCATCCTCCATATATTGCTTGGGCCCTTTTTCAGCACAACATCCTGATCGAAAAATAATTGGTAGGAAGCTTGATTTTCCGTCAGAAGGTGACTTCTGCCCTGATACTGTCAGATCAAAATCCTGACAAGGTAAAAAATGAATAGTCAATCACAGAGCTTCAGATACAGTACATTCCTAGTTAAGGCTACAGAAAAGGTAGGGGAAACCAAACCAACCAATAATCGGAAGTTAATTCTGATTCTTTCTTAGATGGCATTTTCAATAAGAGGAGAATGAAGTCAAATGATACTAAATTCAAGATATGCTTTAGACCTTCCAAAGTATAATTCTTTAGTAAGCTAGCAACTTCTACAACAAGTGATTTTATGAAGTTCCAAATTTTGATTCCTTCCTTGATAATTTACAATGGTAAACTTTGTTTATGAAATGCATAGAAAAGAAAAATGATGGAGTACACTTCGTTCATGAAATGCATAGATACTATTCACCAAGCAAAGAAAGAAAAATGGTGGAGAAACATTCATGTGTTTTTTCTATGGCAAACTTTGACTTCTATCTGGAACTCCCTCTTCTAGAAGAATATTAGACTCAATAAGATACAATTAGTTTAAAACATGTTGACTTCTGAGTTAAGATGGCATTTACCAGGATTCGACCAATTTACAACTCTATCAGAGAATTTTGCATTTACTTCATCATAATGCCATAAATTTCTCAGTAAAAGGAGATGAATAGACACGCGAGTTTCATGACAACACTGTCAATGTCAGGCCACTAAATAGAAGCTAATATTCACATCACTCCATTTCTAATTTGTTGTCCAAATTTGTTTCTCAGAAGAATTTGGCTGCTAAATAGATGCCTCTCCCTATGAGATCAGATTTTTAAAGCATGGGGCAAAAAGAATCTTGATTCAGAAGCTCAAATAAAGGACTATGTCCTGTCACCATAATATACGAATAGTGTGACTCTCAACCATTTTTCTCTAGCAAACCAAAACAGATATAAATGCTTGGTTCAACATACACAAAGAAATCCATTTCCATTTCGATAATATCACACTTCACAAAAATTATAAATAGCAGAACTAGGGCAAAAAAATCCCTGAAACCAGCATAGTAGCAAACAAAATTACTCTACCCACAAGAGTACAAGAATGAAGCTTAGCTAAAAAGGAATTTACTTACGGCATCACTTGGCTGTAGTAACATAGCAGAGCTTATAGAATGTCGGACAACTGATAAGTGCCTCGGAGGTTTACCGTTAGATGTCTGTTTCAAGTCCTCAGAATTCTCCAATAATTCATCCTTAACTTCAGGCACATTCTCTTTTACATAGCCACTGTCTAATATGGTAAATGGAGGTGAACAATCGGTACCAGCTGCCATATTCCAGATCATCAACTAAGTTCCTTCTTTACAAGAAACCAAAAACTCCAAATATTCTTCACCACAGAGAATCAGCAATTTAAGTCACAACCCCTCAGATTCAGATTTGCCCAAATCCAAATCAACCAAATCCTTGCTTTTATTGAAAATTACACCACTTTTAATCAGTTCATTGATTGACAGCACGAAAAAGCTTTAATCTTTGGAAAACTGAAGTTAAATATCTGAAAAGATGTTAATCAAAATGCAACACCTACTTCAATTTGCCAACAGCCCACTATTCTTCAACAATATCCCAACAAACTCATCAAGATCCCTCCTTTAATTCTTTTGGTTGACTTATAATAAGGCAATTAGCAACAAATATCCACAGCGATTAACTAAATATTCCAAATTCTCCAAACAAAACAAATATCAAAACTAGATTTCAAAACCCCAACAAATAAATGATGAAAAAAGTTTAATTCCACGGGTTGATATTCAACTGCTGCAGAAACCCACCTAAGAAACCAACAATTAACTAAATTCCCACCAAAGAATTGCAAGAAAAAAACAACAATTCACAAAAATAAATCGAAATTCCAAAAGAAACCTAACAAGGAATTGTAATTCTCACAGACAAATGATAATATATATATATATATTATTTTTTTTTTGCTAATAACTGCAACACTTTTCTTCACCTGCCTTTTCGCTAAAATTCAGGCGTTGATCGAAAAGAAAGAAAGAAAAGAGAAAACCCAAAAAGAATATAAAAAAAAAAAAAAGAAAGAGCAATTGTTATTGTTGGCTTTTGTGAGAGACGAACGGGCAACGTTTTTCAATGCGGTGGGTAACCGGAAAGAGGATGTACCTAAGCGGAGACGATGACTCATGGGGTGATTACTGACACGTGGTGGAAATTGAGTGGTGGCTTCTATAATTGACCGGATGACCTGGTTTTACTTGAATGGGGGGCGGCCGGTAGATCCCAACCGTGGGATTTTGTATTATTGGAAGAATTAACGGTTGGCAGTTAAGATACAAGTACCTGGGATTCTCACAAAGAACACATCACAGGTGGCACTTTTTTATTGGGAACAGGTGGTTTTCGGCTAAGGCTGACTGCTTTAGGTAAAAGAAGACTTTCCTTGCTCCATTTGTGGGATACCTCATAAATTTAAATATGGAAATATGATCCCAAATTTTACTTTACTTTGTATATTATATTGTTGTCTTATCTATTAAAATTTATAAAATAAAATTATATAAAATTTAATTTAAACAATAATATTTAAGTTTAAATTAATTTAAAGAATAATATTTAAGTCATTTAATTTAAAGAATAATATTTAAGTTTAAAATTATATTTATTTAATTCTTTAAATTTAAATATTTATAAAATAAAAATTTTTAAAATACATAATATTTATTGTTGTATAATAAATAATTAAATATACAACGAGATGATAGGATGCAGTCAATTCTCCTTTTCTTTTTCCTTGTTTTGACAGCCCTTGGCAAGCTCCCCAACATCAAGACAATGAATAGGAATGTTTATTATTATGAATTTATTTTTACTAAATGATTAAAACATAATTGTGCTTGTATTAGGTAGAATTGGACTTCGACCTTAGTATTTTATTTTTGGATAAATGGTCATTTTTATATCTACTTTCTTTCTCGATGGTAAATTGTATATGGTCGGTCAAAAAATTCTATACTATATGAACAAAATTTATAGTATAGTGTAAAAAATTTCTTGATCCAAAACTCTTTACATCAACTTACATAACATCACTTGTTGATGTAGAGTGTTTTAGATCAAATGATTCATGACACTATATTATAAATCGGATTCATATAAAATAAGTTGATGTTAAATGATTTAAACTAAATAATCCATAATATTATATTATAAATTCGATTCATACAAAATTTCTCTCATCGAAGATCTATCTTGAATTTATTTAGTTCTTTGAAGACATTCACACAATCCTCCCAAAAAAAAAATACAAGTATACAATTAGAATTAGTCTCGAGTCCATAATTACTTGGGCCCTTTTCCCTTCAATAGGCCTACATATATTCCTTTTACTTAACCCATTACTCAAGGTCACGGGCCGTGGTCTCCACTTACATGTCGGAACTGAGAACTTAGGCCTATACGCATTGGGGTCCAACTCAAATCTAAAGAATAAAAAATGTAAAAATAAAACAACCAGAAATAGATCGCCTTTGCTTTGCGTTTGGATGGCAATATTTGAATTTCAAATCAAATCTATCATAAATTTATCTAAACAAGTAAATGGATTAGGTTAGAGATTTGAAATTCACCAACAAATGATAATAAAATATTAAAAGTTAAATGAATGAATTTTTAATTCATTCAAATTTTATATCATTTAAAATTCAGTCAATGCAACACAAATCAAATTCATCGATCCAAATGCAACTTTGGTAGATTTTGAGTAGTTCTTCTCACAATTTTAATTTTGATATTGTCTCGAGCAAACGATGCTTAATAATTGCTAAATCCTTGATTCAAAATAGACGAATATGCCTAGTTGATATGTTTCTAAGGAACTAACTCATATTAGGTGATCACTAAACACTCTGTTTGGGTGTAATATTAAGAATTCGAATTCTCTTACATTCTTAAAATAGAAATTAATTTTCTGTCTCTTAAATTTAAATAGATAAAAATAAATTAGGTCGTTACCGTTTGAAAAAAATATATATATATATATATATATATATATATATATATATATGTTTCCAAGGAAAAAAGAAAATAAAGATGGAAAGTTTTCGAATTAGCCAACATGGTCCACTTGCTTCTCTTTTTTCGGATGTTATTCCACTTGGATCTGTATTATCTAATCTCCCTCTTTATCAACTTCATTATTATTGCACCACGATCGGGTCCAAGACTAGATAAGGCTAGAATTTTCTCGTCCTATCATCTTCCGTCTCCAGCCCCTGGAATATTTGTGCGTGTTTACAAAGTAGAAAGAAAGAGATAAAATTAGAGAGATAGAAGTTGTGGGCAGGAGAAAATTCTTGCATAGATCAAGTTATAAGGTAAAATCATATATTTTGTGGTTTATATTATTTCAAATCCACTAACTTGTTAATTTTTTTTAAAAAATTAGTAAATATATAATTATTTAAACTATAAAATATACTATCCTACTGTATATCTTAATTCATATAAAAATTTCCGTTCTGGTTAAAGTGATCAAGTACTCTACTAATTGATTGTTAGCAAGGACAGTGGCCGAGATAGGGTGGGGGCAGTGGGGGCTGCCCCTAACTACTAAATTACAAAAATACATTAGAATTTTAAAATATTTTAATTTTGTTTCCACTAATTTGAATAAATTATAACATAAAATGTTCTTTTTTGGTCATTGAAGTTTAAGTTACTATCTTGTAACTACCAAATGTAATTAATTTTTAATATTTATTTTAGTGTTGAGATTTGCAATTAAATATAATTATCAATAACATCAAATACAAATATAAAAGAATTACGACTTAAGAGTTATTTTTAATATTTCTTTTACTCATTTACTATTATTTTGTACTTTCCTATCTTTGATTATAATATACAAGACTCAAGTAATCTAATTTTTATTTATTTATAAGTTATGAATGAAGAAAATAAAATGAGCACTCATTTTTTTGTTTTAGTTTGTATAATTTTTAATTAATAAAATGAAATTGCTAAACTATTTTTTATTTTTTATTTTGTTTAAATTAATTTGCGCGTGCTAAGATAATATATTCTTAATTGAAATATAACATGTGAATTATAGTCTGTATTTTGATTAGTTCATTGAAATTTCAATTCGACATTTTTTTTTTAAGTTTATTTATGTTTTTTTCATTCATAAATTTTTAATTTGTTTAGCTACTTGTTATAAAATTTTGAAAAGTTACATTTATTTGTTTTGAGAAGACATTTCCGGCAATGGATTATAATTGAAAATTACAAATAAAAAGTCATTAAATACCTAAGATGTAAAAGATTAAAATAATTAGAGTAAGTTAACCGACAAAAATTATAGCAAAGAAAGACATAACTCAAATAATGAGTTTTATTGCACAATTTTGCAAACTTTATTATCTATTAACATATATACGACTATTTTAGAAATATAAATGTAAAATTTTTACTCTACTTCAGGAAGTCATAGACGCAATAAATATGAGGGTCAAATTGCAATTTGTATTATTTTCTATTCATGTTGGGGATATACATTTAGCACACTAAGGGATTGTTTGATAATACTATAATTTGAATTTTAAATTCTGAAACTATTAATTATTGAATTGATAAAATTATGTCTTTTTATTATAATTGAATTCAACATTTGAATTAAATATCCCACTCTATACATGTGTTAATTCGTTACAAATAATTGTCATATAATTATGAGATGTGCGTGAAAAGTATGTGTTTGATTGTCAAGAATAGCGTGTGTGAGAGAGAAATAATATGTATGAAAGAGTGTGAGACAGTGCGTATATTTTAGACCGTGTGAATATGTGTATATAAGAGTGTGAGAAAATATGTAAGAGACATGGTGTGTATGTACTTGTGAGAGATAATGTGCATATAAGAGATAGTGTATATATATTTTGTGATTAGGGGTGTTCAAACCTAATCCAACCCAACCCAAATGAATTTAGAGTTAAATGAGTTGGGTTACTCGAATTTGGTTGGGTGGGTTGTGTTTTATTTTTTAAAACCCAACTCTTCTTGATAACCCGAATACCCAATAAAATTTAATTATATTTTTTTAATTTTCATTTTTGTCCTAATTAGTTCATTTAATTTATATTTTTTTTCCTTTTCATTCTTGAAATAACATCTAATTTATCATATTGTATATTTTTCCTTTTAATTCATGACCTAATCATTTTATTTTCACCTAAACAAATATTTTTATGGATAATCTTGTAATTTTAGATTTTTTAATTTTTTTTATTAATATGAAATTTTAACCCAAATAACCCAAAAATCAGCTCGATTAATACTTGGATTGGGTTTTATTTTTTAGACCAAAAAATCCAAAAACTCGAACCTGAAAACCCGCCAATCTAACCCATGAACACCTCCATTTGAGATAGTGTGTTTCAGTGTTTGTGTGTACGTGAGAGAAAGTATGTGTTTGTGTGAGAGTGCGCGCGTATGGGCAAGTGAGAGATTAGTGTGAGAGAGAGTACGTGTGTACAAGATTGTATGTTTCTATATTTATCTAAAAATCAGCTACGATTAAATAAAACTTTTCACTTAAAATTTTGGATATAAATTAAGTAATGTTTAATGTATTAAGTGATAAGAAAATTATCTTATCAAACACGCTGAATTTAAATTTTTTTAATCAATTAAATTTCAAAATTAAGTGAAGTTATCAAACAAGTTCTAAATGTCACTTAGAGCATTTAAATATATTATATTATTAATTTAGTAGTTATTTTTTTTAATAAAAAGAGTTTAATATTCATTAATGAATAAAAGTATTTAAGTAAATAAATGTAAATTACAAATATTAAATTATATATATATTTTAAAATAACTAGAAATATTTAAACAATCGAAGTATAATATATTAAATTACAAATAATTGATAGTTAACGGGTAAAGTAATAATAGTTTATGAGTGAATACTATAATATCTTTAATATTAAATTGGGAAAAAAGAATAAATAAGTGGGGAATTGCAGTGCATGACAGCCGAGTGGTCATCAGCTATCACATCACGTTACACAGACACACCAAGTATTCTATTCTATGCCAAAATGCCAATTCACGTTATTCTTCGCTTCACCAACAAAATTTAGACAATTGAAATTAAGGTCAAGAATCTTCCCACATTAGTAGGGTTAATTTCAATATGTACCTTTGAATTATTATCAATTTGAACTTTATTCCTTAAACTATCAATTTTAATAATTTAATACTTTATGCTATCATTTTTTTACATGTTTCTCAAATTGGTTAAAAATTATTAAATTATTCTAATTATGTTTGAGTAAAGAGACTTTAGTACATGTAATCTACACTTAATTACTAAACACTCATGTTCATCTATTGGTATTAAAGTTTTTACTTAAACAACTTGCTATCAAAATCCAATGATAGTTAAGCAAAATGTCAAGAATTACTAATATAAAAAGTACTAAAGTATTAAAATTGATAATTTAAGAGGCAGAGTTATAATCTATGATATTTCAAGGGTGTATATTGCAAACAACTAAACTTCATTATTAATGGGGTCAATCCCATCATCACTAAATTTATTGATCTTTGGACTATGATTACGTTTGGGAAAATATTTAGATATATTTGAATTTTAATCTCATTTATAGATTTTATAGTGATCAAAATTAAATTATAAAAAATTTTATTTACATCAATTGATGTCATAAATTTTTTAATATTTAATTCATATTACAAAATTTATAAATAAGGTAAAAAATTGAATCTACCTAAATATTTACCATCTCTTACGATCTAACCACTTACAATTGTAGTATTGTTTTGCTTTTCGAAATAGGTGAAAACATTAAAGCACTACACATGTGGAAAAGGAGTAACCCGTTTCATACGACAAACCAACGTCTAGATCAAGTTTGTAAAAAGTGGTCAATAGATTGGAAAAAAATATAGGATATATTGGTCAATCATTTTTATATGTTGTCTATTTTTTATTTTTTGCCATTTCAGAAATTAGAATGAGAACTTTGATTATCACATTATTATGTTTACCCATCTCACAAAAATTATAAAATAGACATGTTCAGGACAATTGTTATGAATTTATTATTTCAAAATTAATTAGATTAACTAATCCTACCTTCGTCTCCTTTCCTATCCAACCTTTACCTTCTTTCCTTCCCCGAATGAAGAAGAGAAAAGAATAAAAAAAATGCAGCACGTGAGGCATCTGGCTTTCGTTTATCAATTGCACGTGATATCCGACAAAATAAGGAAGCAACCACGTGCAATATGCTGATAACGGCTAAAAAAAATAAACATTTGTTACACAAGTAGATCATATATAAATTTCCCTCTAGCTTATTATATTAAATAAATGAATAAAACAAAAATAGAATTATATAATAATTTTTTTCGTTTTATTTATTTTATTACATTTAATTTTTATAGTCAATCAAATTAATTTTGTAATTAAAAATTCATATAAAAATGAGATTTATATGGAATACTGTGATATGAAATTTTAAATTTATAAAAAAATATTAAATCTTGAATATTTAATTCCATTGAGTTGATTTAAAAAAAATTAAATGTACTACTACGCAAGTAAGTAATAGTCAAGGGTCCAAACAAAAATACAATTGGGACAAAAAAGGCGAGAGAGGAAGTAGCATCCAAAAAGATGTCATAAATAGTAAACCTCAAGATTACTGCTTAATTGCTCAAATGGGAATTTTTCCCGGCATAATGGGTTGGGTGTCACTGTCAGTAAATACTGATGAGGATTTCTGAAGAAAATACGCCATCTGACTCACATGGTGCAGTATCAAACTAGTGCAATAATATTTGACCCCTGGCTGCCCTTATCATCTTGCGTTCTTTTTTATTTGGGTGCCAGTGGTAAGATTAATATGTACTGTTATCATCTTGCTTTGCCACAGCCTACAATTACAATGGCTTTTTCTTCAATATGACAGCAGCTCATGTGATTTCGTGATACTAGTAAGAGTAGTTGTTCGTTATGCTTTGAGAATCTAATCTGGTTTCTTGATTTAAAGCAGAGAATCTGAGATTCTTGTTTCTCTTAATCGTGCAATTAAAATTCCCCCTTTTTTTCCCTCTGCTTTTTTTTTTTTTTCTTCTTCTGATGTTTCTCGCTGGCTTGTGTTGGTTACTAAGGTTTCTTCTTTTGACTTGGATGTGCTTTGATTAAAATTCTTCCGCTGTATGGTACTTGTATATGTTTACAGTTTTTTTAGTACATCTCCAAAAAAAAAAAAAAAAAAATGAAAAAAAGTATCAATTTTTTGCAAGAATCCTTTCTGGGTCATGCTATCTTTATTAGGAATGCCAAGTTAGCTGTGTCATTCGCTTAGGATGAAAACGATTTGGGTTTTTGTACAAGTGTTATGGTTTCTCTCATTTGGAGTCGTCTTCTCACATGGGTTAAGTGGGAATGTATCTTCAACAAGACCAGATGTGGTGCAAGTAGGGGCCATTTTCTCATTTAACTCGACTATCGGCAGAGTTGCCACGATTGCTATTCAGGAGGCTGTTAAAGATGTCAACTCCGACTCCACTGTCCCTCCCAGGAACCAAACTTGTTATCAAGATGGAAAATTCCAATTGCACTGGATTCATTGGCATGGTTGGAGGTATTTGTTTTTATCATTTTTCTTTTTGTAGTTGTATTTATTTTCTGTCGTATTTTACTCTTTTTATCTGCCAAGGATACTTGAGGGAAAAAGATGAGAGCTTTCCATTGGTATTTGTAATGTTTTCGATTCGCATCCTCTTCATGTAATTTGGAAGACTAAGCTTACAATTCATTTAATCAAGTTGACATGAACATATCTTCACAGTTTCCTGTTGTTCTGTAACGAGAATTGAAATTCCTTTACATTTAGACTCTGTTAATTTTTCTGAACTGTAAAGTTGAGGAACTGTTGTTTCATTACAGCTTTGCAGTTTATGGATACAGAAACTATTGCTATTATTGGGCCACAATCTTCTGTAGTAGCACATACCATAACACATGTTGCAAATGAACTGCACATGCCTCTCGTATCATTTGCAGCTACAGAGCCCTACTCTCTCTTCGCTTCAGTTTCCTTATTTTGTTAGGACTACGCAGAGTGATTTTTACCAGATGACTGCAATTGCTGAAATGGTAGACCATTATGGTTGGAAAGATGTGATCGTGGTTTTCCTAGATGATGATTATGGACGGAATGGTGTGTCCGCATTAGACGATGCACTTGCGGCTAGGCGCTGTAGAATCTCATACAAAGCAGGGATTCCACCTGTATCAGGTGTTAATAGGACTGACATAATGGACATTCTGATAAAGGTTGCAGTAATGGAGTCTCGGGTTATTGTTCTGCATGCATATCCTGCTGTTGGGTTCATGGTATTTTCTGTGGCACAGTATCTCGGAATGACGGTTGATGGTTATGCTTGGATAGCTACAGACTGGCTTTCTTCTGTACTGGATTCCTTTTCCCCACTTCCTGCAGAGAACATGGACCCTATGCAAGGAGTTCTTGTTTTACGTCAGCATACTCCTGATTCTGATAAAAAAAGATCAATGATTTTTGTCGAGGTGGAACAAACTGACTGGTGGTTCTTTAGGTCTAAATTCCTATGGTCTTTATGCTTATGATACCGTTTGGCTGGTTGCTCATGCCATAAATTCATTCTTTAATCAGGGTGGTAAAATATCATTTTCAAATGACCCTAACCTAAAAGCTGAAGGGAGTACTCTGCAATTTGAAGGGATGACCATTTTTGATGGAGGACCTCTCCTGTTGAAAAACATTTTGGCGAGTGATTTTGTTGGTTTAACGGGGCATGTCAAGTTTAGTTCTGATAAATCTGTTGTTTTTCCAGCATATGACATTATAAATGTCATTGGAACTGGTTATAGACAGATTGGTTATTGGTCCAACTATTCTGGGTTATCCACTGTGCCTCCTGAGACTCTTTACTCAAGGCCGCCAAATCGTTCGAGTGCAAACCAAAAGTTGTTTGGTGCAGTTTGGCCAGGAGATACAGTAACAAAGCCTCGGGGATGGGTTTTCCCTCAAAATGGGCGAAGAAGCAATTAAAGATTGGGGTACCCAGACGGGTAAGTTACCGAGAATTCGTGTCACAAGTGCCTGGGACTGATAATTTTAAAGGATTCTGCGTAGATGTCTTTACAGCTGCTGTCAACTTATTGCCATATGCCGTTCCGTATAAATTTGTTTCCTTTGGAGATGGCCATAAAAACCCTAGCTATACTGACTTTGTGAATCAAATATCTGCTGGGGTATGTACAAAGTTAAAAGAAAATGATATTTACAGCATCAATTGGACAAGGTTAGTAGTTAAATTCAGGTAGTAATATCTTTTGGCTTGAATCTTGTTTTAACTCTGCAGGTCTTCGATGGAGCTGTTGGTGACATTGCAATTGTGACAAATAGGACTAGAGATGTAGATTTCACACAGCCTTATGCTTCATCAGGACTTGTTTTAGTTGCCCCATTTCGGAAGTTAAATACTGGTGCATGGGCTTTCCTCAGACCCTTTTCACCATTGATGTGGGGAGTTACTGCTGTAACTCTTTATTTATTTCGATTGGCATAGTTGTTTGGATTTTGGAGCACCGAACTAATGATGAATTCCGTGGACCACCAAAGCAGCAACTAATAACCATCCTATGGTGAGTTTCACAAATTGTGCTCTTTGATGGTAAGACATAGCATCTATTGGATGCCTTTTTTTTTTTGGGGGGGGGGCTACAACCTACAAGCATTTTTTCTCGTTAGACTTACTTAACTTGTAAACCTAGTTAAAATCTAAGTTGACTCTCGAGTAAATGAAAGAAATTAAAATTCTTAGACCAAGTGACACTTGATTGCCGTGGATTAGTTAGACAGGGTCCACTTTGTCAGTGTAGTGTTTTGATGTTTTGTTGAAACAACCTGATTGTGGCATGACATGTTTGATGGCCCTTGTTTGCTCTTGCAGGTTCAGCCTGTCAACCCTATTTTTTGCCCACAGTAAGAAAAGTCTAATGTTTTCAGCTATCTTTGAATTTATGTAAGTAAGTGCTCCTGGCGACCTTTTAACTTCTTATTCTGTCTTTTGTTCAGGAGAGAGTACTGTGAGTACACTTGGACGTATGGTGCTGATAATATGGCTATTTGTGGTTCTCATAATTAACTCAAGTTATACCGCAAGTTTAACCTCTATTCTTACAGTTCAACAGCTCTATTCTCCTATTAAAGGAATTGAAAGCTTGAAAGAAAGTGATGAACCTATTGGCTACCAAGTCGGCTCTTTTGCTGAAAATTATCTGATCGAGGAAATCGGTATACCTAAATCCAGGCTTGTCGCTCTTGGGTCACCAGAAGAGTATGCTACAGAACTCCTACGCGGTCCAGAAAAGGGTGGTGTTGCTGCAGTGGTAGATGAACTTCCTTACATAGAACTTTTCTTATCAAGTCAATGCAAATTCAGAATTGTAGGTCAGGAGTTCACCAAAAGTGGTTGGGGCTTTGTGAGTTTCTTTTCTTCATGTTTGATATGTTTTGATAGATTTGTTTTTGCTTTATATGATAAGGCATGTATTTGAACTCATTACTTTCCAACACTTGCATGATGGCTACATTGGGTCTGCATATGATTTGTTTGATATCCGGATCTATGGATCAAATACTATAGAATCTAGTTAACTTTTAGGAGCTAATGGTTGTTGCAGCAATTGAAATGCTTTTAGGAGCATTCACTTACATATGCAACATCTTGTTTGTAGTTACATGTTGACTCGAGAAAGGTCTTGTAATTGCCTGTTTGATACTCTTTGAGTGATGGAGAAATATGTTGAGCGCTGACATAATCCGAATCTAGATTTCATGAGCAACTTGTGTGCATATTGCATTTGCAAAAAGTCAACCGAAAATTTCTGCACCAAATGGTTTTGTCAAGTTTGTGTGAGGGCTCCATGAGTCCAACTATCCAACTAAATTGGAACCTTTTTTATTTTGTTTCGGTTGCATGCATATGCCTCACTAACTTGTGCAATTATTCTGAATGAAATTAACTGCAAACACTTTCCAGGCCACATAAGAAAAGATAAAACAGAAATGAGATAATATGTGTGCTGACATAGGCATAGACACATTTCTACTATCTCTAATATTTCCTGCTTTACCCAGGCATTTCCACGGGACTCTCCCTTGGCTGTTGACCTGTCAACTGCTATTTTGACTCTGTCCGAGAATGGAGATCTCCAGCGGATCCATGACAAATGGTTGACAAAAAGCGCATGCAGTTTGGAAACTGCAGAGATTGACTCAGACCAACTACACCTGAAAAGCTTTTCAGGTCTCTTTCTGCTGTGTGGGATAACTTGCTTTGTTGCTCTGTTAATATATTTCGTGCAGATTGTGCACAAATTTCGGAAAGCTGCCCGTCATGGTAGCATTTCAAATGGAGGCCAAGGAAGCTCGCATTCAGGGCGTCTTCGGACATTATTATCTCTGATGGATGAAAAGACAGATCCATCAAGGAGAGAACAGAAGAGAAGGAAAACCGAGAAATCATTTTCAGATGGTAACAATGGAATTAGACCACTAGAATGATAAACTTGGAAAAGGATCCTAATACAAGAGAATTGCAATTTTCTCCGAACTCAAGCAACCAAACTCATTTGTTTAGTTAAACCATATTTGATTCTTGTCAACATCACATACATATACACGTTCATAATGAAGTTAAACATTTTGGATTGATAATTGGTTTAACATTTTGGATTGATAATTGGCTATGTACTTTCCTATTGGAATCGGTTACTTTTTGACAGTGTCCAGAATCATTCTTCACTGATGATAGTTGTCATATTTAACATGGTTCAGAAGCTACAGATCAACAAAAATTACATAGCTTGCTAGCTTTGGTTTTTTACTAGGAGATTTCGTGTAACGAGATTTCAATTTGCAGAGATTTTTGAACTTGTTTGTTGTCTACATTTATTAATATTTTGTTGCCCTTTAACTGCGCCGATTGAAAAGAGCGCTACTTCCTGGCTCCTAGCCGTGCGAAGATAGTCAACGCTGCTGGGCCTAGGTGTGAAAGTTTTTCCACAAAAGTCCACCAAAAAAGCCTATTATTTAGGAGACATGTAACTTTTGTTTGGAGCAATGTACAGTCCCAAAAGGAAAAAGCTAAAAAACTCAAATCTAAAGTAACCCGGCCAAATTTCGACAACTTTTTTTCACCGAACCCATTGATGTATTCGCAAAAAATAAACATTGATAATATTGGAATCTTGACCAAGAACAAATCCAACCATGCATCTAACACAAAGCAAGTAATATCAGTTGTAGACCAGACAATCTGAGCTGTAAACCATCCTAGCTTGCACCTCTTTTTCCTTTTCGAGAGCATCGCTCTTTCACTGTTGGGAATAGCTACACTTGCCATAACCTGATCAAAACATGGTAATTGAACAAATAAATTCATCAGCTAAATGAACTTGGGATTCATATAGTACAAGATAGCTTCTTTTTAAATTTATATATCAACCTTAAACAAGGAACACATTTATAAGCAAGGAAAAATAAAAAATCAATTCGGGATTACTTGGATCTTTCCTAGCTGAAGGTAACAAGACCAGTGCCCTTGAAGTCGCAATTCCAGTAGTTTCTTCCATGCATCTGGTAGTACGCATTCATAGCATGGGATGCATGAGCATGAACCTTATCAGGCTCATAACAATCCCCTTTCTCATATATCTCTCTGCAGTCCACACCTCCAGGCCCGCAGCAGAAATCCAAAACTGCCTGTATCACCTTCTCATCCGCATGCGGCTTAGCCACGCACCAAACCGATGGCCCTCTTGCAGCCAACCCCGAAACTTTCTCCCCAAAACCCATTTTATTAGTATTGCTGCTGCAGAACTGACAGCTTAAATCCACATCATATACTTTGGATCCATCTGAATTGAATATCCCGAAATTTCTCTCGCTGACACCCCCTTGTTTCTTGTTCTCATTGAACAAAGCGAACACGAAGATTTCTACGTTGTCCCTGGGCTTCATTGGGGTCCCTTTATTCGACTGCGCACGTGCAATAAGCCGAGTAATGTAATTCTTCGCGTTATCAGGGGTAGCTACAGTGTCACCTGCATCACCTCTCGATGGCCATCCTGATTCTGAAACAGTAATTTCAACCGAACGATTGCCAAATCCCAATGCGGTGATGGCCGATCGAACGGCGTCTATCTGAGCGTCCAGCATGTTGGAGTACACGTACCCCTTGGGGTCATGTACACCAGTCGTGGAATTGCCTAGCAATGCATATTCTAGGTTGACCAAGCCTGGATTGTCCCTGTATGCAAAATATGGATACGCATTCACCATAAATGGGGCGCCGGTATCCGCCAAGAACCCCACAATGGCAGTCATTGTAGGGAGGAGGGTGGTGGCGAAGGTGGAAGCAGAAGGAGGAAATGAAGATGCAAGAACTGCCATGCTATGTGGTGTTGTTACCTTGATTTTGCGGTCTAAACCACGCGAGAGCAAAACTTGGTGCAAGTTCTGCATGGCTTTAACCAAGGCATTGTGGTCTAACTTATCATCATCATCTGCAGTTAAGTAGTACTCGTTACCTACCGCAATGGCAATGACGGAGGTGGCCGGAATGAAAGGCACAATGTGGGCGGCGAACCACTCATCAGCGGCGGAGACAGTGGAGCTTATGTTGGAGACATGGTTGTTTTCTACGGCGACAATGAGGTCGATGCCGGTGTTGGAAAAGGCTTCAAGAATATCAGGGTTGGTGTCATAAATCTTAACCTTATCAATGAGGGTGGACTGAAGCAGCTGAGCTACACTTTTTGGTGATGGCAGATTGTTTCCTAGAGTGCCGTAGTTTACACCCACACCGGAAACTTCGGAGAAGGGGTGGAGGAGTAGAAGGAGAAAGATCAGTGCTTGTGAAAGAGACATGGTAATAATGTTTGAAGAGAAACAGTGATGATAAGTTTTAAGCTCAATTCAGGGTCGTTTGAGAGTTGAATGAGACTGATCAAGTGGGGATATTTTATAATTTGCTTGTAGTAAAGCAACTGAATTTCTGCACGAATTACTACATAATTTGCATCGTATAAAAATTCAAACCAATAAAGTGATTACTGTTTTGGCTCTGATTGATGCAGAAAAGTGAACTTTTGCAATTCAAAAGTTGCAAGGGAATGGGGGCACAATGTGCCCAAAGTGGTGGCATAATTACTGCTATCTTGACTAAAATGCCCGATGGGTTTGAAAAATTATAAATCTGGTACTACTATAAGTATATCTAAGAGGACTGGGAACTGCGAGCAACCGAGCAAGTCTGAAACCAGTTGGATCAAGCTTCTGTTTGGTATCCGTATAAAGCTGTTTAAACCAAGAATACCATATACTTGACATACATAAATCAGGTCTCTGGGCAGGGTCTACATCAGTAGTACTATGTGTTCAAGATCACTTATCGTAGAGTTTTCGTGGATTATCTCATGATTAAGAGGAGTAAATTCTACATTTTGCTTTACTCTTCTTTTGCAGCCAATGCAATGGGTGTTCTAACTCATCCTACGTGGTGCTGAACATTAAATTGAATTGCTGTAGGCAAACGAGATAATTTGCAACATTTAGTTCAAATAAATACTTTTTATTGATTATATTTACAGTTGATTTTTCATCAGTCCACAACAAGAATAGGCTAAATATGATAGCATCTAAAATACTTGCAAAATGTTTCTTCATCTGCACAGTACAAATGAAACACCTTATAAACCTCAATTAGAAGTTTCGGAAATCGTGTAGAAAAATAGCTGTCAAAACCTTCAGGGAGCTGCCCTAGAATTCCTTGGATATCCTTTGAAAGTTCCCTATAGTGGTTTAACTTGTTTCGTATTACACGCCTAGAGTCACGAACACTATCAAACTTGTATCGCCTATAACGTCCGATATCATTGATAAAAGCGGTATCCATCATTTCATCCCATTTACCACCTAAAGCCTCATTCCCAATACTTTCCAAAGCTTTCAAGATTTCAGAATCCTTTTCCCTATCCTCCAATTCTACCCTATCACTGGCATCTCTAAGAAATGAAAGTCTCATCCTGTCTCTGAATCCCAAAATAAAGGATGACTCATTACTTGCGTGGCTTTTGGCCTGAAAACCAGCAAAAAAGAAAATGAGGATGGACCTTGCTCATGTTTGCATAGAGAAGCTTATAAAAAACTCAAACTTTATATGATGACGAGAACTTATCCAAATTCAAGCATCCTACATGCTTGTTTCTAGGTGCAACAGTGCATTTCAAATAAACAAAATCAAGATAAAATGATTGCGTACCTCAACTCAGGATTGCGATTTAAGAGAGAAGAGATCAAATCTGTTGCTTCAGGAAGATTTTCTATCAAGAACAAGTCTTTTCGGTTATTAACTATATTCATATCACGTTCAAGGCTTTCACCAAATGGGTGTTTGCCTCCTGTAATACAGAAGAAAAGAAGACAGCCTAGACTGAACAAATCTACAGCACGCGTCTGACGTTCATGAAGAAGTTGCTCAGGTGCTTGCCACCCTGAACTCCCATAACCTGCACAAACAACTAACTATTATTCAGAGCTAGTGTATTGTTGTGGTGCAGATTAGAACTACACAGGACATTTAGAACCAAACCCAAAATCTACTAAAAAACTTCAGAAACCAGAAAACTCAACAACAGAGCTAAAGATGCCACTAACCAGTTGCATGTTTGGTTAAAGAAGACATATCCCCAGAAAGGCGCTTGCTGATGCCCATATCTGAAAGTTTGGCACACAAAACTCTTTCCTTGGTTACAAGAACATTTTGAGGCTTTAAATCCCGATGTATGATCCCAAGTTCATGCAAATGAGCAAGCCCACGAACAACATCCCTGGCATTGTAGAATGGTGACAAGGTGAAATATACATTTTATAAATGCTGCTTTACCTCGATTTTAATAACAATTCAAGCAAATCATATTTTGTATCAATTTATGTCATTGCCTTGTAAGAATAAGAATTATAAGAGAGGTAGCTTATTGGTATAGACAAATCACCAAAGCTAGCTAGTCGTATGCCTATGCAATCCACCAAACTGGATTCTGAATATGCTGAAAAAGATATTGAAGAACAAAAATTGCAGAAATACTATCGGAGTATAATCTTGCACAAAATTTAACATTTATTACAGACACCAACAAGATACTAAAAATATAACGGTAGTATAACACCTCAAATTTGAAATCATCTTCCAATATGAACCATGTGACAAGCTTGCATACAGATTAAAAAAACAACAGTTAATAACATTAAAATGATGGGTTACTTCCAAATTGGAAGCTTTAAATATGCAGATCTGTTCAGCAAGGCAAAATGATAACATTCAACAGGAGTCTGAACTTACCTCATTAATTTTAACAAATGAGGAGAAGGATAACCATTTGACTTTGATAACTGAAATTCGTTGTTTTCTCCTACTAGCAACTGTAGTCGAACAGATTCATTACTTGCACAGTTTGAATCTCTATCCTGATACATTGTTTGATTTTCTGAACTGGAGTAGGAGAATATCAAATCATGTAAGCTACAGGTACAACGTTCCAAACTTCAGCAAGATAGACAAAATCTTGATCATACTCCACCCCAAACCATCTCACAATATTAGGATGATGATCAGAGGCAATGAGATTCTGAATCTCTTTAACTGCAACATCGTGATGGGTCTGAACAAGACGCTTAACAGCAACTAGACGACCATCATAAATTCCCTCAAGAACAACAGTGCCATTGCTTCCCTTTGCAATTTCTGTGGTCGAGACAAACAATCTACCAATCTTGCGTCCGTTCATGAAACCATCTGAAATAGTAGACAGGACAGGTTGCAAAGATCTTTTTGCTCTATCATAATCTGGGAGTGCATTGATGTCTCTGCCCATTTGGTCAAGAGAAACATCCTTTTTCTTTTTCTCAGAAGCTTTGTTATTTATTCCAGATTTTCGAGGTTTCTTCTTTTTGGTTATTACAACATGGACATCAGGCTTCTCAACTTGTTGTTTCTTTAATTTACTTTGATCCTTAAGTATCAAGTGAGTAACAGAGAAAGCAACAATAAAGTTATAGGAGCATAATGACAACAAATAGGGCAACATACCAGAAATGAAACCCTGCTAAATTACCAAAATCTCCAATTCCATTTATTTGACCAAAATCTCCTCCAGGCAAAGCCAAGATTCCAAAATCTTCAGTCTCAGGAGTAGGTAAAGCAAGCACTATATCACCTTCATTATTCTGATGAAACCCCAATAACTTGTCCACCGGCCCTAACACAGGATTAATTTCAGGTGCAGGTAGTGAGAGCAATTTGTCTCCAGTTAAAGCATTTGACAAACTATTAGACATGAAAAGAGACTCGAAGGAACCACGATCTCGGATGCGGTAGACAATAGGCTTTGCAGGACAATGGAACTGCAATTTAGGATCAAGATTCTTACTAGGACTAAATTGATTATCTTTATAAAGGACTCCATCCAGAAAACTTTCAATTGCATTGCACTGGAAAGAAGCTTCAATCTCAGCAAACATTAGATACCATAAAACCTTTCCTGTCTTCACATTAGTCTAGGATTGAACTTCAGGGTATAATCCTTCCTAGTAACATAGAGTGGCTCTTCAGTTCCATCAAGTTTCATGGCACCCTGAGGAACCCATTTTCCAAAATCTGTCCTTGCTACTATTGGATTTTCATCACCATGCTGATGCTCAACTGCTGTAACATTATCTGAACAAAAGGTATGAATTACTTTTCCAGTTTTGGCATCAACAATGAAAACTGTGGATTTCTTCGATCCCAACATGATTCCGCCACCAGCTGATATGAAAGGAGTGCTCCTTAGCAATTCTTCCACACTCACTGGGAGTTTCTGAGAAAAATATATGTAACACAGCCATTTTAATATCAAAGTTAGCACACAAGAAGCCAAGTCCATTGGCTGCTAAATTCTTATAATTGTAAATCATGGAAACAGAAGACATGCAATCATAAAGTTCTTATGAACGCTAAAAATAGGATTTCAGATTTATACAAAAAATAACAGAAGTAATCAATTCCAACGCTGTAAAGAAAGTTAACACATCTCAACATAAAGCTCCATTATTTGTTAAAAATCAATAGAAGTCGGCTTACCACTTTCTTCAAGTCATTTCCATGGACATACAACTCCCAATTTTCTCCAATATCTATAAAGAAATCATCCCCCTCAGCGGTGGCATTGTTCCTTTCACCTTCATGATGGTGGTGAGCCTGATAAGATGAATAAATTGAGGAGCCTGATGCAAATGACCAGAGAACTTTTCCAGAACTGATCTCGACTAAGTATATAGTGCCATCTGGAGCTGCCACTACTGCTGTATCACGTTTACTGATTTTCATATCAAGAAGGTAGTAGCACATAATAGAATATTATTTAGCAAGTGGCACAAGAAAAAATAAATAAAAGAAAGAAAGAAAGAAAGAAAAGAGCATAAACTGCATGGTTCCCAAAACATAACAGAAAGTCCCGAAAGGAAAATTAAATCTTAATAGTCTATGAGGAACCAATTTCAAACACAAGAACAAGCTTTCCTTTTTGCATGATTATTAAAGAACCAACTTTGAATTCTACACCAAACAAAATGTCTAAAGTACACTCCATTTGTCTATCATTTCTATCGCATTTTTGTGTTCTATTTGGAAAATGAAATCACGTGTTTGTGAAGGTTTCTTGAAGATATCAGTAAAAAGTATTTTTTTTCTTTCAAGTTTATGGATAAATTCACAAACTTTCCGTTACAAACCGGGATTTATGCCAATTCTGCTCATGTTAGTTTGAGCAAATTGCTTTTTCCTTTTCCTTTAATTGGCAATGAAGTACTTAATCAGCAGCAATACACTGATTACTGGAATACTCCATTTAGGAAAAGAATATTCACATCCTAATTCATTCTGTGACCTTTCCCTCATTGACAGCTTTTCCAATCAAACAATCAACTCCTCAAATCTTCTCTGCCGTTGACAGATATGCACAAAGACATGAACTTTTAGAGACCGAAAACTACTGCAGTTTCTCAATTAACCAACAAATTCAACAATTTATTCTACCAACATCTCATAATAGAAATTTATTACCGAACTCAAGATGAGATATATAAGAAGAAAAACTTACGATCTCAGCGGCAATGGAAGATCTGAAGGCGGAATTTCTGAACTGCTGCTGCTATCATGATCGAGGTCGGAGCTCTCTGAGTCTGACGGAGCTCCGAATACAATAACAGAAAATAATATTAAGAAAAATACAAAAGAAACTAGAAGACCTCTCATTTCTCATAGATTTATGGCAATTAAGAAGTTAACGATTCAATTGGGTTGCAGATTTTGTCACCCTAATAATTGGATTATTGAAGAAAAAAAAATTAAAAATTCTAGGGTTTTCGACCTCTGCTGAGGATGAAGACAAGCGAGGAAATTTAGGCGCAATAGATTGACTATCTGGAAAACTGGAAGTTTCTACTTTCCGTTATTTGAAAGGCGCGGTAGTTGCTAAAAAGCGTCTACGTTGAAGGCTTTTGAGATGAAAACGGTACTGGAAAACGCTTTTGTTGGATAGACTTGTTAAGCTATTGAGTTTTGGTACGCTGCCTATAGTAACAGGAGGCATAACAAAATTCAGACAAATTTCGTAATCACGTTACCGAACTATCATGTTATATTTTAAATTTTTTTTAAGATGTAGTATTAGTATTAAGTACTACTCATACTCGTTAATTTTTAATTTTTAATAACGGATAGATTTTTATTTTTCCAATCATATTTTCGATTAGGGAATGAAAATTTGAAATTTATTCATGGTATGTTCTTAATTTTAGAATCCACATTTGATCAACTTCGTTCTATCACTAGTTGCCGAATCCTACTTCAATTTCAATTTGTTTTAGCTTTTTTCAGGCTTCAGTACTATTACTACTACTAAGAATGTGTATCTGTAATACTAGCAATACCAAAACCTCTGTTTGAAGCAGTCTGGTCTAGCAGCTGCATTTTCTGTACACATGCTTATAATTGCTTATATGCTAACCAATAGTTTGATTTATGCAAAATAGTGTAGTATAACTGGAGAGGTTTCTAGATCTTTCAATTACAGAGACATGTTGTTAATTACTTGATTGTTTACAAATCTATCCTCTTTCTCCAGTTAAAAAAGAGAAGTAGATCATGCTAAAACTGAAAAGCCTTGGCTTCTATAATCACTTGGTAGGTAATTAGCCAAGAGATCATGAAAGAAACAAAATGAATGTGATGGATGAATTAAGCTTCGTAAACTTTGCACTCCTCATCAGCAGGGTTTGTCTTGCAGAAATCCTCCAATGGGTCTCCGCTCCCTTCCACAGCCAAGCCTGGCCACTTGCTTGCTACCAGATGAGCCAAATCCACAACACGTTGGCTGCAAAATTTCAATAATAAATAAACAAAGTACTTAGACTCACAGAGGCAAAAGTTTGTTATGCACTTGAAGAAGTACAGCGCTACACGATTACCTGTATCCCCACTCATTGTCATACCAGGCCACCACCTTTACCATGTCATCTCCCATTACCATTGTCAATGAGGAGTCGATGGTGGAAGAAACATCGGTGAACATCTGAAGTCAACAGATACAAGAGGAGCATCGCACACGTCCAATATGCCTTTCAATGGTCCATCAGCGGCCTTTCTGAATGCAGCATTGATATCTTCAGCTGTAAGTCCTTTCTTCTCAACATTTATAACTAGGTCAACCACGGACACGTTAGGTGTGGGCACCCGAAGGGCAATGCCATTGAGCTTGCCCTTGAGCTGTGGAAGCACCAAAGACACAGCCTTAGCTGCACCTGTGCTTGTTGGTACTATGTTTAACGCTGCAGCTCTGGCTCGCCTCAAGTCCCGGTGTGATGCATCTAAAAGCCTCTGTAAGAAAAGCACACGAATCGTGTTTCTGAATTTTAGATAAAAAGTAATGCAATTGCACCTATCATATTGTCAATTCACATAGATGTCAAAAACACCAGGAGGAAAGTATTTTATGATTTTTTTTTTGCCATGCGATTACCTGGTCACCAGTATAAGAGTGGGTAGTTGTCATTGTTCCCTTCACAATACCAGTTTTTGCAAATGTATTAGTATTATTCACCGATAAGAAGTTGGATTTTGTGTTGTCCGTCTAGATTATTGTTCCTTGGTGATCAGAAAATAAGGAGATTTATTGAATTTCCCAGTGGGAGGTAAAGGTTAATGTTTTCGAAGAAATTGGATGCTTACCAAATTCTTCATCCAACACCTTCACAAAAGGAGCCAAACAGTTGGTGGTACAAGAAGCATTGCTGCATTTTGACAAATAATGAAGTTCAATCTTTTTGATCAATATGTAGATTGAATTGATAGATAAAATATACGCAACAACCGTTAAAATGTTTATGAACGGTTAATCTAATATTTTGAAGAGGTCCGGGTTATCACCTTACTATGTTAGAAACCTCATGGTAGTAATCCTGCTCATTCACACCAACAACATATGTTGGAATGTCAGCACCTTTTGCTGGAGCAGTGATAATGACTTTCTTTGCACCAGCTTGGATATGCTTCCCAGCTCCTGGTCCATCCACAAATCGACACCTGTTCCCTGCATAAAATTCAGCATGGCAATCTTTATGCAATTTTCTAAACTGCAAAACCAACTCCACAAAACGTTAGGAAAATCTTTTCATCAAGGGAAAACAGTTGATTAGTCGGACTTGAGTATTCTTGTATAGCTCATCAACAATAAAAAGACATTTCTTAGAATTCTAAATTCCTTTTAAAAGCAAGAGAAATGAAAGAACAAAGCCAATACTGTACTGTTACTTTAATGAGCACCATTTGATATGTAGTGTATCCCAAGGTCATATCCTACCCGGGAACATATAATCCTTTTTATACTTGGAAGGAGAGCTGAACCTAAAATAGGGTTTGAACTTATTCCAAAACATAAAAGAATCCCTTGAATTAGATATCTTTTGGTTTTCTTCCAAGTGTAAGTATCTTATAATTTGTTGTGGCAAACATAACTGCTATTGGTCTCCCAGTGTAAGATAAACTAACTTCATGACAGATCTAGCCGAAAATAAGAAGGATTATTACTAGAATAAATCTCAGGAAATGATGTTGATAAATACCTCAATAACGATGTCAATGCCAAGGTCAGCCCAAGGAAGCTTGAGAGGATCCCTAGTGGAGACAACTTGAATGGGCTTCCCATCAACACTAATGGTCTCCTTGTCCACAACTTTAACATCAGCCTTGAAGGTTCCAAGCATTGAGTCATACTTCAACAAGTGAGATGCCTGCATTTTAGGAATGCAGATTAGTTGTTTAATGTGCAGTTATTACAGTATTAATCTCTAACCTGACAAAATCTCTACAATCAGTAATGTTGAGTACCAACTCACATTCTTGACACCTGCACTGTCATTGACAACAAGAACTTCAAGTGGTGAGTACTTTCGTCCATGCCAGCAACGAAGGAAGTTCCTGCCAATGCGTCCAAAACCATTTATTGCCACCTTCAATTTGGCCACAGTTTCTCCCTTTACTGGGGTTGACCCTGCAGTCTTTTAGGCATAAAAACACAAATTAATGAATTACAGAGTCTAAGAAGAATTGGTGCTTAAAAAAATTTCATATGGTAATATTAAATGAATGACAAAGCATTTTGCAAGATGTTTGAGTTACTGTATGCATAAATGATCCTTCACACCACCGTCATAAGTTTTCTCAGCAGTTTGAATTTGAGAATTTATAAATGAAATATTCATCATGAATAACTGAAGAAACTGAAAAAGGCGATCCTAAAAGAAAAGGTTATATTCACCAGATTCATGTTATGTGCATGGATTGTGTCCTATTGAACTACATTGCTCACTTAAAAGGAAACATGCCATCCTACAAATCCAACAAATCTGTAAGCACTCTCATATAAATCATGTTTTTCAGTATATATTCCAATAACCTTGTGAATGGAATAATAATCAATCATTATCCTACAAGGTCTATAAGTAATGAGAATGTACTAAAACTTTTCAATTTGTCCAAGTCGGGGAATATGATGGGATTCTCCCAGAAATAGCAGAATTAGAAGATATGACACGTTCTTTTTAATTGCGAAAGCAAAACAGTTCCTGAAGTGGAAAGGTTTACTAGTTGATTTGTTTATACTGATTGCCAAGCAAACAAGGACCAATTTTTTGCTGGTTCTTGACATTTTTTCTCAGTATCGGAACAAATTAAAGTTCCTAGTTTTGTTGATAGAGAGATTCTGTTAACCAAGTATTACATGTTTTATTAAAACATGACTGAAGCAGCGTTACATGAATCAATGATCAATTAGTAATTTAAGAACATGTCAGTACCGTTGAGGTAAGTTGGGCAGCCACTGCATCAAAGAAAGAGGTTTCCCTTGAATTGGTAGCAAAGGTCACACATCCATTGGAGCGAAGACCAGAGAATTCATCTACTTCAAGCTTCTGCAAAGCCACAGAAGAAATTCAGTACATATCCTGGAGAATGAAAACTACAGGGCAAAAGAAAAGAAATTAAGAATTGGACCTTGGAGAAGGAATGTTGAGTAGCGAAGGAGTTGTAGAGGGAGGTTCTTGGATGGGATCCTTGTGTTAGTTGGGATTCTTGAAGAAGCAAGAGCTGCATGAGTACTTGCCATGGCTTGGCCACAACTAACTAACTAATTAAAACTAGTACAACAACTAGCTCCCTCCCTTCATATACGCTTGTTGTCAGTACATGTGAATAGTAAGGATGATGTTTTCATTGCCAAAATCTAAAGCAGAAATTATGGTTGTAATTGAGTTAAAAGAATGAGTGGTGAGGATGCTGCACCAAAGATTTGACACGAGATAAGATCATATGGTAACCAATATTAAATGAAATTCAAGGCTAAAAAACGGTTCACCCATTACTCATATTCCTTGTATGCCCCTGCATTTTTTTTGAGAATGACCCCTTGATGTATTATTAT
This sequence comes from Cinchona pubescens, assembly GCA_025175665.1. Classification (NCBI taxonomy): domain Eukaryota; kingdom Viridiplantae; phylum Streptophyta; class Magnoliopsida; order Gentianales; family Rubiaceae; genus Cinchona; species Cinchona pubescens. The sequence continues at coordinate 1,127,347 of JANKKI010000233.1, forward strand.
TTGCTACCACAAATTTTCATGTAAGCATACTCTAGCTGAATGAGGATGTGGTAAAATTGACGGATAAGTGGCCTGCATACAAGGGTTAAAAGGTCCCCACCTCCTCTCACCCCCAAGACAAAGTCCACATCCTATCCTGCTTGTTTTTTCTCCATATGGTCTGGTGTTTTTCTAGGCTGGATCATGCATTTGCTAAGAGCCAAAGAGTCTCAGCTGATGGATTTTTTTGGAGACTAATGTGAGCCACAGCAAGATACGGAATTTTAGTGCCCAAATGGAGTGAATTGTCATTGTACAATCAATGATTAGCATTTGTATTGCTTTTGTACTGATTACAAAAATTAACCTCATCATCTTAACCACAGGGGGAAGATGCATAAAACCAACGTGATTAGCTGGGCAACGAATTGACAGTTATCCACAAGTAACACAACCCTGCAGCCAAAGAACCCAAATGCTAAACTAAAGCGCCTGTTTAACCATAGTGGATCATTTCATTATCCACTATACAGTCTCAGAATAAAATACTCAAGCAAGCATTTATCTTATTAAAGCAACCTTCTTCAAGCATAAAATGTAACATTCAGAGATCACAACCACTGTCATCTTGCATTTTTTCCCAGGAAAATCAGAAAATGAAGATCAAAGTATTATTTCTTAGCCCAGTTCTCAAGAGTATGGCAAATTTACCACAATTGCGAAAGAGCAGATTTCTCAGACGACAGCCTAAGACTCTAAATACAAAATAAGAAGGTTTTCACATACAGTTCTAATTTCATAAGAAAACAGAATGAAATAAGAATCTTATATAAGAGCTTCAACTTCATCTGAGTTCACATCTGCTTCATTTGGGGTATTTTCTGGTCGTAGCTGACTTGAAACATCATCTATAGCAGAGTTCAGTTGTGCAATCTTCTCTGACAGTTTCTTCCGCTGTTTCTGGAGACAAATCACAGTGCAACTGAATCACAGAAGGTACAATATGTAGAAATACAATAACAACCAGCTGTTTTCAATTCTTCACAAGTCTGCAGAACTAGTTAAGCTTGATTACAAGTTAAAGTGCCGATTCAGCTTTCCACTTAGCACATAGGATAAGCAACATTGGCAAACCAACATGCTGACATAAGGGGATAAGAAGTCCTTGATCACCTGGTGATCTTATCAATCTTGATGATCCAAAAGGCACGCGTGAATATTGTGGATGCTTAGGCAATAACTAATTCATCTTGTCAAAAAAATTTAAGTACATTACCAAGGTGAGCCAGTATATAGGATCAGCTGACGTAGGCAGAGTGTGTAATAGGCAAAAAATGATGAAATTTAAACATGGTATAGCTATCTACAGGCATACCTACCCCTATACATCTTTCCCCGGGGGGACCCCATTGCCACAGCAATCGCGAAGAGAAAGAAAGGTAAAGGATCCTTCTTTGATCAAAACATCAAGGAGGAAAGATGATTTGGATACAAACTGTAAAGAAACTGCTTACCTCCAAAGCTTTGTCTTCATCATATATGAATTTTGGCAATTTTCTCATTAGATCCTTTTTGTCAGTTCCAGCTAGGGCATTGCTGATCTGAAAATGGGGAAAAACTTTGTTTACATAAATTAACAGAATTTACTATCAGTTTCCTCCTCCACAGTCATCAATAATCTTTACATAAGATCAAGTGATATATGGCTAGTTTTCCAGATAAACCATTTGAGTGAGCAAAAGTACAGTAGCATCAATTTAGTTTACCACCTGAGGTGCATACACACAACCAAGTGTCCCCATAACTAATCCTCCCAAAATGAAGCCACCAACAAAGAGGTTCCCAGCACTTGACCTTCCGTCATCGCTGCCATTAGACAAGAGACAACTCCATTAATTATAAAGTGAAATACCATCTACATGCCAAAAAAAGTAGGAAAGACATGAGAACAGTATTAGTTCTTATAATTCAACCCATTTTCACTTTAATCCCACACCTGCAACTGTAAGTGTCAACTTCACTTTCATCCTATGCTTTCTATTAGAACTTACTCCAATTTGCACAATTGTGATATTTTCTCACGCCCATTTTTAAATAAATGAAAGAATCTGACGATTGTAAGATAAAATCTCAACGTTAATTATTATGTTATTTTGGTGAGAGCCCTAGTCACCAAGATCAGAAAAGTTCCAATTTTTTTCCAAATTCAACTTCAAAGGATATGGTATAACTTACATGTAAATGTCGAGCTACAAGTATCAATAACTCAAAGTGATGAAAGGACCATAGGCAACAAAAAGCAATCAAAGCTATCTGATGTACGTAAGACTGTTATGCGAGGTTAATGAATACCAATTGTACCATACCCATAGCCTGCACGAACAGTCAGCCTTCCTTTAGAGATGTATGATTTCCCTGTATGTGTCAGGCCAAAGGACAATTTGATGGGAACCGCATTCCCAATACACTGCTCTACTGCCTTCAGAGAAGAGCCTAAAACATTGAAGGAGTTCAGAAAGTTGCAACGAACACCCTCAAAATAATCAAAAAAAGGGAGCAAGCAAAATACCAGCTAAAGATGATGCACTAGTACATTTATCAAGAGAGCCTTGTAAGCCTCACAAATCACATAAATTGCCTATTCACTGGTCCCATAAGAATAAAATATGCTTTTTTCTGACAGATGTCTCAGTTTATATATAAATAGAACCAAATAGATCTTAAAGCCGAAACTTTAAGTATCTAATTTAAATTACATCTAAAGATTGTCTTTAGACTTTTTTTTTCCCCAGTACACAACGATCCCGAGGCTCAAAAAACATAGGAAAATAATATCCCAGATGTCAAGTCTCCAGCATTCTTAACATATTATGCTGGATAAAGGCTTCAACACTTTCAAAATTAAGAGTACTTTGCTTATTCTTCATCACATACCCAAGTAGTATCCATATGACCTGCACGGACATAACTCACAAGTACCTCCATGTTTATCTCGTTCAGAATGATCTGAGGATATTATGATGTGCCTCAAGTCACTCCATCTAACACCTCAGAAGTCAGGGGCACCTTAGTTCATATCTCTGTGCAACTTAAATTAGTCTTTTGCACCCCATTGGGTAGCTACACTTGTCCAAAAAAAGGCGTAAAACCATGGGCATTCAATAAAGTAATACCCACTAGGTAATCATGTCCATTAGTATGCAAAAATGACCTATAGTGTCACAATGCACATGGACACAACCATTGCAAGGCCCCTAATTGGTTGGCTAATCTTGCATTCATCAACACTAATAATAGGTCAAGTACATTTCAACTTTCACTTTCCACTCTCTAAGTCTCCACACCACAATGTTTTGTCATCCTATTTCTCTAGTTATAACTGCCCAAAATTGATGATCTCATAACAGATGGAAGTGCTTTAGACAGTCACAAACCTAGTTATTTCCCAGTTGATCATTACAGACATTATGAGAAATCCATTTTTCAAAAACATAGTTGTGATAGATCATTTGATTTGTTACATTTACTTTAAGAAAACATAGCAGCTCAAACAGCAGATTTATAGTAAGATTTTCGTTTTGAATCACATATTATGGATTGCTATAACATGATATTTTCGGAATCCAATTCTCTCAATTTAATCAACCTGTTTTGATTCTAGAAAACGCATGATTCCCAATTCAATAATAAAATACATCGAATTGTTGAACATAAGCTTGTCCCTCCATCTTTAATCCTCATTTTTTCAGCTAAGCCAAAAATTAGACAATATTTCACTGAAGCCACATCAATCCAAAGTCAATTGCTTGGCATAATAAAGATAGAATGCAAAAAGGGGTTCAAGTACAAGTTCGTTGGGACCTACCAAAACTCAAAAAAAGAAATCTTTTTTTTTCTTTTTCTTTTGATTTCTGCTTTGCAATACAGCCCCATTAAACATTGAACAATACAAGATACACAGAAAGAAATCAGATTTTCTCTTGTAGGAGTTACATGCATGCAGATCAACGGAAAATGATAATGGGATCGAGGAAGATGATGACAAAGTACAAACCTGATGATGGGTTCTTGGACAATACCAAGGAACTTGAAAGAGCTGTCATGGCGGCGGATAGCTTTCAGAGAGAGAGAGAAAGAGTGTGTGTGTGTGTGTGTGAAACAGAAGGGACGGTGAGAGACAGCCCGAGAAAATAAAGCTCGCAAGTATGCTTACTGCTAGCGCGATTTATTTCTTGTAATTTTTCGTTTCTGGTTTCGATGAGATCGATGTTGGCAAACATAGTTAACCACGAACAAAATATTCAAGGGGAACCTCAACTTTTTTTTTCACCACCAAGTAGCAAGAAAATTATTATGATTAAACAATTGAATTTGCTAGATTTTTAAGATTATTATTATTATTATTTTTTTAATAATAGGAATTAAAAAAAGAAAAGAAAAAGAACAAGAAAAAGAAAAGAAATGGCCGACCAACATGTAACATGTCGTATAACTGTTTTAGTTGGACATCTTTCTTCACCTACTTTATGATAGGCCTCATGAATTACAGTAAGAATTGATAAACCAAATACATTGGGCTTGCGAGAAGCCCAATTTCATTGGCCTACATCTTTTTCAACTACATTACAAATTTAATTTGGAGCACTTTTTTTTCCCCCCAAGATCCAGCTACGTTCAGGCTGGCCCATCAAGACCCTTTCGCGTGGTGCCATTGGACAGATTAGTCTTGTAGATCGGATGGATAGTTTAACCAATTAATCTAAACATCATAATTTATTGGAATTCTAATTCTATAATTTCTTTTTTAAAGAATTATTCTCTTAATTTAAAAAATTTGTAATGTACTGTATAAATATTTAAAGTACAAGAGAATAATTTTCTAAAAGAAATTATAAAATTTTCTCATAATTTACTTTGTACTAGTATTAGATTAGATACCATGCATGTACGTTAGACATGTCTGCTGACACAATAATATTGGAAACCTATGGACTTGACGTTTTCGCGGAAATGAGGGAACTGCTATTAAGGGAATAGATTTGCAATTCATTTTAACTAAATGACAAATATTCCGATTGAAGAAATTATTCAACACAAGTATAATTTATTTACTTGGATTACATGCTTTGGTTAGACTAAACCATCTTGATGGATCCATTTCTAAATGATTGATGAGGAAGAAAGAGAAAATGCTTATAATCAAAGCATTTGGCAGCATTTAAAATAAAACAAGAATTTGAACAAATTAATACTATCATGATATCGTTCCACCAAAAGGAACAAACAACAATATTTAATGTACGGACGCAGCACAGCTCACTCAATGCTAATTATAAGGCATCCCACAAGTCAAAGCCTTGTATTTTATTCAGACAGACAATTACCTAATTTAAGTATCCACATGGTTACAACTAATTATTTTTTGTTGAATTTGTGCATATAATACATGTTTCGTCTTGAAGTCTTCATAAATCTGTTCTGGCTTCAAAGGGGGAAAAAAAAAAAAAAAGTAATTCTATCTACCCTACAATTTATTTAAAAAAAATAATAATAAAAATGTATGAGCTTCATGATGACAGCCAACAATTTATGTATGTGTGGTCAATTGCTTGCTCATATGATGATTCTTCTGTTATGAGGTCATTAAGTTTTTCCCAATTGGTACAAAATGATGTAGACCATCCAACAAAAAGGTTCGCCTCATTGGCAGGAAAGAACTCCACATTTTCGCATGATATCAAACTCGAGTACGACTTTGATTGATTTAAACGATTATGCTACTAGTAGAAGGTAACAATTAATGTACTACAACTAATAACTATTTTACTCCTAATCATTTTCAATTATCTATTTAGACTCATCAAACAAGACTCTCGCATATAAAAAAGAATGATTAATAATAACGGTTGAATTATTCATAATTTTGGAAATTTTTATTTTTTTAAATAATTTGTTTATAAATAATTTAATGAATATACTATTTACACCATAAAAAAAATATCAATCCGTGTAGTATTTTTTTGAGTATTGAATTTCTTTATTGCCCAGTGGAAAAAAAATAAATTACAAGGTCGTCTTTTGTGGTTTGATTAATATTTACGTTATTTTTTTTTTATAATTTTCAAATCTATAATATGACTCCTTATAGTTTGAGAGTAAAGTGAAATCATTAAATATTTCATTAAGTGACCGTTAAAATGTTAAAAAAATTTAATTCTAAGGGTTATTTTAGTTATTTAAATCTTTTTAATCAAGGTTAATTATATATTTGAATATAAAACACAACCTCTTACTTCTAAAAAAGGAATTTTTTGGACAGTAAAGAGATATTAGGTTTAGGAGTATTTTGGACATTTTGTATTAGTTATTTAACTTTCCATCCATCCTAAAAAAAATCCAAATCACAAAGAGATGGATGTTTGAAAATTATAAACGAGTAACGTAAACATTAGTCAAATTTATAATTTTTATAATTAAATAAATAAATTAAAAAAAAAAAAAACCCCCGAAATGGTCGGTTTTTTGTTAGTAGTGGTTTCCCCACGAGCCATGACTATAGGCTAAAGTGCAATTTCCAGGCTCAACAACTTAAAGCGTTAGCCGGCAGCACATCTACTTGCAGGCAGCATATAGTATATTAGTATTTGTACTACAGAACCAAAGCCCCCTTTACTATTCTTGTTTAATAACCTCTTCAATGGCTTCCTCCATGGCACATTGATCCATCATGATGCTTTACTGGACTCCACGAATCTCCAGACGCTAAAATTATCCTAGAGACAGCTGCAAATCAAGAAAAATGGGTGTCACATTTGAATACTAAGTTTTTAGCGTCTGGGTTGTGACTAAACTCTCGGAAACCCCATCAGAGTTTTAAGTATTTGTTTATTCAGAGGTTTTAAGGTTGTGGGTTTTGCTAGAGTTACTTAAAAAGATCATATTTTTCTTTTTCTTTTTTTTTTTGTCTTGTGGAAAGTGTAAATGGTAGTGATTGACAAGCTTTGACTTGGTACACTAGATCATGGCTAGGCGTCATGGATGGCAACTTCCTGCTCACACGTTTCAGGTGGCCTCTTAAACAGCAACTCATCTACCTTTTGATTGGAATGGGAATTTGCTAAAAAAAATGTAGTCTTGTTTGGGGGTGGAGTGAGTTGTGGTGGAATGGGGGAGCTTTTGACTCATTTCTTTCTGAAGTAGTAAACTTTCTTGACTCTTTGAGATCATGCAATGTAGGTTTTCTTGTTGATGTTATTTTCGTTTTGTACTCCTTGTTGTATATTTTGTTTAAATTTTATTGCTTAATTGAAGTATGATGCCATTGCTCCCTTGTTTGTTTACAGCTTTTCTGTAAAATCTCCTCTTTCCCCCCTTTTTTTGGCCTTATAGGTGGAATACTCTTTCCTTCCCCCACCACTTGGGTAACAGAATCCTTGGGTGTTTGTTCTCTTTTTCATGCTTTTAACAATTTTTTTTTAAATATGTATTTCACTTCGTGGCGGAGTTTTAGGGGTGAAATTCAATTTATAGGGTCTTTTTCAGCTTATCATAAATGAACATCGCCTCAATGAAGTATGAATACTTTTCTGACTATGACTTTTTGATCCTGACGCGGTTAGAATATAGTGATGAAACCTACAAGATATCTAGTGTAAGTGCCAGTCTTGACAAGGATCAAGTTTGAGCAAATCCCACATCTAGATTGATTAGAAAGAGAGACAATGTGCTGATTTTCATTGTAAGATGATTTTGTCATAATCACGAGTTCTTTTGTGCTTCTTGGGTTGTAGCCAGGCCTGAAGAATTTTTTACTGTCATAGGGTTCTGGCATTGCCTCATCTTACTCTGAGTGGTAGTTGGCTCTGCATTTCTGCTGACATTCCTTGATTCTTGTCCTCCTGGTGATCTGGCCTTTCTTGTCCATCGTTTTACTTGAGCTTGTTCAGATAGTATTGTTTGAGATTGGTTATGTATTGTCCAATGTTGTAGCCCTATCATAATATCCTATAGCATTTTGTCCGTTACAAAATCTACCATTGTGATTAAATGACTTCTGCTCTTCAATTTTAATAGTGAGTTCAGTAATATCTTTAATTCATTTTGGGGTCTATTTGTAATATATGAGTTCACAATTTCATGTTCTTTTGTAAAGTCGTTACATGGTTCGGTATAATTATTTCCCCAACTGCATTGTCTCTTGGCTCAAAAGGCTGCATTCTCACCATCAAATTCATTCCTTTTAGGTGGTGGCCATAACTGTTTTCTTTGTGCTGTCTGTTGCTTTCTATGCCTTTTTGGCTCCTTTTCTTGGGAAGGACATCTATGAATACATAGCCATTGGTATTTATTCCTTTTTGGTGAGTGGTACAGGGCCTCTTCATTTTGTATCTTTGAGATAATGCCAACTCTTTCTCGTTAGTTGTTCCTTTCTTATTTGTGTGATTGTCATTTCAGGCACTCTGTGTGTTTATACTTTATGTTAGATGCACAGCTATTGATCCTGCTGATCCAGGGATTCTCATTGAACCTGACAAGACATTGACTCATAGGTCACAGAACAATTCTGAGTTGCCTGGTTAGTTCTTTAATTGTCATTTAATCGGCCAATTATAAACCCAAAAAGCAAGTATGCGATCTGATTTAGTGGCCAATTGTATACTTGAACAAATGTTAGAACATGAGAACCAAGTTTCATAAGAACCAAGCAATTATCAGAATTCTCTTTCACTTAAAATGGGTATGCAGGAAAAACTTAAATTCGTTATGCATTGTCTGCTGCTGCTGAATCCATTCTTTCAGTATTCTATAAAGGAGATGAATTATAACTGTAACTTTTGTTGACTTACTGGAGTCTCATCAGGTAATTTATCATTTACAGAGGAGCCAAACAAGTTAGGATTGAACAATGGAGGAAAATCAGAACAATATCGCACAAGTTTCTGTTCAACACTCGGAGGGCTCTTTTGTGGTTTTCTTGTGAAGGCTGACTGTCGCAAAGATGAAGACCATTTACAGGAGCCAAATGGGGAGGAAGAGGCTTTGTTCTGCACATTGTGCAATGCTGAGGTATGAGAAAATGTTTATTATGTGTACAAGGTTTATAAACATCATTATAAATGCTTATATATGAAAAGTGGGGATATAGAAAGCAGGAGTATAACCATGAGTGCTGTTCTTAGAGAGAATTACAGACTTTCATAGGACATTTTTTTTTGGATTAAAGTATTTGTTTAATTGTGTGCATGGTCTATTTAACATTTTTTTGAAATATTTTAGTAAATTACAACAGCAGATTCTCCTGAAGTTTGTTGCTTGTAAGGACTCTTTTGAGTTTTGGTAGCTATATAGCATCCTCACAAGTTTTTATAGTTCCAAAATTATGTCTTGGTCAGTGAAGGCTATAGTAATTGAAAAATGCCGATATTTTTGTACAATTCAGCCTTTGTTAACACTAGCAAGGGAGGTTAGTGTGACATACCCAAAAATACTCCTATATATTCTAAAATGGAAGTGGGAATTGACTACATGATTTGATTCCTCAAAGCCCTTGAATTATCTTTTACCTTCTAAAGAGCTGCAATTTTTTCTGTAAGGTTTGAAATCATATGCCCTGGATCCAGAACATTCAGGACAGTTTTTCTCTTTTGCAGGTTCGAAAATTCAGTAAACATTGCCGCAGTTGTGACAAATGTGTTGATGGATTTGATCATCATTGCCGGGTTGGTTTGAAGTTCGAGTTTATCACATTATTAGAATCCATATTCTCATTTTGTTGGGCTTACGTATTAAGGTAAATGTTTTCCAATCTATTTCGGAGTAGAGAATTGACAATGTATGATGTTTAAAGCAATACAAGTATCAATCCTTAGGGGAATATATAACCTAACCAGTTGATATCCAAGTTTTTTTTATTGCATACCAAGGATGTTTCCTCGTAGCATACTAGCTTTAATTGCATTTCTCATTCAGCACCTCTGCTATGCAAAACTCGTTGCAACACTTATAAGATTGTTTTTCCTCTGTATTATGCATATAATTTTGATGCATTGCTATGACTTATGCAGTGGTTAAATAATTGTGTCGGAAGGAAAAACTACATCACTTTTGTGTGCCTAATGGCAGCAAGCCTTGTCTGGGTAAGCTCTTATACGGATTATTTCATTTTCGAATTCTCTGTTATCTTCCCCTATGACTTTGTCTTATTATGACTTTCTCTTATTCCTAACTTTTAGTTCTTGATGAGTTGTTTTGCTTCAGCTTGCTTTTGAGTGTGCGGTGGGCATTATGGTCCTTGCAGTTCGTTGCTTTGCTGATAAAAATGCTGCAGAACATCAGATTACTGATAGGCTTGGTGATGGATTCTCTCGACCCCCATTTGCCACTGTAGTGGTATAAATTGTTTTACTTCAAATACAAAAGTTTGTTGTTAATATTACTTGTGGAACTCTTTTGTTCCAGTGTTATACATTACCTATATTAATTGTCAAAATTGATCAGCTTATCGCTGTGCATTTGTGGTTTGCCTTCTGCTCTATCTGGGCTACTGCATTTCCAAAGAGTGCAGTGCTAATGAAAGAGAGAGGTTTCCATAAAATACTGCATGTGTTGGCAATACCAAACTGTCGGGAGCAGCGTGCGCAATATTCTTATGAACTTGGTGCTAGTCTAGTTTGCATCTGTTGTAAATCAATATTTTTTCCCATAGTATAAGTTCAACCCCATGCAATTTATGAGATTTTGTTTCTCTTTTTGGATTTTCCTTTCAGGCACTCTGCACTGCTGTTTCTTTTCTTGCAACCACTGTGCCTTTGGGTGAACTGTTTTTTTTCCACATGATTTTAATTAGAAAGGTTATTTGTTCTCTCTCTCTCTCTCTCTGTGTGTGTGTGTGTGTGTGTGGTAACATCATTTGGTAACATCATAACCTTTTCTACAGGGTATTACTACGTACGAGTATGTCGTTGCTATGAGGACCCAGAGTGAACCTCCTGGACCCTCAGTTGATGGAGAAGAGCAGCAGAGTTTGCCATCAACACCAACAAGCTCTGCTGTGACTGCAGTCAGTGGTAGAAGTTCTCTTGGAAAGGGCTTGCAGTATAAAGGTGCTTGGTGCACCCCTCCTAGAATCTTTATGGATCATCAGGTACTGTTGTCTCTTTAATATTCCATTTTTATGCAACATATATTTAAAAGTTCTTTTTCCTTTTCTTTTATATCATTTGTCTTCTTCTGGAATCTCCAAGTCCAATAGGCAAGGAATATGGATTGACATTCTTCTGTTCCTTGTGTCTCATATACAGGATGGAAATTATCCCTCATCTAGAGCCAGGGCGCTTACCATCCACAGTTGATCCTGATGCATTACAAGCTGATAGGGGGAAAAAGGTAGCCCAGCGTCCAGTGCGAATTAGTGCGTGGAAACTTGCTAAACTAGATTCAAACGAGGCAATTAAAGCTGGTGCCAAGGCTAGAGCTTCTTCATCCGTCCTTCGTCCAGTAAGCTCTAGACATCATCAGTACGATGGTGATCATTTGTCTAGTGCCAATATGAGTGGTAAAAGCAGTCCAACCAGTACAAATCAAGGATTTTATGAAAGGAATGCTAGAGCAGGGACATCAAGGTTATCTTCCACCAAGAGCTCATATCCACCAAGTCGTGCAAGCAGAGAAGATATTGAAACCTATGGTCACAGCATTAGTAATTTAAGCAGTCCACTTGCAGCAAATCTCACTCCTTCACCATTGGGTCCTGAATCTTCAAACAGAGACCACTTTAACCCAACATATATATCCTCAGCAGAACAACTTTGTCTCCTTTGTCAGTGAAAGCAAGTGATGTGAATGAGGGTAATGTTCGAAATAATCTGAATCAGAACCCAACGAGGAAAAGCAATCCTGGTATTGCAGAAAACCCGAAGAGTTCAGTATATTGGGATCAGGAAGCTGGGCGGTTTGTGTCTGCAGCAACAAGAAATACTGGTTCTTCTTCCTCCCAGGTTTCTGGAACAGAACTGACATATACAGGCCAATCCATTTTCTTTGGCGGTCCACTGGTGAATGAGCAGTTAGGTAGAGGGACAAGAAGCAGCAACACAATGGGAGCTGGACTGCAACAAAGCTCCGCATCTACTTCTTCATATCTGCAGGGTAGATCACAGCGGGGAGGTCAGCTTCCTGTGTTCGTTCCAAGCGATTACCAGCAGAACCAGTTTTCTTCTAGGTTTCAATGAGATTTGGAAATGAGATACTGATTTATTTGGTAAAAAAAATATATAGAATTACGTCTCCAGTTCCTTTTTTTCTTTTTCTTTTTCCCCAGCTTTCTTCCTCTTTCTTTTTCCCCCTCAACTTAACTATTTTTGTTTTGGCGATCTACCCCAGCCATTAATATGTTAGCATACACAGTTTTTGCTATCTAACATGCTTAAATAAGATTACTTTGAAAGCCCTTTTGAGTTGTAAAACAAAGATAAAATCAGAAAGATACATAGGTTAAGGTTACACTGGTGTTCAGGATTTGAAAGAAGTTAGCTAGCTTTCTTTTTATGGTGGTTAATTGTAGTAATATAGAGCATTCATTCTGATTTCATCACGACTATCTACATTTTTTTGTTTTAATCAGCCTGGTGAAAGCCGGTAATCTGTTTCTGAAATGAAGAAGTTTGTACACGCATGAAGTCAGATATGTTTATAAACCAAGTTTGATACTTTATGTTATCAGTGTTGGACCAATTATTATTACTATCATTATTCATATTGAAAGATAAAACATTTTTGAATCCCATAATACTACTATTAGTGTTAACCATTGAATATAAATTGATGCTAAAACAAATCATTAATCTTTCATTTAAACTGTTCAAATACCTAAACAATATTTGGTAGTTTAAGGAGTCGGATCTACTCTACATTAGCTTTTCACTTGGACGAGGTGGAGATGCCCAATGCTCTTACATTCACACATTTCTATTTCTCCAAACCATGTCGTATATACACTTCTCCCCGGCTTTAATTAATAAAACTACAAACATATGATATCTACTCTCGTATTATCATTTGTTTCCATCCGTACAATCCGGTTCAGTACCGTTACCATTGATTCAACAAACTCCATCGGACCGGCTTCTCCTGTTCAGAAACCATTTCACTTTTATCAAAGCAAAAACTAAAAAAAGAAAAAAGGAATGGGACTTCTTTCTTCATCAAGAATTTCCCTGACCTGAAATCCTCGGTTTGCATTTGTTGTGGGGTTACCATAACTCAGCAACAAATGAGCTTCTGTTTCACATAAATTTAATTATATCCTCAAACTCAAGGGGGCATTATAATTAACAGAAAATGGCGGGAGGTCGTCCTGGGAGGGATCTGAATGCCACACCTACCTGGGCTGTTGCATTAGTCTCTGCTGTCATCATTCTTATCTCTATAATATTGGAGAAAGTTCTTCATGGAATTGGGAAGGTCATTTTTTTTCTTTTACGGGTTTTATATTTTTTCTTTGGCTTCTTTTTCTGCTTTCTGTTCCGTGTTTAAGTGCAGCATTACGATCATTCACACAAATAGTTGTAACCTTAACAGAAATCTGTCAAAAAGAGGAATTGGGATTTTCTATGTGCAATTTAATGTATTGTTATGTTTGGTATGTGAACATTTTCTGGCACTTCCCATCACTTTACATGAGTATGATCCATTTTGGTTTAGATGCCTGTGTGATGAATTCTATATTCCTATTAACTAACGTTTATTTACACCAGAAACAAAGTCCTTCCAAACGATGGACTGGATGGTGCATGATAATGCTCCTTACTTCTTCGATTTATAAGCCATTGGTAAAATATTGTTCGAGTTTTGAGTCAATATACAGGAAATAGTTGAAGGATATAGAGCTTTTTATTCATCATTTACTTATTTATTTGTTTTGCTTACTCTCATGCAAAGATCATGTTCCTATTAATGTAACACGTTAAATTGTAATGGAATTCATGTTCATCATGGTTTCCACTGTGTTACTTGTGTTTCTACTCACCTTAGATGCGAAGCAAGGCTTTTGAATCTCCTACTGTTTTCTCAGTTATGTTGCTGATTTTTTTCAGACTTTTGAAAGGAAACGCAAGAAAGCTCTTGGTGAAGCTCTGGAGAAAATTAAAGGAGGTAAGAACTTTAACTTGGACGACTTTAATTAAATAAACACAGCATTGCCCTTGTAAAGGAGGGTTTTCTCAACTTGATTTTTTTTAATGGTCTCTTAGTGGTTTATCTTTCTCTTTCTGATTTTTTCTTTCAGAGCTTATGGTTCTAGGATTTATTTCCCTAATTCTGACATTTGGCTCATCAAAACTACATAGCCAAAGTCTGTATTCCTGAAAAGGTTGCAAACACTATGTTACCATGCCCCTTGCACGAAGCATTACTACCTAAAAAAATCTATTCTCCTCCGCCAGCTGAGGGAGAACATCATAGAAGGCTCCTATGGAATGAACATAGGTTTTTGGCAGCCGACTCTCAAGCAACCGAATGCCAAAAAGTAAGAATCCTGTCTTCTACTTTTCAAATTTCCCGGAAATAAAAAACAAGATGCAACGTCTAATCGTAGCTACTTGAGAATTTTTCATTACATGTATTAACATAGTAACATCCTAGTTTGTAATCTCCAGGTAATAAGTGAATCTTGTTTGGTTAGATAGAATTGGACAAACAACAGAGAATGCTCAACTAGAGCAATTGCCCAGCAAAGGACCAGCTCACCTTACTGGAATATTTCAAGGATGCCATCCTCAAGTTGAGGAAGACTGCTTAACATTCCATTCCAGTGCATGCCATTTTAAAGACCAAAAAATAACTTCAGTTTCAGAAAAAATAAAAACCTATTGCTATGATTCTTAAAGCCAAAGTCGGAGTTTTTGAGTTATTATATATTTCCAATGTCAAAAACAGCAAGTATCATAGTATACTAAATTTTATTAAAGTGAAGAGAATAGTAGCGTCACATATTTTCCAGAATGAATTTCCACTATATGCATTTTGGCTTAACTTGCTAAAGTAGGTCACCAACTGAGCCATTGGAATAGCATAATATACAACTTGTGAATTTCCTGGTGATAAGATGCTTAGTTGAGCTTAACCATATCTGTTTGAGAGTCCCCTTTAGAAAAGAAAGAAACCAGAGGGTATCACTTGTAGCAGGCAGCAGGTTTTTCATTTCTCTACTGTATTTACGATTATCGATTCTCCATAATCTCCACAGTTCTTT
This sequence comes from Cinchona pubescens, assembly GCA_025175665.1. NCBI lineage: Eukaryota > Viridiplantae > Streptophyta > Magnoliopsida > Gentianales > Rubiaceae > Cinchona > Cinchona pubescens. The sequence continues at coordinate 1,142,576 of JANKKI010000233.1, forward strand.
GAATATTTATTAGAACACCAATTGTGCACCGATGGATATCCTTCCATTGGACTGAAATAGACGAGATTTTTCATGTCAGGGGCATGTACCTGTTATATCTATAGCAATGGATTACATCAGCTACACATCTTCATATTTTTCTTGGCTGTGTTCCATGTTATTTTTGGTGCCTTGACAATGACTCTTGGAAGATTAAAGGTGGGATTTCTCTTAGTGATTTCATTATATAGTAAGGTTTCATAATATTGGCAGAAAAAGTAGCATACGAGTAGGAGAAAAATTAAAAATTGTCTGGAGAATAATTTAACTTGCTTGGCTGAGCACAACTCCTCTCTTATCATAAGATTGGAGTCGCCAATACAGACTCTATTTTATTGCGCTGTGTCTTCATCCTATTTGATCTTCACTAAGTTGTTTGTCTATGATGCTCTGATGCATAGACTCGTGGGTGGAAGGAATGGGAACGAGAAACAATTCGTGACAATGAACTATCCAATGGTATTGTCTGATTGTTACATGTTTAATTTTCTGTGTATCTATGCATGTACTATTTTACAAATCACAATGCATCAATGGTTGGTTAACTTTGACATGCTGAACTCCACATGCCTGGATAAAGCAAGTGCTGTCAGATTAAGGATGATGCATTAAGTACTCTCACACTAAGATTGTGTGCTTTTACTGTGCAGATAGTTCAAGATTCAGGCTTACACATGAGACATCATTTGTTAGAGGCAATACCAGTTTCATGACCAAAACCCCCATACTGTTCTATCCTGTAAGAATGATTAATGTCTTTTTCTGGTTCACTTGGTTGTTTCCATCTTGCATTGGAAGAAGAAGAATGCCACAAAGTTGCACAGTTTTTGTTAAAATTCCCTGCTCATTATAACTTGATCCTTTCAATTCTGTAACTGAACTGATATTTATTCTTGAGCCCTATATTCTAGTAACTCCCAGTACCGAGTGCTTTGAGTATCCCATAGTTAATTGCCATGATTAATTTCAGTTTCCCCATATGGGTTTCTGACAATGGCCTTATGTTACCTTGAAAATGATAATAACTTCAGCTGCAAAATTCCATATATTGGAACTTGAAAGTTCCAGTGCCTTTTTTGACTATCACATCATGTATAACTAAGCATGATTTTGGAATTTTGGTAGACAAAATAAAATCAGAAGAAACTCAGCAAGTTAAGAATGAGACCCATTCAGAGTTAACTGTTTTAAATTGAGCATTAACCTCAATTCAACAGCTTATTGAGTACCTGCTTTCTAAGCTTATCTGATAAGATCACCACAGGTTGCACGACCTAGTATAGTTGAAGAAGGTCTACTTTTCATCAAATTCCTTAGTTTGGCTTGATGGTTCACAAGTTCAACCCTTTCAGGTATGCTTTTACCGACAATTTTTTAGGTCTGTTCGTAAAGCTGACTACTTGACCATGCGCCACGGTTTTGTCTCAGTGAGTTTCTTAAGATCCAGAACTTCAAAGTTCTTATAAATGCACGATTTCTGTGTCATGCAGAAGAATACGTACGACTTCTCTATGCTGAGTATTTTCTTCTTTAGGTCCATTTGGCTCCTGGAAGTAAGTTTGACTTTCAAAAACGTACATCAGAAGGTCATTAGAAGATGACTTCAAGGTTGTTGTGGGAATCAGGTATGCAGCTTTCCTTTTTAAGAGCTATAATCCATGTTTCATCATAGATATTTTGCCTTGGCATCATATTTCAATGAGCAACAAATCCTCCCCATCTCACTTTTTGCCTTGTCGTACTTCTAGTCCAATATTATGGGCTTCTGCCGTGATCTTTCTGCTACTCAATGTACATGGTGGGTTTTCGTTTCCACTTTTTGACATTATATGCTGTTTAGATGAAGTTATAGAAATATATTGGATGAAACGTTCACATCCATTCCATTTATTTCATTTCTTTCAGGATGGATGGTTATGATCTGGCTGTCTATAATGCCTCTGGTGGTAAGAAGCGTTGCTTAATATCTATGTGTCCTTCTTCCTTCTCCAAACCCCATAATAAAGGAAAACAGGAAAAAGAAAACAGATGAAAAAACTAATAGCTTTTATTGGTTGAAGGCCATCTTAGCAGTTGGTACGAAGCTTCAGGCAATCATAACGCAGATGGCAGTTGAAATCCAAGAAAGACATGCAGTAGTCCAAGGCATACCTCTTGTTCAAGTATCAGACGGACATTTTTGGTTCAGCCGGCCTCAGCTTATCCTACATCTTATCCATTTTACCCTCTTCCAGGTATCGAACTACTGGATTTCTTCTTCAACCATAAAAGCCTTGCTTTTCATCATAAATCCTTTCCTACCTTTAGTATCTTATTATTATATTACGGGCATTGTGAGGACACTCTAACCAGTTGGTTTTTCCGTCTTTCATGTCAGAATGCGTTTGAGATAACGTATTTCATTTGGATAACGGTAATGAATGTCTCTTCTCTACTTTTTATCATCCTTGTCCACAGTTTGTGGAATCAACTAGATAAAATATTGTTTCTCCTGCTGCAGTATGAATTTGGCTTGCATTCTTGCTTTCACGATGACCTCAAACTTTCCATTATGAGAGTTGTTATTGGGTAAGTAATGGCTGACAGTGGGCATGGAAGCAACACCAATGGAACTGTCACTTTTCCACTATTACATGCCATCTTGTTAGGAATTTCCAGCTATTTCGTTGGCAATTCATCTTTACATGGACATGCAATCATGAGAGAAATAAGAAACAAGAAGTTATGCCATAGATCATTCTGTATTTGCATAGATGCATTATCTACAGTTGTTATTCTGTGTCAAGTAATAAGGTAATTTGTTCGAGCAGGGTACTTGTCCAAGTATTGTGCAGCTACATCACACTTCCCCTTTATGCTCTTGTTACACAGGTCAGTCTTCTTCATGATCAATTTTACTATTGAACTCTCACCATGTGTTGCATATTTGAGAATCTCAGGCCTTTCTTATGGAATTTTTCTGTCCTCTCACGGAATTGTAGTCCAAATGTTAATATCTCTGTTGTGTTTTTGGCATTCTTATGTTTTTGGCATTCTTAGATGGGTTCAAATATCAAGAAATCCATTTTCGACGAACAAACTCTAACAAGGCTCTCTCGAAATGGACTATGACTGCGAAAAAGAAAAACAATGTGAAGCTTGGTACGCCTCAAAGTCAAGATCAGACGATGGGAGGGAGCCCGGGTGGATCACCAGGAAATTCCCCAAAACATCATCCTGGACAATCAGGCTTGGAGATGAGTAGTTTGGAGTCGCGGACACCCGGACAGACAGCAGCTAACATTACTGCCACTGTGGACATTCCCGGTGAAAATCAGCTTCCTCATAATAGTGTGTCACACTCTGGTAACCATGAGGTCCGAGACCTACTGACCGGCCCCATGATTTAAAGCAACAGGAGTAAAAGAATGTAATCCTGTATATTAGAGGCATTCATGATGCAGGCCAGTAGGGACCTCGACCCCTCTTATTGTTGATGCTTTGGAAGAGGAAAAAGAACGAATGCAGTTCTGTATGAGCTTTAGAGTTTTTCTACCATATTCTAACATGTTGAGGATGATGTTTGTGGTGCTGTATAGATGAGCCATTTAAATCCAATCATGCAATTGGTTCTATTGCCTCATTTTCAGGTGAAAAAACAGTTGCCTTTGTAATTTGGAGTTGAATGAGAATGTGAATGTCCCTATTAAGCCTCCATCCCAATGATTGCACAGGATTTACGTTTGTATCTTCCTCTTATAAAGTCTGTAAGCACCAATTCATTGAGGGAGGCAATGGTTCAACACCTGTACTTTGTCTCTCCCCCCCACCCCCAAGTGTATAAGAGACACTGTCTCTCATATCATCTCAAAAAGATTTAATTTTTGTGATTGCCTTTGATACAGCTCTCAAACATCAAATGCTTGTGTAATCTGAAATTTGTGACTTTATTGGACATTATTTAGCAAATATTTGTCATATTTCACTGTTAAATATGCAAGTTTAAAATTGGTTGAAAAGTAATTTTGTGTTAAATGTGAGTGAAATTTATTTTATTTTCCTCAAATCTATTGTGTATGTTACTTTAACCCAAAATTAGAAGCAAATCAAATCAAACGGTCATATGACCCCCAAAAATAGAAAGCGTAAATTAGATAAAAAGATTTTTTGAATTAAAGTCTTTATGAAAAATAAGAATTGTATAGTGTACCATAAAAATTTTAATAAATTAATGGTTCATCAAGTCTGATAATAGTAAGTCTTCCACAAAAGCTACTAAAAATTAGATTAAGGTTAAAGTATGCTAGTATTTTGGTTATTTTTTAACAAATATTTATAAACTTTTTCTCTGAGAGAAACGAGAAAAGAAAAAAAAAATTACTAGCCTATAAGAGACAATCTAATTATTAGAATTTTTTTTTTTTTTTTTTTTTGGGGGTTAAGAAAGAGACAATCTAATTATAATCTGGAATTTATTGGTCAACTAATGTCTAATGTAATCTGGCGCAATATAGCAGAAAACCTTCACTAAAGGGCGCACTTTAGCACAGTCATTAGCTTCGCTTTACATAGCTCTCTCTCAGTCAGTCGGAGAAAAAAAAAAAAAAGAAAAGAACTAGTGATACTCTTATCGGTAACTGCGCAAGACCTAAAACGGCGACGTAATCCGCCCAGATCTGGGTGATCATCGGAAAACAGAAAAGAAGAAAACCCGCAAAGATGAGGGCCACTGGTGGTGGTGGTTGTAATCGAGTATTATTATCGATTTTATTTGCTATAAGCTTTTCAGTACTGTCGGCGGCACCCGTGTTTTCCGATCTAGTCATCTCCAAGCTTGATCGACGGGTATGCGTCCGGACCCTCTCTCCCTCGAAAATTATGTCTTCTTTTTTTTTTTTCAGTATCGGAAACACTAGGGTTTAGGGCTTAGTTAGTATTGGGTTTAATTTTTATAATTAAGCTGTAATTTTTGCGAGCTGCAGGTCGATTTGACATCACAGAATGTCCGCTCCTTTACTGCGCTCAAGGTTCAGTATTCATTTAGTATTCATTTTGCTTTTCTTGGATTTCATTTAGTATTATTTTTGTTTTACTGAGAAATCATATTTGATCAGGTGGAAAATACTGGGGTTGATAGTGTGTCAGAGATTTTGCTCCCCTTCCCCGATCACCAGGCTAAAAATTTGGCCTTTTTTATCGCAACTATTGTTGAAGAGAAAGGGAAATCAAAAACTTATTCTAATTCACTTCCTATTAACGTTGTTAACCCTGAAGGGATGCCCCCATCGTTGATTTGGTATTCAGTATCCCTACCCAAGGAATTGGGCAAAGGGGAACGGCTGTCTTTGGAGATCAGGGCAGTCTTCACCCATACACTGCGCCCGTTCCCTGAGAAGATCACTCAAGCTGATATCCAGCTTGTAGTGATCCAGGATAGTGCTTATTATCTCTCTCCTTACACTGTCAAGGCACAGTCACTTACTGTTAAGTTGCCCGAGCCAAAGGTTGAATCATATACTAAACTTGAGAATACAAAGCTTTCCGGTTCAGAAATCAAGTACGGGCCTTATGAGAATCTTTCGCCTTTCTCGTACACTCCTATTGTGGTTCATTTTGTTAGCAACGGACCTTTTGCTGTTGTTCCAAAGAGTTGGTGAGAGAGATTGAGATCTCCCATTGGGGTAATGTGCAAATCACTGAGCATTATAGCATAATCCATGCTGGTGCTCAGAGCGTTGGAGAGTTTTCAAGGTATTCTTAGTTTTCTCTTTTTCTACGTATTGTCCTCAGCTGTAGTCTCGAAGCTTTACCTTTTGTCATGTTCGAACATCACAGGCTAGACTACCAGGCTCGACCTCATCTAAGAGGTGCATCAGCAGTCAGTCATCTTACTGCCAAATTTCCCCCTAGGGCTCACTCTGTGTATTATAGAGATGAAATTGGCAATATCTCAACATCTAATTTGTGGAGTGATTCAACTAAGGTTGTAATGTAGCCATACTTAAAGCAAGATTTTTTTTTTTTTTTTTTTGGGGATTGTTTGACTGATCCTAGTTTTTGTTCTCTCCAATTGCAGACCCTGCTTGAAATTGAACCCAGGTATCCAATGTTTGGTGGCTGGAAAACTTCTTTTACGATTGGGTATGTAGCTTGCCACTTCATGACTTCTTGTTTCAGTCTGAGGGAAGGCGTTTTCTTAACATCTCTTTTGGTTCTCCAATAAATGAATTGGTCATTGACAATCTCACTGTGAAGGTATTTCTGTTGTGAAACTTCTGTTGTGGTTCTCCAATAAATGACTCTGGAATCCACATTTGTTGGTGCATGTTGTGATATACTTTTCTGTTTCATGAGCTTATGGTTCCTTTTTTCTGCAGTATTTACAGTTATGAACTGCATTAAGGTTCCATTTGCGACGTTGGTAATTTCGAGTGCAACTTTCTTTGTTGTAGGTTGTTTTACCAGAGGGTTCGAAAGACATAACTGTTTCCATTCCATTTCCTGTCAAACAGTGGCAAGAGGTATGGTTGATTTGCAGGTCTATCATACATGTATGCTTTTTATGGTTTATACCATTTCTACCTCCGTCTGCTTCTTATTGTCATTATGGCTTTTTTCAGTTGAAGTTTTCCCATTTAGATATGGTTGGCACTCCTAGACCAGTAGTTGTGTTGGAAAAGACAAATGTCGCACCAGAGCATAATCAATATTTTCAGGTAATATTTTACTATTATTGCTGGGACAGTCGTACATTCAATTGTAAAATTCAAAAAGACAAGATTAAGCTACAGACCCAAGTTCATTACTCAAATTTTCAAGTTTGTTTTGGATTGCCAATTTACTATGGTTTTTGCACAGCCTGTGCTTAAAGGTTAAGGATTGTAACTTGTAGACAGCATCCAGCCGTGGGTGATTTTTGTTTTAGATAGAGGAAGTGTGACAAATGTGGCTAGCCCTTTTTGATTTGAGGGCTTGAGGGGAAATGGTTAGATAAAGGATAGAAAGTACAAAAATAATTTTGCTTTGTTATTTTTAAAATCTTGATGTTAGGGTGCCTCGTTCTCGTCTGTCAGTGCTGTGGTTAAGGGTCATGAGAACATTAGTGTTTTTGATCGAGGAAACAGCATCTTATGCGGTAGACCTTTATGAGCTTGTCAGACATAATTCCTGCAAATTTGCCAGGTGGTGTGTGACGCATTTCATGTAATTTTTCATGTTTTATGTCACTCAACCAATTTTGGAGTGTCAAAATTTTGTTCTCTATTTTTCCCTTTTTACAGGTCCATTACAGATTCAGCAACCTTTCCTTGTTTCGGGAGCCGTTGATGTTAATCTCTGGGTTTTTCTTCTTTTTCATTGCTTGCATAATATACATGCATGCTGACTTGACAATCTCGAAGACTTCAGCGTCTTATGTGGCGAAATTGCAATGGGATGAGGTAGGATGATATATATGCTTATTTTAACCCATGAATACAATGGATACTTGAAGCTTTGATTTCCATAATTTAGGTACAAACTGCTATTCAGCAGTTCCAGAGTATTATGAACAGATGTCTGGCAATCCATGATAAGCTGGAAGCATCACTGCGTGATCTCTCTCGGACAGGTGATGCTCAAGCTTGCAAAGCAGCACGCAAAGCTGCTGATAGTTCACTGAAAGTAAACAGCTTTCCAGGGAGTTGAAGCCTTTATTAGCTTTCTTGCAGTCTTCTCCACAGGCTGCTCAGATTCTACACAAGGTCATTATCATCTATGTGCTTTTGTGTCTGAAGCTGAATGACCTAGTTTTTACTGATTGAAGCACTTGATGAAGGCCCTTTTTGATCAAATAATCTAGGAGGAAATGGTCTTACATCTTAGTTGTGTATAGTCCAAGCTCTTCCCTTGATACATTTTAGTGTGCTTGCTGTTTCTGTAGGTGGATGAACTGGTGGTCAAAGAGAAAGAACTCCAGGAAAAGCTTATGTTGAAGCACACTACAGTGGTTGATGCGTTCGAGAAAAAGTCTGGTGGACGGGACACTGAGAGTCGCGTGGCTACAATCCAGCAGAAAATCACAGCCTTGAGACAGGAAGTTGATGATCTTCTTGAAGTGATTGATGAAATTTAATCGTTTGGAGAAGTTACAAATGTCTGAAGTGGTTCTCCACCCCTTCCCCCCACCCCCAACAAAAAACTTGAAAATCTTTCTGGTGGTCGCATCACAGAAGTTTTGCTGTAACTCGGCACAATATGCTTGATAGACAGAGGCAAACATGTTACTTTTATAGTCGGAGGAAGCTATGGCTGCCAAGTTGTCTAACCAGATAATTTTACCAGACAATAATTACTTATTTGAACTTTTTTTATGTGTTTTTGGATTCGTGCATGAAATCATTACCGCTTTACTGTGAGTGATACAGTGGCAACTCCCTCTTGGGCATATGAAAACTTGTGAAGGACTTTGGCCGACGGCATAATGGGGCAGTAATACTCAGAGAATGAGGAAAGAAGGGCGGGGGGATGATGGTATGTATCCCAATCCAGTCAATTGGTTTTTAAATAGCAAATGCTTATTTTTGGTGCCATTTTTATAATGGAAAGGCCATTCATGCATGTGTGCTGCTAGTAATTCATAAATGCCAAAGTATTATTTTTACAATAACTAGCTGAGGAGGTGAAGATATGGATGATGACAGCTAGCCAGAAGAAAACCTTTAAAATGTTTTTACTCGAGTAAGAACAGAAGAAAAGAACGCAGCAATAATTATAATAATAAATAAAAAGCAGCAATGCACATGCTGCCTTTGGTATGTTGTTTGGGCCGAATTGGTTTGGGGCACAAAAATCGGTCTAGACAAAGATCGGCCCAATTACAGGGATTCGGAGGGTAGTTTGAATGATTGATTCGCTGTTGAAGCAGAAACCCTTTTATCAACCAAAACAAAGAAAGTGAGAAAAGAAAAGGCTAAAAAAGCCCGTTGAGACAGTTGTTAGAGTTATTATCTGTTTGGTGGGTGGAGTAGAAGTTAGAAGAGAAAATCGAGACGACGGAGAGAGTAAATGGAGACGTCAATTAGGTACGGCGGAGATTCAAAAGCTCTAAGAATTCATGCAAAGGAGAAGTTACCCATCGATTCCAAAACTCACTTGCAGGTACCCAACCCCAACCCCATCCCCAAACACCACTCCCCTCCCTCTCTAAGCTCTTTTGTCCTTTATTAATTCAGGTATGCTTTGTTGGAGTAACTAATATTTAGGTTCAAGGAGAGCTGGACACTAGGCTTGGAGCTCCTACTTACTTCACTGCTATGATTAGACATTTTTATCCCCAGGTATGTATGTTCCTTCCACTATTTTTTTTATTTTTATTTTTTTTGTTTCCTCTCTTTCTTTATCATTATTAATGTTGATTATTAAGAATGTGCCTGATTCAATTTACACTACAATGAATTTGGTATTTTACATTTCGGGTGATGGGATTTTTTTTTTTTGGGGTTTCAATTCATTATTACCACTATAATTAATATAGGTTTCAGCAAGTCTTGGGCTTAATCTGAAATAATACAGGCAGGATAAGGTTCATTATACAGCTCTAGATGTGCTAAGAAGACCTTTCCAGTCACCGCTAATGGCTTCTTTAACTTTCACATTAAGGGCCACTGTGATGTCGACCAGGAATTTAGACAGGTCACACTCTTCTCCTTCCTTTTCAATAGTGCCTTTGTGAGTGTGTGTGATTTTCCATGTTAGCGAGTCACCACTTATCCTTTTCTCCAATTTATTCTTAAACAGCAAAATCGAATTTTGAGATTTCTACATTTAACCCATTTTTCACTATGCTCCAACAATTTTAGACTTCATTTAATCACTTGATAAAAAGTTCTTTTTCCCTAACTTCCCCCCCTTCTTCTTTTTGGAATCTTCAAGTAGTTTACAATGACTTTATTTTGTTTCTGCTTAATTTGACATCGCACTGAAAGCACATGTCAAGTGAGAAAAATTTAGAGCCTAATTTTTCACCCTCTTCATGGTTTCCTTCTGTTGCTGGCACATTGTACTACTTTAACAGAGAAAGTCAAGCGGGGCAGCTGAATTTTCTTGGATCATTTTCAACTTCAAAAAAGACCAAGATGTCAGGCTCAAAGTTGGTTTTGAAGTCTTTGACAAGGTAATCATGTTTCATTTTCTGCTTTTAGCCCATTCGGTAACGCTTTCTCTCCCACATCAGATTAAGAAACAAGGTAGAGCAACTGCTAGTGCCATTGATTCAAAGCATAATTGTGTAAATTTTGAAGCCCCTCTGAAAGTGGTGGTTTCGGTATTTAGGCTAATCTATTGAAAGAAAAGCAATATGTTGTACTCTGAAAGTGGTGGTTTTTGTATTTATCTTTTAAAATAGGGATTTTTGTTGGCCTTTTTAGGTTTTCCTGCATCCCCAAGTTGTTCTTCATGCCTTTGGACCTTTACTTTCTTCTATCCATTTTTTTTTTTTTTAATTTTCTTTGGCTGATATAAATCACTTGAGAATGCAAGAGACGCTTGAGCAAAGCCTAGACAACAAAAGTAAGGATGCTACACCTTATTTTTAAGCATTTCAGAATGTCTTGCTGAGACCTTGATGCTACACCTTATTTTTAAACATTTCAGAATGTCTTGCTGAGACCTTTTGATGATACCAAAACTGAATGTGGAGCAAACACGTGGCAAGTTGAAACGACCAATTTAAGGTTAATTTGACTGCGTACGATTAAGAATGTGCAGGTAGCTTAGATAGTATAGCAAATAGGTTAGATAGATCGACCAATCATGTAAATAGATTGGTCATATTGCTTGGATGATTGAGCAGTTTAATTAACTTGACCGACCTATAGCTTAGCAAGCATATAGATTAATCTCTATAAATAGGTTATTTACCCTCCAATTGTAAACAACTCGAACAAGCCATTTTGGCCCTAAATAAAATACACACTTTCTCTCTCCAAAATTCTCTCTCTCTCTCTCTCTAGATGCATCCCTGCGTCATCACCTTGGTAGATGTTGCAACTTTTTACGAGAAGAAAAAACAAAGCCAGGTTTGCTATTGGAACATATTTTGAAGAATTCCTATCACTCATCTGTTTAGATTTTACAGTTATTTTCTCTTATTGTAAAATTAATGTCTCGACTCGTATTAATTGGTTGCTTTAAAAATACTTGCACAGTTTTGTTGTGCATCCTTTATATGATCTTACCTCACTTATTCCCTACCCAGTTTGTATGCCTATTGTTTTAATCGACTTATTTTTCCTTCTTTCTCTGCTATTTTTTCAGGTTCCATACATGCAGATTAGAGAAAACAACTGGACAATCAATGCTGATATTAATGGCAAGTGGAATCTAAGATATGACTTGTGAGAGGAGTAGGATGTTGTTCGTCAAAAGAGGAGAAATTTTCCCATTTTGTTGAATTCTGATTTGTAAGATACTGAGATGACATTTCAGGGTATGAATGGTGCTTAGCACTAGAATGCTTTCAGATGTTACAATTCCATGAAATATGTTATCTTAATATTACGATCCATTCATTTCCACAACTTCTAATACCTTATTTTTGTCATGTAGCTGAATTGTTCTCTATGAATTTTGCGTTGACACGGATGCCACATGGGTTTTACATATAAAGTGAACACCACTTTTCTTTATATAGCCCGTTGCTAATATTATCATCTATCCAGATGCCTGTTTCTATTTGACGCTTCCATTATTGTCTGCTTTCTGTTTGGATTCTCATTCTTTTTGAGTCAATGGTAAAATTGTTGGCTTTCATGGGAGGGAAATGGTGACAGGAATTTGCTGTTGTGGAAGGGCACTGCAGCATCATTATGGGCCAGGTCAAATATCTTATTGTTCTTTTTAGGTTGTCCCAAAATAATCTTTATTTGTTATATGCAAACGTCATTTCTTCCATTTAAATATTTATACTACTGGAAAAAAAATAAAAAAAAAAAATTTCCAGGTGTTGCACTGCCTTTTTAAGTTTCACTTAACTGTTTCATTATTCAGTAGAAGTGATAATATTTTCAATAAAAGTGTATATTTGGTTATGATAAATGAAGTTTAGGAGCTTTGGTAGTGTGCTGTGGAACTACACAATTGAGCAGTAGGTATGAAGCCTTCCAGGTTTTCACACAAACTGGAGTTTAATAAACTTTCGAACTGGAACACGGTGATGATTCAGAGCCGAGTTGCTTGATGAAATGCTTCCCCCAGAGAGATACTCTATCCTGGAATTAAAACGACGACGGTTATCTTTTAGCAATTGGAAACCAGAGGATGCGGTGAAGGGTTTCAAAGTTTTACCAAAAGTCTTGATCCTTTGGAAAGCGGTAAAAGCAGATTCATTTAAATATGCAGCTTCAGTTGTTGCCTGTACTTATTTGGGTTTGTATCAATGCTTGGGATCCAAATCATGACTTTGGTTGAAAAACTTGGTTTGGCTTCTAAAGTCTCAGTTTCAAACACATTTACGGGCAGGCATGCTCTCAACAAGTAAGAAATGCTTTGGATACAAATCATGGCTCCGGTGGACACTAGCCATCCCCAAAATAAGGATACTTATACTTTATAGTGTTGGAGAAGATTACATAGAAGATACAGGAGACAGGATATTACAGATATGAAAGTGATTTTCTTCAGCCAAGGACGAGCACCAACAAGCGGGAAGGTAGCAGTGTCCTGTCCTTCCATTTGGTTGGAGACCTCTGTAAAAATGTTTATTGATGCTGCCTTGTCCTTACATTTGATTTACATGTTTCTTTGGCTAAAAATGGTAGGACAATAAATACACTTAACTAGTTTGGCATCATCATGAGCAAAAAATGAAACAGATACTATATAGAAGAACACGATTTCTCTGTTACTTGGTGAATTTGATATCTGGATTTCTGATTGCCTTCAGCCACATGTCTGCCATTACTCGTGAGGAAGTGCTCCACAGTATATCCTGTCCCTTGGTGGCCTGACGCTTACCCTTTTTCCCTGCCTTTCCAAACCCATATGCTACTAGCCACTGCATGGCAGTCAGCCTCTGCTTCTCAGAATCCCAGTGAGTTTTTCTTCCTCCAGTCCTGGCTTTTAAGCCTCCAACATGCAAACTTTTCACTTTGAACATCTTTTCCTCATCATATTTGCCAGGTTTTGCGTCGACAGAATTTGAATGGATAAGTGCTATCATAGGACCTCCAACTGCCTCGTATTGCCTCAGGGGATCCCGCTAACTGGACAACTACTGAAATTATTAGGCCTGCTGAATCACCATCCTCGTGATCAGGAGAACTTCCCAGGGCCCTGGTTCTTATCCAATCCTCGAGTGGAATTGCAGAAGCCAGCAGGAGATTACTTTGTTCACCACTTAACTTTGCAGTAAGTGGGGAAACATCAAATGGAGCTTCTTCTTCGGCTATATCAGCCTGAATTTTTAAAGCTTCAACAGCCATGACCTCCAGCTTCTGCATAGAAAATGCCAGAATCTCATCAACCATGACTGGATCTTCAGTCAAATTCCATATTCCCGTTGAAATCCTTTCCTTCCTTCCCGTGCTCATTGCAGTTACCATGGACTTAACAGAAGCAATCGTACGAGCAGCACTCGAACTGGCTCCTTCTTTGTTCCTTCCTTGGATAATTGCAGAAGCAATTCCTTCAAAAGCTATCTGTTCTGCTGTTTTGCCTATAAGTTCATCCATAGGCATCAAAGACAAAATTTCAGAACCAAGTTCATCAAGTCCCATAGCTGCCATTCTCTGAAATAACTCAAATCCATTTGTTGCTTTGGATGGAAGAATCACTGGTTTCGAAATCTGCATTGCCAATTTTGGAGTGTCGTTTCTGGCAACTTCAGTATCCAGAGGATTCATGGCTGCCAAGTAGCCCCCATTTCTTGTCTGAACTATGCAGCCTAATCCCTTTCCAAGATCAGGTATATAGGCCTTAGATTCAGCTTCTTCGGAGTCTCCATCTCCTTCCAACTTCAGTTGAGGGATTTCATGATCTTGAAGCTTTAGTTCATTGCTTTTTGAAACCTCTAGCATTTGGAGAAACTCCCTCGTTACGGTTTCTTCTTCTGCATCTAACTTTTGTGATTCAGTTTCTTCATCTGTTTTCTCCGGATTTTCCTCTACCATCATTGATTCAAGAGCTTTTATCTGCTGAGCAATTGAATCGAGCTCAGTCAATCTTGTGAGGTGGAATTGTTCATGGACAATTTCTTTTACTACCTAGAGCACTCGAGACTGACCTTTTCTCAGAGTTCTCTTCAGACAGTGCTTCATCTTCAGTTCCATCTCTGTCTTGGATCTCCACTCCTTTATCCACAACTTCAAAATCTGGGAGATCATCCTCCACCTTTGCATCTGGAACATCAGACTTCTGAGGAGGTGGAGAAGCCGGAGGTGGAGGAGCTGGTTCATCAAGATTCAGGTCATCAATATCTTGAAGGTCTGCTCTTGTTCCTCCCTGTGAAGGAGTACAGCCTTCTGATCTGCTGGACAACCTGGGGCTAGGGACACTGAAGGATGATTTTGACTGTTTACGTGCAATTGAAGATGAGTAGTTCTTGCTTTTTACTGATTTTTGACCCTCAGCCTGACTGTAAATCCCAATACCACCATCTTTCTCCATAATCTGAAATCCCAATTTCAGAACAATTTCTCCACCCTTGGCTTTACCTGAAAGGTTAAAACTGGTGTCCCATTGCTTAACCCGAGTACCTTCAAAGCTCTTCTGTCTATGGAGTCCAGAATCAGCCGACTTAAATCCACAGTACTTTTATCCGAAATCAAGTTCTCCAGCGTCAACTGCAAACACATAGATCAAGAAAGGACGGGGTTCGAATTTCATGTGTGTTCCACTTCCAGGGGTGAAATACACATGGCACCTTATAAATAAGGTCTCTTCAAAATCAGCTGCTCCCTGTTGAACTCGGGAGGGCATGGTCTGCACTGCTCCGTCCTTGGTTTCTTTCTTCCTAACGCAAACAGAAAGGCGAAGCCCGTTCATGGAAGCCGGGAGGCCCTGAACTGTAACAACTTCAACAGAGAACAAACAGCTCAGCTTCTGCATACCAATGTGGGAGAGGGCTCGAATTGGCTTCCAACTCCAGAGCCCTTTCTTGTCTGAAGTATCAGCTGCCTTAACATCATCCGACCTCTTGAAATGGTCTTTCTTGGGAATTCTTTCATTCTGATCATCTTCCTGATCAGCAGAATCAAGCTTTGGGCGAGAACGCCAGCAGGGAGACAGGGACATGCGCCTGGATCGAGGCTTTGGATTGAGTTGTTTGTTGTTGTCATCATTCTTGAAGTCGTCCTCAGCAGAGGAGAGTGGAGGAACTACTGAGTTTCTGGGGAGAACAAGAGAGGCAGTCCTACGGGGAGTTGTTGTTGTTGTTGATGATGATGAAGAAGTGTGGGAATGGTAGAGGGACTGGCTCAGTGCTTCAAGTTCTTCCAAGAGTTGAGTATTGGAATTTCTTTTGCCTGTTGTGTATTCTGCAGCTGCCATGATTAAGCTGTAAGTACTAACAATACCAGTTTTCGGAAGAAGAAGTATAAGTTGCCAGTAGTACTATATGCTAATAATACAAAGATGTGATGAATGGGATGTTGGATGATGTTAAAATTTTAAAAGAAAAGACAAAGATGTAGTCCCTTCCAGTAGTTTGGTTGGAATTCGTTTGGGTGAAGGCCTTGAGGCCAAGAAACGTCCATCCAAGATTATTCATCATCATCACTTCCAGAAGCAGTACACGGATTTTTCTCAACCATGAATTTCTATGGTGTTAATATGTGATGGATAAGGCAATAGCGTTGCACGCACCCAAACACAATAGACCAAGCAAAATAGCTTCTCTCCGGACCCGCCAACTCTACCCAAAGTTTGTAATCATTTTTATTTAAGAAAATACTCAGATGCACAGGATTTACTCAAAATAGGTGATAGTCGGTTCCTCGCCCGTTAATAATGTTTAATCAATTTGGAAAAAAAAATATATTATTCAAAACATTACACAATCTAATACTGTAAACTAAGGAGATATTTGGTGTACAAGTATGTGCAAGGGCGTAGACAGACAGGGGCAATGCATCCCCTATATTTGGAGAAAATAGAATACTATAGGATAATTTTGAGATACATGTATTTTACTCTCTTAATGTTTTGAAAATTTTGCACTATTACCCCTATATCAAAACTTTAGTTTCGTGAGAGGAAAGAATAAGTATCAAAATTAATGATATTGATACCTGGCATTGTTTGTTTTGATCATTATAGAAATCATTATGTAGGAATGAAAATGTTAGAAAATATCTATTTTTCTTTTCCAGTTGTGACTTAAATTTGAAATTAATTAACATAATGATTCTTTGTTCAAACTAAACAAATAAAAGAGAATAATATAAACTCATGCTATATTATAATTTCTATTTCAATACGTGAATATAAACCAAACATCACCTGAGTCCACTGTTAATCCAAAATTTTCAACCAAAAAAAATTAATTGATGTTATATATATATATTAAAAGAGCAAATGGTCACATGGACCACGAGGTGGTCGAGTAACTAGCCCATTTCTTGGCAAAGTGGTCTCACGACCGCTAAATCACTTGTACACACGTTAGTCAACAAATATGCATAATGGCAAAACGTGCATGTTGATGAACCCACTACTAACAGGCTTGCAGGGCAGGATTCCTTTTGGGGGGCTGGGGTGGGGAGGAGGAAAGCAACTCTATATATAGAGATCAAATGCACAAGAAAGAGTTAGAGGAAAAAAGAGGCCAATTAGAGAGGCGGGGAGAAGGTAAACACAGTAGACCAAACAAAGAGTATTGCAATGACAAACGAGGAAAAAGTTTGGTTTTCAGGGTAAGTACGACCCTATTCGGTGAATGACTCACTAAACAAAGTTTGGTTTTCAGTATGACAAATACTTAGATATGGAAAATATTTAGGTAGATTTATTTTTTGACTTTACCTGTAAATTTTATGGTCAGAATTAAATTTAAATTTTTTTTACTTACATCAGCTGATGTTATAGATTCCGTAAGGTTTAATCCACACCACAACGTCTAATCGTGGATCCAAGATAGATCCGGTCTTTGACCCCACTTGTAAACCTGTAGATTAAACTTTAAAAAATTTATGACATTATCTTATGTAAACAAGATTTTTTAAATTTTAATCCTGACCACAGGACTGGGTCAAAGATCAGATTTATCTAAGTATTTTTCTTTCAGTATATGTGCATAACAGTAACTTAGTTGATTTACTCGTCACATGCGCACACATGGTTATAACCAAATAAATCTTTACTGCAATATTTCTTTTATGTCCAAATAATTTAGAATTTAGATAATTTCAAAGTCATAATTATACTTAATTATTCTGAGCATATCAGGACTTTACAATTAATTTCACTCAATCATAAGTTAACAATTCAAAATAGTCCTTGTGTCCGTTTATACCTTTGTAGCATTTTAGTGGCTATTATTATCTTCTTTTTTATTTTTTTAAAAGTATTTAGTGGCTATTATTGCCACCCAAGTATTTAAGATACTAAATCAAATCAATTGGTTTTGGGACTCTAAATTGATTTTAGTGTCTTATTTTGTCAAATTTATCTTTCAAGCAATTAAATTAAATTAATTGACTTTAGTACCATAAAATTAACTTTAGTGCCTTATTTGCCTCTTAAATTATTTAAGATACAAAATTAAATCAATTAGTTTTAGTACCTTAAAGTTGATTCTAGTGCCTTATTTTATCAAACTAGAGCTGTCTAGGAGCACGTGCTTTGCATGTTTAAAAATACTAATTGTTTAAATTTTGTGGCTATAAATTAAAAAAATAAAGTATGTTTGGAGATGATAACTGTTTCGCTTTTTAGTTGACTTAATTTTCGCTTATATAATTTCTATTTTAACATTTAACTAAACCAAAGAATTTTTTGTAGTTCATATGACTTTAGAGAAATATTTGTTCATAGGTGATTTTTACACATTTTGTTTAGATATACTTTGTTAGAAATATAAGAGATTTAGTTAGTTTAATAGTTCAAATAATTTTATAAACTCTAAATAATTGTGTCTTGTGAATAACACATTTACTTTATAATTTTTAAAATAAAAATCTATTTTCTAGATTAAGAATTATTGAAATATTCTACAATGAGTTCATTAGTACTCTATTTAACTTAAAAAAATAAGAAAGTTTAAAGTATCACCAAAATATAGCACAATGTGTGGTATGAAATATATTAGAGTTTATTATTATATCCATTTTATAAGTTTAGTAATCAAAGAGGGTATGAGTCTTGAAAATGTTGACAATTTATAGCGTTTATTGCAATCCTTTATTCTATTCAATTATTTAAATTCTATCCTAACCACTTTGGATTTATCACATACATTAAAATATTTGATTATTCTTGAATATATATACATATTTTTGAACCAACTTGATGAAGGAATCATTCGTGTGCAAAAACTAAATAACAATTTCTAGTTTCTGAAATAAAATCTCTCTTAAATATATAGCTTACACAAGTATAGGTATTATATATATCATGAAAATAAGAAAAAAGTGAAAAATAATCTGTCATCATTTAGCAATTTATGGTGTAAAATTTAGTGATTAATTCACTATATTAAAATTACAATCTGTATAGTAGTAAATTAAAAAGTAGATATTTAGTATTATAAATTTTATTTGATAGAATAAGATAAACAATATATAGTTGCAGTGGCTATCAACTTGTATAGTAATAAATTCAAAAGTAACAATAAATAAATTAATTTAGTATTTAACTTTTATTAGACAAAATACACTTTAGTTAAAATCTAATTAGTAACTAATTTGATATCCCTATTTTTAGTATGTTATTTATACGATTACTAATATTCAACAATAGATATTTACGCATAGAAAGACAATAACTAATTTTTATGTGAGGATAATAATTATCTATTAAGAATTTTCTTTAATATAATTTAGGAATTCTATTTGATTATAGGAAAAATTGTAATTTAGATTAAATATATATTAAATATTCAATGTATGAAAAGGAAACTAAAGCAAAGTAAGAATTTTTAGATAAGGGTTATGTTATTTTAAGAAAAATAAAATAGGTATGGACCACATTTTTCACCCTCTTTCTTACTCATCAAATCAATATTACCATAATCGAAAAGATGGGTTTTACATTATACTCCTATTTGTTTTTTAAAAAACTGCACAAAAATCAAAATCTTATTTAAAGAAGATACATAAAAAATTAAATTTGATTGAAATAAATTACTTTCTAAAGATAAAATAAAATTAAAATTGGCGAAATAAATGTGAAAACATTGACAATATTCATAAAGGATAATGTCTTTGCTAATTCAAGATTAGCTAGTCTTGAGGATTTTAAGCAAATTTTGTGTCTCCTTTGTTCTTTTATTTTTTCTTATTTTTGTGTCAAAAATAGAAAAAAATTTTAGACTTATTCTCTTAAAAGAATCCAAAAGTTTTATACGGGATTTGTCCTACTTTTTTATTTAAAAATAATTCCTACTATTATTTAACTTAATTCCTAATTCTAAAAAAGTTTTATCATGATACTTGTATAATTTCTAAAATTCATCCTTGAAAAATAGATACCAAATAGAACTCTCTATTTTGTATAAAAATTTTATTTTAATAGTAAAGTAATCATTAAAATTGAAATTATATTTTAAAGAAAAATCATCTACAAAACCACAAATTTAGAGCCACATGCCAAAGCCACTCTACGTGGCAAAATCATATCAAATCATGAACTCCAAATTTGTGTATCCTTAATTGGTCAAATTTTGTTCATTCTATTTTGGATCTAGTGATACATTAATGGCTTTTGTCACTTTGACACTTTGTATAAATACACTCTATTATAAAATTGTGTACTTTTAAAAGGTTAATTATATTTTTGGTATCGAAATACAATTTGAATGATAAATTAGAAAAGATTTTCAGTTTGAAAGGTCGAATTCATAATCTTTTAGTTTTGCAGGCCACATTGGGACATCTGTTTTAGTTTTGAGAACCGAACTGAGATTCTCTAAATTTGAAGGACTATATGAAATATAAATGTCAAATCGAGACCTTCTCCATTTAAAAGGCCATATTGTGTTTTTGCTTAACTTGAATGGCCAAAATGGTGTTAAACTCTTTGAAATTAAAATAATATTGTCTTCCTTCTTTAATTTTATTTGTCAAATAAAATTTTGTTTTTCTTTTAATATTTGTTAATAAACTATCAGTTTTTTAATTGCATGTAAATATTGTCTAGTCTATGAATGTATCCACTGATCAACTTATATATATTGATAATAATTATATCCATAATTCTATATAATGAGAAATTTTATTTCATTAAGTTTTTTTTTAAAACTTTATTCAATATTCATCTTCAATTTCTAAATCTATCATCGAATTCTACTCTATGAGGAAATTTATTTCAATCAAATTTAATTCTAAATGAAATATCAAAAAGTTTTTTATTTCATGTAGACCTTTATATAGATTTTTCTCTCTTTAAGGGTCCAACGGTATAGTGACACATATAAATTTATTTTTTCAAGTAACTTTTATATTTTTATTATTACTTGATTTCTAAACCCAATCCATAAAAAAATATTTCATTATCTTCTTTAATTTTTAAAACTCATTCCTAATATTCTATTGCATAAGAAAATTTATTTTATAATATGAAGTATTAAAAGTAAGTTTTATTTTTTCTTTTACTCTTTGAGAAGTAAAATAAAAAAAGGTATTTATATAAATAACCAAAAAATATTAAAAAAGGCATTGAAGTTGGGAACATAAAACAAAATCATTAAGTTTTAACTTGAGCGTAACTTAGAAAATAAAATATAAAACTAATTTATATAAATACCTTTATATAAAGTACTTATTCAAATAATTTTTTAAAAAACTTTATTTAATATTCATATTTTATTTTTAAATATATCCAAAAATTTACCCTATGAAGAAATTTGCTTCAATTAATCTTAATTCTAAATAAAAATCTAAAAATTTAGTTTCTTTTATTATAGTATATATTCAATTAATTTTTTAATAATTTTATTTAATATTCACATTTTATTTCTAAATCTATCCTAAAATTATACTCTATGAGAAATTTGCATTAATTAAATTTAATTATAAATATAAGTCTAAAAAATTTATTTTTATTTCATATTTACCTTTTAAGATTTTTTCTCATGCAAGAGTCCAATTGAGTAAATGAATCTGTCTATTATACACATCTAAATTTGTCTTTTTAATATTGCTTGATTTCTAAAATTCATATAATAGAAATTATGTCCTACTCTAATTCTGTTCTTTAATTTAGATGTGTCATTCCTAATATTCTATTAAATAAGGAAATTTTACTTTGATCAAATTTATTTCTTAATATCAAAAACCTTAAAAGTAGGTTTGGAGACTCTTTGAATTTGGAGGACTAAAATGGAAATTTTTTAATTTGGAGGGTCAAATCGAGTCCGTTTCCATTTAAAAGACCATATTGTGTTTTCTTAATTTGAATGGACAAAATGATATTTAACTCCTTGAAATTAAAATAAAATTATTTTCCTTCTTTAACTTTATTTGTCAAACACATTTTTCTTTTTCTTTTAATAGTTGTTAATAAACTATTAATTTTTTTCATTACATATAAATGTTGTCTAGTCTATTAATGTGTCCACAACTTATATATGTTCATGATAACTATATGCATAATTCTATTTAATGAGAAATTTTATTTCATTAATTTTTTTAACCTTTATTTTATATTTATCTTCAATTTCTAAATCTATCGCCGAATCTACTATGTGAGAAAATTGTATTTCAATCAAATTTAATTCAAAATGAAGTCTTTAAAAGTTAGATTTTATTATGTGCAGCTTTTTAAGATTTTTTTTTTCCTTTTTAACGGTCCAACAGTATAGTGAAACATACAAATTTATTTTTCAATTGAATTTTATATTTTTATTATTACTTGATTTTTTCAACACATCCCAAAAAAAATATTTCCTACTATTCTTTAATTACTAAAACTCATT
Source organism: Cinchona pubescens (assembly GCA_025175665.1). NCBI lineage: Eukaryota > Viridiplantae > Streptophyta > Magnoliopsida > Gentianales > Rubiaceae > Cinchona > Cinchona pubescens. The sequence goes on from JANKKI010000233.1 coordinate 1,164,702, forward strand.
CCTAATATTCTATTGCATAAGAAAATTTATTTCAATCAAATTTATTTCCTAATATAGAGTCTTAAAAGTAGGTTTTATTTCTTCTTTTTCTTTGAGGAGTAAAATAAAAAAGTATTTGTATAAATAACCTAAAAAAATTATTAAAAAAGGCATTCGAGTTGGGAACATAACAAAATCATTAAGTTTTATAGTGAGAATAACTTAGAAAATAAAATATAAAGCTAAATCAAGCACATTCTTTTATAAAAGTATATATTCAATTAATTTTTTTTATAACTTTATCTAAATACACTAGATTTATAAAAGTGGGTGCAAAATTTTACTCTGTCAGAAATTTGATTCAATTAATCTTAATTCGAAATATAAATATAAAAATTTACTTTTATTAATTATAGTATATATTCAATTAATTTTTTAATAACTTTATTTAACATTCATCTTTTATTTCTAAATATATCCCAAATTTCTACTCTATGAGAAAATTTACTTTAATTAAATTTAATTCTACGTATAAGTCTAAAAATTTAATTTTACCTTTTAAGATTTTTTTTCATTAAGGGTTCAAAAGTATAAATGAATATGCAAATGTAATTTTCAAGTAAATTTATTTTTTTTATTATTGCTTGATTTCTAAAATCCATCCTAATAAAATTATTTCCTACTCTTCTTTAATTTCTAAAACTCATTCCTAATATTCTAATAAATAAGGAAATTTTACTTTAATCAAATTTATTTCTTAACATGAAGGCTTAAAAGTAGGTTTTATTTCCTATTTTACACTTTGAAGACTATTGAATACATAAATAGTCTAAATAATTAGAAAAATGGCATTATAGTTAGGGGACACAACAAAGTAATTAAATTTTATAGCAAGGGTAACTTTGGGAAAAAAAATCTAAATCACTAAATCAGACTCCCTATTTTATTATAGTATAGATAGATAGATATAGATTATCTCTTAAGACATCAAATCAAATTATACAGCTTTCGTACCCAAAATTACCTTTTATGGTAATAAATTAAATTAATTGGTTTTGGTACCCACGATTGCCTTTTAAGACACAAAATTAAATTAGGAAGTTTTGGTACCAAAATTACTTTTTAAGGCACAAAATTAAATTAAAATTAGTTTTAGTGCCTAAATTACTTTTTATGGTACGTAGTAAATCAAATTAATTGACTTTAATGTCCAAATTTGGCTTTCAAGGCACCAAATTAAATTAACCAGTTTTAGTGTCTAAAATTGCCTTTTAAGGCAATAAATTAAATGAATTAGTTTCAATGCCAAAATTACCTTATATGGTATACAATAAATTAATCTTAGTGTCTAAAGTTGCCTTTTAAGGCATTATATTAAATCAGTTAGTTTTAATGTCCAAAATTACCATTTAAGGCAGATTAACTGGCCTTTGTACCCAAAATTACCTTTTAAGGTAATAAATCAAATTAATTGATTTAGTGCCTAAAATTATCTTTTAAGATAATAAACCAAATTAATTGGATTTAGTGCCCAAATTTACCATTTACGGCACCAATAGATTTTAGTACCCAAATTTGTCTCATAAAATATCTCTTATCAAAATTGTCTTTGATTTTCGTGCCCATGTTGCCTTTTATGGCAATAAAGTCATGAATTAAATTTGAATTTGGACTTTATGTCCTTCTTGCCTTTCAAGGCACCACAAAAATAATAAATAAAATAATTAAACATGTTTTTGAACTCGTTTAAATTATTAATGATGAAATCTCAATTAAATGTCAATTGTCTCAAATGACAAAAAATAATTGATATTTAAAAATTATACGAGTTTATCTAGAAGTACGTGCGACTTGATACCAATTTGGATGTGTATAAAAAACTTCTCTAAAGGGTTCAACTGCAAGAACTACAAAATAAATTATTTTGTGGAGTTTTTCTATCAACTAAAAATTTTACTAAAATAAAATGGATCAAATTCAAATAACCTGTCAAAAGTTTAAAATGGGTTAAAATTAATTTATTTTCTCATCACACTCAAAATAAATGTTCCAAATACAAGTGAATTTTTATTCAAACGAACTACGTAAGTTTTGATCCAGATAACGGATACGTAGACAAGTTTGAACATATTACTCAGGTGCAACCCCAAAAATAAATATTATACAAAATTTCCCTATTCTTGTTTATTTAATTAAAAGTCCAATTAATTAATTGACAATTAGAATCAAAAAGTGATTCTTTAAAATTAGAGAATATAATTCAGGATATAATATTTTGAATCGATTCGACTCGCACAAATAAAAAATTTGTGCGAGAAAATTGTACGAATAAGAAGGTCAAATTGAACGAAAATTTAATTTATAAAAAATATTAAATTTTTACACAACGTTGACAAAATGAGTGTACTCTACAATGAAACTTACAAGAGGCCTACACTGTTGCGTACAATTTATTTGACACAAGAATTTATAGGCCTGGAACTAGTACTTTGCTAACACGTAAAGTGCTTAGTGGTAGTAAATTAGAATTAGGCATCCGCCGCAACTTCATCATTGGCACACAATTTTGGAGCAAAACACCACCAATCATCACTAATAGTAGTCGTCAGGTCTTCGATATTCTCGTTGTCCTCCAGCGATCTCCCCATTGTTTCGCGAGTGAAAACATACGTAGTTACGCATCCAACTAAGGATACTACACCCAGGAGAATTAGCGACGCTGTCATTCCGATTCCTTTGCTGTACCCATCCTCCTTGTGGTTGTGAGAAGCCCACAAAAATCCCACCGCCCCAATGATTGCACCCACCTTTCCGGCAGCCCCCGAAATTCCATGGCGAAGGTTGATCTGAAGCGGGCTGGGAACAGTTCAGCGGGTACTATAAAAGTAGTGGTATTGGGCCCAAAATTAGAGAAGAAAAGAGTGACACCGTACAACACCATGAAGCCCGCATTTAGGTTGTCCTCCCAGTACAAGTAGTAGGGAATTCCTATTGCGAAAAAGCCCATAGCCATGAAGAAGAAGCCCATCATTTGGATTTTGACTCTCCCAATCCGATCTATGAAGTAGACGGTGGCAAAATAGCCCGGAATGGTGGAGCAAATTGCAATGATGGCTTGGAGCTTTGCAAATTGAAAGGCCTCCTCATATGCATTTAATTTCTCATCTGATCCTTTATCGGGAAGATAGCGTTTGAATATTTGGGATTGGACTAAGTTGGTGCAGTAAAACACCACGTCCACCAGAAACCATGCAATCGAACAAGAGAAGAGATCGCGGCCATGTCGTTCAAAGAATTCTGTGGAGAAGAGAGGATAATTACTACTACTAGCTGTAGCTGTCAGCTGGTGGTGGCATTGGACTTGTATACTCTTCGTCCTCCGCGATTTGACTCATCGAAACATGTAGAACTTTCTGCATGTCTTTAGTTGCTTGCACCACATTTTTCTCCACCAAAGCTGTGTACCTGTTGTTCCATTTATTAATTACTTACCACAAAACTCCACACCGGCACTAGGACATTTACTACAAAACGGACACCCCTATTTTGTAACTAGTAAATCTAGCGCTAGAAAAAGAAAGTTGTGATGTCCCGTCCCACACCATCGAAAAATGGAAAGAAATATTATATATATTATTTATAACAAGAATATAGTATATCATTTCACTAAATATTTTGAGGTTGTTATTTATATTCATAAGTTATTAGGTCAATCCGAGGTCTGATTTTTCAACTCTCTCAAAAATGGTTAAACTTAATTCGTTATTAAGTAATTTTTGTATTATGTGAGTATGGAATCTGAATATTGAAAATTAAGTGTTCAATCTTAATTTTTGTATTAAGTGTGAATGATATAAATAAATTTTATAACTTTATGAATCCAACAAATGAAGATTTAAACGTTTAATTTTTAATGTTCAAATTTCATATTTAAATTTTAGTTTTATCATGCATCTTTATTTTGCAATACTTACCTAAATATATTTTTTGACCAACTTTTATCTTGTGTATATCACATCTCAAAAAAATATCTCAAATATTTTTAATAAAGGAATAATTAGAATCTATCCACTAGATTTAACCTCCAACTTGCAAGTTAATCCTTGAAATTTATTGAAGGGAAGAGTGTCTTCGGTTGGGTTTAAAATATTTTTTAAAATTTTTTTGGTGGTACCAAATATTTTTAAAAAATATTTTTCTTGTAAAATATTTTTGAATGTAAGTTATTTTCTAGATAATTCAATAGTGAAATTACATTTCAAATACTTACTTTTATAACTTTATTTACTAAATTTATTTTCAGATTTTTAATATTTGTCATTCATTTTTATCTTCATCGTGGGTCCCCGCAGTAATATAATTATCAATAATTATTTGCTATTACATTATATTATCATTTAATTTTGAACAAATCAATGCATAATTACTTTTAAATTATTTATTACAATTGATATAAATTTTTTAAATCATATTCATAAAATTAATGATAAAAAAAGTTAAAATTTTTTTTATTTTATTTTACTAACCAAACACCAAAAAATTATATTTAAAATAAACTTTTTCATGTAAAATATTTTTTATTTTAAAAAAAAATATTTTACATCCAATCGAACATACCTAAAGTTTGAAAATTTTCCACAAATGAATGAAAGGAATAATTAGAGAGCGGTCAACAAATTAAGGAAAATCTTTTTGCTACCCATAATGGTAGGTTACCTGGCAGTCTCCGGCATCATGATACGCCAGTAACACGTGAGCCCCGCCGGGATAGCACCGATCTGTCTATGAGTATAAGCCTCCATGCCAAGTCCACCACTTCCGGCTTCGGATTCTCCTGGTGACCGGACGCACTGTTGAATATGGCACACACCACCATGGTGACAGTGGAGCTCACCAGGATCCCAAAACCCTGCATGGAGAAAACAGCAGCTATGAAAGCCCCACGCGTCCTCTTATTGGCGAACTCCGACATGATCGTCGCCGACAAGGGGTAGTCCCCGCCTATACCTATGCCCAGTGAAAACCTGAAAAGCCCAAGACTAAGAAGGACGCAGGTCCGGCACCTGCCGATGGAGAATCCACACCCTACCGAGCTAAAAATCATTAGCGAGAGCACCGCCCCGTACACTCTACGGCGTCCAATTAAGTCACCGAGGCTGCCGAAAACTAGCTGGCCGATGACGGTGCCTAAAAGAGCGATGCCGAACATGGTAGAGGTGACAACGGCGGGAACTTGGTAGCGGTGTTCAGAGTCGGAATAATAAACTCGGCCAATGAGTTTCAATAATGGGAGGGATGCAGAAGAGGTCGTAGGCATCGGTGAACAAACCCATGCCGGCAATGATGATGGCTTTGAAATGATAGTACTGTGTTTTTGCGGTGTCGAGCGCCGATAGAACTTTCAACGCCATTACGTACTACCACTTTCTTTTAATTTTCTTGATTTAATTTCTAGCTATTAGTGAACGGACTTTAGTTGAATATTAGAGAAGACCGGCTACGCGTCATTTATCAATATCTATATCAATATCGATATATATTGATGATACAAAATTATTTTTCGTGTCACATGTAATTAAATAACTTATTAAGGATAATTTTGTAAATTAATTCAAATTATAGTGTAGGATTGCTTTGGTACTCAGGATGACACCTTGATTATATATGTTAACTATTAAAATTTGATCAAATCGGTCCCCAATGAATAGAGATTCACCCAATAAGTCACTTATTTAGTATGATTCAAGCAATTAATACTATTCAAACTCATTTACAACATTTATCCTCTCTACTCTCTCTCTCCACAAAAACAAACTTTATATATTCATCATATATAGTAGTTGTAGGATTAAAAGGCGAAACTTTTATATAGATATGATTTATGTAAATTCCTTAGTTTATATTTAAACAAATTTTTCATCTATTATCTCATATTACTTAGACGTTTTAATATAAATCAAAAAATTCATAATATCATATCATAAATTCACTTTCATATAAGAATTTTCTGACTGAAATGATGTTGGGTGGGGGGAAATGGAGGAGAGTTTCGTTGATGGAGACTAGGCACGCGAAGTCAATTGACTTAAATAAGTTTGATGTTCGATACTTGTGGTTCCTGTGAAGATGGGATTCTTAGTAAACTGTTTAGACTTTTGACTTAAACCAGATGGTATTATCGTACATGACAGTGGTCACAGGACCATTACTAACCGGGAAATACTCAAGTAGATTTAATTTTTGACTTTACTTGTAAACTCTGTAATATATATTAAATATTATGAAATCTATGAGTTATCAACTGATGTAAAAAAGATTTTATAAAATTTAATTTTAACTATAAAATCTGCCGGTAAAATCGAAAACCAGATCTATGTAAATATTTTCCTACTAACACTACTAAATCCTACTTGTAAATTAGAAGAGTAAATACTAGTATATTACAAGTAGGCAATAGTAAGTTATTGATAGTATTTTTTTAGTAAGTGTGATGCGTGCTTGGTTTGTTTTGGCTGGCTCCAATTTGTAAAACTTCAAAACGACTTTCAGCCTTGAAGGATTTGATTTTTCTGTGAATCACTATCACCAAGTCATGGTCAATCCCTAATCTGTTAACTTCCATTTTCAATTGGTAAACCAAGCGTTTAAAATAATAAGAAGTACCACAAAGACATATGAGTATAATTTCCTAGCAAGTTCTTCGAAGAAACACATTAGGAAAAAAATTTTTTACGTGAATCGATTTCGTAGTATAATATCATACCACAAAGATATATACATATGCGCATAATTTTCTTGCAAGTCGTCTTCAAAGAAACATATTAGGAAAAAAGGTTTTACATGAATCGATTTCATAGCATTGCATCATAAATTTTGTGATTCGTATTAAACCACATCATTCAAGGAGTGATTGGATAATGTAACTGAACATGAATCTTATGGCTTATGATAGTATACCATAAATTGAATATATGTAATTAGATAATATAACTGAACATGAATCTTATGGCTCATGACAGTATACCATAAATTGAATCTATGTAAGAGAAGGACTTTGAGATGAGAAATTTCTTTTTAATTTGGAGCATTTTTTCTCCCCTCCCCCAAACTAATTCATGTAAGAGAAGGAGAAGAAGAAATGCCAGAAAAGGCAGAAATGCTAACAGAAAACAACTATGGCAAGTTTACCGAATCAACCTGGGAATACAGGTTCCTCGAGGGACGACATCTAAACCAGAATCCAGATAAAGCAAAGGTCCTGATATTAAGTTCCTTACATTCCTGAGTCGAGATTACCATATCTTTAAAGGATACCTCCAAGGAAGGCAACATACGGCCAATTTCGTAGAACAGAAATCAAATATCTGTTTTACACTCCCACAACAAATAATGAAGCAAACAAGAGCAACTTCTGGAATTTATCAAGTCTAGAAATGCTCATCAAGGCAGGGACCAGCAATCATACCACTTTTCAAACCAGCCTTCTGATGAAAGATGAGGTATTCTGAATTTTAGCACAACCACCTCTAAAATACCACCTGCCCTAAAAGAAAGAGAGCATAATCTTGGGTCTACAGGCCCTGGCAAATTGAAAGAGATAGTAAAAGGCCCAGGAGGACAAAGCTGCTGCACTTTCATTTCAAACACCTTGGAAGAATTTCTCACGAATTGAGACTCTGTAATCACCCCCTCTATGTGAACCCTTCCATTCAGTTGTATGTTGCACTTCAACTGATCTGCATTGATATCTAATCTTGAATGACCATTTCCGGTTTTCAAACTTTAATCTCATATTTCTGGAAATTAACCCTTTACACTAAGCATATCCATGCAAATATTTTGGAATTATTCATTAGTATTTACAAGAAAACCAAACATCTGCCATTTGTATCCCGAAAACTGCTATGCAGAATGTATCTACTGGTTCAAAAAACTAATCGTCCAATCACAAGGTATAGAAAAGAAAGATATTTGCACATGCGTATGCATCATCTAGAGAGTATTAACCACAGCTCTTCAAGAACAACTATTTTCAGAGAAGGAAGTCTAAATTGATGTTGTACTCAGCTAAGTTTCCCATCATCTTAGGAAGAAATTAACAACTGGCTTAATGTCCATACCAAATAATTTTTCTTTTTCATTTATGATCTAAACAAACAGAAGTCAATATCAGGAATTTTAGCTCTTAAAAATTACTAATAAAACGTTTAGATGTCCACAGATGCTAGAATTTAATGATGAAAAATGTAAGCACCCATGATGGTTAGAATGTCCAATGCAGTCGTAGTACGAAAAGATAAGAACATAATCTGAAGTGACTGCTTATCATTACATGATAGTATATTCAGAAGGAATGATACATATAGCAACAAAAGATAAAGTTGATTTATTATGTGGTAACAGAACATCAATAAATGCACAAATTGGCCAGAAAGACACGACAATTACAGAACTTAGGTTCTAAAATCACACCCCCAAATTAATAGCATGAAGTGTTATAAACAGCGAGCCCAAACAAAATGAGAATGGCACACGGGCTCATGCAGAGTTGAAGACATATTTGTTCATCATTTATCAGCTGAATCGTAAAGAAAATTATCTTCACCATGACCAAAACGCCAAATATTTAAACTTCAATAAATGGATACAGTCTGCAATTTGAATATTGTCAGTTGCATTAATTTTTTCATTTTCCTCCCCTATTTTACAGCTGTTCTGGTGGTCATATGGGAAATTTTAAGTGAAGCAACCACTTTCTGTTTAGTATTTAGCTGGTATCTAGAGCTTGAAAGTGTGCTACAGCATCTCTATCTATTCATTCCCACTGTACAAAACAGTTATGAAAGAGAACAGCTGAAGTATGGATAACTTACTCTTATTGGCCCTAACACCAGGAAGGGCAACACGAATAAGATAGGCACTGTCGTTGACACCTATGTCAACCAAACCTAGAGGAGGTCCAACAGCACTGTTTTTGGCAGTTCCAGATAAAGTGACCAACGGTTTCAAGTGTGAAGACTGCATAACTGTTCTGATGTCACACGTCGTCCAAAAGAATACTGAATTTGCCTTCCACCACGAAAATGATAGCTTCCTGCAAGTTGTAAATTGAACACATCAGAACTTTGAAGTGATAAAGTTGTTACCTTGAACTATTATTTCAAGTTATAGGAGGGACAATATTCAGAGCAACCATGAGATTATATACATGAGCAGAGAGAAAACATAAGTATCTTCTAGCTCTTGTTCCAGCCGAGGAACTCCAACGATCAATGCAAACAGTGCAGAGTTTGAGAGCATTTCCACCAAGAGAAACGGGGAAAGAAAAAGAGCTATCATTGAAAAAATTATTGACGAATATACAACAGGATGGAGGAAATTATATGTTTAGAGTGCTCAAGACCTAAGTTACCTAGACTCGAATATGGGTGTCGGTTACGGTTACGGGTACGAGTACATGTCTAGTTATCGGATTCATTAATTTCATAAATTGAGGATATGGGGACACTCTAAAAGAGTCGGATACAGGTGTGGAGGTGCGTCTTGTATGCATGTATATGTTAGTGTAGTTAGTATAGTAGTAATGCAATTTGATGACATAAAGCAATTTCACATTATTTTATAACTCATTTTTCAAAAAATAAATATGTTTATGTGTGGTATTAAAGAATAGTGGTGCATTGAGAAAAATAAGATATTAGAAGGATATAACTATAATAAGATTTAGTGCTTTGATATACAATTCTCATATATTTCTCCATCATATTTAATCTTCCTCCCTATCTTATCCTTTCATGTGATGAAGTCACAACCATGTTGAAGTCAATATAATTTTTGGCTTGGTAAAAAAGTCAAAGTACCCAATTGAAAGTGACCATACAGGTACGGATCCCACACCCACACCCACACCCATGTCTATACAGCAAGACACGGGTACTCTGGAGGTGAGAGGAGAGTCCATGTAACATAGCTCAAGACAAGTCATCATTCATGACAAACCAAACCAAAAAACTGCAGGGGCAGGCAGATATTTGTGCAGCGAAGTTAATATATGTATATATATCAAGCACCAAGAAATACAATGAGAAGCATAGGAAAAAGAATGAAGTCAAAATGGAGTCCAAAGGAGGCTCTTCAGGTTTCAAAGTAGTCGTAAATTCGGTATTGTACATCGTGCTTTCTTTGCACAATTCATTCATATCTATGAAGATGATTCCAGTGGTCTTGTTCATATTATAGTGGCCATTGCAGCTAATCTCTTGGCTGCATATCAGCTAGTTAAATGCTACAAATCCCTAACCCTAAACATTTATGAACCTAAATTTTGGCACTAAGAACGTCAAGCAAGAGATATTAATTAATTATTATTATTTATTTTTAAAAAGAAAAAGAAAAACCACTTCTTTTAGCGAAAGCCAATGTACTTTGCATTAGCAACTTGTTAATCCATACCATATGAAAACGATTCACAAAGTCTGTTGAACAAATGAATGAAGAATTAAGAACATCTCATCAAAAAAGAAACTTTTTATTTTTAATAAAGAAAACTACTCTAAAGAAATGATTTTCCTTTATTGCTTAAGCACACATAGAAAATACAAAAGAATCAAGAAAAATTACATTAGTGGAATGAAATAAATCAAGAAAATAATTGACATAAAAAATAAAATCTACTAGCATAGCAGGCATATTCATTCTGGAAGACATTAAAAGGAGCAATGTAGGCATATTCCGGAGAGTCCAGTCAAACATCAGCTAATCTTAATTATTTTCTCATACACAAAAACCATTTTAAGAGATCAGAGTAATAATCTGTCAGTCAAAATCTACAAAAGCAAGAAGAAGAAGAAGTGAAAGGGTCAAAATAGCAAATACTAAGAAAAACTGGGGAACTCAAAAATTGAATTAACTCAACTGGGAACCTCGGCTCGGCTGCCTCCCAAGCTTCCACAAATCGATTTCAACCCACTCTCAAGAATGAATGGAAAAAGGCAATTTATACACTCATATTTTGTAAAAATTCTTCTCGTCTTTGTGTCTTAAACTATCGTGGGTGAATGTCTATTTTGCCCTCCGCTTTTATATAAAAGTACTACCTATCTAAAAAAATTAGAAATTTTAAGTAACCCTGATTTATAATAGGTGTAATGAATTTTGTACGTTCACCTATATTATTTTGAAAAAATTTATTTTATTGAATTAAATTAAAGTGAGTGAATGTGGATCAAAAGTCGCATAGCACAATCATAAATTCAGTCCACCTAAAAATTTTGTCCAAAAAGCCATATTGAGTAGCCAAGGGAAAATAAATTAATTAAAAAGTCTTAAAAATTAAGTTTATATACTAGCCTATTGACTAGCCAAGGGAAAATAAATTAATTAAAAAGTCTAAAAAATATAACATTGCTCCTTTATTTTGTGAGGTATGTAATACTACAATTTAAGCAAATCAACTAGCTCTTGAATAGGAAAAATTATTTATTGCTCATTTTTTGTTGAATAATTGAAAAATAAAATAATATATTTGATACTTTTATTTTTTATAATAATTTCTATACGACTCCGTATTGTACAAGATAGAAACATGAATAGGGACCGGCTAGCACTCAGATTACACAATGCTAATATCAGAAATGCATAAACCAACTCTTTCAGTTTCATTATATGTTTTCTGTTTTGGATTCAAAAATATCTGACACCCCATCAATATACATGCCTTTGTCATCTCTTGTCATCCCATACCCGTAAAAATCTGCAGACACGTACTACAACAATATTACTACGTACATATATGCTTAATTGTTTAATAATTAATTGCTAATTGTACACATACATATATCAAATTAACTTACTTAGGTGACACTGTAATTTGATCTTAACATGATAAGCAAGGGGACCGTACATAACGTTAATTAATGTGCTCTAAAAATTTAAACAGTATATAACTTTCCTCAGAGGAAAATTTTCAGCAATATAATCGTCATGTTTAATACTACTAGTTATCTTCAAGGCATAATTCAGTACATCCCTGCATAAAGACAACACAGTTCATCAGCACCATCACATTCCAAAAAAGAATGGTGGTTGAATTAATCAACCTAACACATTTGCTTTCTTCTCATCATGTCCTAGTTTCCGTCATTCTCCAACAAGTGCTAGCTAGAGCATAAAAATAAAAACACTGCTGTGCTTGTCTCTTGGTTGAACAAGATTGATCTTACTTGTACACACTAGAGTCTCATTCATCTTTTACTATGACACCTTCAAAAATGCCATCAGATCGGGAGTAAGGTGAAAACAGTCTCGCTGGATCAACTGGTCCTGGAAGCATGAAGGAAAGAGTGAATGGTCCAGGGGGGCATTGTTGCTGAAACTTCATTTTGTAAACTCGAGAATACCTCGAAACAGTTCTTGCACCAGTTGTAGTAACCCCTCTGACGTGAACTTTTCCATCACGTTCAACCTCACAGCTAAATTCACCTGTAACAAAAACCGTGCTCAACAATAGATGCGATCAAAAGACGCATTATAAACACGAAAGAAAGCTTCAGCCTGGCAAACAGGACTGAAGTTTGGTCATCAATTGCTGAGCAATCACTAATAGCAATCTCTAATAAATCTAACAAGTCTTGAGTAGAGAATCTCACGGGAAAGGGAACCTCGACATAAAACTGCCCTGAAGGTGAAACAGAATAAGCTTGGTGCCTATGCACACACACAACTTGTACACATTCTTACACATTTGGATATATGCACATATGTATCTCATGGTGTATTCATACAGTGAATGCTTGTAGATATGCACGAATTGTTCGGTATTAGATTACTCTATTGCATGTCCATAATGAAACACTATCCTGCAGGTGTATATGTACATTTTTCTTTTTGTTGGATGGGTGGGGAGGGGGTTGTATATGTAGTTAGACATAAAGTTTGATTAACCACTATTATGTGGCATCCAAATGACCAAAATTTCCATCACAAGACAAGAATGAAAGCACCTCAGATATGATTGTCATATTGTCATTTACTCACTTGAATTATGGTCTTAAAATAGAAGAGCTACATCAATGATACTCAACCCACATCAGGTGAAAATTAGGTTTACCTTATTAATATTGAAAAATGCTCAGATGTTACTGCCATAACTTCAATCTATACCATATAAAGTAAGTGGAGCCTGATCATCATATTCCTCCCAGTCCTATTACTCATTGGGGAACAGGGCCTTTCCCGAAAATGAATACTCCAAACATGCCTTCCACTTCATTGGATAAGTTGATGTTTTCAGTCAGGTAAACCATGATCCATAAGTCCTATCCAGCCTACCCACTTGTAATAAGATCCCAACCAGGATGAAGAAAACTTATATATATAAGAACATGAAAATAAGCAAATTTGCTAAATCCAAACAATGTTTCAGGTGACTAGCTCATAACTTACACATTTGGACATGGTGGTTGAAAATCAATATACTATATTAAATGCATGAATGTGTGCTGTCAGATTATGCAGCAGCAGCCTAGGGGAGAAGACACAGAGTGATGGTAGACTTTGACACTCCTAACACTTAGGCTTATAAACTTTTTTTTGATACACATAGTTTCAACTGTCATTAAACTCCTAACACTTGGGCTTGTAAACTTTTTTTTGATACACATAGTTTCAACTGTCATTATACTCTCTAACTAGAATTTGTATTCCAGATTTTTCACAGATGGGAGTATTTTGGAGAACAAGAATCAGTGCAGATGGATACTGTTAACTTGCACAAGCAAGATGTAAGAAACAAGCAAAGGGAACCATACCAGGATCTTTAACTTTACTCCAGGTAGAGCAACACGAAAATAGTATGCACATTTGCTAACACCAATATCTACAGCTCCAACAGGTGGTCCGGTTCCCCCTCTACTGGCTGTTCCACTCAAGACAATAGGCAAATCTGAGCTACACTCTTGTAAATTGGGAATAGGAAGAAGGGGCATCATACAGGGCCCGTACTCAGTATTGTTCGTTGGAACCGTAGACATGTCCTGAGGATCAAAAGGCTGTTGGTTTTGCAGATCATGTTGAACATTCATAGATGCATCATCAGTTTTAGGTGCATCAGAATCATTACTCTTTGGCAATGCAGCAGGAAGTTGGGAAGGATCAGAACGGCGCCTCTTTCTTGCATCATACCTAGATGTTCTTGAAGAACAATTAGAGATTCTTATCAGCAAATTTTTCCCTACTGCTGCTTTTCCAAATGATTCTCTTAACCTTCTTCTCAGGTAGTGAGCTATTATCCATTCTGAATTTACAACAATTCCAACACAAGCCTCATAATTACTTTCCCTCGAAGTTCACCTGTAACAAGATTGTTAATACTGTGTCTTAAGTAAAACAAATACAGGAAGAAGAAGAATAACAGATAAAAGTAGTCCAAGTAAGTTTTGCTGATAAGCCATCTTAACTACTTCCTTCACAAGAATAGGAATATTGAACACCCCATAAAGAAATACATCTAAAAATAAATATGGTAAATGTAACTAAAAGCACCCAATGAAGAGGAAGGCAACTTTCTTCTGTCAGAGTGGTGATCAGATCAAGAAACCAATTAGTTAAAAACTGCCACTATTAGAACTGCTCATAATGATTTCACCTAACAATTAATTAATCAGGACGACTTAGGCCTAATATGGGTTCACAAAACAGTTCACAAAACAGAATCTTCCCACAAAATTTGGATGTAAAAAACTACTAGTACTATGTAGTAACTTGTCCTAGGATGATCATATTTCTGTGTAAGCACTTTAGTTAAGAAAGCTCAAGTGTAATGAATTGAATTCAGTCACCCCCATTTTCGAAGTGGTTATCTACTCCAATTAATAACCAAATCAAATACAAGTCTACTAATCATCGTATTGTGAATGAAAGATTACCTAGTTCCAAAAAGATAACATTAATTTACAATTAACGAGTTCAATTGATAAAAGAAACAGTTGAAACTGTATCATGCATTCACTAGATCACACCGAAAATGAAATCCGATGAATTGCAAATTGGTGGAATCACATAAATAAATACTCACCCATTATTATAATCAAGTGAAAAAAAAAAACTAGTCGCAATTAAAAGCCCACAACGACATATACTGCATGCAACAGAGAAGAGTAGTACATTTAGCATCAAAACTGATACGAGCAAAGAGGAAAGAAGACATTTAGCTGGGCTTACTACTGCCTCCGAGATTGTTCACCGTCTCGGGTGGGGTCTGATTTAGTAGCCACGTAGCGTAGCATCCAACAGATAAAAGAGAAGAAGGCGAGGTGGGGGGTGAATGGTGAAGCTTACTGAAGGTAAATAGTATCTACCGAGTGAAAGTGGAGCGCCTATGGGTTGGGTCCGACCCATGTGATGTGAGGAGACCAAAAAGAAGTACTAAGGAAAATTTTTGTAAGATGCCATGGATTTTTGATTTACACATCACTTAGTTTGTGGAGTGTGAAGTGATGTAAAAATTTGTGGACTATAAAATTTATGGTATTATGTTATAAATTGATCTATGTAAGAATTTGTCTAAGTACTACTACATTATTTAGACACGGACAAGAAAGACACACACTTACGGATGTATAACTAAAAAATAATAATTTTTTAAAAAAAAATAATAATAATACTAGGAAGTAGAAATGCTAATAAAAAAATTAGAAGAGTAATATAGGAAGTGAGAGTAAGTTATTAGTAGTTAATGCAATTGTATAAAGGGAGTGGAAATGATAAATTTGGTAAATGATAAGATAATGGACACTAAATCCTTTCTCGAATACTATATTTTATGTTAGGTCAAGGGTTCAAATTCTTGCCTTACATTTTTAGTATAATAGAGGTTAGATATTTTTCTTTTGGTTTCGTTGGACTTTTCCCAAATAGTTAGATCATAATAGATTAAACTATTGCGGTTTGAAGAAAAAATATTAGTATGTCTTAAAGTAAAAACAAATATAGAATAATATGCATACTACTGCTATAATCATTTTCCAAATAAACCCTTATTTTGAGTAGTAAATCACTACTACTTTACAAAACAAATTTACACACAAAAATTAGAGCGATGGTCCAAAACAAAACAAAAAAACGAAGCTACCACTTATTTATAATGTTGTCTTATTTTATTTTCTTGAGCTAGCATTCTTGTGACCTTGATAAATATTTTATGAAATTTGTTTTAATGAATTAATTATTTCTCAAAAAATCGATATTTTTTGCATTTTTTTTCATGAATGCTAACTAATCAAACGTAATTATGCTATAATTTAAGAGAGAAAAAAACTGTGTTTTGGATTGTGTGCTGGTTTTAGCTTTCACTTCTTTTTTTTAATTGATGATATTTGTTTAAATTTCGGTCTAGTTTGAAAATCATTTTAAAATGCTCTATATATTACACTAACAGCCAATACATCTTAAACTTAAGAATATTAGGACTACCCATTCAATCGTTGAACATATATATATATATATATATATATATATATATATATATATATATATAACTCAAGTACGTACATACCTTAATTGCAGAGATATATGTATGGTGCAAGTATATTTATATATATAAGTCGTATAATTTTATCATAAGACATGTTTAATCATAGCTATTAACTGATAAAATGACATATTAATTGTTATTGCTTACAATTTAACAATGTCTAGGTATATACTATATAGAGTAAAAGGTAAAAAAGATCATTAGACTTTTAAAATTTATGAAATTTAGTTATTAAACTAATTTTATGGCAAAAAAAAATTTATTAAATTCCTAAAAATATCATTTTTTGTCCATTCCATTAAATTGTTCTATTAACTCATCCGTTAATGCGCGTCACGTGTTTTCTGTGTGACTCAATCAAGAATAAAATTATCCAAATAAAAGTAGAAACCTTTCCCCCACTTATTAACCAGCAAAAATGGTCACCATGGCTCAGCAGCTCCGATTCTCTCTCCTAGAAGATTCAGAAGCAGCAACCATCTTTATCTTCTTCAGTTCCATTTTCTTATTCTTTCTTTTTCTCTACTTTCCTCTTTTCTTTTGGCTTCCTACAGGCCTCATCACCCCCCCTTCCCCCAAAAAAGGTCAAATTTAGTAAAATCCCAAGAATCGCACTAGCCTCCAAAGTCTACCTTCAAAAAAGGTAGAAAATTAAATTCGGCCACTTTCACTGCTTCTCCTCTTCTCTCCATAATTACCTCTACCACAACACTTTATTCCTTTCCCGATCCACTGCTATTCCTTCTTCTCCTCCTTTTCCATTGCAATTATACTCCTTCTCATCCTCTTCCTCTATGGAGCCCAAGTTTCAAATCACTTTGCCAGTGGCAATGGCAACAGTGAAACTAGTGACAATAGGGGTTGGAGCGGCGATCCCCTAGTCTTAGTGATGATGACTTCTCTTTCTCATCCATTTCCTCATCCTCATTCTCATTGGGCTATATTAGTGCAGTTTAGGGGTCTATACTCAATTTTGTGCTCCATACTTAGTTTGGTGGTTGGGAAAAAGTGGGATGGTGGATCGGGAAGTACGAAGTGGGGATAGAGTGCTGGTATGTAGCAAAAGAAATAGTGGAAGGAAGCAGATGGTAGACAGGGTGGTGCTAAGGTGGTAAAGGCACGACCCCCCCAGGGAGGTGGCGGGGTGGTGGGGGGAAGGGAGTGGGCGTGGCGGGGAAGGGGTTGGGGCTATTGAAAAGTTTTACAATAATTTAATTTTGGACCTAAGATTTTTATTTTCTTTTATTTTGACAATTTAAATAATATTTTATTTTTATTTGGATAATTTTATCCCTAATTGAGTCACGTGCACTAACGAAGGAGTTAACTAAAAAATTTATCAAAACATTTTTAGAAATTCGACCTTTTTAGCCACAAAATTAGTTTATTGATTGACTAAAATCTCTAGATCTTAAAAGTATAGTGAACTTTTTGACTATCTGCTCTAGTATATATATAAGAGACACATATTCGTGTGTTTGTGTGTTCTAGTAAGGGTATAAATTAACCAAATTAATGTTTTTTATTATTGTTATTTTTTTAATGTAAATCAAGACAAGTACTTGAATACCACATTGAGTAAAATTGCTTTAATTCAACGGTCATGTTAAATTAAGTTGAGTGTTAACTATTCATTTGAAGGTTGTTATATGAAGTTGATAAACCTTGAAT
Organism: Cinchona pubescens; assembly: GCA_025175665.1. NCBI lineage: Eukaryota > Viridiplantae > Streptophyta > Magnoliopsida > Gentianales > Rubiaceae > Cinchona > Cinchona pubescens. The sequence goes on from JANKKI010000233.1 coordinate 1,182,883, forward strand.
ACTTTAAATTTCCACTGTCTAACTATTAGATTTTATGCAATACTAACCCAAGTTAATACATTGTATATATGTATATGACAATCTAATCAATCCAAATATTTATAACAAATCCTTAACAAGTAAGACTTTGTAAATTTCGAAGATGGACATACATGCATGACAGACACTAATAGTATGTATTGGTCTAGAGGCCTAGTGTAAGACCCTTTTGCACAGTTTTCACGCATCCAGGCAAGACCGAGTGCGGTGGCCCTGCAACACTGCACGCGACAGCTGCATCGCGGCCGAGCGGTGTGCGGATCGGCAAACAGAGGTAAGCGATTCGAGCCTTAGATGTGTAAAGTCGATGGTGCACACCGGTCTTGCCAGGCACAGTGCTGGATGTGTAGGCGGTGTTGGTGAGGACGTTGGCAAACGTTGCGGTGGATGCTCAAAACGTAAACGAGTGGGCAAAACGGTGGCTAACAGGTTACTGAGTTAAGGTTAGAGAAGGTGGCATTAGCAAGGGAGCCCAAGTGAAGTCTTGTGGGTGGCAAGGCTCGTTGGCAAGAGTGCTTGGCCGAGAACGAGGCGCGGCCGCCTACGTACGGGACGGTTATGAGCATCGGCAAGGCAGCACACGGTTGGTGTGGCATTCGCACGAAGAGTTAGCCGTGAGTGGGCATGGCATTTTGGGGGTGGACAAGATGACTCTCTGTTGCTGAATTTCGCACAACTGTGCCCAGCACTGTGCAATGTCCACTGCTCGTTTTCTGTTACATGAGATAATGGTGGGCGCTTGCCCACGTTTTGGATGTCTTGAGTGGGTGGGCAGCCACTTAGTGCCTTGTTCGTGGTATTTGCTCACCTAATCAGCTAGCAGTTGGGCTTGTCAACTGCATTTCTCTTATAAAAGGTGGTAGGCAGAGACTTGGCAAAGGGGGGGAGACAACCGGTTCTAGAAACTAGTCTAGAAAGGTGTCTTGGCAGACCCAGTGAAGGGTTCTGCCCGCCAAGGTGTTCTGCACACCACCTTAGTGTAGGGAGTCCGGTTTGTAATCTTTTGAGTGAATAAAGAGTTACAAAGGTTGGCCTTCAATGACATGGTTGTTAATACTGTCCTTCTTATACACATCTACCAACATAACAGTTTGCATCACGAACAGGTTGCTTCCATGTGAGTGCCGGTGGGTGAAAGCATGGTTGCCTGCCGAGATTGCTAACTGTTTGCCACAGTTTCACTGCATGTGAGTGCTGGTGAGTGAAAACATACCCACAAGTGAAACATCAAACACGAGTGTGGGTAGGGGCTGGCCGAGATTTGGTGGAAATCTAGGCGCCATCATGGAATTTCTTGTTCCGCCTTGCACGACGGGTTCGTGTCAAGAAGAAATTCTTGTGACAATTTTGGTATCAGAGCACGGTTGAGTACTGTGTTGCTGAGAAAAATGGCTTCTTCAAGCCAGGGTGAACGTGTTCCAGTGCTGGTCGTTGCTATGGTGCAACTGGTGAACCGATGGGGACTTCCTTGTGCGGGGTGGCGTGCAGTGACTGTGTGGGTTTCTGAAAGTGACCGAGGATGGCAAGGAAGGGAGCCATGTTCGATTCCAGCCAGGTGAACAAGCATGGAGATGCTCAGTTCGTACTCTTGCAGTGCTGCAAGGGTTGGTAACCGTCAACGGGTGGCAGTTACCAGTGACTGTGGGTTCAGTTGAAGAATCCACTGGTAGATCGTCAGCGGGTGATGGTCTACGTTTCAGTTCCATGGCAGTTACGGTTCGTGCAGATGCCAAGATGTTGGTGAACCTTAGCATGGACCGTGAAACAACCATGTCAGGCAGCAGGGTGTTGTCGACAGTGGGTGAGTTTCCAGCACAGGCGGCAAGACCGGTGTTGCGAAATTGGTGGAGATGGCTGGTTACGGCGGTAACCTCTCCACAAAGCTCAACGTGGGTGGCGTTGGGAACCGACTGATGGAGGTGTCCACTGGTTGGGTAGTAAGAACTCAACGTGTGGCAGACCCAAGACTGAAAAACGAAGTTGGTGGTGACGTTCCAAGTCGGGTAAGATTTCTGTTTGGTTTTGTTGAACTAACAAACATATGGTTGGTCTATCTACCAGGGGAAATACTCGGCAGATGGTTGTCTCATGAGAGACCAATTCGTGGGCCATTGAACAATTGAGAACGATGGCATGTCTTGTTGGGGTCGTGCACAGAACGGGTTGCTTACAAACATTGGCTTGAGTGCCAACAAACTTCGTCCTTTGCAGAAGGAGAAGTGAAGGCAGTGTGTGGCTGTCGTGGCGGGCATGCGATGCTTGTTGTTGGCACAGTTGTGAAACGTAGCAAAACTTAGCTTGGGCAGAAATCGGTCGGGCATGGGGCCTTGCTGATTGTGGGAGCCAGAGAAACAAGTAGGGAAGTTAGCTATGTTGCTGTGTTGTGGTCAACTTGGTTTCGGGGGAAACTAAGGCAAGTCTTTTGTGCGACAAAGGGCGGGCATTGAGGTGGTGCCTTTGGCTGAAAATGTTTGGCCAGTGACAAGGTTGGTGAAAACGGAGGCAAGCCATGTTCGGTTAGTTGCCAAAGTCCGGGAGACTAATGCATGCAGTCTCACATTGTGAAAACGGACAGTTCCTAGGGTGGAACGTAAGGGGTAACGTGCTTCTGTCCTTGTTTAAATTATGCAAGTTTCGTTTTACTTGTTTAATTTCTGTTTGGCACGGGTGTGTGCCAAGGTGACTGATGTTGTTGCCAGTGTTGGCAAAATACTTTGTATTTCGTTTTGTTGCCAGTGTTGGCAGAATACTTTGTATTTCGTTTGTTGCTTGTTTACTTTGTTAGACTAGGACAGGGACCCGTTCTAGGACAAAGTGAAACGGCTTGAAAGGGATCAAGTGAGCAGCAACGCAGCTTAAATGAAGCCTAAGCAGAAACTGAGGCTTGCAGTCACAAACGAATGAAAGTTGTTGAAGGCCTGCAGAAAACACAAAGCAGGTGGCATTGCACAAAGGTTGTGCGAAATTCAGCAACAGAGAGTCATTCGGGTGGGAATGATTGCATGGGCAGGTGGCCACATGTGGGCATGTGATGAGGGCATCAATCCCTTCAAGTGGGGGAGGTTTGCGTGACCCTTTTGCACAGTTTTCACGCATCGGCAAGACCGAGTGCAGGGCTGGCCCTGCACGTCCGACAGCTGCATCGCCTGGCGGCCAGCTGTCTCTTATACACATCTAGATGTGTATAAGAGACAGAGACTGCATGCATTAGTCTCCCGGAAAACTATGCAGGGCAGTGCTGGAGGTCCTTAGGCGTGTTGGTGAGGACGTTGGCAAACGTTGCGGTGGACGGCTCAAAACGTAAACGAAATGGGCAAAACGGTGGCTAACAGAGTGGCACGAGCATAGCTTTGGCATGATCTTGGGCAGTCTTGGAGCCCAAGTGAAGTCTTGTGGGTGGCAAGGCTGGTCGGCAAGAGTCTTTAACACACGGGGATCCATGATGGCAGCCTGCGGGCACCGGTTGGTGTGGCAGCCGCACGAAGAGTTAGCCGTGAGCTGGGCACACATTTTGGATGCTGTACAAGAGTTGTCTAGCTCTTATACACTCTAGATGTGTATGGTTGGCAGAGAGTGGAATTGCTGCACCTGGAACCGGTTACATGAGATAATGGTGGGCATCTTGCCCACGCTTTCAGGGATGTGCTGCTAACTAAGGTGGGCAGCCAGCTTAGTGCCTTGTTCTGTGGTATATGCTCGTCCTAATCAGCTAGCAGTTGGGCTTGTCAACTGCATTTCTCTTATAAAAGGTGGTAGGCAGAGACTTGGCAAAGGGGGGGAGACAACCGGTTCTAGAAATCAGTCTAGAAAGGTGTCTTGGCAGACCCAGAGAAGGGTTCTGCCCGCCAAGGTGTTCTGCACACCACCTTAGTGTAGGGAGTCCGGTTTGTAATCTTTTGATGAAGAAAAGAGTTACAAAAGGTTGGCCTTCGGGCTGTAATCGTTGGTGTGTACTTACCTTCTTGTTGGCTGAAATTACCTAACAGTTTGTGCGCAGGTTGCTTCCATGTGAGTGCCGGTGGGTGAAAGCATGGTTGCCTACCGAGATTGCTAACTGTTTGCTTGTGTTTTGTGTGCATGTGAGTGCTGGTGAGTGAAAACATGCGAGTGAAACATCAAACACGAGTGTGGGTAGGGGCTGGCCGAGATTTGGTGGAAATCTAGGCGCCATCATGGAATTTCTTGTTCCGCCTTGCACGACGGGTTCGTGTCAAGAAGAAATTCTTGTGACACCTAGCAACAACACACATGACACAATACAAGAGATGGAGAAAGATGGATGGATAATGAGTCCCGGCCTTGTGCACGGATGCAGCAGCAACAGCTTGATATTTGATTACTACCACTACTGTATGTAGGCGATTATTATCTCAAAGGTTCCATCAGGATTAAGCCTACAACAACTTATCCTTTTCTCAACAGGTGCAGGCAACTTAAACGAAATGATAAATGGAGCAAAAGGGGTGAGACGTCGTTGACGCCTATTGCTGACGTGCAGTTTAACCGGCCTTGTTGACGGTCCCGGAATTTCTCCACAATTTATTAGTCCATATACAATCACCTTCTCATCAGCTTCAATCTTGAATTTGGCCTCAACTGCATATGCCATGCATCGAATCATTAATACTAGTGCATGAAATGATACTGGTGGTGGTAAATTAATATGAATTGATACGTATATACGTACGAATATCAGGCTCATGAGTAGGCAGGGTTACACGCATATAATAGCCTCCCTTGGCAGAGTAAAGTTGCACTGGATTGTCACCAAGTCCTGATATCCCTTGTTTAGCAGCACCGCACAGCACCAGTTCCGATACTTTCCTTTTCCTCATCTTCTCTTTCTCTAATAATAAAATTTGTGAATGTAGTAGTAATTATATACATATATGGATCTACGTACGGACTAAAAGCATTTACTGTCTGTCTCTCTAATTAAGCAATTATTAAAAAACGGCCAAAAATTCATTGATTATTATATGGTAACATTTCACATCTTCAAAAAAAAAAAAAAGCTGTAATCAATCCAGATCATGATGATGATATAAAATCCATCATGCACCATTAAGAAAAATTATTTTCAAATTCAACATATACTATAAGAGAGAAATAATGACAGGATTGAATGATTAAAGAAAGAAAATAATCTTTCCCGTACGTAGATCTATAATTATAAGCAACACTAATTTAATTAATCACGAGAAGAAAATTCTGTTTATTTCAAAGAAAAATGTTAGGAAAAATAAAATAAAATCATCAATTTATCGTGGCAAATATATCCTTACTTTCTGTGTATGTTGCTTAGTTATCTCCTCCGATGAGAACCAGATGGACTGCGGCCGCGGCGGCGGCGCTGGGGAAAGTATCTACTAGTATATATCTAGGGTAAATTATACGTCAAAAGTGCAGCTAATTTATAGAGCAGCAGGAGGAAAAGCATACAAGGATAGTGATGAATTCTCCAGCGAGGACTTACGTTTCAAACCCTCATCTAGCGCGACACGTACTTTTCCACATGCATGCTCAGAGTTCCTTACCGCCATTTGGCCACCTTTCATGTTCAATGTCCTGAAATATTTGGGTGAATATGGTCTGCGAGTTACTTCGTATTTCATATATATAATCATATATGTTAGTGTCGTGTGATTTCGTATGTCTAACGTGGCAATTTATATGATCACAAGGTCTACGAGTTAATTCGTAGACCAAATTTATTTAAACTTTTTTCCTTGTCACAATAATTTTGGCCACATTTTTAAGATAGTATTTCGTACCTGTCCCAAAATTAATTTCTAACTTTACAATTAGGTACTTTTGAATTTTGTATTTTTATTAGAGCAAGAACTTATTATATATATGTCATTAAGGAAGTTCGATCCCTCTTTGTATATTTTGTTGCAAGTGTGTAAGCCAAAATAATAAACTCTTTTTCCATATATAAAGGTCTTTTGAAAAAGAAAAAAAAATTACAGCACTTATTATTGAGATTGTATAAATTCAAATTGATATCATGTCATTACGTTATATCCATTAGTATAAGTTATAAAACTTCAATTATTTATGACATTACTAAAGAAGAAACTATTGGACCCTATAAATACAAACAAAATCTACTTTCGATATAGAACTAGCTAGAGTTGCACATACAGATTAAGAGCCTATATATGTATTCAAAAGTTTCTGAAACAAGTTCATGCAAATTGGTCTGCGGGGATGTTGTTTTGCCTATGCTTCGTTTTTCTTTTTATAATTTCCTTATGTGGTTTAGAGAGTCGACGGCTTGTTTGGTTAATAATTCAAGGCAAAGATTATTTTCATTTTTTCCCAATTTTGGTCTAATAAGGAGCAAGGTACATATATAACTTGTTAATTTTTGCCTTATAATATCTCATAAATGTGTTTTTGCAATGGTGATAATGGACATCGATATATTTGGAAGAATTAGACAAGAGTGAAAAAATCTGCATTTTAATGTTTGATAAACTTATTGATGATACATAAAATAAAATACCATTAATACTGATATGTGGCAAGTTCTATGTAATTCATTAAAGAAAATTATGTAATTAGTGACTTAAAATGATTTCGACTGGGTTCAAGTCCGTTCGAGGCAAGGACCGACTGTTCGAAGCCCCTCCGATCAATATGTATAAATAGATTCATCTCTCCATTATATTCATTCAATTCTCAAACTCATTGATCTCACTACTTTTAATCTTCAGTTATACATACATTCCAGTCCAGGGTAGAGATAAAAGGTTTATTACATATATAAATCGGAGCCAAAAAAACCAAATTAATAGCCAATTGATTCAAACCCAAAATGAACCATCCAAGGCCTTCCTCGTTACCGCTGACCAGCTCTTCCTTTTCTTGTGCAGTTCATCCCCTACTATATCATATGCAGAAGTTGATTTTCAAAATTCTTTATTCCTTTCAAAAGTAATATGCGAACAAAAAGAAATTAAAAAGTGGGTCCATTTATTTTTAGTTTCTCAATTAACTATATTAACTCTTTGTTACGAGTGATTTAGTAGCAAACTATCTGGCATTCTTCAGAGTTTGTAATAATTAACAAAAGATCGATTTGGAATTTTACAAGTTAGTAGTAGCTCAATTTGGTTACTAGAATTTCTGCATTTCGTGAAATTACTAAATTTATATACGTAATTGTAATTAATAACTTGGTAGCAGTGATTAGTACCTCAGCTCTGATGGTTTTAGGCACATTCAAAATGTAAAGTGCAACAAGATTTTATTTTCTAAACTTACATACAATTAACGCTACACATCATCAAAAATTTTGAGAGGCTACACAAAACACTAGAAAGAGGTAGGGTGATTTGGAAAATTGAGATGCAGAACATAAAATCCAGATTCCAACATTCCTTTTCATTTGACCCGATCTTCTGCATATTCAAATTAAGACATCCATCTTGTGTTGCATCTTAGTTTAGGGGGCTCCATCAATTGGCTTTTTGTCGAGGTTTTTCCCAATTAAACCCACGAAAACGTGAATAGTAATGCATATATGTTACATTTTTTTTAACGTTTTCTTTAAAAAGAAATATTTTCTATAATACTTTATGCATATGTACGTTAGGAATTTTATTTTTGTTTAGAGAGAAATATGTAGCGTAATTGATTTGTGTGTTATATTGTTCACTTGTTTTATAATGACATAATAAGTTTTTATTTATATGTATTTGTTATAATTCAAAATCCGAACCTCTAACTAATACAGGGTCCAATTGATCAGACCTTGATGATTAGTATATCCAATTAATTTTTAGTGATCATCTATTTTGAATGTGTGTTGAAAAGATATTAAATTAATTTTAAGATTAATTTAAAAAATATTCTTAATAAATTGTTACGTAAATTTAATCTATTAAACAAATAATTTTTGTACCATCAGTACGTTCAATAAACATACGAATTAATTCGAAGTAAAGTTCCCAATTAAAGCATGGACATCTGTGAATATATATGGAGTGTGATGGGAGATTGAGAAAGGAGAGACATTCTTTGGCAAAGGAAAAAGGAAAGGTTAGTTGGACCCGTCAAAGACAATCATTTGAAGAAATTCGATCGAGATTGCTTTACCCAGAAGTAGCTAGCCTTATTGGAACTTGAGCTTCCAATAACAATTAGTAGGTTTTTTTTTTTTTTTTGGGGGGCTGGGCGCAGGGACTTACTTACTATGGTAACCACAATTAGTACGTTTTCTTGTTGCTTAATTTGCGGATGAAAGATAGTACATATATGTTCCATTAATTATGGTTCTGCTTCCTATTGAAAATTTGTCAAGTACTATATTAAAATACTACTAAACAACGTAATAAGTAATTGCTAATTTAACATTTCTTTGGAAAACATAAAGCAAAAGAAAGTATATATATATATATGTGCGTGTATTTCTGGGGGTTAACATAGTCTTTGGCTATCCCATACAACGGACCTGCAAGATTCACTTTTAGTTGCTTTATTTTCTATCTTTAATTTTCTTGTCCCCATTTATTAATTTTCATCTTTATCTATTCTATATATATAGCTATATAGCCAGCCCCATTGCCAGTGTTCTTTATAAGTAAGTCGTTCTTCTCTCTGTTAGCTAGAATCTTAAGCATTCCAATAAGTCACTATTCACAGTACTCCGTTTCAATTTATAATATATTCTCTTCATCTCATGGAGGTAATTACTAAAAACCATTTTGTTCTTCCACTCATTCTTCATTGCATGCATTGAAATACATATCGTGTATTCGAAAAAACTGCATATTCATTGCATACACACAATACTTTTGAATTTCGACACCAATTAGAGTATTTTTCTTTTCTTATCATTGGGCTTAATGATGAATATGTTTGTTAGAGAAAGAGTCGGAGATATGAGGTATTCTGAATATTATTTTCTTATCTACCTTTGTATTGATAGGGTATGTTATTATTTATGGTTCACAATGTAAAGATCTCGAATCCCTTTATCAATCTTAATAGATGGATCGGATCTTATAGGTCAGTTTGTTTTATTCGAATTGTGTGAGTCGTTTGTTCTGTATGAGTAATAAACTGGTTTAGTCTAGCATAAGAGTTAAAATTATATAATTCTCTTAATGAGTTATTTAATTACATGTTACGTGAGTTTATTCTATAAGATAGTTATTTCCTGTATTATTACTTAAACAATTAATCTAGAAATAAAGGTGAATCTTATAGTATATGTTTCTTGAATTTCGTTATCAAATTTAATTATATGTTAGATCAACTTCAAGTTTAATTATTTATCTTTTAATTTGCGACATCAACAATAGTAATTAGTAGTACGTAGCTACTGTTTTTGCTTGATTATGGGTAACTTAATTAATTAATTATGATCTGTGGCAGACTGTTGAACTGAAGGTGGAGATGGTTGGGATACATGAGAAAAGACTTCGGAAATGTCTGTCAAAGTTGAAGGGTACGCATACAATATATATAGCCTTCCTAGCTAGTTCATATATACTAATTACTAATTTTTCCTTAATTGGTTGTTCATTGGGATTTATAAAATCAATAATAATAATAATAATAATAATAATAATACGGATAATAAAGAGCAATAGCATAGCCAAGGCAAGTTCATAGATACTTGTATTAATGATAAATATTAGTAGTATTAATTAATAGGTACTTAATTAGCAGTATTGAATTTGATGCAGTGGTATTGTTTTGGACAGGAATAGAGAAAGTGGAAGTGGACGGAAACAGAGAGAAAGTAGCGGTGACGGGATATGCTCATCGGAACAAGATACTGAAAGCAGTGAGGAGAGTTGGTCTGAGAGCTGAATTTTGGTCTCCTCAAAATGAGCTCCTAAATGCATATGCAGCCTCCTCCTGCTATTCCCGAACCTCCTTCACACATTCAACAACAACTTCACTTTCTTTTAGCTTTAATTAGCTTAATTACTACAGATCATACCATACATTTTCTTCTTTTTTGTTTGGGTAATTAAAGACCAGTGATTTGAGTATACACATATATATATATATAGCACTTTTCTTTGCCATTTTAGTTTCTTTATTTTTCTTCTTGTTGTTGGAAAGACTGTCTCTTAAAAAAAAAAAAAAAACTGGTTTATTGGACTTGTGTAATAGCTATTTAGCTAGCTAGGCAGAAAATGATTCGGTCGGTGTTACATTTTGGAATGACTTCTGATGCATCTTAATTATGCTTTGATAGTGATTTTCAGATAAAGAAATGTACGTTAATAATTTTTCTTTCTTTTTTATATCATTACACAAAATATATATACAAAATTTGCCCCCTACACAAACTATAATTTATTCACCACTTTCTTTTTTCTTTCGTAACTTACATTATTACAAAATCTATAAGTAAGATAAAAAATCGTATCAATCTAAGTATTTCCCCCTTACATTAGCATAGAATTCATGCTTCTTGAATTTGACTTGAACCGACGATCGAACCAGCTTAAAATTAACCAGCCCTCGGATCAAACTGAATTGCACATAAACAAGGTATTTATTGACTTTCCTACAACTCGACAGTAATCAGATAAATCAAGAATCCACCCAATTGAACCGGCCAAAACAACTCAGAAACTGCATAATTGAGAATCCACCCAATTGAACCGGCCAAAACAAATTATAAACTGCATAATTTTTTGGAAAAATTGATGTTCCACGCGCATGGATTCGAACCGGGCAACAGATAAGGACGGCAATACAACGAGGCCACAAATTGTGCCTAATCAAGCCTCCCTATATTTTTATCACTGGAAATTCTATCCTATAAACAGTTAAACACACTCATTTTTCCCTCACTTTTGTAAATACAAATTTTAATACCATTTCATTTTCAAAATCATTTAGGTTTCATCTTTTTTAGAAATAAGTTGCCAAAACCATTTGCTATTATTATTTTTTTTAAGACAAAATGTACTTATTAACATCTATCAATTTTTATTTTTTTTTTATCTAAACATCTTTTAGATTATTAAATATACAACCATTACAAATTAACTATTTCAATATTTTTTGTCATATTTTTAGATTAGATTAATTATTTTGTCATATCAATACTTTTACCATATGTCTTGTATTTACTGCTTTGAATTTATTATATATTAGTGAAACCCGTTGAACTTTGATCTACCACCTCTCACCGGATTCTTTTAACAACTATGATAGAATTTCTTTTGTTATATTGGTTGGCTAGATGGTTGGGAAAAAGGATATTTTTTGAAGAGGAAAATAGGTTACACTTTCTCGAGGGTAAAGATAAGATAGGTCTCTTATTCATATTTCTATAGATTATAATGATTCTTACACATCCTCGATCAATAAAAGATTAAAGACAAACAAAAAAAGTTAGATTTTAAAATCTTTTGTTTAGATTGTACTTATCGTTTGATCCAACTCTTGAACACCACAATTCAAAAAATAACCAGTTAACTGTCCTCATCAACCAATCAATCACAGTCATTTTATCGAGTTTCAGCAGCCCCAATAGTAAGTTCAAAATGTTCTGTTATATATCTTATTTTTATTTTATATTCCTCAAAATTTTGTAAAATAATTTTAATCATTCATATAATAATAATAATATAACAGAAAATAAAATAGAACATATGACATAGAAGTTAATAATACCCTTGCTTCATGGACAAAAAAATACACAACGACAGACATCACAATCCAAAATATCCAGTCAACGCCACGCCCAGTCCTCTCTCTCTTTCATTTTCAGCGGACAGGCCTCCAACTCAACTCTTGCTTGCACTGCACAAGCACAACCCAAATATATGGTATGCTAGAGAGTAATAAAATGAGAGCAAAGTCATCATTTCATTTCAGACCCATCATCCAAAAAGATGCAGCATTTGAGGAGCGACAATGAAGGGATTGAGAATAAGAGGTTGGTGGTGACGGGTGGGCTGGGATTCCTGGGCTCCGCCCTCTGCCTTGAGCTCGTCCGGAGGGGCGCTCGTACCGAAAATCGTCGCCTTGATCTTAATACCCACTCATCCTACTCCGACCGTCTCCTCCAACATGGGGTCCACTTCATCCCAGGTTTTTCTATTTCTTTTTCCAACACCAACTCTTTTTTTTTGTTGGTATTAATATTGATCTCACGATTGATTTCTTCATCATAATAATTGATCCTTGTTGATTCTTTCATCTTCTGCTTTAGAGAGATTCAATGTCCTTGGCTTAGCTGTTCCCTCTTGCTGCTATACTATAATGCAGTTGCAAGGCACATGTTTGAGTATTTTCTGCTATTTTATTTCGTCCAAAGTTCCCATCTTTTTCTAGTATATGTTGGGTTTTGTCCCAAATTAATGATGCACTATTCAAATAATAATAGTAATGATACACTATTCTAGGGTTAACAACAGCAACAACAATAATGTTACCTTTGTTAAACCTGACTAACTTTAACTCAACTGTCATTGGTTAACCTCATTGAAGAAATTCTTTCTTGTTTTTCTGATTTTGTATATACTTTTAGATATGTTGGCACACCTGAATCAATAATGCTAATAATTAGTCGTTTTGGACAATTTTCTGAAATTTTTTAGGGAATGTTGCTCGCAAAGAAGATGTTGACAAGGCATTGCGTGGGGCAGATTGTGTTGGGAATGTTGCTCGCAAAGAAGATGTTGACAAGGCATTGCGTGGGGCAGATTGTGTTTTCCACCTTGCCTCTTACGTTATGTCCGGTAAGGAAGTGCTCCAATATGGTCGCGTTGACGAGCTATATATTAATGAAAAAATTCTAAGAATATGCCTTTTTTCCAAATTTATTCTATTTGTGTGTCTATTTCAAAGTGGTGTTCCGAAGCAGCGAGTTCCAGAAATTTAAAAAAAAAAAAAATTTTATTTGTTCTTGGCTGACCTCGCATTCTGAGAATGCGAGGTCCTATTTTTTTTTTTTTTAACCTCGTATTTAAAAAATTAGTTGTAATGAATTTTTTTTTTTTTTTTTTTTGGTTATAGCTAATTTGACTATGTATATATATATGTCATATTTAGAATTTAGCAAATTTGACTATGTATATTGCGAATGGAAATCGTGCACTATTACAAAAATAGAAAAAATGAATGATTTCGGAAATTTGACTATGTATATTGCGAATGGAAATTGTGCACTATTACAAAAATAGAAAAATGAAGGATTTGACTGTAAGATAAAATCATTTAAATAGTAAATGGTAAATTATAAACTATAAGATTAACGAAGTTGTACGATATTTGGGAATAGTAAACTATTATCTTTAACATCATGTGTATAATAACATTAACGGTATATTTTATGAAATTTGTAAACCCGCATAGATTAATTTATCGTATTTTTGATAAAATTTTGACAGATCTGTCTAATTATGTTACAAGTGGATCCCTGCCAACAACAGTTTATCCAACAAGGGCAACAAACATCCATAAAAGCCCGATAAGGGCTAAAAAACATAAATACAAACCTAATAACAATAAAAAATCACCCGACTAGGGCGAACAATGATATACGAATAAATGTGTATAAGAGACAGATTATGTACAGCAGACATGTACTTGATGTGTATAAGAGACAGATGTATAGACCACCATGTGTTGCCCGCCTTGCCGCGAAGCCCGCTCTACTCTATGTGGATCGTGTGCCTGGTGTGGATGTCTAACGTAAACAAGAACTGGCGGAGGCCGAAAATCGAGACGAGTAGATTCGAACAATAAGAAAAAAAGAATAATTACTTACAAGATAATCTGCACGTGCACCATCGTCGAGGTAGCCTTCTGCAAAAGTAGGGCGTTGACTAGGATTGGATATGTACATCATCGTCCTCGCTCGGTACCATTGCATGTAATCACCCGATGCATGTTTAGTATCAATACATGTGAGACCAACCTCAACTGTATCCATTCTTGCTCCCCAAATATCTATATATTGTCGGTGTGTCAACTCCCAATCAGTGTTCGCCCGACCACGGCGGTCTGTCAAATGCAATGCCGCTTGATTACCAATCAATCTCTGGATGTGAAAATTTTCAAATACATATTTTGGGCATTCAGAAAATGGCTGCCATATAAACTAATACCAAAGAAGTCTAAAAAAAGTTAGTAAATAAACGAAATTCGAGGACGACAATGTGCACAAGAAATGAAATCGACTGATGTACCTCATTGGGTCGCAAAGTATGTAACTGATCTCGAAAAATAGATAAAACATGCCGAGGAGCATTGCGCAGATCAAATCCAACATCTCACCTGCAATAAAAATTAATAAATATCAAATCCAATGTTAACATATGTAATTAAATAGTTCAACAAAACATATGTACCGAGATCCATATGCTCCGTGATGCTCCTGTGCGGGCTCTAACCGGATAGGACGCAGTGTCGGCATGCGCTCCCAAGCCCATAACTGTATACAAATAAATGAAGATGAAGTACTAGTAAAAAATTATCTTGATACAGTGTGCCTAAAACAGCTAATCCCCAACTATAACGGCCCACAGTCTCCAAGTCCCTAAGCAACTGAAGATAGAGTAGTGGCACTTTATTGCCTGAATTATCCGAAAATAAAATACCTCCAATAAGTACAAGTAAGTATGTACGTGCCATCTGCCGACACACGTCATCAGTCGCATCATCGGGAAGCAGACGATCTAATGCAGCGGACAAACATCCAACTTTCAAACGACCACCGTCAATGTCTGATCTGGCAGGCATGAAACCCAATAACTCCATGCATAATTGGCTCCAAGCATCTGCGGAATGAGTAGTGTCTCTACCCGTCACGGGCGGGCCGTCAATGTGTAAACCCCACAGGACCTCTACATCCTGTAACGTGATAGTGGCCTCTCCAATGGGCAGATGAAAAGAATGTGTGCTCGGGTCGCCAGCGCTCAACAAGACTGGTGATCAAAGCATGATCCACTGAAATGCGTCCTAAAGATGCGAGGTTGATAGGGAGCAGAAATGATTTTATCTTACCCGCGCCGGTGCCCCACGCCTGCATCTGATACACATCTAGATCCCATAAGAGACAGATCAACCTGTAATGTGGAATCATCGATAAGACCGTCAAAAATAGATCTTGCCCTATGCGGCGTCATACTCATTGTATAATCTCTTATACACATGGTCCAGATGGACAAGAGACAGAATCCATACCTAAACAAATAATCATAGAAAGAATTAATGATTGTACGATATGTTTTGATAGTAATCAATGAACAGACAAATATTTTTTGATAATAGAACATTTTTTGATGAACGAATACATTAAAAATAAACTACATTCATATAATACAATGAGTAAGTAGACAACACAATACAAAGACAAATTATTATTGTCGTGAAGGGCAACTCCTACGATTATGTCCCCGTTCATGACATAATAATTCGTACATCTCCTAGGTTCTTGGGGATCCCTAATATCCATCTCGTTTCGTATGCGTCTCGCACGTACCCGACCTGCCCGGCGTTCAATCCACATATTGTCATCACCACGTAACTGCCAATGAATAGGAGGCAACTCATCTGGATTAGATTGTGGAACAAACCTACTAACGCTGTACTGCGCTCGATATGTGCGAGTAGTGTAATGGTCTGCAATCAGGCGGGTTGGTTCATCACCCTTAAGCCTGCAAACTGCCAAAGCATGCGAACATGGAAACCTATACATTTGCCATTTACCACAAGTACATGTCTGCTGTACATAATTGATGTTTGTACATTCCCACCACGATTGTGACACGACGAGATGTTTTAATTTGGTACACCCCAGTAGACTGACCAAAAATCATGACTGTGTCCTGCACCTTTTTTGTCTGCTAACAACAACCTTTTCCAATTCTTTGGTGTAATTGACGTGCGACAGTGTGCACCCCGTGCACTATTATCAACGAAATACTTTTACGCATCGATAGAATGTACTATCAATTATAGCCTTTATCGGAAGTAGTCTAACTCCGTGCAACACGTTATTGTAGCTCTCAGAAGAATTTGTACCATGTATTCCCCACCTTCGATTTCGTCGTCGAACGTCGTCCGGAGGGACCATCATTTTTCAAGCCCAATATGTACCAGATATCTCCATGCCTCTGGATGTTGCAGCTGTATCGTTTGTTGGTGCAAATTCCATTTCCGTCTCTGTAACTTGACACCAAGAGACCAACACAATTTCTTCACTTCTACATTCTTGTATTTGGTCATCAAATTACTCCGAACGTGACGCAGACAGAATCTATGATACGCAAATGGTTCCTGCCATAAAGGGGACTCACTCATAGCATGCACAATGCCCCGATGCCGGTCAAATATTATGCAAACAGTCTCCAAGTTACGTACAACATGGTGTCTCAACTGCTCCATGAACCAACCCCAACTTTGGATTGTTTCCTCATCGACAATTGCATAAGCAACAGGTAGAAATTTGATTGTTAGCATCCAAAGCGACGGCAATAAGTAATTTACCCCGATACTCCCCTCGTAGATGCGTGCCATACAGTTCTGGTCTCTTATACACATCTAGACATGCGTCCAATCGATGGCCGAAATGCCCAAAATATGTATTTGAAAATTTTCACATCCTCGCTACTGTTGGGATGATGTAGCCATTGCGCCACAATTTGGGGATTGGAGCGTACTAGTTCTGCAACGTATTGGGGTAATTGTTGAAAATTAGATGCCCAACTTCCATATGCAAGCACAATCGCTTTCCTGCGAGCATACCAAGCTTTCTTGTAAGTGATGTCAACATTCAAACTGTTCTTCACATATGCCTGAATTTGTTTGACCTTGTGCCCAGGATCGTTTTCAATTAAGTGCATAATTTGGTTAGCAATGACTGTGGATGTAAGATTTCTGTTGTTGTTACCGGATATTTCACCGAGACATACGTGATCTTTTACCCATTTCGTGACCTTCCACACAGTAAGAGATTCATTTCCACGTACCCGAATACTCCAATCACAATCTCCAGCCGCTAATCTGCCGGAGGACGCAGTCTTGCATTTAGCAGCCCATGTTCTCTTCCGGCTCTCTATGACTTTGAATTCTCGTTGTTGAGCTATA